>OX638135.1:8020357-8692857 GCA_951804985.1 Dryomyza anilis
TATATATATATATATATATATATATATATATATATATATATATAAATATATATATTTGGTATTGTTTGAAAGTAATAAAAAAAATAATACGAAATCACCATACATGTATTAAGAATGAAGTGTAATTAAATTATTGTTCAGATGGTAATATGTTATTAGCAGGGCTCGCTTTTATATGGATTTACATATTCAATATTTAAATACATATTTAAAGAATTTTTAGGCAATATTCCATATATTTGAATTATTCTATATAAATCAATATTTTTGATAAAAACTGACTCGTATGCCTCAATTTCGACAAATTTTCACTAAAATTTTGACTTTTCAAACAAATTTGGAGTGGAATGGTTAAAATCAAACAATCTTACTGTAGGAAACTATATCTGGATATCACTACAGGAGACAATAGATTGTGTATTGCAACAAATTTAATTGGGTGTAATGCAAAAGCAAGGTCACAGTGACCTGTTTGATTTAGAAAGTTCATTCCCAATATACAAAAGAGTTCATTTGTTTTTTTTTTTGTAATAACTCAATAACTCAGAAACAAAATGGTGCAGTATAAAGCATTTGTTTACATACGAAAAATACTATTCAATATACATCAGATTATAGCCTTATTCTCGATTTACATTGTATCATCTGTGAGAAACACCATATCGGGTTGCATTTTTCCTAAAATTTCTGTTTTTATATTAATTTTTCAAAAATTTAATCCTAGGTACATTACATTTTTACATATGATACAATTGTAATCGAGCATTTGAAAAACAATTTTGTTTGAACAATATATTTTTGTCCGTATAATTTATTTTTTTCAAGGAAAAATTTCATGACAGAAAATTTAAAACAAAATTTATATCCATATATTAACTTTTTGATACATATTTTTAGATTTTTTGATCCATGTTTTGAGTTTTTTTTATCCATATTTTGAGTTTTTTAGTCCATAATCCATACATATTTTCCTAGTTTTTCTTCCATATAATTGTTAGCCCTGGTTATTACTATGTGAATCTGTCAAACTTATCATAAATATGTTACAATACAAACATAAAATTTTAATTGCATTTGAATATACTATTTCTCGACAGTTTACTTGGTTATAACTATGTTTCAAAACAAACGGAAAATGTTATTCTAATCTAATTATAACGTATGTTCGCAACGTTCGTCTTCATTCGATTAGTTATCGACAGACGAAGTTGGCAACATTGCGCCGTATTTTCTACCTACGCCATCTTTTATCATACTGATGTTTTAAAAGAAGCAAACTAATGAAATTAGATGTAAATAAAAGTATTTTTGCAATATTCTTCTTGTATACGAAGTTTACACTCATTGACCGCCATTTTCTGCATACGTGTCTTTTGATGTTTGTTGAGAAAACGTATTCGTTTCGGTAATACGATGTCATTTGTAAATTTAAAAAATATACAAATTGTGGTACAAAAAGTACAAATAGTAACAAATAATATCATTTAATAGTGCAGTATATAATTTAATTGTTCCTAAATCTTTTTCTAAAAATATTGTGAAAAGCCGACACGGATATTTCATCAAAAAACCACAACTGGAAAATCAGTGCTTCTATTTTCAAACAGAATTCGGCATGGTTTTTTACAACAGGTTCCGCGAATTCCTTACCAACGCTATGTGCTGCACTGAGACTAGTACTTGCGATTTTAATTCAATTATTTATTTATGCATTTAAAAATTTGTATATGAATTCAAATATTATTAATTCCCACTGTGCATGTTTAATGATTTTTAATAAAAATTATAAAAAAAAAACAATATTTCATTTTCAGGATTCCTTTCCAAAAATATTTAGATATGATTTTATGCAAACATACTACTTTTTGAAGTGAAACAACTGATATATTTCTCTGGAAACATACTAATATTTAGGTCTTTCCAAATCATGTTATATTTTAAACATATTTATGTTTCGGTTGAAATATTTATTTTGTTTTGATGTAGTAATTATTATGTTTCTATTAGAACATATACCATTTTAAGGGGCAACATCAAAATGTTTCCGTGATATCATAATGTAAATCAGAGCTCATTACAACACCGTTCAAGTCTCAATACAAATCCGGTTTACAAATGATTAATCAGGCAATTATATATTATCTTTACATAAAATTTCAAACAAACATGTTAATGCCTGCAAAATTATGTTTGAGAGAGCCATTTTTTTGCAGCGTGTATATATGAGCGTGTTATTCCAGTCATTCCATATATATTGTTACGAGATAATAAGCTTTTTGAATGAATTAAAAGCCAAGCAATAGTTCCAACTTCCAACTTTAATTTATTACATTAAAAAAAATCCTGTATTAATTAACAAATTAATATAAAGTTACAATAAAATGATTAACATACTTAGTTTCTCGCTTATAATCCAAACGCTGCCGTGGTTGCCAATAATACTTCAATAATATTCATTAAATTTAAATAAATGAAGTGGCCAACTTGGCTACAAAAAGATAAACGCGACTTTCAATAATTTTTCTTTTAGTCCCAGCTTTTCTTCTCTTCTATTCACATTTGACGTTTCGTTTTATAACTAAATTCCATGCGGCGTTGCCGGATTCATCGCAACATATATATATATATATATATATATATATATATATATATATATATATATATATATATATATATATATATATATATATATATATATATATATATATATATATAAATATAAATAAAATACCTCTACGTCTAACAATTTGTTTGTGATCTTCTCCCGGAAAAAAGTTATCCTATGAGTTCTTTTATGTTTGATTCTAATGGTTGAGCTAAGACGTTAATTTACACACTTATCAAAGAAATTGTCTTGTTTTTAAACTGCCATTTAGATAAGACGGCAAACTTTAAATTTCTGAGTCGTCTGAAAAGGTATTTCTATGTATATATATATTATATATATATATATATATATATATATATATATATATATATATATATATATATATATATATATATATATATATATATATATATATATATATATATATATATATATATATATATATTATATATAAAATGGCTTCAGACATGGTGTTTGGTAGTATGGAGTTTAGAGTTTCCGGCAAACAAAGAGTGACAGTCGCGCCAATTAGCAGCAGTATAGCCATCACGCTTAACGGTATAAATGCGGGCATTATGTTTACCTATATATTTAGATGGATGGTTAAATTAATTTTACTAACTCTCAATTCATACTTACCAACGCCATCCGTTGTGGTGCTAACAATGATTCGCAACGCGCAGAAAAACCGCAGAGACCAAGGCCAAGACCACGACAAACGGTTGCAAGCAACTCACTGCAATAAATGAACATGGCACAGAAACTGGATACGGCCAAACCCTGGGTCAGCAGAGTCAAAAGTTTGTTTACAAAATTAGTGATATTACGATTTTACTATTTTTATGTTGTTATACAAATATATATATATATATATATATATATATATATATATATATATACATATATATATATATATATACATATATATATATATATATATATATATATATATATATATATATATATATATATATACATATATATATATATATATATACATATATATATATATATATATATATATATATATATATATTTATATATATATAAATAAATAAAATACCTCTACGTCTAACAATTTGTTTGTGATCTTCTCCCGGAAAAAAGTTATTCTATGAGTTCTTATATGACGTTAATTTACTTTGATGGCTGCCATTGAATAGTTTTCTCATATCATATGTCTAATTGAAACGAGAACTTTTGATATTTTTTTTTACCCAAGAGTTTCATGTTTTATGCAACGATCTTTGTATAAATTCATATTTCCATTAATCAACTAACAATATCTTTAATAATTTTGAACAATTTTTAAAGTTTTATTTCTTCCTGGATACAATTTCAAGGATTTCTGGAGCGACGTTTTGTAGATTCTATATTCAATCAAATCAACACAAAATATATCAAATATTTTACAACGTTGTTCTAATTAATTTTACTAATACAAATACACGCTTTACAGTCAGTAACTTTATAAAAATATTTCGACTTTGTAACATATTCGGTAGCACAACTATTATTTTGCACACCAACATTCAAGACTCGCCTACAAAAGTTATGATAATTTTTTAAAAATATAGAATAATTAAACGTAATTTTAATCAGAAATTTCCAATATATGTAAATTATAAAAATACTTTGTTGTTCTTAAAACATAATGCGATCAAAAATGCGATAACATAATTTATAGGAGACCACCACTATTTTTATGCACATATATAGCTGTCAAGAGTGTCCAAACTCAAAAAATGCGATTTTTGAGTTAATGATGCAGAATTATTCGTTATATCTAGCGTTATTTTATATAAAGTTTATTTTACATGCAATCGTAGGTTGCAATATTAACCAAAGAAAATTAAATTTGTTTGATTTGAATTTTAATATATATTTAATATTATTTATTTGCACGTAACATCGTTATGCAGAAATATATGTTTTTAATATTTAGTTACGAAAGAACCGGTATTTATTGTATTTTAATTTACATTAGATAAGTTTTTGTGAATCTATTGTAAAGTCTTTATGTTTTATGAATTTTTATAAGCATTATAATAATTTTGTATTTTAGTTTGTAACCTCCTAAAATACAATTCCCCACGGCAAAATTAGTGATATTACGATTTTACTATTTTTATGTTGTTATACCAAAAAAAACCTTATTAATAAATATTTTTAATAGCTAATGTTATGATAAAAGTATGTTGTAGTAAGAAATATTGTGCAGACATAATATATGCCATGCAGTTTATAATCACACTTATCAAAGAAATTGTCTTGTTTTTAAACTGCCATTTAGATAAGACGGCAAATTATAAATTTCTGAGTCGTCTGAAAAGGCATTTCTATGTATATATATATATATATATATATATATATATATATATATATAAATATATATCTATATATATATATATATATATATATATTATATATAAAATGGCTTCAGACATGGTGTTTGGTAGTATGGAGTTTAGAGTTTCCGGCAAACAAAGAGTGACAGTCACGCCAATTAGCAGCAGTATAGCCATCACGCTTAACGGTATAAATGCGGGCATTATGTTTACCTATATATTTAGATGGATGGTTAAATTAATTTTACTAACTCTCAATTCATACTTACCAACGCCATCAGTTGTGGTGCTAAGAATGATTCGCAACGCGCAGAAAAACCGCAGAGACCAAGGCCAAGACCACGACAAACGGTTGGAAGCAACTCACTGCAATAAATGAATATGGCACAGAAACTGGATACGGCCAAACCCTGGGTCAGCAGAGTCAAAAGTTTGTTTACAAATTTTATAGGAATTCGATCGAAAGCTGGAACATGCTCTAATATATGGTACTAAAGCGGATTATGTTACCTTGACTATAGCTTTCTGATGGTAGCGCGTTAATAATAGCAATAACCACTATTAATACCCCGTTAGCGTATTGATAAAATACCATGGGCAGACGCCGACCAAACCCAGAGAGTATAAAATACGCTAAAATGTATGCGACTAATTCGATAAGCGCGCCAAGATTGGGTAAAAAATATAGTATGCCATAGTATGAGAGTGTAACGCTGAACCTGTTAACAAAACAATGGATAGGTAGGGAATTCACTACAAATACAATAAGTTAAAATAATTTTACTATCGAACACGATTTTTCACATGGACATCCCATACACTAATTCTATATAATTCGCTTGTCCTTTACGTAACGTTTTTGAGAAAATTGCAATCGTAACTTTAAATTTTTTATCGTTAGTTTGAACTATGCTCTACATAGCACAGATCATTTTCTAAGTTATCATTAGATCCGAAATTCTAAAAAAATCATATAGAAATCATTAAAAAAACAAATAGTCTGAAAAAATCAAATATTTTCGAGTTTATATTCAAGTATTTGTTGGTATTTTGTAATTAGTCTTGACCATTAAACCGAGAATTAAAAAGTTATATAGAATTGATTGAGTAGTGTTTTTAGAAGCACTAACTAACCAGATCTTGATGCGTCAATGTCGTCGAATAACTCATACAGCTCGTGGTTCATCCTGATTCGATACTCGCTAGTAAAGCAGATAGAAAGATTTTACGGAGAATCTTTCTCTCGAACGCTCCCAGTACTCTCTCATCGGTGGAGGCCAGCGTCCATATTTCTGCACCATAAAGTAGGACGGACATGATGAGTGACTTGTAGAGCGTTATTTTTGTCCGGCGAGAGAAGGCTCTGCTTCTCAATTGCCTACTGAGCCCAAAGTAGCACCTGTTGGTAAGAGTTATTCTCCGTTTGATCTCCAGGCTGACGTCGTTGTTGCTGTTTACGCTGGATCCCAGATAGACGAAGTCCTTCACAATGTCGAACTTGTGGGTGTCAAAATCAGTGTTTTGTCCAAGACGCACGGACTCTTTTTTGCTTGTTGACACAAGGAACTTCGTCTTGTCCTCGTTCACCGCTAGACCCATTCGACGCGACTCTTTCTCCAATCTGGAGAATGCTGCGCTGACTGCTCGTGTGCTCCTGCGAATGATATCAATATCGTCGGCATATGCGAGCAGCATGACACTTTTGTTGAGGATAGTGCCACTTTGACGGAGTTCGGCAGCTCGAACTATTTTCTCCATCAATAAGTTAAAAAAGTCGCACGATAGGGAGTCACCCTGTCTGAAACCTCGTTCGGTATGAAATGGCTCGGAGAGGTCTTTTCCTATTCTCACTGAGCAACGTGTGTTGCTCAGGGTCATCCTGCAAAGCCTTATAAGTTTCGCAGGTATACCGAACTCAGACATTGCAGCGTATAATCGTTCCCTTATCGGAGTGTCAAAGGCGGCTGTATAGTCGACTAATAGGTGGTAGGTGTCGATCTATTTTTCTAGGGTCTTTTCCTGGATTAGGCGCAATGTGAAAATCTGGTCTATGGTGGACTTTCCAGGTCTGAAGCCGCACTGATAAGGTCCAATCAGTCTGTTGACGATGGGCTTCAGTCTTTCACATAATACGCTCGATAGAACCTTGTATGCGATATTGAGTAGGCTGATCCCACGGTAGTTGGCGCAGATAGTGGGATCCCCCTTTCTTAAGGATTGGGCAGAGTACACTGAGGTTCCAGTCACTTGGCATGCTTTCATCCAACCATATTCTGCTTACGAGCTCGTGCATGCTCTCTATTAGCTCTTCGCCTCCGGTCTTAAACAATTCAGCAGGCAGGCCATCAGCACCTCCGGCTTTGTTGTTTTTCAGCCGACCAATGGCTGTTCTGACCTCGTCATGGTCGGGTGGCGGAATTTCAACGTCGTCATCAAGTACTGGGGTTGCCGGGTTTACTTCTCTATCGGTGGAATTGCGGTCATCATCACCGGTCAGCAGTCTAGAGAAGTTATCCCTCCATATTTTCAGTGTGCTCTGGATGTCTGTCACTAGATTTCCGTTCTCATCTTTACAAGAAGAGGCTCCGGATTTTGAACCTCCGGCTAGGCGTCTTATTTTCTCGAAAAATTTTCGAGCCTCATTCCTGTCCCCATGCATCTCAATCTCCTCACACTCACGTCTTTCTGCCTCGCTTTTTTTACGCCTGAAAAGACGTCTCTCTTCCCTCCTCTTCTCTTTGTATCGCAGCTCGCGTAGCTACTGACTGCATGGTGGATTTGTACGCAGAGTCTTTCTCTGCAGTGGCCGCACGACACTCTTGGTCATACCACTGATTCCTCAGGGGGCGTTGGAATCCAAGCACCTCTTCGGCAGCCGTACGCATAGAGCAGGAGATATGATTCCACTGCGCGTTTATATCATCGAGAGGAGGAGTGCTTTGTCTAAGCAGGTGTGAGAGTCGAGTGGAAAAGGCTTGCGTTTTCTGTTGTGATTGCAGCTTTCCGACGTCTAGCTTTCTCTGCGTTTGGTTCCGTACGTTCTTCGCAGCGCTTAAGCGTGTGCGGACCTTAGCTGCTACCAGGTAATGATCCGAGTCCATATCGTGGCGGGAGCAGCGCTCGTATGCGTTGTCTAGGCGCTCGTAGAAGCGCTCTTTTGTCTCGTCATCTTTCTCGTTCGTCGGAGCGTGTGCACAAATTAGGATGATATGGAAATATTTAGCCTTGATGCGGATTGTTGCCAGCCTTTCGTCCACGGGCGTGAACCTAGAGACAAGGTGGCGGAGTCTCTTGCCGACCACAAATCCACATCCAAATTTGTGTCTCTCCGCATGGCAGCTGTAGTAGATATCACAGGACGATTGTTTCGAACAGCCCTGTCCCGTCCATCGCATCTCCTGGATAGCGGTGATGTCAGCCTTATATTTTTCGAGGACATCTGCCAGCTGGATAGAGGCACATTCCCTATAAAGGGTCCGGACATTCCAAGTGCATATCCGTAAATCATGGTCCTTAAAACGTTTGCGTGGGTCGTCATCGTTGTAATTGGTCGTTATCCGAGGCTTCTTTTTTGTTTTCATTGGGCGTATAGGTTTTTTCCGTGGTGGGACCCAAACCCAACGCACGAACCCTCACTCTGAGGGAAATGCTCGCCACACTTTAGCCGACTTCTACACCGGGTGGTGTAGAGCGCCGTTTCCAGGGACTTCCACGAGGAGGACTTCCACCGAAGTAAAATTTTAATATTGGCATTTTATGTGGTGCGCTAGGAGATTTTTCTCATCAAAGTAAAAAATAAATATTTTATTACAACTTTTTATTTTAAAACTCCGTTTTTCTCGAAATTTTTATCTAGTATTTTATTTATCTTTTTTTAATATTTAAATGTATTATAGTGTAATAAACAATTTCTTCATACACTATTTTTATCTCGCACTTACCGTTTTCCTTGCGGAACATCCTTGTAGTCCTCTTAAAATTTTCAAATTCCTCAAAATACCATTTTATTATAAAAAAAAAAAATGTAGTTTTTAAATAATTCTTTTATGTACTTATTTTACAAAATTTTCATTCAGAATAGTGTTCTCATTCAGAAAAGTGTTCTCCGTATTTTCCAAAAAAAAGTATATCAAAAAATTTAAAAATGACATGCCATGTCTTTCTAAATAAATGGGTGGATGCAGTCAAAAAAAAAATCTTCACTACACCACTGATCACACAAAAAAATCCAAGAAAAGGTGTGTGTCGTAGACCTATCGGCTCGCAGGGTTTATATAACGTATATGTCCAAATAAACTAAACGTGGTATAATCATACTTTCTGAGGTCAAGTAGGGCCATATATTCTGTTTATATGGGACTTAGTGACTTTTCACTGAACGGCAATCGTCGAAATCTGAATAAAACCGTGCTGTGTCTACTAAAATGGTCGAAACTAAATGATTTTTGGATTAAATGATGCAGTTGTTCCAGAATCATACATCGATATTTGGATTCACTGGAGCACCATTACTTTTATATGGGACTTAGTGACTTTTCACAGAACGGCAATAGTCGAAATCTGAACAAAACCCTGCTGTGTCCACAAAAATGTTCGGATCTAAACAATTTTTGGTTTAAATGATAGATATTATGCAGTTCTTTCATAATCATACATCGATATTTGGATACCTCCAAACGAAAATCAGATGGAATTATTTGGATAAACTGGAGCACTGTTACTGTTTATATGGGACTTAGTGATTTTTCACAGAACGGCAATCGTCGAAATCTGAATAAAACGATGCTGTGTCCACAAAAATGGTCGGATTTAAAAGATTTTTGGTTTAAATATAGATATTGTTACGAAAAGAGGCAATTTGCTCCACTGTGCAAGCAATCAACAATAATAAATGAGACGCAAGACAATTCAGCGCACTAAGCAATGTGTTAGAAAGAGACGTAAGATCATTCAGCGCACTATGCAATGTGCGAGAAAGAGATGGAAGATCAGCACATTAAAACACATGAGTGCGAATGAGATGCCAATAGCATGCGTCATTCACGAAACGAGTAGAAGGTTCTCGAAACAAGTCGAAGCTTGTAGAAACTTGTCGAACTGATGCCTGCAGTATATAAGGCCGCGCATCAGTTGTGATTTAATAGTGAACTAGTGCGTCTCGTGAGTGAACATTGTAAAGATAAATTGTAGTAATTCAGCGTTGATATAAGTGATTATTCTTTAAGTTGTTATTTAAATTAATAAAGTTAATTAATACTAGTTGAAATAATACTAGTTAAAACCAAATATAAGTGCGTTTTTATTTTGTACACAATCCAGCGATACGAACTCGTAGAACAATTTCCGTAGACAGAATTTTCGTAACATTGGTGTCAGAAGTGGGATTGTGATACAAAATGGTTAAATTCGAACAACTTAAAGTCGACCAGCTAAAGAAGGAGCTGGCGATTCATAATCTTCCAACTGTAGGTACGAAAGTAGAGTTACAAAAGCGTCTAATGGAAGAATTAGAGAACCAAGGCATTGACCTCGCAGAGCACGATTTTGAAGTGGAAGCTGCAACAGCGTCATCGAAAAATGTGGACACGGAGCAAAAAGTACAGTCCCAAAGTTTTGATATGAGCCAGTTGCTCGGAGCTATACAACAACAGCTTCTAGAAAATTCGAACCGGATTGAAGAAAAACTTAAAACAGAACTTCTAGAAAATTCCAGCAAAATGGAACAGAAACTTCTAGAAAATTCAAAACTGCTTCAAGAAAATTCCATCAAAATGGAACAGAAACTTCAAGAAAATTCGAAACAGCAACTAGAAAGTTCTAATCAACTGCAAACTGAAATTAAGCAGCAGATGCAAGAGCATTCTAAGCAGCTTTTGGAAGTTTCTAATACACTCCATAGCAAAGTGACGGAGCTAGAAACGCATGTAAATGACATGGAAGTGAACATTGATGAAAAAATTCAAAGATTAGAAAACGGTATGGACAAAGAAATCCAGGAAATAAAAAAAGTTGCAGATAAATGGACCTACACAGCATGTTTTTAGTGGTACGAGGCTAAAATCGCCGATTTACGATGGAACCACAGCGTTCAACATTTTCAAGCTGCAATTTGAGACCACGGCTGTAAGTAATCGATGGAATAATGAGGACAGCGTAGCCGCACTTATCGTGGCGCTTAAAGGAGGCGCAGCCGAAGTATTGCAGACTGTTCCAGAAAGTGATCGAAACAGTTATTTAGCGGTTATGGCTGCACTGCAGAGAAAATATGGCAGTGATCACATGAAGCAAATCTACAGAATGGAACTAAAGTGCCGAATGCAAAGAAATGGTGAAACATTGCAGGCGTATGCAGCGGACGTCGAGAGGCTTGCGCATTTGTCGTATGCAGATTCAACGAGTGATTTCATAGAAAAGTGCAAGATCGAAGCCTTCGTTGACGGCATACGTGATTCGGAAACAAGACGTGCCACAGTGACAATGCCGAAAGTGACATTTACGGAAACTGTAACCACAGCGATAACACAGGAGACAGCAACTACGTTGTGCCGCCCAGCGCCAAAGGTCCGTAAACTAGATGTGGAGAATGAAGACCTACTTCAGGTAATTTGCCAAGCGTTAAAAAGTGGAGCTAAACCAGATTACACTGCTGCCAACCGAGACAACCCAATTTAAAGGTAAATGCTACAACTGTGATACATATGGGCATATGGCTCGTGATTGTCGTAAAAATCGCAAGCGCTCAATGAATTCATTTGCAAATGAACCCAGACATGAAGAAACCCAGGATCATGTCCAAAATAACGTAAATTTTAATCAATCTTTAAACTAAAACGAGTCAGTTCTGCGGAGCACGATCTGACTCCCATAACTGCCCCAGAATCTCCATTTCACAAATTGCTCGAAAGCCAAATAGTTTAACTGTCGAAGGACTCATTGATTGTACAGCATATATGGTAACGTTGGATACAGGAGCTTCACACTCAATTATAAGAAGTAACCTTGTTAGGGACGATATAGAGCCGCTTATCGGAATAAGATTGCAAACAGCAACAGGTGAAGAGGCTCCAATCAGAGGAAAAATTACCAAGGAAATCACTATTGGCACTACCCCCACGTGGTGGTTACCTTGACGTGGTGTGGGGGCTTAAGTTACAATGACTCAATAAGGCTAAGCTGACGGAAACTTTTTTTTTTTAAGTTTCTGGTAGGGTCACCCTTGTCAGACAGGCTTGTGATGAGTAATGAACTAAATACTACCATAGTCTTTTTTATTGGTGGGGTGGCAGACTCTAAAGAAACCCCTATACCACCGCGATGGGTCAACATAAAGATTTAACTACTCCAAGTGGTACCCACAAAAGTGGTACCCACAAAAGTGGCAATCCACCCGCTTCGGCGGCTGAGGCAAGGATTCTGGAGGCCTCAATCCACACAACCAACCCTGGTACGATGAACCTCTCTGCTCCTGTAGCAGGGGGTTCATCGTGCCCCTCCATCTCCCAAATTTATGAGACAGCTAGGAATCTAGAGGAGGATAACGACAACGCAGCGGTTCCCATACAAGTAGAGGAAAGTGTCGGTTCGGCTATGCCTACGACTAATCCTCCACTGTATGGCTGCTCGACAGTGTTGTTTCCTCTCAGGGCTCCTTTCTGTCACGTATTTGGAAACATGGGTCGATCAAAGGAAAGTGGTGTCTTACCAGCATCTAATCCTAGAGAGACCGACACCCAACTGGAAGGTAAACTTCCATTGGAGACCGGACCCGGATCTCTGAATACGGAGGTCAGGTTGTCCGATGCCCAGGTGAGTAGGAGAAGGAAGAATAAAGCGAAAGATCGCAAAGAGGCTGAAAAGGCTAAAGGCGACGCTGGAGCTTTCTCTTCCCCAGCTACCACAGCAAAATGCGATAGATCGGTGGAGGTTACTCCGACTGAAGCCGGACCATCCGCTGCTGCTGTTGTGGCTGCCAATGCACCTGAGAAGCGCAATGGCAAGAAGTTTAAAACCTTCACTGCTACTGCGAAACCCCGTAACTCCCAGAACTCGACAGTTTCCAGTGATATTGCTTCAACAAGCAAGAGCACTGGTGCTTCATGTTCCGGATCGGCTGCGGATGAACTGCCTTCAACATCCACTGGCAGAGGTAGGCTAGCAGTATCATATCGTGATGCTGCTCGCAAAGCTCTTCCGGTTGCGATTATTGGCAAATTGGGGAAGGAGCAAAAGATGAATGATGCAGAAGTAAAACACTGCACCGATCATCTTTGGCGGCTAGTCAGCACCGGCGGTGTCAGTGCAAACGCAAAAGGCTATGAGACGAGTGATGGCATCATGAAGGTGCTATGCTCGTCTCAAGCCAATTTCGATTGGATTGCCACAGCCGTTGCTAAAATCCCCTCCTTGGGCAAATCGCGCTTCGCTGTTTTCATCGGAGACGAACCCAAACGCAGGCGAGCAATATGCTGGATACCTGGTCCTATCAGGAAAACAGCGGAAGTGTTTGCCTGCCTACGTGCTCAGAACCAGGGCATCGAAACGAACGGATGGAAAATCTATAGCCATAAACCAGAGCGAGGTCCGGAGGACAAGGAGGGCTCAACCCTGGTTGTTGGCTTAGACCAGAAGTCGTTAGATGTCATGCTATCTAAGTACGACAACCATCTAAACTTATTCTTTGGACGGATCAAATTCCGAATCAATTCCAAATGAATAGGCATATGATGAGAAACGAGTTAATTATCCTGTCATGATATTTACTCAGATAAATCTGCAACATTCTAAAGCTGCTACCGCTTTACTAGGTAAGCGGCTCTCCATGTTGCATACATTACCTCACATCACAGCTATTCAAGAACCATGGGTGTATAACAAACGCATCTGTGGTCTTAGTGAACTACGTGGTGAAACCATACTATACGATGAGCAAGCCGCAAGGCCTAGAAGCTGTCTTATAGTATCGAAACACTTTGCTGTCACTAAGTTAACCCAATTCTGTGGGCAAGACCTGGTGGCAGCAAAAGTGAGCTATGAAAGCGATAGTGGATGGAAACATCTGATTGTCGCCTCAGGCTACTTCCCCTATGACTCACTACTGCCTCCTCCGCCAAAGGCAATTGTTGAGCTCATAGAGTACTGTGATCTTAAGGAGACCGGCCTTATTCTTTGCTGTGACGCTAATGCTCAACACACTGTGTGGGGCAGCAGTAAATGCAACGCGAGAGGTACCAGACTCCTTGACTTCATCATGACCTCCAATCTGAACATTCACAACACTGGTAAACCCACTTTTGTGACTGCTAGAAGACAGGAAGTGATTGACCTTACTTTGTCTAACTGTAGACTGAGAGAGTCAATCTTTAACTGGAAGGTTCTTAAAGAAGATTCTTTATCGGACCAAAGGTATATCGAGTTTCATACTGACCGAGAGGTGCTGCCCTCTATGACGGTAAGAAACCCCAGAAAAACGAACTGGGCACGCTTCAGACATGAACTTGAGAATTCCCTCAATATTCCTGTCAGAATTCGTACCAAAGAAAGTATTGAGACGTCCGTTCAAGTTATGAACGATGTCATAAATTCTAGTTTTGTACGAACATGTCCGGTACGAAAAACGTTATCTAGACCTCCCGTTCCTTGGTGGAACGCTTGTCTTGAAACCTTGCGCAAGGATTCCAGAAAGCTTCTAAATAGGGCCCTAAGGAGCAACTTAGACTCTGACTGGTTTCTTTATCGAGCTAAGCAGAAAGAGTATAAGAAACGAATTCGTAAATCGAAAAGTGTTTCCTATAAAGACTTCTGCAGTAGCATCGAATCCTGCAGTGAGACTAGCAGATTGGTCAAGTTTCTTAAAAGAGACCGAACTGCTCGACTGGACTCACTGCGGAGACCTGATGGCTCGTATACTGAGTCTAAGACAGAGGCACTCAGTGTCCTAGTTGAGACTCACTTTCCGGGAAATCAAATCCACATAGGGCCACTTTGTAATCCCAGCACTGGGGACTGCAATAACAACTCTAATGTGACAAAACATGACTGGCAGGTTGCCAGATTGGTTGTATACGGTGAAGCTATCCAATACGCAGTGGCCTCTTTTGATGGCTTCAAGTCACCTGGACCGGATGGCATCTACCCAGTCATGCTACAGGAAGGTATAACCCAATTGCTACCATGCCTAAAGAAGATCTTTAGAGCAAGTCTCGCATGGGCATACATTCCGACATCCTGGCGTTTAGTTAAAGTAGCCTTCATTCCTAAAGTTGGAAGAGTAGACTATTCCATAGCCAAGAGCTTCAGACCCATTAGTATGATGTCCTTCATACTAAAGTGTCTAGAAAGACTAGTTGAGCTGCACATCAGAAAAACATCGCTGTCAAGGTACCCACTATCATCAAGACAACATGCCTACCAACGTGGAAAATCCTGTGAAACAGCATTGCAACACCTGGTTGGCCGGATCGAGCATGCTTTTCAGAGGAAGATGTACGTGATGGGCATATTTGTTGACATCGAGGGTGCTTTTGATAATGCGACTTTTGATGGAATGTGTGACGCAGCTAGAAGGCATGGAATAGATGAAACATTGGTCAAATGGCTAAGGTCAATGCTAATGTTTAGGACCATCACTTCTGAGGCGGACTGCGGTCAGTATATTATGGCAGGGGTGAATAGAGGTTGTCCTCAAGGAGGCGTTCTCTCCCCCCTGCTCTGGTGTATGCTGGTTGACTCTCTAGTCAATGATCTCGATGGACCAGGTGTCTATTCCCAGGCCTATGCAGATGATGTTGCCATTCTTGCCACAGGCTTTTCCCTCAATGAGGTCTGTGTTAAAACACAAAACTCGTTGAACCGAATTGACAGCTGGTGTACTGCAAACGGACTTTCCGTCAACCCTCACAAAACAGGGATTGTTCTCTTCACTAGGAAAAGAATAATGACAGGATTATCTCTACCAGTACTTAAGGGTGTCACTATTCCTCTGTCTAACGAAGTAAAATATCTGGGCTTAACTCTAGATAGTAAACTACTTTGGACAAAACATGTTGAAAATAAAATTTCGCGAGCATTGAATGCCTTCTGGCAATGCAGAGGAATTTTTGGGAAGACATGGGGACTATCGCCGAGCAAAACCTTATGGATTTACACGGCAATGATAAGACCGATGATATCATATGCATCGGTAGTCTGGTGGAACAAGCTGTCGCGAAAATGCGTGACAACTAGTCTTGCCAAGATTCAGAGAACTGTGTGTCTGGGTGTTACGGGTGCCTTTCCCACTACACCTGGTCCAGCACTGAATGCAATCTTAAACCTACCACCACTTGACATCTTCATCAGAGGCGAAGCCATGAAAGGCTGCTGGAGACTAAAACGAGGTGGTTTCTGGTTTAATGTTCCCTGGAATATTTCTGATATTGCACTTGACACTCCATTAGACACCTGTCTACTGGAGATGCCCTCTGATGCAATGATAACGGAAATATTACCAAGACGAAATTTTGAGGTCTGCCAACCTGACATTCAAGACTGGCTAACGCCTGACTGTGAGCCAGGTAGAGGGTCACACCGCATTTTCACAGACGGCTCCAGAACCGATCAGGGATCTGGTGCTGGAGTGTTTGTGGAACCGGATGACCACAGACTTCACTTCGCCTTAGGCGACAATGCCTCGGTATTTCAAGCCGAAGTCTATGCTATACTTATGGCTATGGACTACATTGCGGATAATAGATGGCAGAACAGGGCTATATCAGTTTGCAGCGATAGTCAGGCTGCTCTTATGGCTTTGAACAACCAGGTCATCACATCCAAAATTGTACGTCAATGCAGATCACGTCTCAATTGTGTTGGTAAATACAATACACTGAAACTGATTTGGGTGCCGGGCCATAAAGGAGTTTCGGGCAATGAAAAATCTGACGAACTAGCACGTGCTGGATCTGAGGATAATCCATTTGGACCAGAACCTGTGCTTGGACTACCTGCATCTACGGGGAAATTCGTCATCAGCTCTTGGGTCGCCTCCGCACACAAGAGCAGATGGCTGAATGAGACGAAATGCAGATTCTCCAAGCTCATGACACCGACGATAACCAAAAGATCGGCCTCGTTTCTACTTTCCTTAAGTAGAAAGGAGTGCAGAAAACTGACGGGACTTCTAACGGGACACAACGCATGTGAAAAACACATGAACGCAATCGGCCTGGCCGAAAGCGCCTTATGTTCTGCCTGCTACGAAGAAACTGGCACCACAGAGCACTATCTCTGTGACTGTCCAGCATTTTCTAGAATAAGAGGGCAGATCTTTGGCACAGACTTGATGAGAGAGGATCAGCTTCACTCTCTATCACACAATAGCCTTCTTAGATTCAATAATGAATCTAAGAAGTATCATTAAAAACCAGGGAACTGGGTCACAGCACAATGGATATAACCCTGTCTGAGTGCTGTGGCTATATTTTTTATCCCACATTAAAAAAAAAAAAAAAAAACGACAGTTGAGCATGATTTTATAGTGGCGGAAATAGTAGACGAAATAATACTTGGCATGGACTTCATGATAAGAAACGGTTTCACACTAGATTTAACAAGAAAAATTTCGAGTTATGCCAACACGGAAATCCAACTAAACATTGATTGTGACCAGAGCCCGAAAATTAAACAAGTTATTGCTCATAAAAATAGAAAAATACCTCCTAATTCAGAAGCAATTGTTTGGCGAAATGGAGATTGTGGGATAAGCAAGTTGTGGGTTATAGAAGCGAATGATGAGCAAATGAGCAGAAGTAATATTGCTGTCGGAAGACCCATTAGTAGAAGCGAAAAAAGACAAAGTTGTTCCAATAAGAGTTCTCAACATGGAAAACTCGTCCAAATTAATTAAAAAAATAAAACAGTGATAGGCCAGTGTAAAGAGGCATCAGCGATTATAAATTGTGAGTCAAATTCTTCAAGGGACTACGGCACATCGCAAATAAACAAACAATCTACTCACAGGTTTATAAATGAGTGGACGAAGGATTTGGGTGGCAAAGAAAAGAGTCAAGTGCAACAGCTAATTGACAAATATCGGTGTATATTTGCTGAAAAGGGCCAAAAGGATGGCAGAACTGCCATTGTAAAACATCGAATAGACTCTGGTGATTCTAACCCAATTCGTCAAGCACCAAGAAGGGTACCACTTGCGAAAAGATACGAAGTATCACATTTGGTTGAAGAAATGCACACAAATGGCGTGGTGAAACCATCTGAGAGTCCATGGAGTTCACCAGTAGTATTGGTGAAAAAGAAGGACGGTAGTACTCGGTTTTGCGTTGATTACCGAAAACTTAATGACGTCACCAAGAAAGATAGTTATCCGCTGCCTAGAATCGATGACACCTTGGATACACTATCTAATGCTAAGTGGTTTTTAACGCTGGACTTGCAAAGCGGTTACTGGCAAGTGGAAATCGATAAGAAAGATCGAGAGAAGACTGCATTCAGTACTGGAGATGGACTATGGCAATTTTTGGTAATGCCGTTTGGATAATTGTTATGGGCAAGGATTTCAACGAACATCTAAGAAATTTAGAGGAAGTATTCCTTCGATTGAAAAGTGCGGGTCTACAACTTAGCCCAAAGAAATGCTCACTTTTCAAGAAAGAAGTCAAGTATCTGGGTCATCGAGTTACCACGGAAGGAGTTCATACCGATGAAGATAAAATAGTTGCAGTAAAGGAGTGGCCCAGACCGCAAAACCTACATGACCTACGAAGTTTGTTGGGGCTATGTACATACTACAGGCGATTTGTTCCAGGTTTTGCCAATGTTGCTAGCAGTCTTCACGAGTTGACAAGAAAGAACAGCGCATTTCAATGGGGCAATGATCAAGAAAGGGCGTTTTTGAAATTAAAAGGTCTGCTGTGCTCGGCACCAATTCTTGCGTATCCAATTCCAGGTGAGAAATTTATACTTGATACGGAATCGGCCAAGTTCTCTCTCAAGTGATCAATGGACAAGAAAAAGTGATCGCATACTACAGTAAAACCTTGTCCAAACCCGAGCGAAAGATCCGGAAGGCCAAATTGCGCGTTGGATAGAACGATTACAGAGCTACGATTTCACCATAGAACATCGTAAAGGAGGTCATCATGGAAATGCAGAGGATCTGTCACGACGCCCATGTAAACTAGAATGCAGACATTGTTCAAGAGCGGAAGGAAAAGAAAACATAATTGACATTCGTTTGCTAAATGTTTTGCCCGATGAAAAATGGACTCCGGAACAAATTCAAATTGATCAAAAGAGTGATCCCGACCTCACAAAAATCATGATGTTCAAGGAACCGCAAAGAAAACCATCATGGGAAGATATAGCTGCTGACAGTGCCATAACTAAAGCTTACTGGGCACAGTAGCAGAGCTTAAAGCTACAAGATGGTTGCTTATATCGTGTATGGGAAAATGAAGATGGCACATCCGCTCGAAGTTTGATTGTTGTTCCCAAGTCAAAAATAAAAGAGATATTAGCGGAATACCATGGTGGATCTAGTGGTGGTCATTTGGGCATTAATAAAACGGTCGAGAAGGTAAAGAAACGTTTTTATTGGATTGGATGCCAAGAGTCACTCGCCGATTGGATTCGCAGTTGCCCGCAATGTGTACCAGCAAAAGGACCAACAGTCAGAAGTCGCGGTAGGATGCATCAGTACAACGTGGGAGCACCATTCGAGCGTATTGTCATGGATTTCGCCGGGCCGTTTCCAATCAGTGATGCGGGTAATAAGTATGTCCTTGTCGTCATTGACTACTTCAGCAAGTGGCCTGAAGTGTATCCCATGCCGAATCAAGAAGCCACAACAGTTGCGGATGCATTAGTTAACAACTGGATAAGCCGTTTTGGAGTACCGTTATAATTGCATTCAGACCAAGGAAGAAATTTTGAGTCTGCAGTTTTTAAGGAAGTATGTAAAGTCCTCAACATACAAAAAACACGAACAACGCCTTTGCATCCGCAATCAGACGGCATGGTGGAGAGATTCAATCGGACTTTGGAAGAGTATCTCAGAAAAGTGGTTGATAAAAATCAAAAAGATTGGGATACACACATACCACTATTTCTAATGGCTTATCGAACGGCGGTTCATGATACCACAGCAGCTTCACCATCTAAAGTTGTTTTTGGAACAGACTTAAGATTACCTGCGGATTTAAAGTTTGGTGCGAGTCCTTCAGCTCGAATTTCTGTACACAATTATGTTCAGAAAAAGTGAAGAAATGAACGAAGTGCATCAGTTTGTAAGACAGCGTACAAAATTTGCGAGTGATAAGATGAAGGCCAGATACGACTTGCGCACAAATTTAGAGGGATTTACAGAAGGACAACTTGTTTTGCTCTATAACACACAAAGGAAGAAAGGCTTATCCCCTAAGCTACAAACACACTGGGAAGGACCATACAAGATAATTAAAAGAATTAACGATGTCGTGTATCGGATTCAGAATACTGCAGGCGTTAGACGAAAAATGAAAGTGGTACATTTAGTAAGGTTGGCGCCGTATAGAGAGAGAGAGGATTAATATCTGTTCGTGACGAACAGATTTAGGTGGAGGGCAGTGTTACGAAAAGAGGTAATTTGCTCCACTGAGCAAGCAATCAACAATAATAAATGAGACGCAAGACAATTCAGCGCACTAAGCTATGTGTTATAAAGAGACGGAAGATCATTCAGCGCACTATGCAATGTGCGAGAAAGAGATGGAAGATCAGCACATTAAAAAACATGAGTGCGAATGAGATGCCAATAGCATGCGTCATTCACGAAACGAGTAGAAGGTTCTCGAAACAAGTCGAAGCTTGTAGAAACGTGTCGAACTGATGCCTGCAGTATATAAGGCCGCGCATCTGAGGCACTGTACTTTAGTTGTGATTTAATAGTGAACTAGTGCGTCTCGTGAGTGAACATTGTAAAGATAAATTGATTAATACTAGTTGAAATAATACTAGTTAAAACCAAATATAAGTGCGTTTTTATTTTGTACACAATCCAGCGATACGAACTCGTAGAACAATTTTCCGTAGATAGAATTTTCGTAACAATATTATGCAGTTCTTTAATCTCAAATTCAAACAAAGACCAGATGGAATTATTTGGATAAACTGGAGCACTCTTACTGTCTATATGGGACTTAGTGTCCACAAACATTAGCATCACTAACCGAGTCCGTTGAGCCATGTCCGTCCGCGCCTCAGAAAGTCGATTGCAGAAATTGTATATTTAAAGCAACAAAAAAATTTGAATGAAGAGGAATAAACATTAATTTGTAAAAAATACTGGCTTACTGGAGACTACAAAAGAAAAAGGACTTCTTACTTTAATACTTAAATCTACAGTTTCCCAATAGACGACGTCCTAGAAAATTCCAAAGCTTCAAAAAAATGCGTGCTACTAAATATTTCTTCTTAAAAAATGGCATTAAGTATAGAGTGTGGAAACATTTTTTTTTTTTTAAACTCTAGCAATAAGCAATGGGCCTGTCCGCGTTGCTATAAACGAAATGAGCGAAATTAGTGGCACATTTGAAGGAATGGATAAAAGGGGACGTCACATCCCAGGAATTAAAATATCTGAAGAAGACTAAATGCTATTAAATGTCATATTAATAGCTTTCCAGTAATGGAATCACATCACATCTGTCGAAAATCTTCACAACGAAATTACTTGGATGCCCAGCAATCGATTTCAAAAATGTACGAGTTATACACAATCGAAATGAAGAAATAAAACAAAAAGTCTATAAGTCTCACGACATATAAACGAAATTTGGAAGGGAGTTTAATCTATCCTTTTTTAAGCCTAAAAAGGAACAGTGTGCAGTGTGCGCCTGATACCTCAGAGCGTCTGCTAATGAAAACCAGTTGGGAAGGTTAGATCACATGGGAAATTTTAAAGTAGGTGTAATTATGATAGTTAGGATTATCAAAATTATAGTCGGTCTAAGCCGATGTAAATAGAAGATCTATTTACATGGATATTGCTTATCAAAATATCAGTCATATTTGTAAAGGATTTTAGTGATTTTAACAGAACGGCAATCGTCGAAATCTGAATATATATATATATATTTCTATATATATATATATACATATATATATATATATATATATATATATATATATATATATATATATATATATATATATATATATAAATATATAAACAGGGTGGTCCGCTTTGGGGTGCAAATATTTTAGGCACTTGGTAAAAATTTAATATTGGCATTTTATGTGGTGAGCTAGGAGATTTTTCTCATCAAAGTAAACAAATAAATATTTTATTAAAACTTTTTTTCTGTTATTTTATTTATCTTTTTTTAATATTTGAATGTATCAGTGTAATTAACATTTTCTTCATACAATATTTTTCCTCAATATACCATTTTATTATAAAAAAACAAATTAATATATATATATATATATATATATATATATATATATATATATATATATATATATATATATATATATATATATATTATATATAAAATGGCTTCAGACATGGTGTTTGGTAGTATGGAGTTTAGAGTTTCCGGCAAACAAAGTGACAGTCGCGCCAATTAGCAGCAGTATAGCCATCACGCTTAACGGTATAAATGCGGGCATTATGTTTACCTATATATTTAGATGGATGGTTAAATTAATTTTACTAACTCTCAATTCATACTTACCAACGCCATCCGTTGTGGTGCTAACAATGATTCGCAACGCGCAGAAAAACCGCAGAGACCAAGGCCAAGACCACGACAAACGGTTGCAAGCAACTCACTGCAATAAATGAACATGGCACAGAAACTGGATACGGCCAAACCCTGGGTCAGCAGAGTCAAAAGTTTGTTTACAAAATTAGTGATATTACGATTTTACTATTTTTATGTTATACAAATATATATATATATATATATATATATATATATATATATATATATATATATATATATATATATAAATAAATAAAATACCTCTACGTCTAACAATTTGTTTGTGATCTTATCCCGGAAAAAAGTTATTCTATGAGTTCTTATATGACGTTAATTTACTTTGATGGCTGCCATTGAATAGTTTTCTCATATCATATGTCTAATTGAAACGAGAACTTTTGATATTTTGTTTTACCCAAGAGTTTCATGTTTTATGCAACGATCTTTGTATAAATTCATATTTCCATTAATCAACTAACAATATCTTTAATAATTTTGAACAATTTTTAAAGTTTTATTTCTTCCTGGATACAATTTCAAGGATTTCTGGAGCAACGTTTTGTAGATTCTATATTCAATCAAATCAACACAAAATATATCAAATATTTTACAACGTTGTTCTAATTAATTTTACTAATACAAATACACGCTTTACAGTCAGTAACTTTATAAAAATATTTCGACTTTGTAACATATTCGGTAGCACAACTATTATTTTGCACACCAACATTCAAGACTCGTCTACAAAAGATATGATAAATTTTTAAAAATATAGAATAATTAAACGTAATTTTAATCAGAAATTTCCAATATATGTAAATTATAAAAATACTTAGTTGTTCTTAAAACACAATGCGATCAAAAATGCGATAACATAATTTATAGGCGACCACCACTATTTTTATGCACATATATAGCTGTCAAGAGTGTCCAAACTCAAAAAATGCGATTTTTGAGTTAATGATGCAGAATTATTCGTTATATCTAGCGTTATTTTATATAAAGTTTATTTTACATGCAATCGTAGGTTGCAATATTAACCAAAGAAAATTAAATTTGTTTGATTTGAATTTTAATATATATTTAATATTATTTATTTGCACGTAACATCGTTATGCAGAAATATATGTTTTTAATATTTAGTTACGAAAGAACCGGTACCCCACGTGGTGGTTACCTTGACGTGGTGTGGGGGCTTAAGTTACAATGACTCAATAAGGCTAAGCTGACGGAAACTTTTTTTTTTTTTTAAGTTTCTGGTAGGGTCACCCTTGTCAGACAGGCTTGTGATGAGTAATGAACTAAATACTACCATATTCTTTTTTATTGGTGGGGTGGCAGACTCTAAAGAAACCCCTATACCACCGCGATGGGTCAACATAAAGATTTAACTACTCCAGGTGGTACCCACAAAAGTGGTACCCACAAAAGTGGCAATCCACCCGCTTCGGCGGCTGAGGCAAGGATTCTGGAGGCCTCAATCCACGCAACCAACCCTGATACGATGAACCTCTCTGCTCCTGTAGCAGGGGGTTCATCGTGCCCCTCCATCTCCCAAATTTATGAGACAGCTAGGAATCTAGAGGAGGATAACGACAACGCAGCGGTTCCCATACAAGTAGAGGAAAGTGTCGGTTCGACTATGCCTACGACTAATCCTCCACTGTATGGCTGCTCGACAGTGTTGTTTCCTCTCAGGGCTCCTTTCTGTCACGTATTTGGAAACATGGGTCGATCAAAGGAAAGTGGTGTCTTACCAGCATCTAATCCTAGAGAGACCGACATCCAACTGGAAGCTAAACTTCCATTGGAGACCGGACCCGGATCTCTGAATACGGAGGTCAGGTTGTCCGATGCCCAGGTGAGTAGGAGAAGGAAGAATAAAGCGAAAGATCGCAAAGAGGCTGAAAAGGCTAAAGGCGACGCTGGAGCTTTCTCTTCCCCAGCTACCACAGCAAAACGCGATAGATCGGTGGAGGTTACTCCGACTGAAGCCGGACCATCCGCTGCTGCTGTTGTGGCTGCCAATGCACCTGAGAAGCGCAATGGCAAGAAGTTTAAAACCTTCACTGCTACTGCGAAACCCCGTAACTCCCAGAACTCGACAGTTTCCAGTGATATTGCTTCAACAAGCAAGAGCACTGGTGCTTCATGTTCCGGATCGGCTGCGGATGAACTGCCTTCAACATCCACTGGCAGAGGTAGGCTAGCAGTATCATATCGTGATGCTGCTCGCAAAGCTCTTCCGGTTGCGATTATTGGCAAATTGGGGAAGGAGCAAAAGATGAATGATGCAGAAGTAAAACACTGCACCGATCATCTTTGGCGGCTAGTCAGCACCGGCAAACGCCGGTCAGTGCAAACGCAAAAGGCTATGAGACGAGTGATGGCATCATGAAGGTGCTATGCTCGTCTCAAGCCAATTTCGATTGGATTGCCACAGCCGTTGCTAAAATCCCCTCCTTGGGCAAATCGCGCTTCGCTGTTTTCATCGGAGACGAACCCAAACGCAGGCGAGCAATATGCTGGATACCTGGTCCTATCAGGAAAACAGCGGAAGTGTTTGCCTGCCTACGTGCTCAGAACCAGGGCATCGAAACGAACGGATGGAAAATCTATAGCCATAAACCAGAGCGAGGTCCGGAGGACAAGGAGGGCTCAACCCTGGTTGTTGGCTTAGACCAGAAGTCGTTAGATGTCATGCTATCTAAGTACGACAACCATCTAAACTTATTCTTTGGACGGATCAAATTCCGAATCAATTCCAAATGAATAGGCATATGATGAGAAACGAGTTAATTATCCTGTCATGATATTTACTCAGATAAATCTGCAACATTCTAAAGCTGCTACCGCTTTACTAGGTAAGCGGCTCTCCATGTTGCATACATTACCTCACATCACAGCTATTCAAGAACCATGGGTGTATAACAAACGCATCTGTGGTCTTAGTGAACTACGTGGTGAAACCATACTATACGATGAGCAAGCCGCAAGGCCTAGAAGCTGTCTTATAGTATCGAAACACTTTGCTGTCACTAAGTTAACCCAATTCTGTGGGCAAGACCTGGTGGCAGCAAAAGTGAGCTATGAAAGCGATAGTGGATGGAAACATCTGATTGTCGCCTCAGGCTACTTCCCCTATGACTCACTACTGCCTCCTCCGCCAAAGGCAATTGTTGAGCTCATAGAGTACTGTGATCTTAAGGAGACCGGCCTTATTCTTTGCTGTGACGCTAATGCTCAACACACTGTGTGGGGCAGCAGTAAATGCAACGCGCGAGGTACCAGACTCCTTGACTTCATCATGACCTCCAATCTGAACATTCACAAAACTGGTAATAAACCCACTTTTGTGACTGCTAGAAGACAGGAAGTGATTGACCTTACTTTGTCTAACTGTAGACTGAGAGAGTCAATCTTTAACTGGAAGGTTCTTAAAGAAGATTCTTTATCGGACCAAAGGTATATCGAGTTTCATACTGACCGAGAGGTGCTGCCCTCTATGACGGTAAGAAACCCTAGAAAAACGAACTGGGCACGCTTCAGACATGAACTTGAGAATTCCCTCAATATTCCTGTCAGAATTCGTACCAAAGAAAGTATTGAGACGTCCGTTCAAGTTATGAACGATGTCATAAATTCTAGTTTTGTACGAACATGTCCGGTACGAAAAACGTTATCTAGACCTCCCGTTCCTTGGTGGAACGCTTGTCTTGAAACCTTGCGCAAGGATTCCAGAAAGCTTCTAAATAGGGCCCTAAGGAGCAACTTAGACTCTGACTGGTTTCTTTATCGAGCTAAGCAGAAAGAGTATAAGAAACGAATTCGTAAATCGAAAAGTGTTTCCTATAAAGACTTCTGCAGTAGCATCGAATCCTGCAGTGAGACTAGCAGATTGGTCAAGTTTCTTAAAAGAGACCGAACTGCTCGACTGGACTCACTGCGGAGACCTGATGGCTCGTATACTGAGTCTAAGACAGAGGCACTCAGTGTCCTAGTTGAGACTCACTTTCCGGGAAATCAAATCCACATAGGGCCACTTTGTAATCCCAGCACTGGGGACTGCAATAACAACTCTAATGTGACAAAACATGACTGGCAGGTTGCCAGATTGGTTGTATACGGTGAAGCTATCCAATACGCAGTGGCCTCTTTTGATGGCTTCAAGTCACCTGGACCGGATGGCATCTACCCAGTCATGCTACAGGAAGGTATAACCCAATTGCTACCATGCCTAAAGAAGATCTTTAGAGCAAGTCTCGCATGGGCATACATTCCGACATCCTGGCGTTTAGTTAAAGTAGCCTTCATTCCTAAAGTTGGAAGAGTAGACTATTCCATAGCCAAGAGCTTCAGACCCATTAGTATGATGTCCTTCATACTAAAGTGTCTAGAAAGACTAGTTGAGCTGCACATCAGAAAAACATCGCTGTCAAGGTACCCACTATCATCAAGACAACATGCCTACCAACGTGGAAAATCCTGTGAAACAGCATTGCAACACCTGGTTGGCCGGATCGAGCATGCTTTTCAGAGGAAGATGTACGTGATGGGCATATTTGTTGACATCGAGGGTGCTTTTGATAATGCGACTTTTGATGGAATGTGTGACGCAGCTAGAAGGCATGGAATAGATGAAACATTGGTCAAATGGCTAAGGTCAATGCTAATGTTTAGGACCATCACTTCTGAGGCGGACTGCGGTCAGTATATTATGGCAGGGGTGAATAGAGGTTGTCCTCAAGGAGGCGTTCTCTCCCCCCTGCTCTGGTGTATGCTGGTTGACTCTCTAGTCAATGATCTCGATGGACCAGGTGTCTATTCCCAGGCCTATGCAGATGATGTTGCCATTCTTGCCACAGGCTTTTCCCTCAATGAGGTCTGTGTTAAAACACAAAACTCGTTGAACCGAATTGACAGCTGGTGTACTGCAAACGGACTTTCCGTCAACCCTCACAAAACAGGGATTGTTCTCTTCACTAGGAAAAGAATAATGACAGGATTATCTCTACCAGTACTTAAGGGTGTCACTATTCCTCTGTCTAACGAAGTAAAATATCTGGGCTTAACTCTAGATAGTAAACTACTTTGGACAAAACATGTTGAAAATAAAATTTCGCGAGCATTGAATGCCTTCTGGCAATGCAGAGGAATTTTTGGGAAGACATGGGGACTATCGCCGAGCAAAACCTTATGGATTTACACGGCAATGATAAGACCGATGATATCATATGCATCGGTAGTCTGGTGGAACAAGCTGTCGCGAAAATGCGTGACAACTAGTCTTGCTAAGATTCAGAGAACTGTGTGTCTGGGTGTTACGGGTGCCTTTCCCACTACACCTGGTCCAGCACTGAATGCAATCTTAAACCTACCACCACTTGACATCTTCATCAGAGGCGAAGCCATGAAAGGCTGCTGGAGACTAAAACGAGGTGGTTTCTGGTTTAATGTTCCCTGGAATATCTCTGATATTGCACTTGACACTCCATTAGACACCTGTCTACTGGAGATGCCCTCTGATGCAATGATAACGGAAATATTACCAAGACGAAATTTTGAGGTCTGCCAACCTGACATTCAAGACTGGCTAACGCCTGACTGTGAGCCAGGTAGAGGGTCACACCGCACAGACGGCTCCAGAACCGATCAGGGATCTGGTGCTGGAGTGTTTGTGGAACCGGATGACCGCAGACTTCACTTCGCCTTAGGCGACAATGCCTCGGTATTTCAAGCCGAAGTCTATGCTATACTTATGGCTATGGACTACATTGCGGATAATAGATGGCAGAACAGGGCTATATCAGTTTGCAGCGATAGTCAGGCTGCTCTTATGGCTTTGAACAACCAGGTCATCACATCCATAATTGTACGTCAATGCAGATCACGTCTCAATTGTGTTGGTAAATACAATACACTGAAACTGATTTGGGTGCCGGGCCATAAAGGAGTTTCGGGCAATGAAACATCTGACGAACTAGCACGTGCTGGATCTGAGGATAATCCATTTGGACCAGAACCTGTGCTTGGACTACCTGCATCTACGGGAAAATTCGTCATCAGCTCTTGGGTCGCTTCCGCACACAAGAGCAGATGGCTGAATGAGACGAAATGCAGATTCTCCAAGCTCATGACACCGACGATAACCAAAAGATCGGCCTCGTTTCTACTTTCCTTAAGTAGAAAGGAGTGCAGAAAACTAACGGGACTTCTAACGGGACACAACGCATGTGAAAAACACATGAACGCAATCGGCCTCGCCGAAAGCGCCTTATGTTCTGCCTGCTACGAAGAAACTGGCACCACAGAGCACTATCTCTGTGACTGTCCAGCATTTTCTAGAATAAGAGGGCAGATCTTTGGCACAGACTTGATGAGAGAGGATCAGCTTCACTCTCTATCACACAATAGCCTTCTTAGATTCAATAATGAATCTAAGAAGTATCATTAAAAACCAGGGAACTGGGTCACAGCACAATGGATATAACCCTGTCTGAGTGCTGTGGCTCTATTTTTTATCCCACATTAAAAAAAAAAATGTTAAAAGTGTGTTGTAGTATATATATATATATATATATATATATATATATATATATATATATATATAGTTATTCTATGAGTTCTTTTATGGTTGATGGTCTAATGGTTGAGCTAAGACGTTAATTTACTTTGATGGCTGGCATTGAATAGTTTTCTCATATAATATGTCTAATTGAAACGAGAACTTACCCAATATATATATATATATATATATATATATATATATATATATATATATATATAAATAAATAAAATACCTCTACGTCTAACAATTTGTTTGTGATCTTCTCCCGGAAAAAAGTTATTCTATGAGTTCTTATATGACGTTAATTTACTTTGATAGCTGCCATTGAATAGTTTTCTCATATCATATGTCTAATTGCAACGAGAACTTTTGATATTTTTTTTTACCCAAGAGTTTCATGTTTTATGCAACGATCTTTGTATAAATTCATATTTCCATTAATCAACTAACAATATCTTTAATAATTTTGAACAATTTTTAAAGTTTTATTTCTTCCTGGATACAATTTCAAGGATTTCCGGAGCAACGTTTTGTAGATTCTATATTCAATCAAATCAACACAAAATATATCAAATATTTTACATCTTTGTTCCAATTAATTTTACTAATACAAATACACGCTTTACAGTCAGTAACTTTATAAAAATATTTCGACTTAGTAACAAATTCGATAGCACAGCTATTATTTTGCACACCAACATTCAAGACTCGCCTACAAAAGTTATGATAATTTTTTAAAAATATAGAATAATTAAACGTAATTTTAATCAGAAATTTCCAATATATGTAAATTATAAAAAGACTTTGTTGTTCTTAAAACACAAAGCGATCAAAAATGCGATAACATAATTTATAGGAGACCACCACTATTTTTATGCACATATATAGCTGTCAAGAGTGTCCTAACTCAAAAAATGCGATTTTTGAGTTAATGATGCAGAATTATTCGTTATATCTAGCGTTATTTTATACAAAGTTTATTTTACATGCAATCGTAGGTTGCAATATTAACCAAAGAAAATTAAATTTGTTTGATTTTAATTTTAATATATATTTAATATTATTAATATGCACGTAACATCGTTATGCAGAAATATATGTTTTTAATATTTAGTTACGAAAGAACCGGTATTTATTGTATTTTAATTTACCTTAGATAAGTTTTTGTGAATCTATTGTATTTATAAGTTTTATAAATTTTTATAAGCATTATAATAATTTTGTATTTTAGTTTGTAACCTCCTAAAATACAATTCCCTACGGCAAAATTAGTGATATTACGATTTTACTATTTTTATGTTGTTATACCAAAAAAATCCTTATTAATAAATATTTTTAATAGCTAATGTAGTATGTTGTAGTAAGAAATATTGTGCAGACATAATATATGCCATGCAGTTTATAATCACACTTATCAAAGAAATTGTCTTGTTTTTAAACTGCCATTTAGATAAGACGGCAAATTTTAAATTTCTGAGTCGTCTGAAAAGGCATTTCTATGTATATATATATATATATATATATATTATATATATATATATATATATATATATATATATATATATATATATATATATATATATATATATATAGATATATATATATATTATATATAAAATGGCTTCAGACATGGTGTTTGGTAGTATGGAGTTTAGAGTTTCCGGCAAACAAAGAGTGACAGTCGCGCCAATTAGCAGCAGTATAGCCATCACGCTTAACGGTATAAATGTGGGCATTATGTTTACCTATATATTTAGATGGATGGTTAAATTAATTTTCTAACTCTCAATTCATACTTACCAACGCCATCCGTTGTGGTGCTAACAATGATTCGCAACGCGCAGAAAAACCGCAGAGACCAAGGCCAAGACCACGACAAACGGTTGCAAGCAACTCACTGCAATAAATGAACATGGCACAGAAACTGGATACGGCCAAACCCTGGGTCAGCAGAGTCAAAAGTTTGTTTACAAAATTAGTGATATTACGATTTTACTATTTTTATGTTGTTATACAAATATATATATATATATATATATATATATATATATATATATATATATATATATATATATATATATATATATAAATAAATAAAATACCTCTACGTCTAACTATTTGTTTGTGATCTTCTCCCGGAAAAAAGTTATTCTATGAGTTCTTATATGACGTTAATTTACTTTGATGGCTGCCATTGAATAGTTTTCTCATATCATATGTCTAATTGAAACGAGAACTTTTGATATTTTTTTTACCCAAGAGTTTCATGTTTTATGCAACGATATTTGTATAAATTCATATTTCCATTTATCAACTAACAATATCTTTAATAATTTTGAACAATTTTTAAAGTTTTATTTCTTCCTGGATACAATTTCAAGGATTTCTGGAGCAACGTTTTGTAGATTCTATATTCAATCAAATCAACACAAAATATATCAAATATTTTACAACGTTGTTCTAATTAATTTTACTAATACAAATACACGCTTTACAGTCAGTAACTTTATAAAAATATTTCGACTTTGTAACATATTCGGTAGCACAACTATTATTTTGCATTAACATTCAAGACTCGCCTACAAAAGTTATGATAATTTTTTAAAAATATAGAATAATTAAACGTAATTTTAATCAGAAATTTCCAATATATGTAAATTATAAAAATACTTTGTTGTTCTTAAAACACAATGCGATCAAAAATGCTATAACATAATTTATAGGAGACCACCACTATTTTTATGCACATATATAGCTGTCAAGAGTGTCCAAACTCAAAAAATGCGATTTTTGAGTTAATGATGCAGAATTATTCGTTATATCTAGCGTTATTTTATATAAAGTTTATTTTACATGCAATCGTAGGTTGCAATATTAACCAAAGAAAATTAAATTTGTTTGATTTGAATTTTAATATATATTTAATATTATTTATTTGCACGTAACATCGTTATGCAGAAATATATGTTTTTAATATTTAGTTACGAAAGAACCGGTATTTATTGTATTTTAATTTACCTTAGATAAGTTTTTGTGAATCTATTGTATTTAAAAGTTTTATAAATTTTTATAAGCATTATAATAATTTTGTATTTTAGTTTGTAACCTCCTAAAATACAATTCCCCACGGCAAAATTAGTGATATTACGATTTTACTATTTTTATGTTGTTATACAAAAAAAAACCTTATTAATAAATATTTTAAATAGCTAATGTTATGTTAAAAGTATGTTGTAGTATGTTAAAAGTGTGTTGTAGTATATATATATATATATATATATATATATATATATATATATATATATAGATATATATATATATATATATAGTTATTCTATGAGTTCTTTTATGGTTGATGGTCTAATGGTTGAGCTAAGACGTTAATTTACTTTGATGGCTGGCATTGAATAGTTTTCTCATATCATATGTCTAATTGAAACGAGAACTTACCCAATATATATATATATATATATATATATATATATATATATATATATATATATATATATATATATATATATATATAAATAAATAAAATACCTCTACGTCTAACAATTTGTTTGTGATCTTCTCCCGGAAAAAAGTTATTCTATGAGTTCTTATATGACGTTAATTTACTTTGATGGCTGCCCTTGAATAGTTTTCTCATATCATATGTCTAATTGAAACGAGAACTTTTGATATTTTTTTTTACCCAAGAGTTTCATTTTTTATGCAACGATCTTTGTATAAATTCATATTTCCATTAATCAACGAACAATATCTTTAATAATTTTGAACAATTTTTAAAGTTTTATTTCTTCCTGGATACAATTTCAAGGATTTCCGGAGCAACGTTTTGTAGATTCTATATTCAATCAAATCAACACAAAATATATCAAATATTTTACAACTTTGTTCCAATTAATTTTACTAATACAAATACACGCTTTACAGTCAGTAACTTTATAAAAATATTTCGACTTTGTAACATATTCGGTAGCACAACTATTATTTTGCACACCAACATTCAAGACTCGCCTACAAAAGTTATGATAATTTTTTAAAAATATAGAATAATTAAACGTAATTTTAATCAGAAATTTCCAATATATGTAAATTATAAAAATACTTTGTTGTTCTTAAAACACAAAGCGATCAAAAATGCGATAACATAATTTATAGGAGACCACCACTATTTTTATGCGCATATATAGCTGTCAAGAGTGTCCTAACTCAAAAAAATGCGATTTTTGAGTTAATGATGCAGAATTATTCGTTATATCTAGCGTTATTTTATACAAAGTTTATTTTACATGCAATCGTATGTTGCAATATTAACCAAAGAAAATTAAATTTGTTTGATTTGAATTTTAATATATATTTAATATTATTAATTTGCACCTAACATCGTTATATGTTTTTAATAAATGCGGGCATTATGTTTACCTATATATTTAGATGGATGGTTAAATTAATTTTACTAACTCTCAATTCATACTTACCAACGCCATCAGTTGTGGTGCTAAGAATGATTCGCAACGCGCAGAAAAACCGCAGAGACCAAGGCCAAGACCACGACAAACGGTTGGAAGCAACTCACTGCAATAAATGAACATGGCACAGAAACTGGATACGGCCAAACCCTGGGTCAGCAGAGTCAAAAGTTTGTTTACAAATTTTATAGGAATTCGATCGAAAGCTGGAACATGCTCTAATATATGGTACTAAAGCGGAATATGTTACCTTGACTATAGCTTTCTGATGGTAGCGCGTTAATAATAGCAATAACCACTATTAATACCCCGTTAGCGTATTGATAAAATACCATGGGCAGACGCCGACCAAACCCAGAGAGTATTAAATACGCTAAAATGTATGCGACTAATTCGATAAGCGCGCCAAGATTGGGTAAAAACCAGTTGGGAAGGTTAGATCACATGGGAAATTTTAAAGTAGGTGTAATTATGATAGTTAGGATTATCAAAATTATAGTCGGTCTAAGCCGACTATAAATACCCTACACATATGTGTGGTTACCATTCAAAGTGATATATAGGTCACCAGAGTATACGAATCCTGAAAATATTTACAAACATTCAATCGCTGAAGAATTTCCATTCATTTGATACCCATATTTACAAATGGGTAGGTGTACCGAATTTCGATTTTTTTTTTGTGAACCACAAGTCTTTTCGCCGGAAAACATTATTATCATGTATTTGAGCATGATGTCAATATATATTTGACCAAAAAAGTTTACCTAAGCACGTATACATAAAAATTGATCTTTATATGTACATTTTATATGAGGTATTTGAACATAAGTGGTCGGATCATAGGTCACAATGGACCGATCTCGCCAATTTTTTCGCACATACAGCGTAGGTATATTAGTAATCTAAGTTATAAGTTTCATTTATCTAGCTCTTCAATTTTAAAAGTCTTAGGGATTTCAACAGACAGACAGACGGCCGGACAGACAGACGGACAGACAGACAGACGGACATACAGACGGACAGACGGACATCGCTAAATCGACTCAGGAGGTCATGCTGATCAAGAATATATATACTTTTCCATACCGGAGATGCTTCCTTCAGGGTGTTACAAACGGCGTACCAAACTGAATATACCCTTTCACTCTTAGTGTAGGGTATAAATATAGTATGCCATAGTATGAGAGTGTAACGCTGAACCTGTTAACAAAACAATGGATAGGTAGGGAATTCAATACAAATACAGTAAGTTAAAATAATTTTACTATCGAACACGATTTTTCACATGGACATCCCATACACTAATTCTATATAATTCGCTTGTCCTATTACGTAACGTTTTTGAGAAAATTGCAATCGTAACTTTAAATTTTTTATCGTTAGTTTGAACTATGCTCTACATAGCACAGATCATTTTCTAAGTTATCATTAGATCCGAAATTCTAAAAAAATCATATAGAAATCATTAAAAAAACAAATAGTCTGAAAAAATCAAATATTTTCGAGTTTATATTCAAGTATTTGTTGGTATTTTGTAATTAGTCTTGACCATTAAACCGAGAATTAAAAAGTTATATAGAATTGATGTAGGGGATGTCCAATGGACAAGTTTTTCTCGCTTTGTTGAGTAGTGTTTTTAGAAGCACTAACTAACCAGATCTTGATGCGTCAATGTCGTCGAATAACTCATACAGCTCGTGGTTCATCCTGATTCGATACTCGCTAGTAAAGCAGATAGAAAGATTTTACGGAGAATCTTTCTCTCGAACGCTCCCAGTACTCTCTCATCGGTGGAGGCCAGCGTCCATATTTCTGCACCATAAAGTAGGACGGACATGATGAGTGACTTGTAGAGCGTTATTTTTGTCCGGCGAGAGAAGGCTCTGCTTCTCAATTGCCTACTGAGCCCAAAGTAGCACCTGTTGGTAAGAGTTATTCTCCGTTTGATCTCCAGGCTGACGTCGTTGTTGCTGTTTACGCTGGATCCCAGATAGACGAAGTCCTTCACAATGTCGAACTTGTGGGTGTCAAAATCAGTGTTTTGTCCAAGACGCACGGACTCTTTTTTGCTTGTTGACACAAGGAACTTCGTCTTGTCCTCGTTCACCGCTAGACCCATTCGACGCGACTCTTTCTCCAATCTGGAGAATGCTGCGCTGACTGCTCGTGTGCTCCTGCGAATGATATCAATATCGTCGGCATATGCGAGCAGCATGACACTTTTGTTGAGGATAGTGCCACTTTGACGGAGTTCGGCAGCTCGAACTATTTTCTCCATCAATAAGTTAAGAAAGTCGCACGATAGGGAGTCACCCTGTCTGAAACCTCGTTCGGTATGAAATGGCTCGGAGAGGTCTTTTCCTATTCTCACTGAGCAACGTATGTTGCTCAGGGTCATCCTGCAAAGCCTTATAAGTTTCGCAGGTATACCGAACTCAGACATTGCAGCGTATAATCGTTCCCTTATCGGAGTGTCAAAGGCGGCTTTATAGTCGACTAATAGGTGGTAGGTGTCGATCTGTTTTTCTAGGGTCTTTTCCTGGATTAGGCGCAATGTGAAAATCTGGTCTATGGTGGACTTTCCAGGTCTGAAGCCGCACTGATAAGGTCCAATCAGTCTGTTGACGATCGGCTTCAGTCTTTCACATAATACGCTCGATAGAACCTTGTATGCGATATTGAGTAGGCTGATCCCACGGTAGTTGGCGCAGATAGTGGGATCCCCCTTTCTTAAGGATTGGGCAGAGTACACTGAGGTTCCAGTCACTTGGCATGCTTTCATCCAACCATATTCTGTTTACGAGCTCGTGCATGCTCTCTATTAGCTCTTCGCCTCCGGTCTTAAACAATTCAGCAGGCAGGCCATCAGCACCTGCGGCTTTGTTGTTTTTCAGCCGAGCAATGGCTGTTCTGACCTCGTCATGGTCGGGTGGCGGAATTTCAACGTCGTCATCAAGTACTGGGGTTGCCGGGTTTACTTCTCTATCGGTGGAATTGCGGTCATCATCACCGGTCAGCAGTCTAGAGAAGTGATCTCTCCATATTTTCAGTGTGCTCTGGATGTCTGTCACTAGATTTCCGTTCTCATCTTTACAAGAAGAGGCTCCGAATTTTGAACCTCCGGCTAGGCGTCTTATTTTTAAAAATGTTCGAGCCTCATTCCTGTCCCCATGCATCTCAATCTCCTCACACTCACGTCTTTCTGCCTCGCTTTTTTTACGCCTGAAAAGACGTCTCTCTTCCCTCCTCTTCTCTTTGTATCGCTCCTTCGCAGCTCGCGTAGCTACTGACTGCATGGTGGATTTGCACGCAGAGTCTTTCTCTGCAGTGGCCGCACGACACTCTTGGTCATACCACTCATTCCTCAGGGGGCGTTGGAATCCAAGCACCTCTTCGGCAGCCGTACGCATAGAGCAGGAGATATGATTCCACTGCGCGTTTATATCATCGAGAGGAGGAGTGCTTTGTCTAAGCAGGTGTGAGAGTCGAGTGGAAAAGGCTTGCGTTGTCTGTTGTGATTGCAGCTTTCCGACGTCTAGCTTTCTCTGCGTTTGGTTCCGTACGTTCTTCGCAGCGCTTAAGCGTGTGCGGACCTTAGCTGCTACCAGGTAATGATCCGAGTCCATATCGTGGCGGGAGCAGCGCTCGTATGCGTTGTCTAGGCGCTCGTAGAAGCGCTCTTTTGTCTCGTCATCTTTCTCGTTCGTCGGAGCGTGTGCACAAATTAGGCTGATATGGAAATATTTAGCATTGATGCGGATTGTTGCCAGCCTTTCGTCCACGGGCGTGAACCTAGAGACAAGGTGGCGGAGTCTCTTGCCGACCACAAATCCACATCCAAATTTGTGTCTCTCCGCATGGCAGCTGTAGTAGATATCACAGGACGATTGTTTCGAATAGCCCTGTCCCGTCCATCGCATCTCCTGGATAGCGGTGATGTCAGCCTTATATTTTTCGAGGACATCTGCCAGCTGGATAGAGGCACATTCCCTATAAAGGGTCCGGACATTCCAGGTGCATAATCGTAAATCATGGTCCTTAAAACGTTTGCGTGGGTCGTCATCGTTGTAATTGGTCGTTATCCGAGGCTTCTTTTTTGTTTTCATTGGGCGTATAGGTTTTTTCCGTGGTGGGACCCAAACCCAACGCACGAACCCTCACTCTGAGGGAAATGCTCGCCACACTTTAGCCGACTTCTACACCGGGTGGTGTAGAGCGCCGTTTCCAGGGACTTCCACGAGGAGGACTTCCACCGAAGTAAAATTTTAATATTGGCATTTTATGTGGTGCGCTAGGAGATTTATCTCATCAAAGTAAAAAATAAATATTTTATTACAACTTTTTATTTTAAAACTCCGTTTTTCTCGAAATTTTTATCTAGTATTTTATTTTTTTTTTTTTAATATTTAAATGTATCATAGTGTAATATACAATTTCTTCATACACTATTTTTATCTCGCACTTACCGTTTTCCTTGCGGAGCACTTCTTGTAGTCCTCTTAAAATTTTCAAATTCCTCAAAATACCATTTTATTATAAAAAAAAAAATGTAGTTTTTAAATAATTCTTTTATGTACTTATTTTACAAAATTTTCATTCAGAATAGTGTTCTCATTCAGAAAAGTGTTCTCCGTATTTTCCAAAAAAAAGTATATCAAAAAATTTAAAAATGACATGCCATGTCTTTCTAAATAAATGGGTGGATGCAGTCAAAAAAATAATCTTCACTACACCACTGATCACACAAAAAAATCCAAGAAAAGGTGTGTGTCGTAGACCTATCGGCTCGCAGGGTTTATATAACGTATATGTCCAAATAAACTAAACGTGGTATAATCATACTTTCTGAGGTCAAGTAGGGCCATATATTCTGTTTATATGGGACTTAGTGACTTTTCACTGAACGGCAATCGTCGAAATCTGAATAAAACCGTGCTGTGTCCACTAAAATGGTCGAAACTAAATGATTTTTGGATTAAATGATGCAGTTGTTCCAGAATCATACATCGATATTTGGATTCACTGGAGCACCATTACTTTTATATGGGACTTAGTGACTTTTCACAGAACGGCAATAGTCGAAATCTGAACAAAACCCTGCTGTGTCCACAAAAATGGTCGGATCTAAACAATTTTTGGTATAAATGATAGATATTAATCAGTTCTTTCAAAATCATACATCGATATTTGGATACCTCTAAACGAAAATCAGATGGAATTATTTGGATAAACTGGAGCACTGTTACTGTTTATATGGGACTTAGTGATTTTTCACAGAACGGCAATCGTCGAAATCTGAATAAAACGATGCTGTGTCCACAAAAATGGTCATATTTAAAAGATTTTTGGTTTAAATTATAGATATTGTTACGAAAAGAGGCAATTTGCTCCACTGTGCAAGCAATCAACAATAATAAATGAGACGCAAGACAATTCAGCGCACTAAGCAATGTGTTAGAAAGAGACGAAAGATCATTCAGCGCACTATGCAATGTGCGAGAAAGAGATGGAAGATCAGCACATTAAAACACATGAGTGCGAATGAGATGCCAATAGCATGCGTCATTCACGAAACGAGTAGAAGGTTCTCGAAACAAGTCGAAGCTTGTAGAAACTTGTCGAACTGATGCCTGCAGTATATAAGGCCGCGCATCTGAGGCACTGTACTTCAGTTGAGATTTAATAGTGAACTAGTGCGTCTCGTGAGTGAACATTGTAAAGATAAATTGTAGTAATTCAGCAGTTGATATAAGTGATTATTCTTTAAGTTGTTATTTAAATTAATAAAGTTAATTAATACTAGTTGAAATAATACTTGTTAAAACCAAATATAAGTGCGTTTTTATTTTGTACACAATCCAGCGATACGAACTCGTAGAACAATTTTCCGTAGACAGAATTTTCGTAACATTGGTGTCAGAAGTGGGATTGTGATACAAAATGGTTAAATTCGAACAACTTAAAGTCGACCAGCTAAAGAAGGAGCTGGCGATTCATAATCTTCCAACTGTAGGTACGAAAGTAGAGTTACAAAAGCGTCTAATGGAAGAATTAGAGAACCAAGGCATTGACCTCGCAGAGCACGATTTTGAAGTGGAAGCTGCAACAGCGTCATCGAAAAATGTGGACACGGATCAAAAAGTACAGTCCCAAAGTTTTGATATGAGCCAGTTGCTCGAAGCTATACAACAACAGCTTCTAGAAAATTCGAACCGGATTGAAGAAAAACTTAAAACAGAACTTCTAGAAAATTCCAGCAAAATGGAACAGAAACTTCTAGAAAATTCAAAACTGCTTCAAGAAAATTCCATCAAAATGGAACAGAAACTTCAAGAAAATTCGAAACAGCAACTAGAAAGTTCTAATCAACTGCAAACTGAAATTAAGCAGCAGATGCAAGAGCATTCTAAGCAGCTTTTGGAAGTTTCTAATACACTCCATAGCAAAGTGACGGAGCTAGAAACGCATGTAAATGACATGGAAGTGAACATTGATGAAAAAATTCAAAGATTAGAAAACGGTATGGACAAAGAAATCCAGGAAATAAAAAAAGTTGCAGATAAATGGACCTACACAGCATGTTTTTAGTGGTACGAGGCTAAAATCGCCGATTTACGATGGAACCACAGCGTTCAACATTTTCAAGCTGCAATTTGAGACCACGGCTGTAAGTAATCGATGGAATAATGAGGACAGCGTAGCCGCACCTATCGTGGCGCTTAAAGGAGGCGCAGCCGAAGTATTGCAGACTGTTCCAGAAAGTGATCGAAACAGTTATTTAGCGGTTATGGCTGCACTGCAGCGAAAATATGGCAGTGATCACATGAAGCAAATCTACAGAATGGAACTAAAGTGCCGAATGCAAAGAAATGGTGAAACATTGCAGGCGTATGCAGCGGACGTCAAGAGGCTTGCGCATTTGTCGTATGCAGATTCAACGAGTGATTTCATAGAAAAGTGCAAGATCGAAGCCTTCGTTGACGGCATACGTGATTCGGAAACAAGACGTGCCACAGTGACAATGCCGAAAGTGACATTTACGGAAACTGTAACCACAGCGCTAACACAGGAGACAGCAACTACGTTGTGCCGCCCAGCGCCAAAGGTCCGTAAATTAGATGTGGAGAATGAAGACCTACTTCAGGTAATTTGCCAAGCGTTAAAAAGTGGAGCTAAACCAGATTACACTGCTGCCAACCGAGACACCTAATTTAAAGGTAAATGCTACAACTGTGATACATATGGGCATATGGCACGTGATTGTCGTAAAAAACGCAAGCGCTCAATGAATTCATTTGCAAATGAACCCAGACATGAAGAAACCCAGGATCATGTCTAAAATAACGTAAATTTTAATCAATCTTTAAACTAAAACGAGTCAGTTCTGCGGAGCACGATCTGACTCCCATAACTGCCCCAGAATCTCCATTTCACAAATTGCTCGAAAGCCAAATAGTTTAACTGTCGAAGGACTCATTGATTGTACAGCATATATGGTAACGTTGGATACAGGAGCTTCACACTCAATTATATGAAGTAACCTTGTTAGGGACGATATAGAGCCGCTTATCGGAATAAGATTGCAAACAGCAACAGGTGAAGAGGCTCCAATCAGAGGAAAAATTACCAAGGAAATCACTATTGGCACTACGACAGTTAAGCATGATTTTATAGTGGCGGAAATAGTAGACGAAATAATACTTGGCATGGACTTCATGATAAGAAACGTTTCACACTAGATTTAACAAGAAAAATTTCGAGTTATGCCAACACGGAGATCCAACTAAACATTGATTGTGACCAGAGCCCGAAAATTAAACAAGTTATTGCTCATAAAAATAGAAAAATACCACCTAATTCAGAAGCAATTGTTTGGCGAAATGGAGATTGTGGGATAAGCAAGTTGTGGGTTATAGAAGCGAATGATGAGCAAATGAGCAGAAGTAATATTGTTGTCGGAAGACCCATTAGTAGAAGCGAAAAAAGACAAAGTTGTTCCAATAAGAGTTCTCAACATGGAAAACTCGTCCAAATTAATTAAAAAAATAAAACAGTGATAGGCCAGTGTAAAGAGGCATCAGCGATTATAAATTGTGAGTCAAATTCTTCAAGGGACTACGGCACATCGCAAATAAACAAACAATCTACTCACAGGTTTATAAATGAGTGGACGAAGGATTTGGGTGGCAAAGAAAAGAGTCAAGTGCAACAGCTAATTGACAAATATCGGTGTATATTTGCTGAAAAGGGCCAAAAGGATGGCGGAACTGCCATTGTAAAACATCGAATAGACTCTGGTGATTCTAACCCAATTCGTCAAGCACCAAGAAGGGTACCACTTGCGAAAAGATACGAAGTATCACATTTGGTTGAAGAAATGCACACAAATGGCGTGGTGAAATCATCTGAGAGTCCATGGAGTTCACCAGTAGTATTGGTGAAAAAGAAGGACGGTAGTACTCGGTTTTGCGTTGATTACCGAAAACTTAATGACGTCACCAAGAAAGATAGTTATCCGCTGCCTAGAATCGATGACACCTTGGATACACTATCTAATGCTAAGTGGTTTTTAACGCTGGACTTGCAAAGCGGTTACTGGCAAGTGGAAATCGATAAGAAAGATCGAGAGAAGACTGCATTCAGTACTGGAGATGGACTATGGCAATTTTTGGTAATGCCGTTTGGATAATTGTTATGGGCAAGGATTTCAACGAACATCTAAGAAATTTAGAGGAAGTATTCCTTCGATTGAAAAGTGCGGGTCTACAACTTAGCCCAAAGAAATGCTCACTTTTCAAGAAAGAAGTCAAGTATCTGGGTCATCGAGTTACCACGGAAGGAGTTCATACCGATGAAGATAAAATAGTTGCAGTAAAGGAGTGGCCCAGACCGCAAAACCTACATGACCTACGAAGTTTGTTGGGGCTATGTACATACTACAGGCGATTTGTTCCAGGTTTTGCCAATGTTGCTAGCAGTCTTCACGAGTTGACAAGAAAGAACAGCGCATTTCAATGGGGCAATGATCAAGAAAGGGCGTTTTTGAAATTAAAAGGTCTGCTGTGCTCGGCACCAATTCTTGCGTATCCAATTCCAGGTGAGAAATTTATACTTGATACGGAATCGGCCAAGTTCTCTCTCAAGTGATCAATGGACAAGAAAAAGTGATCGCATACTACAGTAAAACCTTGTCCAAACCCGAGCGAAATTACTGTGTCACCAGGAGGGAGCTTCTTGCTGTAATCGAAAGTGTGAAAAATGTCCATAAGTATCTGTACGGACAACAGTTTCACTTGAGAACCGATCACGCAGCACTACGATGGTTACTTCAGTTCAAAGATCCGGAAGGCCAAATTGCGTGTTGGATAGAACGATTACAGAGCTACGATTTCACCATAGAACATCGTAAAGGAGGTCATCATGGAAATGCAGAGGATCTGTCACGACGCCCATGTAAACTAGAATGCAGACATTGTTCAAGAGCGGAAGGAAAAGAAAACATAATTGACATTCGTTTGCTAAATGTTTTGCCCGATGAAAAATGGACTCCGGAACAAATTCAAATTGATCAAAAGAGTGATCCCGACCTCACAAAAATCATGATGTTCAAGGAACAGCAAAGAAAACCATCATGGGAAGATATAGCTGCTGACAGTGCCATAACTAAAGCTTACTGGGCACAGTAGCAGAGCTTAAAGCTACAAGATGGTTGCTTATATCGTGTATGGGAAAATGAAGATGGCACATCCGCTCGAAGTTTGATTGTTGTTCCCAAGTCAAAAATAAAAGAGATATTAGCGGAATACCATGGTGGATCTAGTGGTGGTCATTTGGGCATTAATAAAACGGTCGAGAAGGTAAAGAAACGTTTTTATTGGATTGGATGCCAAGAGTCACTCGCCGATTGGATTCGCAGTTGCCCGCAATGTGTACCAGCAAAAGGACCAACAGTCAGAAGTCGCGGTAGGATGCATCAGTACAACGTGGGAGCACCATTCGAGCGTATTGTCATGGATTTCGCCGGGCCGTTTCCAATCAGTGATGCGGGTAATAAGTATGTCCTTGTCGTCATTGACTACTTCAGCAAGTGGCCTGAAGTGTATCCCATGCCGAATCAAGAAGCCACAACAGTTGCGGATGCATTAGTTAACAACTGGATAAGCCGTTTTGGAGTACCGTTATAATTGCATTCAGACCAAGGAAGAAATTTTGAGTCTGCAGTTTTTAAGGAAGTATGTAAAGTCCTCAACATACACAAAACACGAACAACGCCTTTGCATCCGCAATCAGACGGCATGGTGGAGAGATTCAATCGGACTTTGGAAGAGTATCTCAGAAAAGTGGTTGATAAAAATCAAAAAGATTGGGATACACACATAGCACTATTTCTAATGGCTTATCGAACGGCGGTTCATGATACCACAGCAGCTTCACCATCTAAAGTTGTTTTTGGAACAGACTTAAGATTACCTGCGGATTTAAAGTTTGGTGCGAGTCCTTCAGCTCGAATTTCTGTACACAATTATGTTCAGAAAAAGTGAAGAAATGAACGAAGTGCATCAGTTTGTAAGACAGCGTACACAATTTGCGAGTGATAAGATGAAGGCCTGATACGACTTGCGCACAAATTTAGAGGGATTTACAGAAGGACAACTTGTTTTGCTCTATAACCCACAAAGGAAGAAAGGCTTATCCCCTAAGCTACAAACACACTGGGAAGGACCATACAAGATAATTAAAAGAATTAACGATGTCGTGTATCGGATTCAGAATACTGCAGGCGTTAGACGAAAAATGAAAGTGGTACATTTAGTAAAGTTGGCGCCGTATAGAGAGAGAGGATTAATATCTGGTCGTGACGAACAGATTTAGGTGGAGGGCAGTGTTACGAAAAGAGGTAATTTGCTCCACTGAGCAAGCAATCAACAATAATAAATGAGACGCAAGACAATTCAGCGCACTAAGCTATGTGTTATAAAGAGACGGAAGATCATTCAGCGCACTATGCAATGTGCGAGGAAGAGATGGAAGATCAGCACATTAAAAAACATGAGTGCGAATGAGATGCCAATAGCATGCGTCATTCACGAAACGAGTAGAAGGTTCTCGAAACAAGTCGAAGCTTGTAGAAACGTGTCGAACTGATGCCTGCAGTATATAAGGCCGCGCATCTGAGGCACTGTACTTCAGTTGTGATTTAATAGTGAACTAGTGCGTCTCGTGAGTGAACATTGTAAAGATAAATTGATTAATACTAGTTGAAATAATACTAGTTAAAACCAAATATAAGTGCGTTTTTATTTTGTACACAATCCAGCGATACGAACTCGTAGAACAATTTTCCGTAGATAGAATTTTCGTAACAATATTATGCAGTTCTTTAATCTCAAATTCAAACAAAGACCAGATGGAATTATTTGGATAAACTGGAGCACTCTTACTGTCTATATGGGACTTAGTGTCCACAAACATTAGCATCACTAACCGAGTCCGTTGAGCCATGTCCGTCCGCGCCTCAGAAAGTCGATTGCAGACATTGTATATTTAAAGCAACAAAAAAATTTGAATGAAGAGGAATAAACATTAATTTGTAAAAAATACTGGCTTACTGGAGACTACAAAAGAAAAAGGATTTCTTACTTTAATACTTAAATCTACAGTTTCCCAATAGACGACGTCCTAGAAAATTCCAAAGCTTCAAAAAAATGCGTGCTACTAAATATTTCTTCTTAAAAAATGGCATTAAGTATAGAGTGTGGAAACATTTTTTTTTTTTAAACTCTAGCAATAAGCAATGGGCCTGTCCGCGTTGCTATAAACGAAATGAGCGAAATTAGTGGCACATTTGAAGGAATGGATAAAAGGGGACGTCACATCCCAGGAATTAAAATATCTGAAGAAGACTAAATGCTATTAAATGTCATATTAATAGCTTTCCAGTAATGGAATCACATTTCTGTCGAAAATCTTCACAACGAAATTACTTGGATGCCCAGCAATCGATTTCAAAAATGTACGAGTTATACACAATCGAAATGAAGAAATAAAACAAAAAGTCTATAAGTCTCACGACATATAAACGAAATTTGGAAGGGAGTTTAATCTATCCTTTTTTAAGCCTAAAAAGGAACAGTGTGCAGTGTGCGCCTGATACCTCAGAGCGTCTGCTAATGAAAACCAGTTGGGAAGGTTAGATCACATGGGACATTTTAAAGTAGGTGTAATTATGATAGTTAGGATTATCAAAATTATAGTCGGTCTAAGCCGACTATAAATACCCTACACATATGAGTGGTTACCATTCAAAGTGATATATAGGTCACCAGGGTATACGAATCCTGAAAATAACTACAAACATTCAATCGCTGAAGAATTTCCATTCATTTGATACCCATATTTACAAATGGCTAGGTGTACCGAATTTCGATTTTTTTTTTTTGTGAACCACAAGTCTTTCCGCCGCAAAACATTATTATTATGTATTTGAGCATGATATCAATATATATTTGACCAAAAAAGTTTACCTAAGCACGTATACATAAAAATTGATCTTTATATATACATTTTATATGAAGTATTTGAACATATATATCATATATATATATATATATATATATATATAGAAGATCTATTTACATGGACATTGCTTATCAAAATATCAGTCATATTTGTAAAGGATTTTAGTGATTTTCACAGAACGGCAATCGCCGAAATCTGAATATATATATATATATATCTATATATATATATATATATATATATATATATATATATATAAATATATATACAGGGTGGTCCGCTTTGGGGTGCAAATATTTTAGGCACTTGGTAAAAATTTAATATTGGCATTTTATGTGGTGAGCTAGGAGATTTTTCTCATCAAAGTAAACAAATAAATATTTTATTAAAACTTTTTTTCTGTTATTTTATTTATCTTTTTTTAATATTTGAATGTATCATAGTGTAATTAACAATTTCTTCATACAATATTTTTCCTCAAAATACCATTTTATTATAAAAAAAAACAAATTAATATATATATATATATATATATATATATATATATATATATATATATATATATATTTGGTATTGTTTGAAAGTAATAAAAAAATAATACGAAATCACCATAAATGGATTAAGAATGAAGTGTTATTAAATTATTGTTCAGATGGTAATATGTTATTACCAGGGCTCGCTTTTATATGGATTTACATATTCAATATTTAAATACATATTTAAAGAATTTTTAGGTAATATTCCATATATTTGAATTATTCTATATAGATCAATATTTTTGATAAAAACTGACTCGTATGCCTCAATTTCGACAAATTTTCAATAAAATTTTGACCTTTCAAACAAATTTGGAGTGGGATGGATAAAATCAAACAATCTTACTGCAGGAAACTATATCTGGATATCGCTACAGGAGACAATAGATTGTGTATTGCAACAAATTTTATTGGGTGTAATGCAAAAGCAAGGTCACAGTGACCTGTTTGATCTAGAAAGTTCATTCCCAATATACAAAAGAGTTCATTTGTTTTTTTTTTGTAATTAACTCAGAAACAAAATGGTGCAGTATAAGACATTTGTTTACATACGAAAAATACTATTCAATCAACATCGGATTATATCCTTATTCTCGATTTACATTGTATCATCTGTGAGAAACACCATATCGGGTTGCATTTTTCCTAAAATTTCTGTTTTTATATTAATTTTTCAAAAATTTAATCCTAGGTACATTACATTTTTTACATATGATACAATTGTAATCGAGCATTTGAAAAACAATTTTGTTTGAAAAATATATTTTTGTCCGTATAATTTATTTTTTTCAAGAAAAAATTTCATGAGAGAAAATTTAAAACAAAATTTATATTAACTTTTTGATACATATTTTTAGATTTTTTGATCCATATTTTCCTAGTTTTTCATCCATGTAATTGTTAGCCTTGCTTATTACTATGTGAATCTGTCAAACTTATCATAAATATGTTACAATACAAACATAAAATTTTAATTGCATTTGAATATACTATTTCTCGACAGTTTACTTCGTTATAACTATGTTCCAAAACAAACAGAAAATGTTATTCTAATCTAATTATAACGTATGTTCGTAACGTTCGTCTTCATTCGATTAGTTATCGACAGACGAAGTTGGCAACATTGCGCCGTATTTTCCACCTACGCCATCTTTTTCCATCGTTTGAACATATTGATGTTTAAAAACAAACAAAAAAGAAATTGGATTTCAATAAATGTATTCTTCCAACATTCTTCTTGTATACGAAGTTGGCCATCGTTGAGCATAATTTTCTATCTACGTCTCTTTTCTCATCGTTTGAAGTATGTATTGGTCCTTTTAAACATACTGATGTTTGAAAAGAAGCAAACTAATGAAATTAGATGTAAATAAAAGTATTTTTGCAATATTCTTCTTGTATACGAAGTTTACACTCATTGACCGCCATTTTCTGCATACGTGTCTTTTGATGTTTGTGTAGAAAACGTATTCGTTTCGGTAATACGATGTCATTTGTAAATTTAAAAAATATACAAATTGTGGTACAAAAAGTACAAATAGTAACAAATAATATCATTTAATAGTGCAGTATATAATTTAATTGTTCCTGAATCTTTTTCTAATAATATTGTGAAAAGCCGACACGGATATTTCATCAAAAAACCACAACTGGAAAACCAGCTTCTATTTTCAAACAGAATTCGGCATGGTTTTTTACAACAGGTTCCGCGAATTCCTTACCAACGCTATGTGCTGCACTGAGACTAGTACTTGCGATTTTAATTCAATTATTTATTTATGCATTTAAAAATTTGTATATGAATTCAAATATTATTAATTCCCACTGTGCATGTTTAATGATTTTTAATAAAAATTATTAAAAAAAAACAATATTTTATTTTTATTTTATTTTCAGGATTCCTTTCCAAAAATATTTAGATATGATTTTATGCAAACATACTACTTTTTGAAGTGAAACAACTGCTATATTTCTCTGGAAACATACTTATATTTAGGTCTTTCCAAATCATTTATTCATTTATGTTTCGGTTGAAATATTTATTTTGTTTTGATGTAGTAATTATTATGTTTCTATTAGAACATATACCATTTTAAGGGGCAACATCAAAATGTTTCCGTGATATCATAATGTAAATCAGAGCTCATTACAACACCGTTCAAGTCTCAATACAAATCATGTTTACAAATGATTAATCAGGCAATTATATATTATCTTTACATAAAATTTCAAACAAACATGTTAATGCCTGCAAAATTATGTTTGAGAGAGCCATTTTTTTGCAGCGTGTATATATGAGCGTGTCATTCCAGTCATTCCATATATATTGTTACGAGATAATAAGCTTTTTGAATGAATTAAAAGCCAAGCAATAGTTCCAACTTCCAACTTCAATTTATTACATTAAAAAATTCCTGTATTAATTAACAAATTAATATAAAGTTACAATAAAATGATTAACATACTTAGTTTCTCGCTTACAATCCAAACGCTGACGTGGTTGCCAATAATACTTCAAAAATATTCATTAAATTTAAATAAATGAAGTGCCCAACTTGGCTACAAAAAGATAAACGCGACTTTCAATAATTTTTCTTTTAGCCCCAGCTCTTCTTCTGTTCTATTCACATTTGACGTTTCGTTTCATATCTAAATTCCATGCGGCGTTGCCGGATTCATCGCAACATATATATTTTATATATTTATATATTTTATATATATTTTTTTTTACCCAAGATTTTCATGTTTTATGCAACGATCTTTGTATAAATTCATATTTCCATTAATCAACTAACAATATCTTTAATAATTTTGAACAATTTTTAAAGTTTTATTTCTTCCTGGATACAATTTCAAGGATTTCTGGAGCAACGTTTTGTAGATTCTATATTCAATCAAATCAACACAAAATATATCAAATATTTCACAACTTTATTCCAATTAATTTTACTAATACAAATACACGCTTTACAGTCAGTAACTTTATAAAAATATTTCGACTTTGTAACATATTCGGTAGCACAACTATTATTTTGCACACCAACATTCAAGACTCGCCTACAAAAGTTATGATAATTTTTTAAAAATATTTTAAAAATATAGAATAATTAAACGTAATTTTAATCAGAAATTTCCAATATATGTTAATTATAAAAATACTTTGTTGTGCTTAAAACACAATGCGATCAAAAATGCGATAACATAATGTATAGGAGACCACCACTATTTTTATGCACATATATAGCTGTCAAGAGTGTCCTAACTCAAAAAATGCGATTTTTGAGTTAATGATGTAGAATTATTCGTTATATCTAGCGTTATTTTATACAAAGTTTATTTTACATGCAATCGTATGTTGCAATATTAACCAAAGAAAATTAAATTTGTTTGATTTTAATTTTAATATATATTTAATATTATTAATTTGCACCTAACATCGTTATGCAGAAATATATGTTTTTAATATTTAGTTACGAAAGAACCGGTATTTATTGAATTTTAATTTACCCTAGATAAGTTTTTGTGAATCTATTGTATTTATAAGTTTTATAAATTTTTATAAGCATTATAATAATTTTGTAATTTAGTTTGTAATCTCCTAAAATACAATTCCGTACGACAAAATTAGTGATATTACGATTTTACTGTTTTTATGTTGTTATAAAAAAAAACCTTATTAATAAATATTTTAAATAGCTAATGTTATGTTAAAAGTATGTTGTAGTAAAAAATATTGTGCAGACATAATATATGCCATGCAGTTTATAATCACACTTATCAAAGAAATTGTCTTGTTTTTAAACTGTCATTTAGATAAGACGGCAAACTTTAAATTTCTGAGTCGTCTGAAAAGGCATTTCTATGTTACTAACAGACTTACATTAATGTGTTGTAAAATAAGCACTTCAAACGTTAACTTGCAAAAGTATTTATACGAGCTATTAAAAAATAATAGTAAAATAATATTAACTTTCACTAAAATGTATGTGTGTGTCTGAAATTAGAAATTTATTAAGAGAGAATCATAATTATACCTTAATCAAATAAAGCATTACATATATATATATATATATATATATATATATATATCTATATATATATATATATATATATATATATATCTATATATATATATATATATATATATATCTATATATATATATATATATATATATATATATATATATATATATATATATATATATATATATATATATATATATATGTACTGCTTTATTTGATTAAGGTATAATTATGATTCTCTCTTAATAAATTTCTAATTTCAGACACACACATACATTTTAGTGAAAGTAAATATTATTTTACTATTAATTTTTAATAGCTCGTATAAATACTTTAGCAAGTTAACGTTTGAAGTGCTTATTTTACAACACATTAATGGAAGTCTGTTAGTAACATAGAAATGCCTTTTCAGACGACTCAGAAATTTAAAGTTTGCCGTCTTATCTAAATGGCAGTTTAAAAACAAGACAATTTCTTTGATAAGTGTGATTATAAACTGCATGGCATATATTATGTCTGCACAATATTTCTTACTACAACATACTTTTAACATAACATTAGCTATTTCAAATATTTATTAATAAGGTTTTTTTTTTATATAACAACATAAAAACAGTAAAATCGTAATAATTAAACGTAATTTTAATCATATATATATATATATATATATATATATATATATATATATATATATATATATATATATATATATATATATATATATATATATTATATATAAAATGGCTTCAGACATGGTGTTTGGTAGTATGGAGTTTAGAGATTCCGGCAAACAAAGAGTGACAGTCGCGGCAATTAGCAGCAGTATAGCCATCACGCTTAACGGTATAAATGCGGGCATTATGTTTACCTATATATTTAGATGGATGATTAAATTAATTTTACTAAATCTCAATTCATACTTACCATTCAGTTGTGGTGCTAACAATGATTCGCAACGCGCAGAAAAACCGCAGAGACCAAGGCCAAGACCTCGACAAACGGTTGGAAGCAACTCACTGCAATAAATGAATATGGCACAGAAACTGGATACGGCCAAACCCTGGGTCAGCAGAGTCAAAAGTTTGTTTACAAATGTTATAGGAATTCGATCGAAAGCTGGAACATGCTCTAATATATGGTACTAAAGCGGATTATGTTACCTTGACTATAGCTTTCTGATGGTAGCGCGTTAATAATAGCAATAACCACTATTAATACGCCATTAGCGTATTGATAAAATGCCATGGGCAGACGCCGACCAAACCCAGAGAGTATAAAATACGCTAAAATGTATGCGACTAATTCGATAAGCGCGCCAAGATTGGGTAAAAAATATAGTATGCCATAGTATGAGAGTGTAACGCTGCACCTGTTAACAAAACAATGGATAGGTAGGGAATACAATACAAATACAATAAGTTAAAATAATTTTACTATCGAACACGATTTTTCACATGGACATCCCATACACTAATTCTATATAATTCGCTTGTCCTATTACGTAACGTTTTTGAGAAAATTGCAATCGTAACTTTAAAATTTTTATCGTTAGTTTGAACTATGCTCTACATAGCACAGATCATTTTCTAAGTTATCATTAGATCCGAAATTCTAAAAAAATCATATAGAAATTTAAAAAAAAAACAAATAGTCTGAAAAAATCAAATATTTTCGAGTTTATATTCAAGTATTTGTTGGTATATTGTAATTAGTCTTGACCATTAAACCGAGAATTAAAAAGTTATATAGAATTGATGTAGGGGATGTCCAATGGACAAGTTTTTCTCGCTTTGTTGAGTAGTGTTTTTAGAAGCACTAACTAACCAGATCTTGATGCGCTTGACTATGTCAATGTCGTCGAATAACTCATACAGCTCGTGGTTCATCCTGATTCGATACTCGTTAGCAAAGCAGATAGGGCCAAAGATTTTACGGAGAATCTTTCTCTCGAACGCTCCCAGTACTCTCTCATCGGTCCTACTTTATGTTTCCTACTTTATGTTTCTGCACCATAAAGTAGGACGGGCATGATGAGTGACTTGTAGAGCCTTATTTTTGTACGGCGAGAGAGGGCTCTGCTTCTCAAAGTAGCACCTGTTGGCAAGAGTTATTCTACGTTTTATCTCCAGGCTGACGTCGTTGTTGCTGTTTACGCTAGATCCCAGATAGACGAAGTCCTTCACAATGTCGAACGCACGGACTCTTTTTTGCTTGTTGACACAAGGAACTTCGTCTTGTCCTCGTTCACCGCTAGACCCATTCGACGCGACTCTTTCTCCAATCTGGAGAATGCTGCGCTGACTGCTCGTGTGCTCCTGCGAATGATATCAATATCGTCGGCATATGCGAGCAGCATGACACTTTTGTTGAGGATAGTGCCGCTTTGACGGAGTTCGGCAGCTGGAACTATTTTCTCCATCAATAAATTAAACCTCGTTCAGTATGAAATGGCTCGGAGAGGTCTTTTCTCACTGAGCAACGTATGTTGCTCAGGGTCATCCTGCAAAGCCTTATAAATTTCGCAGGTATACCGAACTCAGACATTGCGGCGTATAATCGTTCCCTTATCGGAGTGTCGAAGGCGGCTTTATAGTCGACTAATAGGTGGTAGGTGTCGATGTGTTTTTCTAGGGTCTTTTCCTGGATTAGGCGCAATGTGAAAATCTGGTCTATGGTGGACTTTCCAGGTCTGAAGCCGCACTGATAAGGTCCAATCAGTCTGTTGACGATGGGCTTCAGTCTTTCACATAATACGCTCGATAGAACCTTGTATGCGATATTTAGTAAGCTGATCGCAGATAGTGGGATCCCCTTTCTTAAGGATTGGGCAGAGTACACTGAGGTTCCAGTCACTTGTCATGCTCATCCGACCATATTCTGCTTACGAGCTCGTGCATGCTCTCTATTAGCTCTTCGCCTCCGGTCTTAAACAATTCAGCAGGCAGGCCATCAGTACCTGCGGCTTTGTTGTTTTTCAGCCGAGCAATGGCTGTTCTGACCTCGTCATGGTCGGGTGGCGGAATCTCAACGTCGTCATCAAGTACTGGGGTTGCCGGGTTTACTTCTCTATCGGTGGAATTGCGGTAATTATCACCGGTCAGCAGTCTAGAGAAGTGATCCCTCCATATTTTCAGTGTGCTCTGGATATCTGTCACTAGATTTCCGTTCTCATCTTTACAAAAAGAAGCTCCGGATTTTGAACCTCCGGCTAGGCGTCTTATTTTCTCGAAAAATTTTCGAGCCTCATTCCTGTCCCCATGCATCTCAATCTCCTCACACTCACGTCTTTCTGCCTCGCTTTTTTTACGCCTGAAAAGACGTCTCTTTTCCCTCCTCTTCTCTTTGTATCGCTCCTTCGCAGCTCGCGTAGCTACTGACTGCATGGTGGATTTGTACGCAGAGTCTTTCTCTGCAGTGGCCGCACGACACTCTTGGTCATACCACTCATTCCTCAGGGGGCGTTGGAATCCAAGCACCTCTTCGGCAGCCGTACGCATAGAGCAGGAGATATGATTCCACTGCGCGTTTATATCATCGAGAGGAGGAGTGCTTTGTCTAAGCAGGTGTGAGAGTCGAGTGGAAAAGGCTTGCGTTGTCTGTTGTGATTGCAGCTTTCTGACGTCTAGCTTTCACTGCGTTTGGTTCCGTACGTTCTTCGCAGCGCTTAAGCGTGTGCGGACCTTGGCTGCTGCAAGGTAATGATCCGAGTCCATATTGGCACCTCGGATAGTGCGTACGTCCATCATGTTCGAGGCGTGCCTTCCTTCAATCACAACGTGATCAATTTGGTTTCGAGTTTTTTGGCGGGCGACAACCTTGTGGATATTAAAATGTCCTAATCTAGTGCTACTAACTACCATGTTTCGTGCTCCGACGAAGTCGATTAGCCTCGTTCCGTTATCGGAAGTGTTGGCATGGAGGCCAAATTTTCCGATTGGGGGACAATAGATAGGTTTATAGGCTTCTCTGCCCACCTTGGCGTTAAAATCGCCAAGCACGATTTTGATATCGTGGCGGGGGTAGCGCTCGTATGCGTTGTCTAGGCGCTCGTAGAAGCGCTCTTTAGTCTCGTCATCTTTCTCGTTCGTCGGAGCGTGTGCACTAATTAGGCTGATATGGAAATATTTAGCCTTGATGCGGATTGTTGCCAGCCTTTCTTCCACGGGCGTGAACCTAGAGACAAGGTGGCGGAGTCTCTTACCGACCACAAATCCACATCCAAATTCGTGTCTTTCCGCATGGCAGCTGTAGCAGATATCGCAGACCGCTTGTTTCGAACAGCCCTGTCACGTCCATCGCATCTCTTGGATAGCGGTGATGTTGGCCTTGTATTTTTCGAGGACATCTAGCAGCTGGATAGAGGCACCTTCCCTATAAAGGGTCCGGACATTCCAGGTCATCTCAGCGGCCAAAACCGACCCACAGTTGTAAGGGCCATTTAAGTAAGTAACTAACCAGACGCAAATCATGGAAATCAAATGTTTGCGCAGCACGGCATTCGTAAAAATAGCCATTGAGGGAAAAAAGTAATAAAATTAAATAAAAAAGTAATAAATTTAAATACTTCTCGACATGTTTTTCACCCGTAGTCTTTTGTATTTAAATTAAATACTTTTTATTTAAACTTGATGTAAATACTTTTTATTCAAATTTGTTACGTACGTAATAAAATTTGAAGTAAATACTTTTTATTTAAATTTATTATGTATGTAATAAAATTTGAAGTAAATACTTTTTATCATTTTTTAATAAGGTTATAAAATTTTAGTTTAATCACAACATCATAAATACGTAAATTGGTATTTTAAAAACTATTTTTTTCATATAAAGAAGATTAGGAACAGATAAAATAATTATTTTATTTTACTTTTTTTTCGAAATTTTTAATAAAATTAAATACTTTTTTATTTATTTTAAATTAAATACGCACGTAATATTTTTTGTATGGAGTATTACGTTTTTTATTACAATAGTATTTAAATCAAATTTAAATAAATTTTATTTAATTTTATTACGTCACTTGTTTCTTAGTGTAGCGTTACCTTTCTAAGGTGATGCTAGGGTGAAACTTTCACCTTGTCCTTCTATGTCTGGCGGATTTCGGTTGTCACTAACGTTCTCCGCAAGCTCCAATGAATTGTACTCATTGTCTATATCTGTGGCACCATTAAACTTTGCATTTTTTGTATCAATTTTAAAGACTGTTGACGTCTGCCCTTTAGTTTCCAGCCATACAATAGACACTGGAAAAACCTGTATTTGAAAAAAACAGCATCGTTTAACATTTACTAATTATTTTAAAACACTGCAGTATTGTTTTTAAAACGAATTTGTTTACATTTTTTACCTACGTTTTTTATGTAACACTTATTAAAGCCGGTGCAGTTACCGTTAAGGTCAGCATACGCCAGTCGCATATAAAGTAAGAGGCGGCTCCTAGTAGTCCCGGGCCCAGTTCGCCTCCCAGTATATTTGAACAATAGTGCGCAATCGTGACGGACAATACTCGAGCATAAGGGTGTATGAGCACATTTGGAAACCCTGCGCAAGCCGATATATGCTAAATAGCGGCTAGCTGTTTATATATATTGTTTTCTCATATCACATGTCTAATTGAAACGAGAACTTTTTATTTTATTTTTATCCAGGAGTTTCATGTTTTATGGCACGATCTTTAAATTAATTCATATTTCAGTTAAGCAACTAACAATATCTTTAATAATTTGAACAATTTTTAAAGTTTTATTTTTTCCTGGATACAATTTTAAGGATTTCTGGGTGTTACTAGAGCAACGTTTTGTAGATTCTATATTCAATCAAATCAACACAAAATATATCAAATATTTTACAACTTTGTTCCAACTAAATTTACTAATACAAATACACGCTTTACAGTCATAAATAATATGCTGGTTTTTATGTGGGATCCTGCTATGACAGCCCTAACCCACAGTGCGCTTAAGCACAGACTAATACAATGCGTCAGTCACCGCCCCATTGGAGGGTACAAGTACCCTCTGCAGGTACCAATTTAAGTTATACATGTGGACATAACTTATCTCTTGGTGAGAGGCGAGGCTATCAAATCCTCTTCCATTCTATGGGTCATGGCGCCCGGTTGAGAAAGACGCAACTCCACGCCGAGCAACTACTCTACCCGCGTAAATTTAGGTAGTAACCACAGCCACCACGATACTCCCCGAAGGGCCAACCGCAAAAGCAGGCTAAACACAAGGTAGCACCTAAATGTTCAGGGGCTTCTGCTTACCCGTGGTACCAGATTAAAGGCTCCGGTCAGACTTCGTAGCCACTTACGTAACTACTACCAGTTGTGCTCCATATAGCTCAGGACTGGTGGCCGAACGTTGACACCCATCTATCTGCTACTACGCCGCCTTCTGAAAATTTCGCATGCAAAACGACCAAAACAAGCAACACGCTCTCCGGTGGAGAGTATGTTACCTATCTCGATCGTTCCACTTGCAAACAGCTCACGCAATTCTCCACGAATATCCTCATACAACGGGCAGTCACAGATAATGTGAACGCTGTCCTCTACAGCACCGCACGCACAACACTCCGTTGCACTCAAAGTGCGCCGGAACAAATACTCATTCAATGAGCCATGCCCAGTAAGAAGGAATCCCAAACTCAAACCGAAGTCAAATTTTGGGAAATTTCCTACAAACCTGACATCGCCAATGAACGAGTAAGTTGTCCGGCCACAGGACCTCCTCCCGCAACACAATCTTCCGTTCTTTTGTAGACTGGCATCGCACGACATTAATCTGCCAGTCGCTGTCCCGAAGCGCAATTCCCCTCTTGATTCTATAAGTAATACGTTTAGATATTACCTCCAGATCAAGTGGGGGTACCCCCATCAGCTCTTGCAAGGCCTCTGTAGAGACCGTGCGGCAGACAGGCATACACGCTAGCAAGACCACACGCTGACAAGACAGTATCTTGCGATAGCCTACAGCAGTCGTGACTGTTTCGTACCATACTGACGCACCAAACGTTGCGCAAGCAGCGAACAATCCGCCATATATGATCCTAACAGAGTGTCTTCTTAGGCCCCAATCACTTCGAAGAACACGACGAAGTTGCCCTACTACGCCAACCAAACGGTCACGTACCCTCTCCAGGTGGGGTGTAAAATTCATTCGTTCTTTCATAGTAAGTCCCAAGTACTTGACTTCAGTCGCATACTTGAGACTGATACCGTTAGCCCGGATGAGCGGTGGACGACCTCTCACCTGACTGACCTCTCACCAAAATGAGCAGATCATCTGCGTATGCCACGCACTCGAACGTGCGCTCAAGCTCCCTCAGCAGCGGGTCCATCATCATGTTCCAAATAAATGGACCACTGATGGACCCCTGCGGACAGCCACACACCACGTCCACACCGACGGTTTCGTTGACACCAACGACAACCGCCATCCTACCACAGAAGTAGCTACGCCAGAGATCTAATTCCTGACAACTAAGGGTACTCATCCTACTAATGATGGTTTCCCAACATAGGTAGTCAAATGCGCCCTTGAAGTCAACAAATAGTCCTAGAACGTACTTCTCCTCAGACTGACGAACAGTCTCCACAACGCATCGCCATGCGTCCTCCACGCTTCGGCCCCGCCGAAACCCGAACTGCCGCTCGCACAGTTCACCCATGGTGTCCTGAAGCCGCTCAACCATCACCCTCTCCAATACCTTACCCAGCACCGGCAGAAGGCTGATGCCCCGATATGATCGAGGATTGCTCCTGACCTTATCGGGTGACTTCAGAAGCACCACCACCCGGGCATTTTTCCAAACATCCGGAAAATACCCCTCGCCAACGCATTTGCGAAGCAGAGCCCCGACGTAGTCAAGGATGGCTCTCCAAATGGCTTTCCAAATGGCTTTCACCATTCCTCCAGTCATCCCATCCATACCCGGAGATTTCCTCGCGCGCACAAGGCCCACCGCATACTCTATCTCACTCGTCCTCAACTCAGGAGGAGGGTCAGACGCTCCCGGTGGAGGCTGAACTGATTCCCCCGCCCTCGGGAAGAAAGAGCTCAAGAGTATGCCCACACTCTCCCTCCAGGATGTGCTCAACACGTCACCAACGCCACAAACATCCTGGACTTTGCCTCGACCACGGCAAATCCTGTAGGTCTTACCCCAAGGATCGTCACGATTATCGTGCACGAATGACCTCCAGTCATCCTCCTTGACTTTAACAAGGAGGTCGTTGTACTCCCGCATAGCCTGCTTGAAAGCAGCCAAATGCTGAGCAAGGTCTACCGCGCTCCTCCTCCTGGCCCTTTGGAATTTCTTCCGAAGCTGCCATACGGACCTGCGCTTCACCGTGAGCTCTCGGGTCCACCATTTCACTCTCTAGCGATTAACCGGACGGTTTTTCGCAAGAAGGGTGTCATTGGTTTCCCTCACCCACTCGTTGAGCACATCAATCTGCGCATCAACCTCCAGGGAACTGAACGCGTACAATGGCATACTCAAAGACGACTCATAAATGAGCTCGCCATATGCCGTCCAGTTAACCCCGCGCGTGATCCAACGCCTTATGGTTGCATGTTCATGCTCTGCTGGTAGATGTGAGACGTCGATCACAATAATATTGTGATCACTCACACCCCAGTCACCGCAAACGCGCCACGCAAACCCCAGCCTCGCTCCCGCTGCAACATTATATGCAGTGACATCAATGTCAGATACACCATTTGGACCCAGAAACGTGTATACAGAACTCGGCTCATTGGCTACGCTCACATTCTGGGATACCATCCACTCAAACAGCACCTCGCCCCTAATGCGGTTCTGATATCCCAGAGATGTCTGGGACATCTTACTGAACCACATAGGGGATGATGCGTTCGCGTCTAGGCCAAGGATGAGAGGTATGCTACTAGCTAGTAGTAGCATTCCATCCATATGCTCGAGATATGGCTCCAAAGGTGCACCAAATCTGCAATATATACTGCAGAGGAACATTTGGCCAAACACCCCCTCAACACATACACCCCATTGACTGGCACTAACGACAGTACACTGGACATTCACATCGTTCACAATGACAGCAGAATTGCACTCGAGATCAAGAAATACCCGCATTGCTGCAGGTAATCCCCTTACACAACCATTAGTTGCGTAAGGTTCCTGAACCAAAGCAAAGCTGCTGCCATGCTCACACAAAAACTCACCAAGATCACACATGACAGCATATGCGCCATGGCAGTTATATTGAACAATTTGGCCACCCATTTTAATGCCTTGCTTCCGCTCGGGCTACGATAGCACTATAGATCGGACAAGCTGCCGACATCATCAGATGATCAGCGATATTCCCCTTGAAGGCACAATTACGGCAATGGATATCATTGCCGCATTGGGCCACCCTATGCCCCATCTCTCCACACCGGCGACAGACATCCGATGCCAGGCGACAGTCACTGACACGATGGTCAAATGACATGCACCTGTAACATCCCAAAACTGGCTCATACTTCCGCACAGAGAAGGAAAACCACTTAATGTAGCAACGAGTTGCCCTCTGAAGGGTTTCCATGGATACACTACTGCCCTCCAGAATGACATTCGTCACCGCATCCGGATTAGCCTTCCAAGGCGCACTAACCAGTCGAACGGTCTTCCAAACTCATCCAGGGTTAATACATCACTCAGGTTCTTCATGTACAGATCCTCCATGAAGTCATCAGGAGTAATCTGAGCATGCACCCGTTGAACAACAACCCTAGGGCCTAGCTTCTCGTTGATACTCACTGTCAATCCAACATCCGAGAACTTGCTGTTTCCGATTATTTTCGAACGCTCCGCTACCGAAGGGGTTCGAATAATTGCGTCTCCACCACGGATGGGCTTCACGTCGTGCACACGAACACCCAACATAGGTCCAACATCATGGACGACCCTACGAGCCACCTCCTCGCTAGACACAGCAGCATTCGAGCTGCGAACCACCAGCGACCAGGTCTCAACCGGTCTAGCCGTGGGTGCTACTGGCCTAGCAGGCGCCGTCAACCACCCCCCCCCTAGGTGTCACGACTGACCCCGTGGGAGCCACCGTGACGCTTCCACCACCACGTACCTTCGGCGCTACATCCAAATGTCCCTTCAAACGTTCGTTCTCCAACATCAAGGACATCAACAAACTCTCGTACCTGTTGGCATGCTCCATTATTGCCTGCGTTACAGGTCGTTCAAGTGACGCATCCAGGACAGTGCTCATTAAACTACGAGTCACCTCCTTCAGTCCATCAACTGCGCCAACCGACTTTCCCTCGACCCGCTGGCAACGGGCCGACTCCGACGGCGGATCAGTGACGGACTTTTCTGCAACCAAACCAGTTGCAGTCAACCCACTAGCTACCCTAGCCTCTTGACCAACTGGAACTGAGTCGTCAATCACCAACGAAGACCCTCCAGACACACCCCCGGGAGGAGCTCCCGAACCGGCAGCCACAACTCCATTGCCCGCCAAATCAACCAAAGCTACATTTGGCTTCACCTTTTTGGCCTTCGATGCTGACTTCGACGATCTAGCCCTCGTCGACACACCTGGCGAAGGATCAGGATCCGCTTCACCCTCACTCGAAGTATGGCGTACAGGTTGTAGCCTTTTCAACCTTGGACCCAACGTCCCAGTGGGCATCCCTCGCTTAGGTTTAGGTTTTTTGAATTTTCAAAAAATTCCCAGTAATTAGGGAGATATCAGGCTACAGGTGTTTTACACTTTATACAGGCAAAATGACCTGTATAGGACCTGTATAGTACCTGTCAGAACGGCTTTATACAGGTCTTATACAGGTATTATACAGCAACTTTGGACCTTATACAGGTCCAATACTGCTACTATATAGTAAATATATAGCAATTATACAGGAACTACACAGGAACTCGCTTCCTATATAGGATTATACAGGAACTATACAGGGATGCCGGAAATAAAATGGGAAACACAGGTATATGGGAAAAACCAGAAATACCCACAAAAACCCCAATTTGCCACCAACTCCTTACCAAGTAAGTACCAAGTAAGTACTTAGCAAAAAAGTTTGGTGGTCTCCGCAGTACCAACGTTTGGTAGTCTCCGCAGTGTGACACTCAGATTTCCCAAGAGGTGGCGCTGTACCTTAGTACGTACACTAACCTACCAAAATGCACCACTTGACCGACAAGAGGTACAGTACGAAGCAAAAATATTTTTGACTTCCGGTACAGTACGAACAAAGAGTATGAACAATTTGGCCGAAAAAACAGTACGAACCAAAAGTTGGTACAGTACAGACCAACATTTTTTCAACTTCCGGTACCGTACGGACCAAAAGTTTTCCGCTTCCGGTTTGTTGCCAAGCTAAACTGCTTGACCAACAACCAACTGCACTACCCACTCACCTGACTACTGCTACACTAACAATTAACACTGCACTAAGCCCGGATTTTTAATCCTCGTTTATACGAGGAATCCTCGGTTATTTTACGGAAATTTTTCCACGAGTTCACTCGTATTTCCTTGCCTATCGACCAGTGTCACTATCTCTTTTTTATCCCACGGATGTCACGAATTATCACCGATAAAAAATCACTATCGACGGAGCGAACTTTAACACAACCTACACTGTCTACTGTCCCAGTTGGAAAGTGACGCTTTTCAGTCAGTAACTTTATAAAAAATATTTCGATTTTGTAATATATTTGGTAGCACTACTATGTATTATTTTGCACACCAACAATAAGACTCGCCACAAGAGTTATGATAATTTTTTTTAAATATTGTTACGAAAATTCAGTCTACGGAAAACTGTTCTACGAGTTCGTATCGCTGGATTGTGTACAAAATAAAAACGCACTTATATTTGGTTTTAACTAGTATTATTTCAACTAGTATTAATTAACTTTATTAATTTAAATAACAACTTAAAGAATAATCACTTATATCAACGCTGAATTACTACAATTTATCTTTACAATGTTCACTCACGTGACGCACTAGTTCACTATCAAATCACAACTGAAGTACAGTGCCTCAGATGCGCGGCCTTATATACTGCAGGCATCAGTTCGACACGTTTCGACAAGCTTCGACTTGTTTCGAGAACCTTCTACTCGTTTCGTGAATGACGCATGCTATTGGCATCTCATTCTCACTCATGTGTTTTAATGTGCTGATCTTCCATCTCTTTTTCGCACATTGCATAGTGCGCTGAATGATCTTCCGTCTCTTTCTAACACATTGCTTAGTGCGCTGAATTCTCTTGCGTCTCATTTATTATTGTTGATTGCTTGCACAGTGGAGCAAATTACCTTTTTTCGTAACACTGCCCTCCACCTAAATCCGTTCGTCCCGAACAGATGTTAATCCTCTCTCTCTCTATATGGCGCCAACCTTTCTAAATGTACCACTTTCATTTTTCTTCTAACGCCTGCAGTATTCTGAATCCGATACACGACATCGTTAATTCTTTTATTTATCTTGTATGGTCCTTCCCAGTGTGTTTGTAGCTTAGGGGATAAGCCTTTCTTCCTTTGTGGGTTATAGAGCAAAACAAGTTGTCCTTCCGTAAATCCCTCTGAATTTGTGCGCAAGTCGTATCTGGCCTTCATCTTATCACTCGCAAATTGTGTACGCTGTCTTACAAACTGATGCACTTTGTTCATTTCTTCACTTTTTCTGAAAACATAATTGTGTACAGGAATTAGAGTTGAAGGACTCGCACCAAAATTTAAATCCGCAGGTAATCTTAAGTCTGTTCCAAAAACAGTTTTAGAGGGTGATGCTGCTGTGGTATCATGAACCGCCGTTCGATAAGCCATGAGGAATAGTGGTATGTGTGTATCCCGCTGTTAACTAACCAGCTGTTAACTAATGCATCCGCAACTGTTGTGGCTTCTTGATTCGGCATGGGATACACTTCAGGCCACTTGCCGAAATAGTCAATGACGACAAGGACATACTTATTACCCGCATCACTGATTGGAAACGGCCCGGCGACATCCATGGCAATACGCTCGAATGGTGCTCCCACGTTGTACTGATGCATCCTGCCGCGACTTCTGACTGTTGGTCCTTTTGCTGGTACACATTGCGGACAACAGCGAATCCAATCGGCGACTGGTTCTTGGCATCCAATCCAATAAAAACGTTTATTTACCTTCTCGACCGTTTTATTAATGCCCAAATGACCACCACTAGATCCACCATGGTATTCCGCTAATATCTCTTTTATTTTTGACTTGGGAACAACAATCAAACTTCGAGCGGATGTGCCATCTTCATTTTCCCATACACGATATAAGCAACCATATTGTGGCTTTAAGCTCTGCCACTGTGCCCAGTAAGCTTTAGTTATTGGACTGTCCGCAGCTATATCTTCCCATGATGGTTTTCTTTGCTGTTCCTTGAACATCATGATTTTTGTGAGGTCGGGATCACGCTTTTGATCAATTTGAATTTGTTCCGGAGTCCATTTTTCATCGGGCAAAACATTTAGCAAACGAATGTCAATTATGTTTTCTTTTCCTTCAGGTTTTGAACAATGTCTGCATTCTAGTTTACATGGCCGTCGTGACAGAGCATCTGCATTTCCATGATTTCCTCCTTTACGATGTTCGATTGAGAAATCGTAGCTCTGTAATCTTTCTATCCAGCGCGCAATTTGGGCTTTCGGATCTTTGAACTGAAGTAACCATCGTAGTGCTGCGTGATCGGTTCTCAAGTGAACTGTTGTCCGTACAGATACTTATGGACATTTTTCACACTTTCAATTACAGCAAGAAGCTCCCTCCTGGTGACACAGTAATTTCGCTCGGGCTTGGACAATGTTTTACTGTAGTATGCGATCACTATTTCCTGCCCATTGATTACTTGCGAGAGAACTCCGCCTATTCCGTATCCGCTTGCATCCGTATCAAGTATAAATTTCTCACCTGGAATTGGATATGCAAGAATAGGTGCCGAGCACAGTATATATTTTAATTTTAAAAACGCCCTTTCTTGATCATCACCCCATTGAAATGCGCGGTTCTTTCTTGTCAATTCGTGAAGACTGCTAGCAACATTGGCAAAACCAGGAACAAATCGCCTGTAGTATGTACATAACCCCTAGAAACTTCGTAGGTCATGTTGGTTTTGCGGTCTGGGCCACTCCTTTACTGCAACTATTTTATCTTCATCGGTATGCACTCCTTCCGTGGTAACTCGATGACCCAGATACTTGACTTCTTTCTTGAAAAGTGAGCATTTCTTTGGGCTAAATTGTAGACCCGCACTTTTAAATCGAAGAAATACTTCCTCTAGATTTCTTAGATGTTCATTGAAATCCTTGCCCATAACAATTATGTCATCAAGGTATACTAAAAATGTTTTCCAGTGTAAACCTTTTAATACGTGCTCCATTACCGCTCGAATGTTGCTGGGGCATTGCATAGTCCAAACGGCATTACCAAAAATTGCCATAGTCCATCTCCAGTACTGAATGCAGTCTTCTCTCGATCTTTCTTATCGATTTCCACTTGCCAGTAACCGCTTTGCAAGTCCAACGTTGAAAACCACTTAGCATTAGATAGTGTATCCAAGGTGTCATCGATTCTAGGCAGCGGATAACTATCTTTCTTGGTGACATCATTAAGTTTTCGAGTATTACCGTTCTTCTTTTCCACCAATACTACTGGTGAACTCCATGGACTCTCAGATGGTTCCACCACGCCATTTGTGTGCATTTCTTCAACCAAATGTGATACTTCATCTCTTTTCGCAAGTGGTACCCTTCTTGGTGCTTGACGAATTGGCTTAGAATCACCAGTGTCTATTCGATGTTTTACAATGGCAGTTCTGCCATCCTTTTGGCCCTTTTCAGCAAATATACACCGATATTTATCAATTAGCTTTTGCACTTGACTCTTTTCTTTGCCACCCAAATCCTTCGTCCACTCATTTATAAACCTGTGAGTAGATTGTTTGTTTATTTGCGATGTGCCGTAGTCCCTTGATGGATGACTCATAATTTATAATCGCTGATGCTCTTGACACTGGCCTATCACTGTTGCCTGTGGCCTATCACTGTTTCTTTTTTTGTGAGCGATAACTTGTTTAATTTTCGGTCTCTGGTCACAATCAATGTATAGTTGGATCTCTTTGTTAGCATAACTCAAAATTTTTCTTGTTAGATCTAGTGTGAAACCGTTCCTTATCATGAAGTCCATGCCAAGTATTATTTCGTCTACTATTTCCGCAACTATAAATCATGCTTAACTGTTGTGTACCAATCGTGATTTCCTTGGTAATCTTTCCTCTGATAGGGGCCTCTTCGCCTGTAGCTGTTTGCAATCTTATTCCTATAAGTGGCTCTACTACGTCCTTAATAAGGTTACTTCTTATTATAGAGTGTAAAGCTCCCGTATCCAATGTCACCGTATATGCTGTACAATCAATGACTCCTTCGACAGTTAAGCTATTTGGCTTTCGAGCAATTTGTGAAATGGAGATTCTGGGGCAATCGGTTATGGGAGTCAGATCGTGTCCCGCAGAATTGACTCGATTTAGTTTAAAGCTTGATTAAAATTTACGCTATTTTGGACATGATCCTGTCTTTCTTCATGTCTGGGTTCATCTGCAGATTGATTTATTGAGCGCTTGCGTTATTTACGACAGTCACGTGCCATATGCCCATATGTATCACAGGTGTAGCTTTTACCTTTAAATTGGGTGTCTCGGTTTGCAGCTGTTTCCGTAAATGTTACCTTGGGCGCAATAACTGTTGCACGTTTTGTCTCCTGATCGCGTATGCCATCAAAAAACGCTTCGATTTTGCACTTTTCTATGAAATCACTTGCTGAATCTGAATACGACAAATGCGCAAGCCTCTCGACGTCCGCTGCATACGCCTGCAATGTTTCACCATTTTTTTGCATTCGGCCCTTTAGTTCCATTCTGTAGATCTGCTTCATGTGATCACTGCCATATCCGTTGCAGTGCAGCCATAACCGCTGTGTAACTGTTTTTATCGCTTTCTGGAACAGTCTGCAATACATCGGCTGCGCCTCCTTTTAGCGCCACGATAAGTGCGGCTACGCTGTCCTCATTGTTCCACCGATTACTTACAGCCGTGGTCTCAAATTGCAGCTTGAAAATGTTGAACGCTGTAGTTCCATCGTAAATCGGTGACTTTGGTGTCGTACCACTAACAAAATGCTGTGTGGGTCCATTTAACTGCAATATATCGAAGTCCTTTTGAATTTTCTGTAGTTTTTTGTCGATTCCATGATATTTCTCATCAACGTTATTTTCCAATCTTTGAATCTTATCGTCAACGCTCACTTCCATGTCATTTACATGTGCCTCAAGCACCTTCACTTTTTCATGGAGTGTATTAGAAACTTCCAGAAGTTGCTTCGAATGTTCCTGCATCTTTCCCTCCATTATTATTTGATGTTTGTTGGAATTCTCTAGAAGCTCTGCTTTGAGCTGATTGGAATTTTCTTGAAATTGTTTTGAATTTTCTTGAAGCTTTTGTTCCATTTTGTTGGTATTTTCTTGAAATTGTTTTGAATTTTCTTGAAGCTTCTGTTCCATTTTGTTGGCATTTTCTTGAAGCTGTTTGGAATTTTCTTGAAGCTTCTGTTCCATTTTTTGGCATTTTCTTGAAGCTGTTTGGAATTTTCTTGAGCCATTATCTGAAACTGTTGCTGCATAACTCCGATCAACTGGCTCATATCAAAAACTTGGGTATGTACTTTCTCCTCTGTGCTGCTGCTTCAATTTCAAATTCGTGCTCCACAAGAAGAATGCCTTGGGCCTCCAATTCTTCCATTAGGCGCTTCTGCAGCTCTACTTTCGTACCAGCAGTTGCAAGATTACGAATCGACGGCTCCTTCTTTAGCTGGTCGACTTTAAGTTGATCGAATTTAACCATTTTGTATCACAATCCCACTTCTGACACCAATGTTACGAAAATTCAGTCGACGGAAAACTGTTCTACGAGTTCGTATCGCTGGATTGTGTACAAAATAAAAACGCACTTATATTTGGTTTTAACTAGTATTATTTCAACTAGTATTAATTAACTTTATTAATTTAAATAACAACTTAAAGAATAATCACTTATATCAACTGTTGAATTACTACAATTTATCTTGACAATGTTCACTCACGAGACGCACTAGTTCACTATCAAATCACAACTGAAGTACAGTGCCTCAGATGCGCGGCCTTATATACTGCAGGCATCAGTTCGACACGTTTCGACAAGCTTCGACTTGTTTCGAGAACCTTCTACTCGTTTCGTGAATGACGCATGCTATTGGCATCTCATTCTCACTCATTTGTTTAATGTGCTGATCTTCCATCTCTTTTTCGCACATTGCATAGTGCGCTGAATGATCTTCCGTCTTTTTCTAACACATTGCTTAGTGCGCTGAATTGTCTTGCGTCTCATTTATTATTGTTGATTGTTTGCACAGTGGAGCAAATTACCTGTTTTCGTAACAATATCTTAAAAATATTGAAGAATTAAACGAATTTTAATCAGAAATGTCCAATATATGTAAATTATAAAAATACTTTGTTGTTCTTAAAACACAATGCGATCAAAAATGCGGTAACATAACTTATAGGAGACCACTACTATGTTTATGCACATAGATGTCAAGAGTGTCCTAACTCAGACAAATGCGATTTTTGACTTAATGATGCAGAATTATTCGTTATATCTAGCGTTATTTTATACAACGTTTATTTTAGGTGCAATCGTAGGTTGTAATATTAACCAAAGATAATGAAATTTGTTTAAGTTTTATTTTAACATATTTAATATTATTAATTAGCTCGTAACATCGTTACGAAGAAATGTATGTTTTAGTTACGAAAGAACTGATATTTATTGTATTTTAAATTGCCTTAAATTAGTTTTTGCGAATCTTTGTATTTATAAGTTTTATAAATTATTATAAGCATAATTTTGTAATTTAGTTTGTAACCTCCTAAAATACAATTCTCTACGACGAAATTAGTGATATTACGATTTTACTATTTTATTTGTGGTTAAACAAAAAAAATGTAATAATAAACATTTTACATAGCTAATGTTATGTCAAAAGTACGCTGTAGGTAGAAATATTTTGCAGACTTTTTGCAGTTTATAATCACACTTATCAAAGAAATTGTTAGAAACTTCCAGAAGTTGCTTCGAATGTTCCTGCATTTTTTCCTCCATTATTATTTGATGTTTGTTGGAATTCTCCAGAAGCTCTGCTTTGAGCTGATTGGAATTTTCTTGAAATTGTTTTGAATTTCTTGAAGCTTTTGTTCCATTTTGTTGGTATTTTCTTGAAATTGTTTTGAATTTTCTTGAAGCTTCTGTTCGATTTTGTTGGCATTTTCTTGAAGCTGTTTGGAATTTTCTTGAAGCTTCTGTTCTTGGGTATGTACTTTCTCCTCTGTGTCCAGATTTTTCGATGACGATGCTGCAGCTTCAATTTCAAATTCGTGATCCGCAAGAAGAATGCCTTGGGCCTCCAATTCTTCCATTAGGCGCTTCTGCAGCTCTACTTTCGTACCAGCAGTTGCAAGATTACGAATCGACGGCTCCTTCTTTAGCTGCTCGACTTTAAGTTGATCGAATTTAACCATTTTGTATCACAATCCCACTTCTGACACCAATATTACGAAAATTCAGTCGACGGAAAACTGTTCTACGAGTTCGTATCGCTGGATTGTGTACAAAATAAAAACGCACTTATATTTGGTTTTAACTAGTATTATTTCAACTAGTATTAATTAACTTTATTAATTTAAATAACAACTTAAAGAATAATCACTTATATCAACTGTTGTATTACTACAATTTATCTTGACAATGTTCACTCACGAGACGCACTAGTTCACTATCAAATCACAACTAAAGTACAGTGCCTCAGATGCGCGGCCTTATATACTGCAGGCATCAGTTCGACACGTTTCGACAAGCTTCGATTAGTTTCGAGAACCTTCTACTCGTTTCGTGAAAGACGCATGCTATTGGCATCTCATTCGCACTCATGTGTTTTAATGTGCTGATCTTCCATCTCTTTTTCGCACATTGCATAGTGCGCTGAATGATCTTCCGTCTTTTTCTAACACATTGCTTAGTGCGCTGAATTGTCTTGCGTCTCATTTATTATTGTTGATTGTTTGTACAGTGGAGCAAATTACCTGTTTTCGTAACAATATCTTAAAAATATTGAAGAATTAAACGTAATTTTAATCAGAAATGTCCAATATATGTAAATTATAAAAATACTTTGTTGTTCTTAAAACACAATGCGATCAAAAATGCGGCAACATAACTTATAGGAGACCACTACTATGTTTATGCACATAGATGTCAAGAGTGTCCTAACTCAGACAAATGCGATTTTTGACTTAATGATGCAGAATTATTCGTTATATCTAGCGTTATTTTATACAACGTTTATTTTAGGTGCAATCGTAGGTTGCAATATTAACCAAAGATAATGAAATTTGTTTAAGTTTTATTTTAACATATTTAATATTATTAATTTGCTCGTAACATCGTTACGAAGAAATGTATGTTTTAGTTACGAAAGAACTGATATTTATTGTATTTTAAATTGCCTTAAATTAGTTTTTGCGAATCTTTGCATTTATAAGTTTTATAAATTATTATAAGCATTATAATAATTTTGTAATTTAGTTTGTAACCTCCTAAAATACAATTCTCTACGACGAAATTAGTGATATTACGATTTTACTATTTTATTTGTGGTTAAACAAAAAAAATGTAGTAATAAACATTTTACATAGCTAATGTTATGTCAAAAGTACGCTGTAGGTAGAAATATTTTGCAGACTTTTTGCAGTTTATAATCACACTTATCAAAGAAATTGTCTCATAATTATACCTTGAACAAATTAAGCAAATCATGTTTTGTTTAGTTGCTATAAAATTTTATTTTATTTGAAACCTAAATGTTTGTACATTTAGTCATTGACTTTGAGCGGTTTTGTATAAAAGCTACAAAAAATTAAAAAAATATATAAATATAAAATGGGAAATGGCTCCTGCAATTACTGATAAATGCTATGTGAATTAATGTTTTTTGAGACATATTTATTTCTGTTTTCCCCATTTGTTGTTGGCTTCAGACATGGTGTTTGGTAGTATGGTGTTTAGAGTTTCCGGCAAACAAAGAGTGACAGTCGCGGCAATTAGCAGCAGTATAGCCATCACGCTTAACGGTATAAATGCGGGCATTATGTTTACCTATGTATTTAGATGGATGGTTAATTAATTTTACTAACTCTCAATCCACACTTACCAACGCCATCAGTTGTGGCGCTAACAATGATCCGCAACGCGCAGAAAAACCGCAGAGACCAAGGCCAAGACCACGACAAACAGTTGGAAGCAATTCACTGCAATAAATGAACATGCCACAGAAACTGGATACGGCCAAACCCTTGGCCAGCAGAGTCACGGTTATGAGCCAAACTAGTCGAGAAAGTAAACAATCGAGTAACAACTGGCACTATCGGGCATGTTCCAGCTTTCGATCGAAATGCATATGGAAATTTGTAAACAACCGATGTTGTCTCAATTAGAGATGGGCATGTGAGTGCGTTTTGACTCACTCTCTCGATAGAATTTTTCTAATCACGCACACCCACTCACTCACGTGAGTCTCTGAGAAAAATTATCACTAGAAAAGAATTATCAATAAAATAATAGTCCGGAGTAGAATTGACCAGGGATGAATTGACTTTGGAGAAAACTGTTTTTAAATCAATTTTTTTAGTTAATACATTTATAACTCGAATATAAACGGGACCCCACACGAACCCCTGGAACAAACTAAACCTAATAAACAAAAGGGAGTCAATACAGAGTTTTCATGTATATTTGAAATTGAAAATTAAACTTTTTACAAAAATGGATATATAAAAAAAAAACATTTTTTTGAAATCAAGCAAAAACTATTGACATGACCCCACAAATATTGACTAGCCCATACTAAGTACGGGGGGTTAGATCAATTGTTGGCTGAAACCAAGGATTGAAACCGTAATCGAAACTGATATCCGTTTAAAACCGTTTCATTTTAAAAATCGAAACCAAAACCGTTATACGAAAATCAAAAAGAAACCGATATCCAAAAATGAAATAAACGGTTTCGGTTTTATAACAATTTAAAGTGGTTTTTAAAAAAATATAAAAAGAAACAGAAAAAAATATTTTATATAGAAAATCTTAAATACAAGGCATGTTTAAATGTCATTTAATATAATTTGGAGTTCCTGAAATTTTTTTTTTTTATTGTACAAAAATATTCAATTGTTTTTTTGAGAAACAATATTTCCAAAACAACGGTCTTTGGTATAAAATTTGTTTTATACCCTACACCTATGTGGTGCAGGGTATATTAAGTTTGTTTTCATTAATTTGTGTAGCGAATTAACAACAACTCCAAACACATTTTTTTTGTTAAAAATGATTCAAATATTAATGATATTGGTTTTTTATTTATTGTATTAGTAAAATATATAGGGGAGTCTGGGGTAAATTGGAACACGTTTTGAAATGTTCATTTTAATAATTTTTTAAATTATTTTAAAGGATCTATTCTAATGACTGGTTCATGATCTAACTGTTTGCATTAACAGTATACCATTTATAAGTCTTTTATTTGATTTTTTAGTGTTTTTTTAAGGATAGACAATTATAAGTTAAAAATTATAAACATCTTAGTAACTACTTAAGAAAATACAAAAAATAAAGTGCATTTACTCCTAGTCAGAATTTACTATGTGACAATAGACAAAGGAGTAGTTGTTTGTTGTCAAGTTCAAACATTTTAAGTTTACAGTTTGCAGATATTGCAGTTCAATGAATTGTTGAAATTTTATTTTTTGGCTTTTATTGATGGAAATTGAACACAATTATTTTTCTTATGACGTTAAAGAATATGTATCGATGTATTCTTGTTGCTCTTGTTTAAGGATCGCTTCTCGGCTCTCTTCGACAATTCAGCTCATATCTCAGGTGAAGTCAAAATGTTGCTTTTGATTGGTTTGTGGTCACGATTGAAGTTTTTTCTTGGCGAAATCAATTAAATAATTCATATAACACAATATTTGCACTAAAATTACAACAAACATTGCTTAAATTACGTTTCCCACTTTACCCCAGAAAATGGTTCTTTCTTTTCCCCAATATCACAATTTGAAAATAACTTAGCACGTTAGATTATTTGCAAAACCAGTTTGTATTTCTAAAGATATACAATATTGGATCATTTTAAGCACTCTTAAAAACATTTTTTTTCACCTGTTTTCGATATTAATTTGATTATAACCATGGATGAACAGGTTAATGGCATATTAAGAAGCACTTGACAATTGTTTTTATTTTTTAAAAGCATAAACATTGCTAAAAATTGCAATTTCCCACATTACCCCATGTCCCACTTTAAACCATGTTATTTGTTGAACACATTGAAAAATATGGAAAATCATAAATTTTATACAAAAACCGAAATCAAAACCGGAATCGTAACATGGAATCGGTATACCTAAACCGTTTCGTTATAAAAACATCAAATCGAAATCATAACCGAAACGCGAAACGCGAAAAAACCGAAACCGAAATTGAAACCGTTACTCGTTTAGGTTTCAATCTTTGGCTGAAACCTTGCAACTTTTTTTGAGTTGAAGAAGGGGTTGATATATAACGGTCGGTTAGCAAGAGTTTGATTTATTATAGTTCTGAATAGTGGGCAGACGCCTTCCCAAAGTCCTACTTGTTCTGTAGTTCAGCAAAAATATAGGAAAAACACAAAAAATTAAAAGCGAGATTTTTTTATTTTATGAAATATTCGACTCACTCACGAAAAAATTGTACTCACGCACACTCTCTATTCACTCTCACAATCACGTGAGCAAAATTACTCACTCACAATCACGTGAATCACGCTCACATGTCCATCACTAGTCTCAATACAAAAAATTATTCTCTAAACGAATTTACTTGAAAAACAAACTCAAAAAGGTCAAATTCAAAAAGGTTTGTTTACAAATTTTATCGGAATTCGATCGAAAGCTGGAACATGCTCTAATATATGGTACTAAAGCGGATTATGTTACCTTGACTATAGCTTTCTGATGGTAGCGAATTAATAATGGCAATAACCACTATTAATACGCCATTAGCGTATTGATAAAATGCCATGGGCAGACGCCGACCAAACCCAGAGAGTATAAAATACGCTAAAATGTATGCGACCAATTCGATAAGCGCGCCAATTTCAAAATTCAAATGTCTTTGTCCGGCAAGATTGGGCAAAAAATATAGTATGCCATAGTATGAGAGTGTAACGCTGAACCTGTTAACAAAACAATGGATAGGTAGGGAATTCAATACAAATACAATAAGTTAAAATAATTTTACTATCGAACACGATTTTTCACATGGACATCCCATACATTAATTCTATATAATTCGCTGGTCCTATTACGAAACGTTTTTGAGAAAACTGCAATCGCAACTTAAAATGTTTTATCGTTAGTAATCATTTTCTAAGTTATCATTAGATCCGAAATTCTAAAAAATCATATAGAAATCATTAAAAAAAAAAATAGTCTGAAAAAATCAAATATTTTCGAGTTTATATTCAAGTATTTGTTGGTATATTGTAATTAGTCTTGACAATTAAACCGAGAATTAAAAAGTTATATAGAATTGATGTAGGGGATGTCCAATGGACAAGTTTTTCTCGCTTTGTTGAGTAGTGTTTTTAGAAGCACTAACTAACCAGACGCAAATCATGGAAAGCAAATGTTTGCGCAGCACGGCATTCGTAAAAATAGCCCCTAGCGTTAACTTTTCTAAGATGATGCTGCTTCGACGACTTTCACCCTGTCCTTCTATGTCTGGCGTATTTCGGTTGTCACTAGCGTTCTCCGCAAGCGCCAATGAATTGTACTCATTGACTATATCTGTGGCACCATTAAACTTTGCAATTTTTTGTATCAACGTTAAAGACTGTTGACGTCTGCCCTTGGTTTCCAGCCACACAATAGACTCTGGGAAGAACCTGTATTTGAAATGAAATAGCATCGTTTAACATATACTAATAATTTTAAAACACTGCAGTCATTTTTTTAAACGAATTTGGTTAAATTTTTACCTACCAGATATATGTAACACTTATTAAAGCCGGTGCAGTTACCGCTAAGGTCAGCATACGCCATTCGCGTATAAAATAAGAGGCGGCTCCCAGTAGTCCCAGGCCCACGGCCCAGTTCGCCTCCCAGTATGTCGCAACAATTGTGCGCAATCGTGACGGACAATACTCGAGCATAAGGGTGTATGAGCACGTTTGGAGACCCTGTATGAAGAAACCCTGCGCAAGCCGAAATATGCTAAAGAGCTGCAAGCTGTTGGAATAGTATTGGCCGATGGCCATAAGTATATGTCCATACAGGCTGATCACCACTAACTTTTGTCGTCCGTAGATGTCGCAGAGGCTACTGCAGATGAGGGCGCCCAGCGTAACGCCCGCAAAATACAAACTATTTATCATGGGCGCCAAAAAGGCACGACTGCAGACGGTTTGAAACTAGAAGCATTGATTGAAAGGTGAATTAGATACATAATAATTATATTTCGATAAACCCTAAACCACATTTTTCTAAAAACTTTAGAAAGTTTACACAATTTACAAAATGCTTCCAGTGTGTAGTGTGTTGTGTGGTGATACGGATAAACATGGTAAAATAATCGTGGATTAGAGTTCTCCAGATAGTTTGTTTAATAACATAATTTTACCTCTACAGCCACAGATCGATCGTCTATTTCAGGTGAGTAGGAGAAGGTAGAATAAAGCGAAAGATCGCAAAGAGGCTGAAAAGGCTAAAGGCGACGCTGGAGCTTTCTCTTCCCCAGCTACCACAGCAAAACGCGATAGATCGGTGGAGGTTACTCCGACTGAAGCCGGACCATCCGCTGCTGCTGTTGTGGCTGCCAATGCACCTGAGAAGCGCAATGGCAAGAAGTTTAAAACCTTCACTGCTACTGCGAAACCCCGCAACTCCCAGAACTCCACAGTTTCCAGTGATATTGCTTCCACAAGCAAGAGCACTGGTGCTTCATGTTCCGGATCGGCTGCGGATGAACTGCCTTCAACATCCACTGGCAGAGGTAGGCTAGCAGTATCATATCGTGATGCTGCTCGCAAAGCTCTTCCGGTTGCGATTATTGGCAAATTGGGGAAGGAGCAAAAGATGAATGATGCAGAAGTAAAACACTGCACCGATCATCTTTGGCGGCTAGTCAGCACCGGCGGTGTCAGTGCAAACGCAAAAGGCTATGAGACGAGTGATGGCATCATGAAGGTGCTATGCTCGTCTCAAGCCAATTTCGATTGGATTGCCACAACCGTTGCTAAAATCCCCCCTTGGGCAAATCGCGCTTCGCTGTTTTCAGCGGAGACGAACCCAAACGCAGGCGAGCAATATGCTGGATACCTGGTCCTATCAGGAAAACAGCGGAAGTGTTTGCCTGCCTACGTGCTCAGAACCAGGGCATCGAAACGAACGGATGGAAAATCTATAGCCATAAACCAGAGCGAGGTCCGGAGGACAAGGAGGGCTCAACCCTGGTTGTTGGCTTAGACCAGAAGTCGTTAGATGTCATGCTATCTAAGTACGACAACCATCTAAACTTATTCTTTGGACGGATCAAATTCCGAATCAATTCCAAATGAATAGGCATATGATGAGAAACGAGTTAATTATCCTGTCGTGATATTTACTCAGATCAATCTGCAACATTCTAAAGCTGCTACCGCTTTACTAGGTAAGCGGCTCTCCATGTTGCATACATTACCTCACATCACAGCTATTCAAGAACCATGGGTGTATAACAAACGCATCTGTGGTCTTAGTGAACTACGTGGTGAAACCATACTATACGATGAGCAAGCCGCCAGGCCTAGAAGCTGTCTTATAGTATCGAAACACTTTACTGTCACCAGCACTGTGGCAGCCAAAGTGAGCTATGAAAGCGATAGTGGATGGAAACATCTGATTGTCGCCTCAGGCTACTTCCCCTATGACTCACTACTGCCTCCTCCGCCAAAGGCAATTGTTGAGCTCATAGAGTACTGTGATCTTAAGGTGACCGGCCTTATTATTTGCTGTGACGCTAATGCTCAACACACTGTGTGGGGCAGCAGTAAATGCAACGCACGAGGTACCACACTCCTTGACTTCATCATGACCTCCAATCTGAACATTCACAACACTGGTAATAAACCCACTTTTGTGACTGCTAGAAGACAGGAAGTGATTGACCTTACTTTGTCTAACTGTAGACTGAGAGAGTTAATCTTTAACTGGAAGGTTCTTAAAAAAGATTCTTTATCGGACCACAGGTATATCGAGTTGCATACGGACCGAGAGGTGCTGCCCTCTATGACGGTAAGAAACCCTAGAAAAACGAACTGGGCACGCTTCAGACATGAACTTGAGAATTCCTTCAATATTCCTGTCAGAATTCGTACCAAAGAAAGTATTGAGACGTCCGTTCAAGTTATGAACGATGTCATAAATTCTAGTTTTGTACGAACATGTCCGGTACGAAAAACGTTATCTAGACCTTGGTGGAACGCTTGTCTTGAAACCTTGCGCAAGGATTCCAGAAAGCTTCTAAATAGGGCCCTAAGGAGCAACTTAGACTCTGACTGGTTTCTTTATCGAGCTAAGCAGAAAGAGTATAAGAAACGAATTCGTAAATCGAAAAGTGTTTCCTATAAAGACTTCTGCAGTAGCATCGAATCCTGCAGTGAGACTAGCAGATTGGTCAAGTTTCTTAAAAGAGACCGAACTGCTCGACTGGAGACCTGATGGCTCGTATACTGAGTCTAAGACAGAGGCACTCAGTGTCCTAGTTGAGACTCACTTTCCGGGAAATTAAATCCACATAGGGCCACTTTGTAATCCCAGCACTGGGGACTGCAATAACAACTCTAATGTGACAAAACATGACTGGCAGGTTGCCAGATTGGTTGTGTACGATGAAGCTATCCAATACGCAGTGGCCTCTTTTGATGGCTTCAAGTCACCTGGACCGAATGGCATCTACCCAGTCATGCTACAGGAAGGTATAACCCAATTGCTACCATGCCTAAAGAAGATCTTTAGAGCAAGTCTCGCATGGGCATACATTTCGACATCCTGGCGTTTAGTTAAAGTAGCCTTCATTCCTAAAGTTGGAAGAGAAGACTATTCCATAGCCAAGAGCTTCAGACCCATTAGTATGATGTCCTTCATACTAAAGTGTCTAGAAAGACTAGTTGAGCTGCACATCAGAAAAACATACCCACTATCATCAAGACAACATGCCTACCAACGTGGAAAATCCTGTGAAACAGCATTGCAACATCTGGTTGGCCGGATCGAGCATGCTTTTCAGAGGAAGATGTACGTGATGGGCATATTTGTTGACATCGAGGGTGCTTTTGATTATGCTACTTTTGATGGAATGTGTGACGCAGCTAGAAGGCATGGAATAGATGAAACATTGGTCAAATGGCTAAGGTCAATGCTAATGTTTAGGACCATCACTTCTGAGGCGGACTGCGGTCAGTATATTATGGCAGGGGTGAATAGAGGTTGTCCTCAAGGAGGCGTTCTCTCCCCCCTGCTCTGGTGTATGCTGGTTGACTCTCTAGTCAACGATCTCGATGGGCCAGGTGTCTATTCCCAGGCCTATGCAGATGATGTTGCCATTCTTGCCACAGGCTTTTCCCTCAATGAGGTCTGTGTTAAAACACAAAACTCATTGAACCGAATTGAGAGCTGGTGTACTGCAAACGGACTTTCCGTCAACCCTCACAAAACAGGGATTGTTCTCTTCACTAGGAAAAGAATAATGGCAGGATTATCTCAACCAGTACTTAAGGGTGTCACTATTCCTCTGTCTAACGAAGTAAAATATCTGGGCTTAACTCTAGATAGTAAACTACTTTGGACAAAACATGTTGAAAATAAAATTGAATGCATTGAATGCCTTCTGGCAATGCAGAGGAATTTTTGGGAAGACATGGGGACTATCGCCCAGCAAAACCTTATGGATTTACACGGCAATGATAAGACCGATCATATCATATGCATCGGTAGTCTGGTGGAACAAGCTGTCGCGAAAATGCGTGACAACTAGTCTTGCCAAGATTCAGAGAACCGTGTGTCTGGGTGTTACGGGTGCCTTTCCCACTACACCTGGTCCAGCACTGAATGCAATCTTAAACCTACCACCACTTGACATCTTCATCAGAGGCGAAGCCATGAAAGGCTGCTGGAGACTAAAACGAGGTGGTTTCTGGTTTAATGTTCCCTGGAATATCTCTGACATTGCACTTGACACTCCATTAGACACTTGTTTACTGGAGATGCCCTCTGATGCAATGATGACAGAAATATTACCCAGACGAAATTTAGAGGTCTGCCAAACTGACATTCAAGACTGGCTAACGCCTGACTGTGAGTCAGGTAGAGAGTCACAACGCATTTTCACAGACGGCTCCAGAACCGATCAGGGATCTGGTGCTGGAGTGTTTGTGGAACCGGATGACCACAGACTTCACTTCGCCTTAGGCGACAATGCCTCGGTATTTCAAGCCGAAGTATATGCTATACTACATTGCTATGGACTACATTGCGGATAATAGATGGCAGAACAGGGCTATATCAGTTTGCAGCGATAGTCAGGCTGCTCTTATGGCTTTGAACAACCAGTTCATCACATCCAAAATTGTACGTCAATGCAGATCACGTCTCAATTGTGTTGGTAAATACAATACACTGAAACTGATTTGGGTGCCGGGCCATAAAGGAGTTTCGGGCAATGAAACATCTGACGAACTAGCACGTGCTGGATCTGAGGATAATCCATTTGGACCAGAACCTGTGCTTGGACTACCTGCATCTACGGGGAATTCGTCATCAGCTCTTGGGTCGCCTCCGCACACAAGAGCAGATGGCTGAATGAGACGAAATGCAGATTCTCCAAGCTCATGACACCGACGATAACCAAAAGATCGGCCTCGTTTTTACTTTCCTTGAGTAGAAAGGAGTGCAGAAAACTGACGGGACTTCTAACGGGACACAACGCATGTGAAAAACACATAAACGCAATCGGCCTGGCCGAAAGCGCCTTATGTTCTGCCTGATACGAAGAAACTGGCACCACAGAGCACTATCTCTGTGACTGTCCAGCAGCTCTGTGACTGTCCAGCAGCTCTGTGACTGTCCAGATTCAATAATGAATCTAAGAAGTATCATTAAAAACCAGGGAACTGGGTCACAGCACAATGGATATAACCCTGTCTGAGTGCTGTGGCTCTATTTTTATCCCACATTAAAAAAAAAAAAAATGGCGATTGAATCACGATAAACCGGATGGCTAGAATACGAAAATATTGCATTATTTTATTATTTATTTAAGTCAGAAATATTTTATTAAAGTCAGAAATAATTATTGTTTTAGACTATCATAAAGTGTAAAAGACAGACGTAGTTGTCACACTGTCAACAGTTGTTAATTATTTTAAAAGAGAATACCTTTTAAAAAAACCAACTTATTTAGCTTACCAAATCTTTATAATTTATTAAAATAGGTTTAAAAAGACCTGAGTTTTAGTAGGTCATTATACGACAAAATAATTCAAATTTGAATACATTTTTCAATTTTGAATAATCGTTAAAAAATCATCTTTCAAGATAATCCACACGTTTTTACAGTTATTAAAAATAAATTCAATTACCTTATCAGAATTTTAAGAAACAACAAAGTTATGATCGATTAAATCATTGTCCTTTAAATAATAAAATGTTTAAAACGAGTTATTGCCACACTATATTTACCAAATCAAGGCAACTATGAGATTTAAAGTTCTTGGATTTTGGTTAAATTTTGCCTGGACATGTGATAATTATCCTTGCACTTGAAACGGTATGTCCTTAAAATGACTCTTTTGAACATTATGAAAAAATCCTAGTTTTTTTGATTTATTATGAATATTACTGCCAAATTTCATAGTGGTATTTTGACGGAGTCATATTAAAAAAATCTAATTTCGAAAATTTTCGAAAAAATGGGCTATACAGGAAAATTAGACTAAATTTAATGAAACTGACTCCATTTTCGGAATCAGCGTTACTGATGAATTCAAAACTTGTTAAATTGTTTTCCCAAAATTAGGAGACGAGTAATATTTCCATACATATAAATACATACAAATTTGGAAAATGTATTATTAATTTTACTCCGTCAAAATACCAACATGAAATTTGGACTAATATCAATGAAAAATTTAGGATTTTTCAGAATTTTAAAAAGAGTCCTTTTTAAGTGTAACGTGTTTCCGGTGTTGTTTCCAGCTGGTGTAGGTTCAGCGTCCTCAGAGTCCATTATAGGGGCGTAAACACTAAATATAACAATTGATATAACAATGAACGTTATTACGACTGATTGCGAAATAATCAAAAAAAGCATATCGTCTGTGATACTGCAAAACCGCCTATCTATATTTTTGAATACCTCTTACAAAATGAATTTTACAGAAGAAACAAAACTGTTTGAGTCTCAATTCTGCACTTACTTCATATAAAATTAAGTATGTCATAACTTACAATGTCATTTATCTAATTTATCTGATCAAAATATCATTTAAAACAGGATTATAAAACAAAAATAGGCATAAAGTCCACATGCAACATGAACTTTTAAATTTCATTCCGGATACCCTAATAAACAACAGTTGGCGAAACGAATCGTGTTAAATAATCTGAAATAGTTGAAATTTCAGCCTGGCAACGCCTTGCTAATTCGGGATAAACTCTTGCACAGAATAAAATATTGTACGTATATATAACAATTGATATTAATAGCAAACAAAATCGTATTCCAATTAAAAATATTAATGTATTTACTAATTAATTAATTGTTTTTACACATTTTTTAATTAAAATATTAATAGGAATTAATTTAATATAATTTCAATACAACTAAATCTTTAATAGTATTAACTACTTTTATTTGTTACTTTTGATTTATTCAGTTTCTTAATTTGCAACACTGTTTTTTCTCTGGTTTACATTTTGTTTTTTGTTTGTGCGTCTCGTGCGTCGGCGGCATCGTTCAGTTTCTTTTAACATTATTTTCTTCTACGTTGCTATTTTAAAACAGGATATTGCATTATTTAGTGTATGTTATGTTATTAATGCATTAAATGGCTCAATTTATTTTTGTTGTCAAGAATTTGAACAAACAGCTTATGATGCCCATTTTGTTGCATATTGAATCATTAAAAAGCGAATATCATATTTTATGTTTGACTTCCATTTATTGAACACAAGTTTCGTGTACCCATTTATTGAACACAAGTTTCGTGTGCCCGAATTTCACACTGCTGCCTATAAATAGAGAGCAATTTCACCAGTCTGGAATCTCCGGATGGGTTGTGCAAATAAAAACTTAATTTTACTTAATTTAAATACACTTAAATATACTTATAATATGGAGCATGACGCGAGCTTCGCCAGAAGGAAAAGCAATCTATAATGAGTTGATTGCCTGTGGTGATTGAGGGGGAAGTGGGCTCCGAAATCCTTGCGGATGCAGCGGTCTATTTAATACCCAAAGACAAAGGTTAGGTTCGGTGGAGACGGACAATAGATTGCTACGCCAGAATTGCGAAAACGGTGAACAATGTGCGAACTAGACGTCGGTTTGCGGTATAGTGTGCGGTACGTACGGTTTGCACGTCGGATTGACCAGTGGTAGGGTATCAGAGTCAATCAGAAAGACGGTGAATGTTCTGCGGACGTACTGTGTACGTGTAATGATCATGGGTGCGGTATAAGCGTCGAGAAGACGGTGCGCGGTATGACAACGTGATGTGCACGTCAGGTTGACGAGTGGTAGGGTACCAGCGTCAATCAGGAAGGCGGTGAGCGGTCTGCGGACGTACTGTGTACTTGTAATGATCACCGGTGCGGTATAATCGTCGAGAAAAAGGTGTGCGGTATGACAACGTGGTGTGCGCGTCGGCTTGACCGGTGGTATGGTACCAGCGTTAATCAGGATTGCGGTGAGCGCTCTGCGGACGTACTGTGTACGTGTAATGATTACCGGTGCGGTATTAGCGTCAAATGACGTTGAGCGGTATGACCACGTGATGTGAACGTCAGGTTGACCGGTGATAGGGTACCAGCGTCAATCAGGATTGCGGTGAGCGGTCTGCGGACGTACTGTGTACGTGTAATGATCACCGGTGCGGTATCAGCGTCAAATGACCACGTGATGTACACGTTGGTAGTGGGAAAAGTAAATACCGAATGTAGCGCTTGCTACCGGCAGCGATGGGTACGTCAGGCGTTGTGGTGGGCTAAGGCCGAAAGTAGCGTAGTGCAAGTGCTACTGTAGTTTGGTTGTCGGTGAGGACAGAAAGCTCGTAAGAAACTTACAAGCTGTAGCGCGGTCCGGGTGGATCACACCCTTTCGTTCTCGGAGCAAGCTCCATTTACGAATTCTTTCCAATAAACTCTTTTGGAATCATAGGCCGTCATCGTTGCAGCATTGTAGATCCAATGCGATTAATTCAATTGGTTATCTCATGTGGTTCCCAATCAACTGCATTCGGGACTTCCGCTTATTTCGTCCTTACGGTGTGTCTTCGCGAAGTGCTGAATTGGCGTAGGGGTAGAGCTTTTTCCTTAGGTGCCGGATGTCCCAGGTTCGAATCTCGACCGGGGCAATATATATTTTCATTTATTTTACTTTTTTTTTATTTTATTTTAATTAATTTTATTTAGCGAATATTATATGTTCGTTACACCCCCCACCCCTTGCTAACCAAAAAAAGGAAAATATATATTCTTTGTTGGGAAACGACTTATACACTTTTGTCCGAAGACAAAATATTTACTGACCCGAAGGTGCAGCTCGAGCTTAATTTTTTTTCTACTGTAACTACTCTAACTACTTTTTACTATGAGTGGGTACACGGAGGCGCCAATTACGGTTGAAATAGTTTTAGGTCTTGAACATGTGTTTTTATCACTTTTCCAGATTTTTCTTCCAGTAGTACGATGTTAGGTGATATGAACATTTTTTACCGTAAATGCCCGATAAACTTTGGAGTCAATGGCTGCATTCAGCGTCCTCAGCAGTTGTGAAGCTGTTGAGCAATTTGAGCTTGAATGACATGCTACCCTCAACATGTTTAGTGAGCGGTTGCCATTTTTTTCAACATAAAATTTTTGCGCTACCTTTGCGCTGCCTTATTCACTAAACGGAGTTATTCACTAAACGGAGCAGTTGCGATGTAGAGTAGCATTTTTGTCAAGTAGCAGTTGCACAACAACAAAATACATTGGTGGCAAAAACAAAAATTATCTGCTAATCTACTTCGCTAAAAGCCTAAGTTTACTTCGTGGTACTTTTGTAGTTTTTTAGTGATGTTACGTCTTTATTCCATAAAGCGTTTTCGTAACTCCAAAATGACCTGCGGTTGCCCGATCATGATTTTCGATCAACACTTCTTGCTGTGCCGGCGGTACACAGAGAACCAAATTTGGTGGATTTCCCTGTTTTTTGAACAGTCGTTCATTGATGATACGGTATTGGGGAAATTTGTCAGGATTTTGTTATTTCTTTTGGCTTATTTTCTTATACCAGTTGGTAGTTGAGACGGCTAGTAACATGTGACCTTCGGGCAACGCGTTTCTTGACAAAACATCTGCCACGATATTCAACGCCCCCTTTCAGTATTTTACTGAAAAGTCATATTGCTGTAATTCTAGTGCCCACCGATCCAACCGTCCGTAATGAATGGTGATCGGTAATTACGGTGAACGTATATCTCTCCAGATAGGGTCTTAACTTCCGAATGCTCCATAGTATTGCGAGACATACTTTTTCTGTAGTCGAATACTACCGTTCCAACTCGTTCAGCGTTCTACTGGCGTAAGCGATCACTTTTTCGAATCCATATACTTTTTGTACTAAAACCGCACTTAAACCTGTGTCACTGGCATCTGTCCGAAGTATAAATGGTGGTGTAAAATCTGGACAGCACAGTACGGGCGCGGTTGTGAGAGCAGTATTTAAATTTTCCTGAGCGGTTTGTTCTTCAGGTCCCCACTGCCAGCGTTGCCTTTTCTTTAAAAGTTTTTTCATAGGAGCTGCGGTGGTTGGAAATGATTTGACAAATCGTCGATAACGTGATGCTACTCCTAATATTTGTCGCAATTCTTTTAGGTTTCGGGGGGAAGGCATCTGAAGAATAGCATCCACTTTATCTGGATCGGTGTGTATGCCTTGTGGCGTGACTACATGTCCTAGTTAGGTGAGACGGTCAATGCAAAAATGCGATTTTTCAAAATTTACTTTTAAGTTGGCCTCTCGTAACCGCTGAAATACATTGGTGAGGTTGTTTTAAATGTTGCTCGAAGGTTTTTCCTAAGACTATTATGTCATCGAGGTATGCAAACGATGACTTGGTCGAGGATACGTTGGAAGGTAAGTGGTGTCGAGTAGAGACCGAATGGCATTACCTTCCACTGAATTAACTCTCTTCCGGGTACTGTGAACGCGGTGAACTCTCTAGAGTGTTCCTCCATCTTGACCTGCCAATATCCGTTTTTGAGGTCGATGGTGCTTATGAATGCCGCATCCTTGAGTTTGTCGAGTATTGCTTGAATTTGTGGAAGAGGGTAGGCGTCTCGTTCAGTGATTTTATTGAGTTGACGGTAATCTATACATAACCGCCACGTCTCCTGTTTTTTTTTTTACCAGGACGATGGGCGGAGAAAAAGAGCTCCTAGATTCCTCTATGCGATCTTCTTGCAATAACTGGTCGATCTCTTGATTAATTATTTTTTGCATTGCTGGGTTTCTAGGATAATAACGTTGACGAACCGGTGTGTCTGTTTTTAGTCTTATACGAGCGCATGATTTTTTTATTGAAGTACTTAATTCCTTGCTGACTATTTCTTGTATCTGTTTGTGTTGTTCTACAGTGATGTGAGTCTGACAGACCATAGCATAGTGTCGCGTGTCCTTGTTCTCTTTGGGTGGTTCCATTGGTTTTCCCACCAGTGTGATTTCTACTCCATGCCGAGAATGCAGGTTTCCCCTAACCCGGGCATGCAATAGGCAGGCTCACATATTTTTTTTGACAAATATGTTTATTTCCATTTGGTAATATTCGTGTATCTCCATTCACCATTGGCAAGATGTATTTGCTTATCGTCTTGAATTGGTTGAGGACCAAGCCGCAGTTTTTCCTTAGGGGCCATCCTATGAAGGTTAGCGAAGCGCCTGTATCGACTAAGGCTTGTATTTGTATTCGTAGCAAACGATGTCGAGGAAAAATCTATTTTCCCCTTCGTTGTTGGTTATTAGACATCTGCACAAAATGGTTTTGAAGTTTCCTCTGCAAATATGCACTACTGCACTCTACAGTTTTGAATTCATTTCACAAATGACAATCGACAGTATTATAGTGAAGTCTCTTTGAGCGACTTCACTTCAGTATTTGTTTCATTGGTGTCAAGCACTGTCAAAACATCAAGCCATTCAAACCTTTCAATGTTTTGAAAAACACAACAAACGACAACACTGTCGCTGAACATGCAACGAATGCAGTAACGAGTGAGAAGACGAACATTTAAAACAACAACAAATCTGACGCTCGTTCGACGGCAGTAATGTTGTTATTGGTATTTATGTGTTAATAAAAAATACAACACACAATATTTAAAAAAAAAAAAAATTGTACCACAAAAACAACGCTTTGGTCGAAAAGCAATAGATCCAAAAAAAAAAAAAATTAATTAAATAATGAAAAAATTAAATAATGAAAAAAATGTTTTTCAATATATAAAAAACTTAATATAAAATATTATGTGATTTTCTTATACCATTTGTTTTTTTCTATATTTCAATATTAACGAAAATTCCTACTCTATTCCTTACTCTAGTAAGAATGATAAAAAAAAATGAACCAGTTGGGAAGGTTATATCACATGGGAAATTTTAAAGTAGGTGTAATTATGATAGTTGGGATTATCAAAATTATAGTCGGTCTAAGCCGACTATAAATACCCTACACATATGTGTGGTTACCATTCAAAGTGATATATAGGTCACCAGGGTATACGAATCCTGAAAATAACTACAAACATTCAATCGCTGAAGAATTTCCATTCATTACAAATGGGTAGGTGTACCGAATTTCGATTTTTTTTTTGTGAACCGCAAGTCTTTTCGCCGGAAAACATTATTATCATGTATTTGAGCATGATATCAATATATATTTGACCAAAAAGTTTACCTAAGCACGTATACATAAAAATTGATCTTTATATGTACATTTTATATGAGGTATTTGAACATAAGTGGTCGGATCATAGGTCACATGATCGCACATACAGCGTAGGTATATTAGTAATCTAAGTTATAAGTTTCATTTATCTAGCTCTTCAATTTTAAAAGTAGTAGGGATTTCAACAGACAGACGGACAGACAGACGGACGGACGGACGGACGGACGGACAGACAGACAGACGGACAGACAGACGGACATACGGCTAAATCGACTCAGGAGGTCATGGTGATCAAGAATATATATACTTTTCCATACCGGAGATGCTTCCTTCTGGGTGTTACAAACGGCGTACCAAACTGAATATACCCTTTCACTCTTAGTATAGGGTATAATTCACTCTTAGTGTAGGGTATAAAAATGCACTAAGTACTCGGTGTCATAAGCAGTTCATTTCAGTATTTGAATGTTTATTGCACATCATCATTGACCTCTTCACTTCACTTCAGTTTTGTTTTGCTTATGTTTTGTTTTGACAGTACTTGGTTCTTTGTTGTTGTGAGCAAGACATTCATTTGATTTTCAAGCATAGAGTTGACGACAGTAAATGTTTTGAAACGAAGTGAATGTCTTGAAGTGGGTTTCAAATGGACTTGTGCAGATGTCTATTGGTTATTTGTGGTGCACTTAAAGGCTCGAGAGAGAATCCTTTCTGTGTCGCATCTTGAACAAAATAATATTTTTCCCCTGCATTGCTTGCGGTGGTGACCCCTTTTCTTACACGTCCAACACACTGTGTGCCCAAACGCTCTTAAATCGGGTGAAATTCAGTATTGTCGGAACTACTCAACCGATTTAAAAATTTAAAAAGTGTTGTACAGAGAGAACTTAAGTTTTGAAATTGGAGTTTGTATCTTTAATAGTTATGGAGATATAAATCAGTAAAGTTGAAAATTTTTTAATGAAAAATCTTTCAAAAAATGTACAAAATCCAAAAATTATCCGATGCGGTAGCTCAGTGGTTAGTGCGTTGGACTGCGAGCCGAAAGGTCCCCGATTCAAACCCCGACTGGGGCTAACAACATCTTTTCATAGAAACATTTTTTTCTATGCCGCGCTACCTCTCGGCAGTAAATGGCAAACCTACGAGAGTAAAACATTGCCTATGAAAAGCTCTCACCCGCCGTTCGGATTCGGCAATAAACTGTAGGTCCCACCACTTTGAGTACAAATATAACACGCACAGCTCAAAATGGTGAGAGAGCTCGGCCTAAGTTCTTATGGGACTGTAGTGCCAAACTATTATTATTATAGTATTGGCGACGGGGAAAAATTTTGTAAACCTAGAACTTCGAATTTTCTCCGCAAGAGGGCACATTAATTATTAATGGATCTACTGATGTGCGTTCTTCACGTAGAAAGTTAAAATATATAATATATATAGTATTGAAGACTGAAATAAATATGACATACTCAGAGCTTCCATTTTCTATCGCTAGAGGGCGTTAAGTACGAAATCCTATATCGCAGTAACCACTGAACCGATCTCTGCAAAATTTGTGCATTAATTCTTTCGAGCACACAAATTAATGTAGTTCAGAAAGTAGATCCAAATATAATTGAGAGGGGGCGTTAAAGACAAAATTGTATATATCGGTAACAATTGAACTGATCTATGCAAAACTTAATTAAGTGACTTTTTCGGGACCCCAATTTAACATATCCTAGTGTGTAGTTCGAAATTCTATCGATAGTGGGCGGTAAGGACAAAACATATCTTGGTAACTACTGAACCGATATATGAAAAACTTGGTACAATTACACATGTGGGCACCAACCTTAACATAGTCTAGAGTGTAGTTCTAAATTATATCGATAGAGGGCGTTAAGATCAAAATATTAGATCTCGGTAACCACTTAACTGATCTCGACAAAGCTTGGTACAGGAAATCCTTGAGACAATTTTCAAGGGCTAGAAAATAATTCAAAATTCCATCGACAGAGGGTGTTAGGGCAAAAATTATAACTCGGTAACCGCTGAACCGATCTATCTAACTTGATACAGTGATCTTCGCGCATCCAATTTAACATATGCTAGAGTAAACCAAATTTCATCGGCAGAGTGCATGAAAAGCGTATAGTAATTCTTATAATTAATACAAATAATATAATATAAACGAGTTAGGAAAGTTCGGTCACATGGGACGGACTTTTATAGTCGGTCGGGCCCGACTATGGAATACTCTACACCTTTGTTGGGAATATTAATGTGGGATAATACAATTAAATATATTGTATGGGCCATTCCACACCAAATCGACCAGCGGTTGAACTCACTTTCTTCGATTTCAATGAAATTTGGGCAGTTGATAAATCTTATTTTCGACCACTACTTCCAGAGATACAGTGCTTCAAAGTTACAAAAAATGGGCCAAAAATCACTTTTGTATGGTTGTTCATATTTCAATATCTCTTAAAGTAGAAACGCTAGAAACTTCGTTGATGGCTCGTTTAAAATGTAATAGAACAGGCTTTAAGAAAAATTAAGTTGTAAATTCTAAACTTTAACATGTGGCCCGTGGTCATTATCCTTGCATTTCAAAATTGATTTCCTTAAAAAGGACCCTTTTAAAAATTCTGAAAAAAGTCGTGTAATTTGGTTCATTTGATACAAATACTCATGCCAAAATTCAAGATGGTATTCTGATAGCATCATATTTTAAAAATTAAAATTCAAAATTTTTATTTATTTTTTGCATTAAAAAAAAAATTTTTTTTTCGACATTGAAATCGAAGAAGTAAAATCTCAAAATTTACTTTTTTTGGTCGATTTGGTGTGGAATGGCCCGTATACCTTAATTTTAAAATTCTCAGAATATTATTCACATATCAGAAATTTACCCCATAATTTTATAAAAATATATATAGTATTAAAACCTAATAAAAAAATTTTGTAAAATAAAAGTGGCCGGATCACGCCTATATTTTAAATTTTGGAAGGATAATATTTCACTACGAAAATCCGGGAAATAATGTCAAAAATATTGTGGGCGGATCACGCCCATTTTTGGACCAGATATTTCAGGTGAATTTTAACAGTACGTTTTAAATTTAATAACTATATTTTGAATACTTTTTGAGTTATTAGTTCCTAAAGAATTATATAAAAGTGACTTGTATGGGAAGTGGGCGTGTCCGTTGACCGATTTGGCTCATTTCCAAACTCAGTTCTTACTTTTCGTTAATGAAGTAACTTACGTCATTAAAACTTTTTTTTGATAAAACTGTTGCAATGGGCACATAATCAGTTAAGGTTCGACATTGGAACATGCTATTATATGGTCATTGAAAGAGTTTTATCAAAATCCATAATGACTAAAAAAGTAAAAATAAAAAAAACAAGCTTTTAAAAAAATCTGTACTATAAAATTAAAAAAAAATTTACGAAAAATATCAAATACATATATAGTAGGTATGTATATTAAATTAAATTTTATTCAAATTATATTATTTAGATATACTTTTATAATTAATAAATTTTAAAATTTACTAAGAGGTTTGTAAATACAAAAACCAGTTGGGAAGGTTAGATCACATGGGAAATTTTAAAGTAGGTGTAATTATGATAGTTAGGATTATCAAAATTATAGTCGGTCTAAGCCGACTATAACTACCCTACACATATGTGTGGTTACCATTCAAAGTGATATTTAGGTCACCAGGGTATACGAATCCTGAAAATAACTACAAACATTCAATCGCTGAAGAATTTCCATTCATTTGATACCCATATTTACAAATGGGTAGGTGTACCGAATTTCGATTTTTTTTTTGTGGTAAACTTTTTTTGGTCAAATATATATTGACATTATGCTCAAATACATGAAAATAATGTTTTCCCACGAAACGACTTGTGGTTTCCCAAAAAAAATCGAAATTCGGTACACCTTCCCATTTGTAAATATGGGTATCAAATGAAAGAAAATTCTTCAGGGATGGAAAGTTTGTAGTTATTTTCAGGATTCGTATACCCTGGTGACTTATATACCACTTTGAATGGTAACCACACATATGTGTAGGGTATTTATTGTCGGCTTAGACCGACTATGATTTTGATAATCCTCACTATCATAATAACACCTACTTTAAAATTTCAGATGTGATCTAACCTTCCCGACTGGTTTTACTTCAATTTTCAAAACTATGTACTACTATTATAAGTCAATAGTTGTAACATTCGGCGAAAATATTAAAAACTACCAACATATTACATTCGTAAATATGTAGCCTAAATATGAATTTTAGCTAACAAAGAAATACAATTATGATAATATTTATATACATATATCTCCGGTATGGAAAAGTATATATATTCTTGATCAGCATGACCTCCTGAGTCGATTTAGCGATGTCCGTCTGTCCGCTGTCTGTCTGTCCGTCTGTCCTTCTGTCTGTCTGTTGAAATCACGATTACAGAAAAAGTTGAAGCGCTAGAGCAATTTAGATTACTTATATATCTAAGCAGTCTGAACAAGAAAATTGGCATGATCGGTTTATTGAGACCTGAGAACCGACCAAGTATGTTCAAATACCTCATATTAAATTTAAATCTACAAATCAATTTTACTGTATACGTGCTTAGGTAAACTTTTTTTGGTCAAATATATATTGACATTATGCTCAAATACATGAAAATAATGTTTTCCTTGTGGTTCCTAAAAAAAAAATCGAAATTCGGTACACCTACCCATTTGTAAATATGGGTATCAAATGAAAGAAAATTCTTCAGGGATGGAAAGTTTGTAGTTATTTTCAGGATTCGTATACCCTGGTGACCTATATACCACTTTGAATGGTAACCACACATATGTGTAGGGTATTTATAGTCGGCTTAGACCGACTATGATTTTGATAATCCTAACTATCATAATAACACCTACTTTAAAATTTCCCATGTGATCTAACCTTCCCAACTGGTTTTACTTCAATTTTCAAAACTATGTACTACTATTATAAGTCAATAGTTGTAGCATTTTAAAACGGTTTGCCACACACATCTGTGCAATTACGACCCTTTCTGACAAGGTGATATATATCGTTAATCTACATCATTTAGCCAAATTTCATGAATTCAATTAAGTACATAAATAAATATTTCTAGTTTAAAGTTAAGATTTGCCGGAGATAAACAAATAGCCATGGGGGTCAACATAGCCATGGGGGAAGAACGTGACGCCTAGACCTCCTACATTTTAACTCGTTTGTCGTCTGCCCGTCGTCTATTTAAATTATTTGAATTGTTTGTGTTAAAATTCGTGCAAAAGTCCAGCGTCGTCTTTTAATAGTTACAAAATAAAATATTGCCGAAAAATAAAAAAAATTAGAACCAAAATCAATAAATCAACAGCGCAAACAATAAACCAAACAAATTAAAAATAACATTAAACTCACAAACACAACAACAATAAACCAAAACCGGTTTCGTCTGCTGAACTGGCTGCTGAGTTGCTGCACTCGCTGCATTGTTTTTTTTTATTTCCAATTGCCAATGCAAGGGACTCTTCTATGTCCTCTGCCTCAATTGTATTTTGTTTTTTGTTACTCTTCCCTTCCCCATCCTACTCCCCGCGAAAAAGAAATTGGGTTGCGTTAAATGATTTTTTCGCAACTTTAATTGGAAATTGTGGTTCGCAGACATAAATGCCGCGGCTGTAATGGTAAAAAATATTATTTTATTACGTATGCAGTCCTTCATACCTTCTACCAAGGACCACTCTTGAGTCTTTAATGAGACTTGCAGGATTACAGTCAGGTCGAAAGATGAAGCCTTTCAGAATTGGCGTTCTAACAAGAATGCTGACACAGAAAGACTACGGATACAAGCTAGGAATCGCTGTAATGCCATGATCTCGCGCGTAAAGTTTCTTCACGAACAAATGGGCGCAAAAAGGTCCTACTCTACCACAAAGGTAGTCAAAATTTCTGGTCATTTGCAAAAAGGGTGAAGAATCAGACGACATCGTCTACTTCAACTCTTATTATGAATGGCCAGACCTTCACTGACCCGGTTGATAAAACTAATCTCTTGGCAGAATTATTTGCAAATAATTCAACGCTCCCAGATAGTAATCAACCACTGCCCGTCGTCAATTTTGTTTCTTCTGCAATGCCGGAAATTCATTTTCGAACTCGGGCAGTTAAATATTTTTTTAGCAAATCTCAATATTAACAAAGCCTCTGGGCCAGATGGCATATCTGCCCATGTGTTGAAGAAGTGCGCGTCAACGCTGGCTTGTCCGTTGCGTAACCTTTTCAACATCTCCTATGCGACAGGAGTTTTTCCATCTTGTTGGAAGGTTGCCAAAGTCCAGCTAGTTACGAAAAAGGGTGACGCTACGAACCCTGCCAATAACCGACCCATTGCAATATGCTCTGCAGTCTCCAAGGTAATGAAGAGCGTAATGAACTTCCACCTTGTAAACTATCTTGAGCACAACGAATTGCTTGAGCACAACGAGTGACCGCCAATATGGTTTTTGTAATGCCAGATCCACAGGTGACTTGATGGCGGTCTCTCCGAAAAGTGGAATAATTGTGTTCACCTTTTCGGGGAGAGTAAGGCTGTTGCTCTCGATATTTGCAAGGCTTTTGTTCGAGTGTGTCATGAAGCCCTCGTTTCAAAACTAATTGCATTTGTTGTCGGCGAATCATTTACTTGATGGATATCGAGTTTTCTCCAGGGTCGTTCAAAACGAGTTGCGATGGATGGTGTTCTTCTTTTAGAAAAACATTCCATCAATTCTGAAGTTCCGCAGAGTTCCGTCCGATCACCGTCCCTATTTCTGGTATTTAACAATGACCTTCTGTCATTGACCCAGAACTCAATTTATTCCTTTGCAGATGACAGTAACATTTGTCATTCATACTCGTTCAATAAGCGCCCAACGTTGACCTTAAAACAATCTCCGAGTGGGGTCTTGCAAATAGAGTTGATTTTAATGCACGCATGACCCAATTTTGTCTGTTATCTCACAAAAGAATGGATTCAACCCAACCTTCTCTTAATATGGGTGCTGTGGATATTGCAGAGTCAGCTGCTCTTGACGTTCTGGGCATATCAATTCAATGTGATCTCCGTTGGAATGATCACATATTTGACGTGTCGAAAGAGGCGGCCAAGTGCCTCGGTTTTTTAAAACGGTGTAAAACATACTTCACTCCTGCTGACTTACGCACTATCTACACTACCTATATACGGCCTAAAATGGAGTTCAATTCGCACATTTGGGCAGGGGCCTTGGAGTTCCTGGACCGAATCCAACAACGTGCGATATATTTAATAGGGGATGAAAATATTTCATCATCTATTGTTCTCTTGATCATCGAAGGACCATTGGGTGTGTAAGCCTGTTTTATAGGTATTACAACGACAAGTGTTCGAGGGAAATACATATCCTGATTCCACCAGGTCGTGTGTTCTCTCGTTCTACTCGGGCGTCAAACGCTTTGCATGTATAGGGGGCATCCCCTGAGCGTTGGTTAATTTGTAAAAAAAAGTAACACCAAAAAAAAATCATGGGGCTTCCGATATCAGTACTGCATAAAAAAACTCATAGATATTTCCATACAGATCAACCCCTACTCCAAAATTATATTGAAAACTATTGCAAAGTTGAATTGAATCGCAAAGTTTATAAGTGCTAGAGTTGGCCGCACGCTTTTATTTTTGTATTTGCAAACCTCTTAGTAAAATTTAAAATTTATTAATTATAAACGTATATCCTATTAATATAATAAATCTGAATGTTGGTTGGTTTGTTTGTTTGTTCCGCATCTCCGCCTAAACGGCGGAGACCATACCGCATCCACAGATGCGGTATGGTCTGGATGAATGATATGCTATATATGAGCGTGATTGGACAAAGGGGCGTGGTACCTCCCATACAACCTAAACTTTCAAAACGATATAACTTGGCACTTATACCAGCTACGAATGTGAAACAAAAATCTCAAATATAAAAAAAAATTAAAAAAAAGCAAAAGCACAAAACAAAAGCAAAAATACGAAACACAAAAGCAAACACGTTTGTCCCGCTTCTCCGTCTAAACGGCTGATCCGATTTTCTTGAAATTTTGACCACAGATGCGGTATGGTCTGGAAGGCTATATATGGGCGGGATTGGACAAAGGGCCGTGGTACCTCCCATACAACCCAAACTTTCAAAGCGACATAACTCGGCACTTTCACCAGCTACGAACATGAAACAAAAGACTCAAATACAAAAACAAAATTAAAAACAAAAAAGCACAAAACAAAAATACAAAAACAAAAGCAATCACGTTTGTTCCGCTTCTCCGTCTAAACGGCTGATCCGATTTTCTTGAAATTTTGACCACAGATGTGGTATGGTAGGCTATATATGGGCGGGATTGTATAAAGGGGCGTGGTACCTCCCATACAACCTAAACTTTCAAACGATGTAACTTAGCACTTATACCAGCTACGAACATGAAACAAAAAACTCAAATACAAAAAAAAAAAAAAAAACAAAAAAGCAAAACAAAACAAAAGCAAAAATACAAAAACAAAGGCAATGGTCTGGAAGGAATGATAGGCTATATATGGGCGGGATTGGACAAAGAGGCGTGGCACCTCCCATACAACCTAAACTTTCAATACGATATAACTCGGAACTTTCACCAGCTATGAACATGAAACAAAAAACCTAAATACAAAAAAAAATTAAAAGTAAATAAGCACAAAACAAAGCAAAAATACAAAAATAAAACCAATAACATAAAACTACAATCCAAACTAATGGAAAATCAAAAAAAGGAAAGAAAAAGAAAACAAACTCACCACACTAAAACTCACCACACTATAATTCACCACACTTAAACTCACCACACTAAAATTTCTCCACACTTAAACTCACCACACCAATACTCACCACTCTAAAACTCACCACTTAAAAATTCAAGACACTAAAATTAACCACACCAAAATTTCACCACACTAAAACTCACCACACTTAAACTCACCGCACTAAAATTCACCACACTAAAACCCACAACACTATAATTCACCACACTAAAACTCACCACACTAAAATTCACTACACTAAAATTCACCACACTAAAATTCACCACACTAAAACTCACCACACTATAATTCGCAATACTAACACTCACTACACTAAAGTTTCACCACACCAAAACTAGCCGCACTAAAATTCACCACTAAAACCCACCACACTATAATTCACCACATTAAATCTCACCACACTAAAATTCACTACACTAAAACTCACCACAATAAAATTCATCACATTAAAATTTATCACAATAAAACTCACCACAATAAAATTCACCCTAAAATTAACCACACCAAAACTCACCACACTAAAACTCACCACACTAAAATTCACTACACTAAAACTAACCACAATAAAATTCATCACATTAAAATTTATCACAATAAAACTCACCGCAATAAAATACACCCTAAAATTCACCACACTAAAACTCGCCACACTAAAACACGCCACATTAAAATTCACCACACTAAAACTCACTACACTTAAACTCACCACACCAAAACTCACCACACTAAAACTCACCACACTAAAATTCACTACACTAAAACTCACCACAATAAAATTCATCACATTAAAATTTATCACACTAAAACTCACCGCAATAAAATTCACCCTAAAATTCACCACACTAAAACTCGCCACAATAAAACACGCCACATTAAAATTCACCACACTAAAACTCACTACACTTAAACTCACCACACTAAAACTCACTACACTAAAATTTCACCACATTAAAACTCACCACACTAAAACTCACCGCACTAAAATTCACCACACTAAAACCCACAACACTATAATTCACCACATTAAAACTCACCACACTAAAATTCACTACACTAAAATTCACCACAATAAAATTCATCATATTAAAATTTATCACACTAAAACTCACCGCAATAAAACTCACCGCAATAAAATTCACTCTAAAATTCACCCTAAAATTCACCACACTAAAACTCACCACATTAAAACTCACCACAATAAAATTCATCACATTAAAATTTATCACACTAAAACTCACCGCAATAAAATTCACCCTAAAATTCACCACACTAAAACTCACCACACTAAAACTCACCACAAAAAAATTCAACACACTTAAATTAACCACACCTAAACTCACCACACTAAAATTTTACCACACTAAAACTCACTACACTTAAACTCACCACATCAAAACTCACCACATCAAAACTCTCCACACTAAAACTCACCACACTAAATCTCACCACACTAAAACTCACCACAAAAAAATTCAACACTAAAATTAACCACACCTAAACTCACCACACTAAAATTTCACCACACTAAAACTCACCACACTAAAACTCACTACACTAAAATTTCATCACATTAAAACTCACCACACTAAAATTCACCACACTAAAACCCACCACACTATAATTCACCACACTAAAACTCACCACACTGAAATTCACTACACTAAAACTAACCACACTAAAATTCACCACAATAAAACTCACCACACTATAAATCATCACAATTAAACTCACTACACTAAAATTTCACCACACTTAAACTCACCACATAAAACCCACAACACTATAATTCACCACATTAAAACTCAACACAAAAAATTCAACACATTAAAATTTATCACACTAAAATTCACCGCAATAAAATTCACCCTAAAATTCACCACACTAAAACTCACCACACTAAAACTCACCACACTAAAACTCACCACACAAAAACTCACCACACTAAAACTCACCACACTAAAATTCACCACACTAAAACCCACCACACTAAAACCCACCACACTAAAACTCACCACACTAAAACTCACCCACTAAAACTCACCACACTAAAACTCACCACACTAAAACTCACCACACAAAAATTCAACACTAAAATTAACCACACCTAAACTCACCACACTAAAATTTCAGCACACTAAAACTCACCACACTAAATCTCACAACACTATAATTCACCACACTAAAACCCACCACAATATAATTCACCACACTAAAACTCACCACACTGAAATTCACTACACTAAAACTAACCACACTAAAATTCACCACACTAAAACTCACCACACTATAATTCATCACACTTAAACTCACCACACCAAAACTCACCACACTAAAACTCACCACACTAAAACTCACCAAAATTAAACTCACCACACCAAAACTCACCACACAAAAATTTAACACTAAAATTAACCACACCTAATTTTTAATTTTTTTGGTACAGATTTTTTTTTAAAGCTTGTTTTTCAAAAAGTTTTTTTTTTTATTAGTGTTTTTAATTATTTATAATTATAATTAATTTTATTTATGAACCACTATGAATTTATATGTACTACCTAGTCATATCTATTAAAAATAAAAATTTTATAAAAATTAAAAATGTAAATTGTTTTTTTACAATTTTCAGGAGCATTTGCCAAGAAATTTAGTTTAGTTTAATTAAGGTTTTATATTCTTTGTTTACGTAGAACGTAAACACGATGTGTACGAACACGCCCGCCAGACCCACTCGTTGCAGCAATACTCGCTGCAATGAGTTTTTGATGCTTTTGAGTGCAAATCGTCACTCGCTACGTTTATCTCAAAACGATCGATACAGCAACCCGGCAGGAAATGGCCTCATTAACGACAAGGTCATCAATGATGAATCGAGGACATTAGAAAATTTGTCATTGATGACTATGTCTATAACGATTTCATAAATGACATTGCATTAAAGACGTCATACACCATATATCTACATACATATATCAATGACATTGTGAAAATCTGTCATTGATAAAATGTCATTGATGAAAATTATCATTCACGTCACGTACCCCCAAAGGTATGCAGCATTTACGTTGTGAAATGCAATGTGAAATGTATACAACATACGTCTAAGGGCAGCATTTGCGCGTAAAACTAAAAATTTGCGTTCGGTGTCACCCTCCCATATAATTCATAAGCACAAATTGAGGGACCAATTTGTATAAAAGCAAGATAATAAGCAGTAGTAATTATGAAAGATGATGTGCGTTAGTGAAGTACGTTATTGACATTAGCAAGTACACATACCATTCCAACCGAGAATTGAAAAAAATAATAAAATTGAAATAAGAAATAAAATAAGATAAATAAAAAAAATATAAATTAATTAATATAAATTAAAAAATATAAATTAAAAAATATAAATTAAAAAATATAAATTAAAAAATAAATAAAATAATAAAAAAACTTTTTATTTTACAAAAAAAAAAAAAACATATGTATGACAATCATTTGTGACTTCATTGATGAATACGTGCATGACATCGTTAATGCTATATCACGCAGGAATCAGTGGACATTTGTATGAAAATGTCATCAATGCTTTGCAGGGCGAAAATACTATCGGTCATCGATGATTTTTTTTTTACAAATTAACCAACGTTCAGGGGATGCCCCTATTCATGCAATGCACAGTGTTGATCTTCTTTTGTGGGATAACAAAGGTCTTGCTTGCATTAAAATCAACTCTATTTGCAAGACCCCACTCGGAGATTGTTTTTAAGTCTTTATTGAGTGTGTCATTCATTGAGCGCCTTTTACTCTTAATCTCCAAAAAGTTTGGACGCTTGTTGAACGAATATGAATGACAAATGTTACTATCATCTGCAAAGGAATGGATCGGGTTCTGGGTCGATGACAGAAGGTCATTAATAAAAACCAGAAATAGGGACGGGGATTGGACTGAACCCTGCGGGACTCCAGAATTGATGAAATGTTGTTCTGAGATAACACCATCCATCGCAACTCGTATTGAACGACCCTGGAGAAAACTCGATATCCATCGAGTAAAGGAATTACCAACACCATATGCAATAAGTTTTGATACTCGACAAAAGCCTTGGAAATATCAAGAGCAACAACCTTACTCTCCCCGAAAAGGTGAATACAATTATTCCACTTTTCGGAGAGGACCGCCATCAAGTCACCGATGGATCTGGTCCTAGGGAAACCATATTGCCGGTCACCAATGCCAATTCGTTTCGCTCCAGATAGTTCACAAGGTGGAAGTTTATTACGCTTTCCATTACCTTGGATAGCGCAGAGCATATTCAAATGGGTCGGTAATTAGCAGGGTTCGTTGCCTCGCCCCTTTTCGGAACTGGCTGGACATTGGCAACCTTCCAACAAGAAGGCTAATCTTATCAACCGGGTCAGTGAAGGTCTGGCCATTCACAACAAGGGTTGGAGTAGACGATGTCGTCTGATTTTTCACCATTTTAACAAATGACCAGACATTTTTACTACCTCTATGGTAGAGAAGGACCTTTTTCCGCGCGATTTGTTCGTGTAGAAACTTTTCACGCGCGATTACAGTATCAGCATTCTTATTAGAACACCAATTCTGAAAGGTTTCCCGTTTCGACCTGACTGCAATCCTGCAAGTCACATTAAACCAAGCGTGGGCCTTGGGTTTAATGCTAATCTTTTTAGAAGGTATGAAGGACCGAATACCCAATATAATAATATTTTGTACCATTAAGGCCGCGACCACCTTTTGGAGTGGTCCCTAACCCCCAAAAGAGGGTCAAAAACCACTTTTTGTCCAATTTTTTTTTGTGGCGGAAATGGATAGCGAACCTCATTAGAAGGCTAATGGTACCCTTTCGAGTGGTCCATGACCCCCAAAAGGGGGTCAAAACCGCATTTATGACCCAACATTTTTTATTTCGGAAATCGATAGGGGACATCATTAGAAGGCTAATGATACCCTTTTGAGTGGTCCCTGACCCCCAAAAAGGGGGTCAAAAACCCCATTTTCGAAAAAAAATATTTTTTGAATGTCAAAATGCATTTCATAACGTCAGCTATCTATTTCTGCAATTTTTTTTTTTCCAAAATGGGGTTTTGACCCCCTTTGTACCACTCCAAAGGGCACCATTAGTCTTCTAATGATGCCCGCTATCGATTTCCGAAATAAAAATTTGTTGATTATAAATGCGATTATGACCCCCCTTTGGGGGTCATGGACCACTCCAAAGGGTACCATTAGTCTTCCAATGAGGTTCGCTATCCATTTCCGCCACAAAAAAAAATTTGACAAAAAGTGGTTTTTGACCCTCTTTTGGGGGTTAGGGACCACTGAGAGTGGTACCATTCGATTTCCCTCGATGTCTGCTACCGATTTCTACAATAAAATTGTTTTCGGTCTTTTTATCACTTTCCACCCACTTTTGCCCACCCACCCACTTTTGTCCACTTACATTTTTCCAACCACTTCCGACCAACTCCCACATAAAGCAAACGAACGGACAGACAAATTAACAAGCGATCAAATGAACAATCGTCAATCGAACAAACGAACGAACGAGCTACTCGAAGCTCGAACAACGATCGAGCAATCGAGCTACTCGAACAACGAACGAGCAATCGAGCTACTCGAACAAACGAGCTACTCGAACAAGCGAGCTACTCGAATAGCTCGAACAAACAAACGAACTAACTACCCGGGTTTTGCGAACTACCCGGGTAGCTCGAACATTTAATACCCGGGTTTTTCGAGTATTTCAACTACCCGGGTATTACCCGGGCCTTCGAGCGCCCGGACTACTCGAAAATACTCGTATGAAATCGAGAGCTCTGCTTAATATTACAACAACTACATTTCTTTACCTAATAATTTTCATTGTTAAGCAATTATGAATATCGGAATGGTTGATATCAGACGCCGCGTTGTTGGGCACGTTTTAACCCACATAAATTCTTGAATTAAAGTATAAAATTGTTCCTAATACATTTTTTTTCTGTGTGTACATATCGTCCTAGCGGTATGTTGTGCGTTGGTATAACTCTTCACAGTAACGATCTGCGTCAGAGTCGGGTCATTTCGATGGGATTTCTTAGATTTTCCAAAACTTTTTTTCATATTGAGGATCGACATAGATTGCTAAGGACAGATATTATGTCGAGCTCAAAGGATCGCGCGGTAGCTCAGTGGTTAGTGCGTTGGACTGCAAGCCGAAAGGTCAAGGGTTCAAACCTTGACTGGGGTAACAACATCTTTTCATAGAAACATTTTTCTATACCGCGCTACCTCTCGGCAGTACATGGCAAACCTACGAGAGTAAAACATTGCCTATGAAAATCGCATTAATATAATAATAGTTTGGCTTAGATACCACCCGAACACAGTATTTTGGGCCAGAATATTTCCAAATATACTTTTCTAAATTCCCTACATCATAATATGTAGTATTAGGCCACATCCTATTACCAAATCGATTTAAGCAGAAGTCAGGAACCCAGGATCAGAGAGATCTAATTCTGCAACTTCCTCGAGATTAAGTCCACTTATAGTAAACGATTTATACATTTACACATTTATGTATTTAGAATTCTTAAAGGATTTATAATATATAATTGCTAATTATTCGAAGACTCCATTTCGTCATATTAATGAAAAAGTGAACATCATATTGATGAATATTGTTCATCAAACCATATTAGTTTAAATATCATAAATCTTATAAGAATTATAAATACATAAATGTGTAATTGGAGACAAATTTTAATTTGAAATTTGATGTTATAAAAGATATTGAAAATGAAAAACATTGAAAATACGATTTTAGTTCAATGAATGAAATCATCAATATGATTTTTTTTTTGTGTGTGCACACAGAAAAATAAGATAGGTTAATCGAACCGAAAAAAGTTTTTAATAAGCCATTTTTATACCCTACATTAAGAGTGAAAGGGTACGCCGTTTGTAACACCCAGAAGGAAGCATCTCCGGTATGGAAAAGTATATATATTCTTGATCAGCATGACCTCCTGAATTAGCGTGTCCGTCTGTCTGTCCGTCTGTCTGTTGAAATCTCTACTACTTAAACAATTAAAGAGTTAGATAAATGAAACATATAATTTAGATTACTTATATACCTTCGCTGTATTGGCGAGATCGGTCCATTGTGACCTGTGATCTGACCATTTATATCAGGGCTCGGGTGGAACCGGACCGGATCCGTTTCATTTTTATAGAACCGGAACTGTAACTGGAACCGTTTTTGAAATTTTTTTATGGAACCGGAACTGGAACTGAAATCGTTATTTTATTTTTGATAGAACCGGAACTGGAACAGAAAACCAGAACCGGAACTGGAACCATTACTAAATTAATTAGATCAGAAATTAATATATCAAAAAATAATAATTAAATCAATTTGGACAATGAATTTGGAAACAAAAACAAATATTAATTAAGTTACACAAGTGGACAATGGCATTTTAAAGATGTTGAGTTTTGCAAATTTTCTTTATACATATTGATTGTCATACAAAATATGTTTTGTATTTTTCCCAAATATTTCATTCACTTATTTCTCAGAAGATGTATATTATAATTAATATTGACGGTACTTACGTTTAAGATCGTGTCCCCGATCTTAAACGATGAAACCATGCGACCATTTATAAATGGTCAATTCTCATATAATGCATATACATATGCTTTTTTTATACCAATATTTTTTTGTTAGTTTAAAACATACATTATTTTCTATTTTATAAAAAAGTTTATTTAGCCCCTTATCTCCCAGGTAGGAATTTCCAGGCTACAACAATAGTGCGTGCCTTGTTACAAGCTAGACTACCAACGCTTGGTATATCGGGCCAGACACAAGGCTAGCACAATCATTAGTCACAGACTCCACACAAGCCTTGATATATCAAGCTAGTCACAAGCCTGGCACATTTGTCAATCCCAGATTTGAAACAAGCCTCATTAGTTTAGATTAGACACAAGCCTGGGGCAAGCGTCACTCATAGATTTTACACAGGCCTTGTTAGTTTAGGTTAGACACAAGCCTGGCACAATCGTCACTCACAGAGTCCACACAGGCCTTGATATACCAAGCTAGGCACAGGACTGGCACATTTGTAATTCCCAGATTTCAAACACGTCTTGTTAGTTTATGTTGGAAACAAGCCTGGCAAAATTTTCATTCTAAGACTCCTCACAAGCCTTGGTATACCAATATTGACACAAGTCTGACACAATATTGAGCTACATATAAAAATTGTCAAATTATCCAAACCGCATATGCTGAAGGAAATTCAAAATTCCGTCACGACAACTATTCGTTCCATGCCTAATAATGCATGTGTACCGACTTTAACTTGAGTAAATTAAAGTTTACTATGATGACATGTTTGTGTTGTTTCCATGTTAAAGAACACTTATCTGATGAAAAAAAAAATTTGTTGACGATTTTTTAAATGTCAAAAAATATATTCTTTGAAGTTGTCTGAACAATAAGTCTGCAAATTAACGTAAGTATTACTGTTAAATTGGTTGTTAACCTCTTACATATTTATTTACAGACTCAACTCTCAAGTGTAATGACATGAATAATGAATGAATTACTCATTACAAATTATGCCCAATAGCCTGAATCTTCAGGCGTATCAGAAGGATTGTCGAAGGATTATCTGGGGCATAGGTCTTGTTTCAAGACTGAGGCACAAGCCTTGGTACAAGCCTGAATAACAGTCTTGTAACATAGTTATCATCAGCCTTGACACAGTCTTGGCACAGGCCTAAACACAGTCTTGGAACAAGACAATTGCGAATTGTAGATAGTTAAATTTTGGCAAAATAAAATTGAGGCTTCTATTTGAAACGCAAAGACGTAGCTTAGCAGAAAGATATAATGGAGTTTTGGAATATAACAACTTTTGCAGAAATATGCAGTTTCTTATATCTAGATAGTTTGTAATGCAACGTCTCAAGGGAAAAACATATCGCGTCACATTATTAAAATCTCCTCTTAGGAGGTCAGGAGTAATAGCATTTAAAAAAGTTTGGTTGTATGGGACGTGCCAGTCCCCTTTCTCCAATCTATTCGTAGTGGCTAACTAAAGGAATCCTCATTATTAAAATACAATTCCCATTGGTGGTGCACTTAATGCATTCTCATACAAAACACAAATTTCGATTTTTCCGATTTTTCTGATTTTTCCGTGGGAGTTTTTTGAATTCCCAGTATTGAGATGAATAAAATAAAAAAGAATCATTCAAATCACTCGATCCGTTCTCATGTTTTTGCGAGACTAATGCATGGCAATTAATTTTTATATACATGTATAGATATCTATGAATATAAATTTCATTATGTTTTTACGTAAAAATAAAAAAATATTTATATTTTTATTGCGTTTTTTGGCTGGTTTGTGGAACCGGAACTGGAACTGGAATCGTTTTTTTATTTTTTATAGAACCGGAACTGGAACTGAAACCGTAATAAAAATAATTTAAGAACCGGAACCATTTTATTATTTTTTTATAGAACCAAAACTGGAACCGCAGAGAATAGAATTTCGGTTCCTAGCCCTGATTTATATTAAAAAATACCTCACATTAAATTTACATCTACAGATCAATTTTATTGTATACGTGCTTAAGTAAACTTTTTTGGTCAAATATATATTGAAATCATGCTCAAATACATGAAAATAATGTTTTCCGCCGATACGACTTGTGGTTCCAAAAAAAAATCGAAATTCGGTACCTACCCATTTGTAAATATGGGTATCAAATGAATGGAAATTCTTCAGCGATTGAAAGTTTGTAATTATTTTCAGGGTTCGTATACCCTGGTGACCAATATACCACATTGAATGGTAACCACACATATGTGTAGGGTATTTATAGTCGGCTTTGACCGACTATAATTTTGATAATCCTTACTATCATAATAACACCAAATTTAAAATTTCCCATGTGATCTAACCTTCCCAATTGGTTTTATTTTGAATTGAAAACACATACAACAAGTACAATTCAGGTAGTTATTCGAGATAGTAAACGATGACAAAAAGAAAACAATAGCACTAATTTCCATCTGGAAATCTGTCTTTAGTGAGCTTATTATAATTCGACATATTTTTTGTGAGTTCTCTACTATTTTCCATTCCTAAAACTTCGAATACGGCATTTTACCCACATTGAAAATTATTGTTGATTTTTGAAAATAAATATTATCAATTTATTAAAATCTCCTTACAATAATATTATTGTTAACATTGAATATAAAATATTCAATTTTTCATATTGACGTAATAAAATTGGTTTGACATAGAAAATAAATGTTTGTATTTAGAATTTTTATGTTTATATTTTTAGAATAGTCAAAATTGTCGCGCTTTTTGTGGACAATAATAGTTCAAATAATAAATGCCCGCGAAATTAATAATTTTGATAAAATATGGCAAAATAATTTAATAACATGTGTCGGTGGATCAGTTTTCGACAAGAATAAAGGCAGAAAGCTACATAATTTTTATTGTATCAAGTCCGTGCAGTACTCAAACCAAAACACAGACTTCGTGGTGGCTCGTTTCCATGGAGAGCATCATGACCAAAATAATGCCCTACTGAAACATGCACGGTTTTTGCTTCAACATATTCGATGTGACCATGTACGCTTACACCATCCATCGAGTCTGTGACCAAATCATTCCTACCGCTCGGCATGGCTTGTACGGAGCACATCGCAACATTGTCGAGGAACCATGCTTTGCTGAAGGTCCTAAGGACGAAGAGCTCTTAATTTTAAAGTCATTCTGATGTTGAAGGAGAGCCACAATGTTATAAATACGGCGCCTAATTATTTTTTGTTAATTTTCAATCAATACGCAAATAAAAAACAACATAACATTTCAAAATTGTTTGTTTTCTTTGTAATAATAAAATTTAAAATTTGAAAAATTGAAGAAAATGTCAAGCAAAGCATAAATGAAAATTAACAAATTCAAATTTTCAAAAACAACAATTTTATATTTAATACTTGTTTGATAATTTGGAGTTGGATTCGACAATAATTTGAAAATAATATTTGTGGATCCATTTTAACATGAAATATTTTCAAAATGTTGTCGGATTCGACAATAATTTTCTATGTTGTGAAGACAATCAAAAACGTTTTTAATTTTTCGGAGAAGAAAGTTCGCTATGGCCCTTGATCAATAAGTGCTCGTAGAGTGAAATGATCTCCTTAATATGAAAGTTGTTTCCGGGTACTCTGTTATTAGTTCTTGCACATGGTGGGTTTTCGTAGCAGTGACGGGAATGTCGTTTAGCAGTTACGGGTGTCGTACTTTTAAGATGCAACAATGAGTGATATGTTTTTACAAATGTTGCATTTAAGAACACTTTTGCATTTGGAACGTACATGATTATATGCCAAACAATTGTGGCAGTACTGATTTATAGTAACAATAATAAGTCTTTCAGGAATAGTGTTTTAAAAAAGCTTAGCGCTTTGCCAAATTATTATTATTGTTGCCAACGTGAAGCGTTGGGACAATACTATGAACATGTTGCTGTACAACATGAGTTCAACATGATATGAAAAACATGATGCGCTCAACATGTGTACAGCAACATCCAAAACTGAATGAATAGTGAAGAACCATAAAGAAAAGAAAAATGTGTGAACTAATTCACAACATTCCTCCCCCCTTATGGAAACAAAATTATTATTAATATTAAGAATAATAAAAATTTTTTAATAGATATTTTAGGAATATTTTTGAATAAATGGAAAAGATGTTTTCTTAGAATTAATATTAGAATAATATTAAGAATAATAACGATAATATGTATATTTTAACATGGTGATAATACTGATATTTTCTCAAGTTATCTATAAAAATATATTTGAATATTTGAATGTGTTGCAATAATAATAATAATGATAATCATATTTATATATATATATATATATATATATATATATATATATATATATATGTATATGTATATAAATAAACTTACGCAATGTTTTTTATTTAAATGTGTTTGGTATGTGTACTGAATCTTTGTGTGTTTATTAGTATTTGAAAATTAATATATTGATTTTATATTTGGTTTGGAGAGGTATAAGAAAATACATGAGTGACTTTTATGCACCGTACTGTTGGACCAGACTTCTCCTCTTGTTCTTCTGTGTGTCGGGTCGGATTTGCCTTGTTCATCTTCAATGGTTCTTTGTATGTAGTGCGTTGGATCTGTTGGGCTTCGATGGTTCTTGTGGAATTTGCAAACGGTGCTATCTCCAGTGGACATCGTCATGTTAATACTCTGGATTCTAAATCGTTCAGGAGAGTTTTGTCCCGTTGACTCGGTTGTCGCTATGTTCGACATGAGTGTTTTATTTTTTCTCTGCGATCTTGTCAAACAAATTTTTGAATCATCTTAGTGCTCATGTCGCGTTGTGTAGGATATTTTAGATTTCCGAATTGTTGATATCAGAAAACCGCGTGGTTCAATATTGCATCGATTCTTCTTTATGTATGATTGAAGAAATAATAATGCGATTTCTCTTTTTCTTTTTTATTATATTTTTCAAGGTCCATTTTACATCTAGTATCTGGCAATTGTGAAAATTTTCAAGGTCCATTTTGCATCTTGTTATTTGCATCTTGTATTTGGCAATTGTGGTAATTGTAAACATTCAATCATTGCAACCTATTTGTATTTGGTATAACAACCAGTTTGCGTTTAGTGTGTCCTGCCTCGTTTTCAAATATGCTGCCACTCTGCTTCGTTTCTTCGCTTTTCTTTTATTCGAATCTGCTGGGCCTCTGCTTCATTACTCCTTATTGTCGATAACACCAAGAGTTCCTTCCACATGTCCGACTTAAAGTCCCAAGACCCCAACGATCATCTATGCGTCTTCTGTGTCAGTATCCAGCGCTGTTGGTCACTCTATATAGCAATTTTTGTGCACTCGGATATTTCAAATTTACCTGAATATTTACTAACAATAGTTTTAATTTTGTTTAAATTATTTCAAAAGTGTAGTATGGTACTAATTTCTGTAAAATTAATATAATTTTCGTAAATTATATAATGGTTTATGTACATTCGTCACAAGAAAAAGATTGATTTTAATATATTTAAATTACTTGAAATAAAGTATGGTACATTATTTGAACTATTACTATTTAGTGTGGTACTAGTTTATCTAAACTTAGTGTCATGTAAAGTATAGTTGTTTATGTAATTAAATATTGTTTGTAATTGTTTAACTTATTTGAAACACAGTTATTTAGTGTAGCACAAGCTTTAGTGTAATTTTAGTGTATTATGTCCTTAGACCAATGGCTAAGATTGTCGTCTTATATGCGGAGGGAGTCAATGCGGCAGACTCAATCCCCCTTCAATGCGCAAAATTAAAAAAAAACAGTTGGAAAGGTTAGATCACATGGGAAATTTTAAAGTTGGTTTTATTATGATAGTTAGGATTATCAAAATTATAGTCGGTCTAAGCCGACTATACATACCCTACACATATGTGTGGTTACCAGTCAAAGTGGTATATTGGTCACCAGGGAATAGGAATCCTGAAAATAACTACAAACTTTCAATCGCTGAAGAATTACCATTCATTTGATACCCATATTTACAAATGGGTAGGTGTTCCGAATTTCGATTTTTTGGGAACCACAAGTCGTTTCGCGGGAAAACATTATCTTCATGTATTTGTGCATGAAGTCAATATATATTTGACCAAAAAAGTTTACCTAAGCTCGTAACAATATAACAATTTTTGTGCACTCGGATATATCAAATTTACCTGAATATTTACTAACAATAGTTTTAATTTTGTTTAAATTATTTCAAAAGTGTAGTATGGTACTAATTTCTGTAAAATTAATATAATTTTCGTAAATTATATAATGGTTTATGTACATTCGTCACAAGAAAAAGATTGATTTTAATATATTTAAATTACTTGAAATAAAGTATGGTACATTATTTGAACTATTACTATTTAGTGTGGTACTAGTTTATCTAAACTTAGTGTCATGTAAAGTATAGTTGTTTATGTAATTAAATATTGTTTGTAATTGTTTAACTTATTTGAAACACAGTTATTTAGTGTAGCACTAGCTTTAGTGTAATTTTAGTGTATTATGTCCTTAGACCAATGGCTAAGATTGTCGTCTTATATGCGGAGGGAGTCAATGCGGCAGACTCAATCCCCCTTCAATGCGCAAAATTAAAAAAAAACAGTTGGAAAGGTTAGATCACATGGGAAATTTTAAAGTTGGTTTTATTATGATAGTTAGGATTATCAAAATTATAGTCGGTCTAAGCCGACTATACATACCCTACACATATGTGTGGTTACCAGTCAAAGTGGTATATTGGTCACCAGGGAATACGAATCCTGAAAATAACTACAAACTTTCAATCGCTGAAGACTTACCATTCATTTGATACCCATATTTACAAATGGGTAGGTGTACCGAATTTCGATTTTTTGGGAACCACAAGTCGTTTCGCGGGAAAACATTATCTTCATGTATTTGTGCATGAAGTCAATATATATTTGACCAAAAAAGTTTACCTAAGCTCGTAAAAAATAAAATTGAGCTGTAGATGTAAATTTTATATGAGGTATTTGAATATAAATGGTCAGATCACAGGTCACAATGAACCGATCTAGCCAATTTTTTTTTCGCACATACAGCGTAGGAATATAAGTAATCTTAGTTATCAGTTTCATTCATCTAACTCTTCAATTTTTTAAGTAGTAGGGATTTCAACAGACAGACAGACGGACAGACAGAAAGACGGACAGAAGGACGGACATCGACTCAGGAGGTCATGCTGATCAAGAATACTTTTCCATACCGAAGATGCTTCCTTCTGGGTGTTACAAACGGCGTACCAAACTGAATATACCCTTTCACTCTTAGTGTAGGGTATAAAAATATTTGATATAATTTTTTTTTTATTTCATATAATTTTTTTTTTTTAAATATATATTTACATAGAATATATTTTACATTGCATATACATATATATTATTTTAATTTTTCTCAAGAATTGTTGAATTTATTATTTATAAATATATATATTTTTTTTAATCCGATTAAATTTAGTTTAAAAATTTATTTAATTTCCAATACAAATTTGTATATCTCTTTTGAGAGTTTTAATATAAAGTAAAATGTTAAATAAAATTATTTTTTTTTTACCCCTGATTTTTTTTTATTTTTATTATTTTATTTTATTTATTTTTATTTTCCTTTTTTCTTTAATTTAAATTCCCTTTTTTATATATTTTTTTCTTAATTAAAAAAAAAATAATAGTTAAAATCTGTTATTTATATATATATATTTTTTTATCTTTTTTTTATATATAAATATTTTTTCTTTTCTTCTTTAAAAATTGAATAGTTAATATTATTTTAAAAATTGTATACCTCCTTCTTTATACCCTACACTAAGAGTGAAAGGGTATATTCAGTTTGGTACGCCGTTTGTAACACCCAGAAGGAAGCATCTCCGGTATGGAAAAGTATATATATTCTTGATCAGCATGACCTCCTGAGTCGATTTAGCGATGTCCGTCTGTCTGTCCGTATGTCCGTATGTCTGTCCGTCTGTCTGTCTGTCTATCTGTCTGTCTGTTGAAATCCCTACTACTTTTAAAATTGAAGAGCTAGATAAATGAAACTTATAACTTAGATTACTAATATACCTACGCTGTATGGCGAGATCGGTCCATTGTGACCAATGATCCAAACACTTATGTTCAAATTACTTACTTACTTACTTAAATGGCCCTTACAACCGTGGATCGGTTTTGGCCGCTGAGATGAAGCCGCGCCAGTCGGATCTGCTTTGCGCGCGCTGACGCCAGTTAGAAATACCAAGCGTTGCCAGGTTGTCCTCAACTTGGTCTTTCCAACGCAGATTTGGACGCCCTCTTCTACGCTGTCCACCTTCGAGTTTCGATTCAAGCACCAGCCAAGATCTGGAGTGTTTTCATCCATTCGTTCGACATGACCTAGCCAGCGAAGCCGCTGGATCTTGATGCGCTTGACTATGTCAATGTCGTCGAATAACTCATACAGCTCGTGGTTCATCCTGATTCGATACTCGTTAGCAAAGCAGATAGGGCCAAAGATTTTACGGAGAACCTTTCTCTCGAACGCTCCCAGTACTCTCTCATCGGTGGTGGCCAGCGTCCATGTTTCTGCACCATAAAGTAGGACGGGCATGATGAGTGACTTGTAGAGCGTTATTTTTGTCCGGCGAGAGAGGGCTCTGCTTCTCAATTGCCTACTGAGCCCAAAGTAGCACCTGTTGGCAAGAGTTATTCTCCGTTTGATCTCCAGGCTGACGTCGTTGTTGCTGTTTACGCTGGATCCCAGATAGACGAAGTCCTTCACAATGTCGAACTTGTGGGTGTCAAAATCAGCTTTTTGTCCAAGACGCACGGACTCTTTTTTGCTTGTTGACACAAGGAACTTCGTCTTGTCCTCGTTCACCGCTAGACCCATTCGACGCGACTCTTTCTCCAATCTGGAGAATGTTGCGCTGACTGCTCGTGTGCTCCTGCCAATGATATCAATATCGTCGGCATATGCGAGCAGCATGACACTTTTGTTGAGGATAGTGCCGCTTTGACGGAGTTCGGCAGCTCGAACTATTTTCTCCATCAATAAGTTAAAAAAGTCGCACGATAGGGAGTCACCCTGTCTGAAACCTCGTTCGGTATGAAATGGCTCGGAGAGGTCTTTTCCTATTCTCACTGAGCAACGTGTGTTGCTCAGGGTCATCCTGCAAAGCCTTATAAGTTTCGCAGATATACCGAACTCAGACATTGCGGCGTATAATCGTTCCCTTATCGGAGTGTCGAAGGCGGCTTTATAGTCGACTAATAGGTGGTAGGTGTCGATCTGTTTTTCTAGGGTCTTTTCCTGGATTAGGCGCAATGTGAAAATCTGGTCTATGGTGGACTTTCCAGGTCTGAAGCCGCACTGATAAGGTCCAATCAGTCTGTTGACGATGGGCTTCAGTCTTTCACATAATACGCTCGATAGAACCTTGTATGCGATATTGAGTAGGCTGATCCCACGGTAGTTGGCGCAGATAGTGGGATCCCCTTTCTTAAGGATTGGGCAGAGTACACTGAGGTTCCAGTCACTTGGCATGCTTTCATCCGACCATATTCTGCTTACGAGCTCGTGCATGCTCTCTATTAGCTCTTCGCCTCCGGTCTTAAACAATTCAGCAGGCAGGCCATCAGCACCTGCGGCTTTGTTGTTTTTCAGCCGAGCAATGGCTGTTCTGACCTCGTCATGGTCGGGTGGCGGAATCTCAACGTCGTCATCAAGTACTGGGGTTGCCGGGTTTGCTTCTCTATCGGTGGAATTGAGGTCATCATCACCGGTCAGCAGTTTAGAGAAGTAATCCCTCCATATTTTCAGTGTGCTCGGGATATCTGTCACTAGATTTCCGTTCTCATCTTTACAGGAAGAGGCGCCGGATTTTGAACCTCCGGCTAGGCGTCTTATTTTCTCGAAGAATTTTCGAGCCTCATTCCTGTCCCCATGCATCTCAATCTCCTCACACTCACGTCTTTCTGCCTCGCTTTTTTTACGCCTGAAAAGACGTCTCTTTTCCCTCCTCTTCTCTTTGTATCGCTCCTTCGCAGCTCGCGTAGCTACTGACTGCAGGGTGGATTTGTACGCAGCGTCTTTCTTTGCAGTGGCCGCGCGACTCTCTTGGTCATACCACTGATTCCTCAGAGGGCGTTGGAATCCAAGCACCTCTTCGGCAGCCGTACGCATAGAGCAGGAGATATGATTCCACTGCGCGCTTATAGCATCGAGAGGAGGAGTGCTTTGTCTAAGCAGGTGTGAGAGTCGAGTGGAAAAGGCTTGCGTTGTCTGTTGTGATTGCAGCTTTCCGACGTCTAGCTTTCTCTGCGTTTGGTTCCGTACGTTCTTCGCAGCGCTTAAGCGTGTGCGGACCTTGGCTGCTACAAGTTAATGATCCGAGTCCATATTGGCACCTCGGATAGTGCGTACGTCCATCACGCTTGAAGCGTGCATTCCGTCAATCACAACGTGATCAATTTGATTTCGAGTTTTTTGATCGGGCGACAACCATGTGGCCTTGTGGATATCGAATTGTTCGAATCTAGTGCTACTAACTACCATGTTTCGTGCTGCGGCGAAGTCGATTAGCCTCGTTCCGTTATCGGAAGTGTTGGCATGGAGGCTAAATTTTCCGATTGTGGGACAATAGATGGCTTCTCTGCCCACCTTGGCGTTAAAATCGCCTAGCACGATTTTGATATCGTGGCGGGGGCAGCGCTCGTATGCGTTGTCTAGGCGCTCGTAGAAGCGCTCTTTTGTCTCGTCATCTTTCTCGTTCGTCGGAGCGTGTGCACAAATTAGGCTGATATGGAAATATTTAGCCTTGATGCGGATTGTTGCCAGCCTTTCGTCCACGGGCGTGAACCTAGAGACAAGATGGCGGAGTCTCTTGCCGACCACAAATCCACATCCAAATTCGTGTCTCTCCGCATGGCAGCTGTAGTAGATATCACAGGACGCTTGTTTCGAACAGCCCTGTCCCGTCCATCGCATCTCCTGGATAGCGGTGATGTCAGCCTTATATTTTTCGAGGACATCTGCCAGCTGGATAGAGGCACCTTCCCTATAAAGGGTCCGGACATTCCAGGTGCATATCCGTAAATCATGGTCCTTAAAACGTTTGCGTGGGTCGTCATCGTTGTAATCGGTCGTTATCCGAGGCTTCTTTTTTGTTTTCATTGTGCGCATAGGTTTTTTCCGTGGTGGGACCCAAACCCAACGCACGAACCCTCACTCTGAGGGAGATGCTCGCCACTCACTTTAGCCGACTTCTACACCGGGTGGTGTAGAGCGCCGTTTCCAGGGACTTCCACGAGGAGGACTTCCACCGAAGTGGAGGTGTCACCATTTGACAATTTGTCAATTCTGGTGACCAGTGAGTTGACTTGAGATGACACCGACAAGGATTGCGCTGGCTTCGCCATGTTGAAGCACTCAGACACATTGCCTTGTGATAATCGCCCCCATAGTCCCGCATATAAAATGTACATATAGAGATCAATTTTTATGTATACGTGCTTAGGTAAACTTTTTTGGTCAAATATATATTGACATCATGCTCAAATACATGATAATAATGTTTTCCGGCGAAAAGACTTGTGGTTCACAAAAAAAAATCGAAATTCGGTACACCTACCCATTTGTAAATATGGGTATCAAATGAATGGAAATTCTGCAGCGATTGAATGTTTGTAGTTATTTTCAGGATTCGTATACCCTGGTGACCTATATATCACTTTGAATGGTAACCACACATATGTGTAGGGCTTAGACCGACTATAATTTTGATAATCCCAACTATCATAATTACACCTACTTTAAAATTTCCCATGTGATCTAACCTTCCCAACTGTTTTTTTTTAATTTTATTTCCATTTTTTTTTCATATATATATTTTTCTCATACATATATTTTTTTATATATTTTTATAGTTAATATTATTATTATTTTTTATCTTCTTTTTCCTTTTTTTTTTCTTTAATTAAAATTTGTATCCCCCCTTTTTTTAATTTAATTCCCCATTTTTTTTTTCATATATATTTTTTGTATCTCTTTTCTTTTTAATTTGAATACTAACTGATATTTTCTCCTTCTTTAAGTAATTTAAATTATTATAAGTAAGTTCTTCAAATTCATTTAAAATGTATTTGTTATATTTAAGCTTATTCAAATTGAATTATATTAATGTACAAAGTATCTATGATTTCTCTGCATGTAATTAAATATAATTGGAGTTGCGATTTATTTTTTAAACATGTTTAATATGTTATTATATTATTTTCGTGTACTTATATAAGTTATATTATATGATATTTATTTGCATTGTTTATGGTATCAAAACAAACTGCAAGATCTGCATTTATATGTCAGCTATGAACGCTCGCTTCACGTATTATATTCATACGTTCGAACACATTGCATATGTGCTTCAGCATGAAACACTTGGGTGTAATGACCCTTTTAAAGGTTTGTTAGCTTGCGCTATTAAATATAGGTCAGTAATGCAATTGTTAGTTTGCGTTATCTGCATTGAATACGACAATTTTATAACGAATTTTCATTTATTTTTATATAAAGGCAATTTGTTGCCTTTGCTTAATTTATTTTTTTTTCTCAATTTTTCTAGCTTTAAAATTATAAGTTCTTCTCCTAAAATAGTTATATATATATATATTTTTTTTTATTTTTTTATTACTAAATTATTGTTTTTAATATGTCCTATGTGTTTTATTTTTTTTATTATTATATTTTTTCTTTTGCTTGTTACTTACTGTTTTCCTAAACTATTTATATTTATTTCTTCCTTTAAATGACGAGTTATTTAATGTTTTATTTAATGATTACTCTATATCTTATGGTTATATTTATTTTTTCGACATGCTGCATAATATTTTCATAACGTTGCAATCTACGAGTTTAATTGTCAACGCATAGCTAATTGGTTTTAAATTGTTACTTTTATGGGTTCTTACCTAGGGTAATATTATAATATTTTAAGTTTTAAGGGCATACACTATTTGTGATATCCCTTTAACAAATTATTCTGAATTTTCTTATCTTTGTTTTTAATCAATATCGTCCTGGTCACTGGTCCACTTCCCTCTACGACCACGTAGGGTCCCTTCCAAATTGGAGAGAACTTACTCTTCCTAGTTTGGTTTTTCATTAAAACCATGTCGTGTGGGGTTTGAATTGTATAGGGTTGAGGTTCTTGTCGTATTGTTTTTTCGACACCTCCTTGGCCCTACATTGATTTTGCCTGACGATCTCGTGTGATCGCTATTTTTGGTACTTTAATACCTTATTGTAGTCTTCTGCGTTATATAAAGGTGAACATTTACGCTTTAAATTCGTAGGCATGTCGAAGTCAAACCCGTACAACGTACGGAATGGTGTTTGACCCGTCGACGTATGCACCGTTTTATTATAAACATGCATTGCAGAATTTAACTATTGGTCCCAGTTTGACCCATCCTCTTTAGCAAAACTACGTAAATATTCAGCTAGTGGACGATGACTTCGTTCCAATGACCCATTAGCCTGTGGATGGTAGGGTGTTATATATAATTTTTTAATTCCTAACAATTTACATGTATCTGAAAATAGTTTGAAAACTTTGGGTATATTGTGGCGTGTAACTATTTCGTTGAAGAATGCTTTTGCTACAGTGTTGGCTTCCGCATCGGGTATAGCCACACAGCACATAAATTTAGAAAAATCGTCCTGAAACGATAAGATGTATTTATTCCCTGAAACGGTTTCAGGCAGAATACTCACCAGGTCCATGTACACTTTGTCAAAGGGTCTGACTGGCGTATCAGTTAGAACCATTGGCATCTTCGTCAGCCTTGATCTCTTGTTTACCTGGCATTTTGAACAATTTTTCACATAATCCTATATTTGCTTCTGCATACACTTCAATCGATACTGTTGTCGAATTCTTAAAATGTATTTACGCCCCCTTGGTGACCACCTAACGGTGAATCGTGAAAATCTTTAATTACCGTCTCTATGTCCCGAGGCTCAGTTAGAATTATTACATTGTCATTTTCCTTTCTAATCGAATCGTCAGGATCGCATTCTGACTGTTTCTTATCGTCTTCCTTGTCTCTTTTCATGGTGTGTGTACTACAACTACCTTTTCGGTATGCGGCTAAGCGCATCAGCGTTTAAATTACTTCTTCCCGGTTTGTAATGAATTTCGAAATCATATTCCGATAATTTGTGTCGAAAACGCGCAACGTGATGTCTGATCTTTTAAGTTTACTATACCCTTTAGAGGCTGATGATCTGTATAAATTTTAATTGGTCTTCCCAAAAGATATGCCCTTAATTTTTTGTTGCCCATACAATTGGCAAAAATTCTTTCTCTATAGTTGAGTAGCGTGTTTCCGCATCGTTAAGAGACCTACTGGCAAACGCGATCGGACGGTCGCTTCCAACTTTACCTTGCGAAAGAACCGCGCCAATTGCTTTGTTACTGGCGTCTGTCGTGAGCAAAAAGGGTTCGTTAAAATCCGGATACGCTAGTATGGGTGGTGACATAATTGTCTCTTTAAGTTTTAAAAATGAATTCTGACAATTGTCATTCCATATGAACTTAGCGTCATTTTTAAGCAAACAGTTAATTGGTAATGACAGTTTCGCCATACCTCCTATAAATTTTCTGTAATAATTAATTAAGCCTAAAAATGCTTGAACTTCCTTCCTATTTTTCGGAACTGGAATATTTTGTACACACTATACTTTTACTGGGTCTGGTAGGGCACCTAACTCAGAACACTTATGTCCTAAATATATAACTCGCGTCGCAATAACTGACATTTCTGAAATCTATAACCAGTCTCCATTGCTTGGTGAAATAATTCCATCGTCTAACATCTTTGATACTTGTCTATTAATCTCATTTCTATGCATATGAGGAAGTTTATATTGTTTCTGATTTATTGGTGATTGATTCCATTGTGTGGGTATTTCATGTTTTAATATCGGAGTGAATGTTAATTCATCCCCTTCCAAATGAAAAACGTCATGATATGACAAGCAAACCGTGTTTATTGTATTTATTGTAGAACACGCCTTTGTTGCTTCTTTATATTTGTTAAAATTTGAAAATTGTGGCTTGAAATTGCTATCAATGGTCACCTCCTTATCGGTGGCATTTAAAATTGATGCATATACTCTATTTTTTCTAACGTTTGTTAAACTCTCTCCCAAATATACTCCTGGCTGAATTTCCTGTTTGTGCAACAAAACTATAGGAATTCCTGTTCTTAACGGCAGTGATACAACCATGGCTGTTCTGGGCTGTACCCTGATTTGTTGATTAAAATTAATATTTTCTATGTCTTGCAATGATTTTAATGGAAATTTAACAAGGTGATTTTTGTCTTCATCAAAAAATGAAATTTTTTTAATTAACGTATTTATTATAGATCTATTCCAGAGATTGTCACGCCCGACTATTCCATCTGCTGGTACCCCTTGTTCAAGTGACACAACGTGTAGCGTTAAACTCAGGTTTTCTATGTTTGTGTGCTGAATCTTAGTGGAGCCTAAGGTTCTAACGCATCCACCAAAAGCACCACTCAGATCTTTCTGAATATTTTTATTTAAATTCGGCAAATGTGCCATTCTATTTTCTTTAATCAGGTTGGCCTCAGCTCCAGAATCCACTAACAGAGTAAGTTTTCCATTCTTTGCTGCCTCGCAAGGTACTTCAATGAACACATCACTCGTAACGGATATCTTGAAACACTCTCCATGCCGGTTAAATATTTTACGATGCATGCCTAATTGTAAAGCAATTTTCATTTTCCTCGACATAAATGTACTCTTAAAATTATTAGCAATTGAAGACAATATAATTTTACAGATCGTGAATTTATTATACATTTCTGACGATAAAACGCACATAGCGCTAATAATAAAAAGAAATATTGAAATTACTTCATTGCAAATTATACTCGACCCTGTACGGAATGTATCCACAGTCTTGCCAGACGTTTGATCTACAATTCCCAAATTTTCAGGGCAGTTAATTACTACTTTCTTTTAATTTTATTTACTTTTGATTTTATTATTCTTGATTTTAATATTTTTAACTTCCGATTCAATTGGTTTTACTTTCTTTACTTTATTTGCTTTCTTTATAATTTGTTTATTTTTAATTTCCTTAATTCCTATATTCTGTTCATTATTCGCGTCAAGTTGTGTATTATTATTATTTAGTTTATTATATGTTTTTGTTGGAAGATTTCTATCTTCATTAATATGTATTTATAGTTTTTCATTTTCTGCCTTAATATTAGCTGTTTTATTTTGTTGTAGTGTCCTCTTTGGAACTTCTACAACTACTGGCCTTACTACACTATTTGCTAAGGGTCCCCAGTTCAGTGGTCTTGACTGGGCCCCTGGTACTTTCCCTGTGGACTGCTTTTATTGTTCCATGCATCATATTTGCGTTTGGCATAACAATTCATAATAGCATGTCCGTCCTTTCTGCACCAATTGCAATATTTAGCGGGCCTGTTTGCAAAATTCCCATTACCATTATTTCCTTGAAAAACTTGTGTATCGCGTTTAACACTACAATCCCCCTCGACGTGTCCCCCTCTATGCCACCAATCGCATCTCAATCCTGGAACACCCCCGCCTTGGTTCTGGATACCACCTTGACCATTTACCTGTGGTACGGGTGGCTGACTTCCTTTGGGAGCAGTATGTCCTGGAAAAACATTCCGACCCGAACGATCTGCACACTGTTCATGTCCATAAGTACGACAGTCACTGCAATACGCAGTGTTTCTCCGTGTATGACATTCATCCCTCAGATGTCCATTCTTCCTGCAAAAAGAACATTTAGGCGTAGGCTGCTTCATACCTACATTTCGTGTTTTCTCTTCCGTCTCCTTTTTTTCATTGCCTTGTCCACCTGATGCATTACGATTATTTGGCATGAAGGCCGATGAGGGCTCATTGAATTGGACTCCAAACTTGTCTATGCCCGTTAACTCTGCTGACTCCCTTTATATCGTCGCATGGTCCAATGCCTCTTCCACCAATTTCTCCAGGGTTGTTTGCTTACTGCTCAACATGAGCATTCGCAAAGTGTAATCCAGAAGTCCTAACTTAAATGAGCTTTTAACTAAATTATTCAATTCATTAACGAACACGTCGTCTTTCGTATCATTATATTAACATTTAATCGTGCTTAATGCTGCCGACTTCAGGTTAACCAAACGCCTCGAGAAAGATCTAATACTTTATCCTGGATTCTGAGATGCCTTTCTAATGTCATATTGAATGGCATCTACTGACCTACATTCCAAGTACGTATTCCTTAACAGATTGTATAAGTCGTCTATTGTGTCAAACTCCTTTGAACTTACTAAGTCAAAAGCATCTCCCTGTAAAAGAACCCTAACGCCTTTAATAAACTGCTTCATTTGTTCAGGCTTCAGTTCTGCCCTCACTACTCACATCCTTCAGTGAAACGGTGAAGATCCGTCCTCAGCGATGATGAGTCTGCTCCTGCAAAATCTGGCTTCGCATTTTTAACGAATTTCGCGACTTCGCCTAATCCCATGTTGCCCTGTGTTGTGATGTCGTCACTTTATATGGTATCCTTGTGGTATAAGGATGTCTCGTGCGCTGTCTTAGCCTCCTCGGTCAAATATCTAATACGCGCGTTCAACTCCTGTATTTTGTTGTTTGTTTCCTCCAACGTCGCGTACTCCTTCCTTGCCTGGCGTCTGACAGAATTATTTATTGATTCCTCAGAAATATTCTTTTCTTTCAATAAATTTTTAAATTTTATGTTTTCCTCATCTATTTTAACTGTTTCTTCTAACTCTGTTGTACGTTTTAAACAATAATCGTTTAAACGTTTTCTCAACCCGTCAACTAACCTTTTTAATTCAACATTTTCTGTTAAAACAGATTTAATTTTTAAATTCTGGAAATTTAGTAACTCTTCTACTATTTTGTCTGCCTCCTTTAATTTAGATAAATGCAAAATTCTAGATATATTATCTTTTAATAATGCTGTACTATCTTCATTTATTGCTTTGTTGGCACAAATTCCGAACATAATTTTTCAACAAATCTGTCCAATTCGCTAGATTGCTTTTGAATATACGCATTTAATTCATTGGCATCTGCCATTAAATATTTTAAATCAATTTAAAACGTTATTTTTATCTTTTAATTAAAAAAAAATAAATTTCATTTAGTTGTAATTGAAAATTTCAATGAAACAAAAATGTTACCCAAACAACAACGAAATCAATTTTGGCATTCATGAAGTATAACTATATATTTTTTTTTCAAATTTATATTGAAGTATTTTTTTTTTTATCTGTTTTCTATAACATTGGAAAAATAAAAATAATTTTATTTTTCCAAATAAAAAAAAAATAAAAAACGAGTTGGGAAAGTTAGGTCACATGGGTAAGTTCGGTCACATGGGGCGAATTTTTATAGTCGGTACGGGCCCGACTATGGAATACCCTACACCTTTGGTGGGGATATTAACCCTCAGAATATTATACATATATCAGAAATTTACGTCTTATATCCCCATAAATTAAAAAAAATTTTAAAATAAAAAAAAATTAAAAAATTTGAAAAATATAATTGGGCGGACCACGCCTATATTTAAAATTTTGAAAGGCTAATATTTCATAGATTTGATTTTAATAATTTACGGATCAAATTTCCACTATGAAAACCCGGGAAATAATGAAAAAAAAAAGTGGGCGGATCACGCCCATTTTTGGACCACATATTTTTAGGTGAATTCTAACAATACGTTTTAAATTTTATAACTATACCTTGAATACTTTTCGAGTTATTAGTTTCGAAAGAGTTATATAAAAGTGACTTGTATGGGAGGTGGGCGTGTCCGTTGACCGATTTTGCTCATTTTCAAACTCAGTTCCTACTTTTGGCTAAACTATATTGAGACGAAATTTCATCGCATTCTGATCAGTATTTCTCAAGTTATTCTGTATTCGGACAGCAAGACAGCAAGACGGACAGACAGACAGACGGACATGGCTAAACGCACTCGGGTAGTGATGCTGATCAAGAATATATATACTTTTCCATACCGGACACGCCTCCTAAGGGGCGTTACAATATATGCACAAAGTTAATATACCCTGTACCTCATAGGTGTAGGGTATAAAAATATGTGTATATTCGGTTACTCAAGATTGTAAAAAAAAATTAACATACAATGATTTTTTAATATAAAATTTTTGTTATGTCTAAAATCATAACAGCGATCAGTACTGTGTTCCCAGGCTTTAAAATTTAATCAAATCATTTAGTTTTTATTTGTTATACACTGGAGGGTCCGTAGTTTGGAATCTCAGTGTTATTTCGATTATTATATTGTCCTTTTTCTTTTCAGACAATTTGTAAAATTTCGATTTTTTAATAAAAATATGATTAAATTAAAATTTATGTAATCACTGTTACTATGTAATTATTTTCATAGTACAGAAGACGTTTAAGAGATATGTCAAGTGTAAACTTATTATTTAGAATATTATAAAATATTAAAATTTTGAATATTTCTAAATGTTACTACATTCGGAAAAATATATTGATTTTTTTTATCGCATTTTACTATATTTGATATAAAAATGAATTCTCTTTTGCAACTGCCATACATGCTGCGAAAAACTGATACGTTTTGACAATAAATATTTGTTTGATTTTATAGTGTTATCGTTTAATATTTAATGAAAATTATAATTTGCATACTAATAGTATGAATTATTTTATTATACACTAGAGGATCCGGAGTTCGGATTCGCAGTGTGTATTTTCTTTTATATATTTGATTTTATATTTTTTTTTATATTATTTAGAATGTTAAACATTTTTTATTTATAACTTTAAAAAACTCTCTCTATATCTATAACAAAAAAAAAAACAAAATATAATTAAATCTAGTTTTCAAAGCTCCCCTTTTTTTTTAATTAATTTTAATTTTTTTTTAAATTAAAAATTTTTTATCACTTACCATTTTGGTTACTTTTCCTGCTTCCTTCCTTCCACTCTCGGTCCTTGAGAGCTTGGTACCGACGTACCGGCTGCGCCAAATGTTGTAAAATTTTAGTGTTGAATTTTCGTTAACATTTTATTAATTAAAGAACACTTTTTATTGTTTTAACACTTTTATTAACTTTACTACCTCCACTTAAGGCTCACTAAACTACTCTATCTTAAATTGCAACGAAAAGTATTAACAATACCTTCGTTGCAAGCTTTTCTTAAATTCTATTTTCACAATGTTCTAGTGAATTTTCACTTTCACTCAATTTTGGTGTACGTGACTTTTGAAGAAAGTCGGACTTGCAGTTTTTGGCTTACACCAATTGCGAAATAGTATAATTGTTGGAGAACCGCTGCTTTGCTTATTTTAACATAGACCCAAAATTATGCAATGGAAAATTATATTGCAAGAGGTGTGGTCTAAGTAAAGCTTAAGCGCTTTGCCAAATTATTGCAAGTTTCTTTCTGTTAACTGTGCAAGCTAACTTGAAAGATGTGTGTTTTACGCAAAGCTTAGCGCTTTGCCAAATTATTATTATTGTTGCCAACGTGAAGCGTTGGGACAATGCTATGAACATGTTGCTGTACAACATGAGTTCAACATGATATGAAAAACATGATGCGCTCAACATGTGTACAGCAACATCCAAAACTGAATGAATAGTGAAGCACCATAAAGAAAAGAAAAATGTGTGAACTAATTCATAACAATAGATAACACTGTTCTACAAGGATTTTAATCTAGAATGAAATGTATCATTTCTGGTTAATTTCGGTTTCCTGATTATTGCTGCGTTCTCAGAATTTTCCTTATATGTCGAGATTTTGCACAAAATCGAGCCAAAGTTGCAAAAAAGGCCGCTTTTGGTACTTTATATTGCAAGTTATCGCACGATTTCGACATTTTGTAGTCGCAAACTTTATCGCAGAATAAAATTTGAACATTTCCCTACGGATAATTGACACGAATCTGTCTCCAGATATTAAAAATAAATTTGTGTTACCAATAAAGTTAGTCGCGAGAGTAATTTATCACAATTCTCTAAGTTCTCTTAAAAAATTTGTCAAAATTTCGAATAAAAATTTTAAACTTTATCTGAAAATTTTCGGAATATTTTTTAAAATTTGTTTATAAAATATTTGATTAAAATGAAAATATACAGTGATATACAATTTCATACTGAAATCCTATTAATATAATAAATCTGTTTGTTCGTTTGTACGTTTGTACGTTTGTACGTTTGTACGTTTGTTCCGCTTCTCCGTCTAAACGGCTGATCCGATTTTCTTGAAATTTTTACCACAGATGCGGTATGGTCTGGAAGGAATGATAGGCTATATATGGGCGGGATTGGACAAAGAGGCGTGGCACCTCCCATACAACCTAAACTTTCAATACGATATAACTCGGCACTTTCACCAGCTACGAACATAAAACAAAAAACTCAAATACAAAAAAAAAATTAAAAACAAAAAAGCAAAAGCACAAAACAAAACAAAAGCAAAAATACAAAAACAAAAGCAATCACGTTTGTTCCGCTTCTCCGTCTAAACGGCTGATCCGATTTTCTTGAAATTTTTACCACAGATGCGGTATGGTCTGGAAGGAATGATAGGCTATATATGGGCGGGATTGGACAAAGAGGCGTGGCACCTCCCATGCAACCTAAACTTTCAATACGATATAACTCGGCACTTTCACCAGCTACGAACATAAAACAAAAAACTCAAATACAAAAAAAAAAATTAAAAACAAAAAAGCAAAAGCACAAAACAAAACAAAAGCAAAAATACAAAAACAAAAGCAATCACGTTTGCTCCGCTTCTCCGTCTAAACGGCTTATCCGATTGTCTTGAAATTTTTACCACATATGCGGTATGGTCTGGAAGGAATGATAGGCTATATATGGGCGGGATTGGACAAAGAGGCGTGGCACCTCCCATGCAACCTAAACACGATATAACTCGGCACTTTCACCAGCTACGAACATGAAACAAAAAACTCAAATACAAACAAAAAAAATTAAAAACAAAAAAAACAAAAGCACAACACAAAACGAAAGCAAAAATACAAAAACAAAACCAATCACATAAAGCCACAATCCAAACTAAATGAAAAACAAAAAAGGAAAGAAAAAGAAAAACAAACTCACCACACTAAAACTAACCGAACTAAAACTCACCACACTAAAACTCACCACACTAAAATTCACCACACTAAAACCCACCACACTATAATTCACCACACTAAAACTCACCACACTAAAATTCACCACACTAAAACTCACCACACTAAAACTCACCACACTAAAACTCACCACACCAAAACTCACCACACTAAAACTCACCTCACTAAAACTCACCACACAAAAACTCACCACACTAAAATCCCACCATACTAAAACTCACCACTCACCACACTAAAACTCACCACACTAAAATTCAACACACTAAAGCTCACCACACCTAAACTCACCACACTAAAACTCACCACACTAAAACTCACCACACTAAAACTCACCACACTAAAACTCACCACACAAAAACTTGCCCCACAAAAACTCACCACACTAAAACTCACCACACTAAAACTCACCACACTTAAACTTACTATACTAAAACTCACCACACTTAAACTCACCACACAAAAATTCAACACACTAAAATTCACCACACTAAAACCCACCACACTAAAATTTCACCACACTCAAATGTCGCCACACTAAAACTCACCGCACTAAAATTCACAACACTAAAACTCACCACACTTAAACTCACCATACCAAAACTCACCACACTAAAACTCACCACACTAAAACTCACCACACTAAAACTCACCACACTAAAACTCACCACATAAAAATTCAACACACTTAAACTCACCACACAAAAATTTCACCACACTAAAACTCATCACACTAAAACTCACTACACTAAAATTTCACCACATTAAAATTCACCACTTTTAAACTCACCACATTAAAACTCACTACACTCAAATTTCGATACACTAAAACTCACCACACTGAAACTCACCGCACTAAAATTCACCACACTAAAACCCACCACACTATAATTAACCACACTAAAACTCACCACCCTAAAATTGACTATACTAAAACTCACCACAATAAAATTCATCACATTAAAATTCATCACACTAAAACTCACCACAATAAAATTCACCACACTAAAACTCGCTACACTAAAACACGCCACACTAAAACACGCCACACTAAAACAAGCCACAATAAAATTCATCACATTAAAATTCATCACACTAAAATCCACCATACTAAAACTCACTACACTAAAATTTCACCACACTAAAACTCACCACACTTAAAAACACCATACTTAAACTCACCACACTAAAATTTCACCACACTAAAACTCACCATACTAAAACTCACTACACTAAAATTTCACCACATTAAAATTCACCACACTAATACTCACCACATTAAAACTCACTGCACTCAAATTTCGCCACACTAATACTCACCACATTAAAACTCACTGCACTCAAAATTCACTACACTAAAACCCACCACACTATAATTAACCACACTAAAACTCACCACACTAAAACCCACCACACTATAATTAACCACACTAAAACTCATCACATTAAAATTCATCAAACTAAAACTCACCACAATAAAATTCACCCTAAAATTCCCCACACTAAAACTCGCTACATTAAAACTCGCCACAATAAAACACGCCACATTAAAATTCACCACACTAAAACCAACCACACTATAATTCCCGACACTAAAACTCACCACACTAAAAATCACCACACTTTAACTCACCACACTAAAACTCACCACACTAAAACTCACCACACCAAAACTAACCACAATTAAACTCACCACTCCAAAATTCACCACATCTAAACTCACCACACCGAAACTTACCACACCGAAACTTACCACACCGAAACTTACTACATTAAAACCCACCACACTAAAACTTCTACTGGGAAAAACTCTACGGGGAAGAATTCTACGGGGAAGAATTCTACCGGGAACAATTCTACCGGGAAAAACTCTACGTGGAGAATTCTACGGGAAAGCGTTCTATGTGGATTTTACGGGGAAGATTTCTACTGGGAATAATTCGGTGGAGAAGCGCAGTCTGAGAAAGAATTGTCTTTGAGAAAAGTTGTTTTGGCGGAGAATTATTTGGTTACCACATTTATAAAACCAATATAAAAACTTCAACAGCTAAGCACGGGCCCCTCATATAAATAATAAAATGTTTTTTATATTAATAAAATCGCTCCATATCTTTGAATTCAGAAAATCTTGGCACGAGTCGTGCACGGGTCCAGCTAGTAATGTAATATAATGCAAAATCGGACAAAATTCTTAGCATCTGATGTCCGAACCATAGGGAAAATTACAGTAAACATTTCTTAAATTACGTTTCCCACTTTACCCCAGAAAATGTATTCCAAATTGAACATAACTTAGCACCGTAAATTATTTGCAAAACTTTTGCAAACGAGCCATATTAAGAAGCACTTGACAATTGCTTTTATGTCATGTCCCACATTTACCCAGATTCCCCTATTTTTTCCCTTCTGTGAAAATATTCTTCTGGCTTGGCTACATTTTTCACTGATAAAAGGATTTTCATATTCAACGCAAGATGTTTTCAACACACCTGATTTTAAAAATATATGAAACATGCAAAGCAACCTATTTATATATAGTGAACATCCAAATGTTCATGTGATTGAAATGAAAAATTATAATATATATTTTTCACAGGTATGTATAAAATTATATATATTTTTGTATGTTTCATATAAAGTTATTCATTGCAGTAACATATTTTTGGATGCTTTTTCAAGTCAAAGTTTACTCTAGGAGCTTGCTCAAGGCAGTATACACGCAAGGAAATATGTTTAATGAAGTAAACATATTATGTTAAGATGCATATTATGTTATGTTTACATGACACATTTCCAAATATGTATAATCAGGGCCGGTCCTATAGATTTTTTTTATAAAATTTTTATTAAAAATAATCCTATTAATATAATAAATCTGTTTGTTTGTTTGTACGTTTGTTCCGCTTCTCCGTCTAAACGGCTGAACCGATTTTCTTGAAATTTTTATCACAGATGCGGTATGGTCTGGAAGGAATGATAGGCTATATATGGGCGGGATTGGACAAAGAGGCGTGGCACCTCCCATACAACCTAAACTTTCAATACGATATAACTCGGCACTTTCACCAGCACTTTCACTAAAACTCACCACACCAAAATTCACCCTTAAATTCACCACACTTAAACCCACCACACTATAATTCACCACACTAAAACCCACCATACTAAAACTCACCACACTAAACTTCACCACACTAAAACTCACCACACTTACACTCACCACACCAAAACTCACGACACTAAAACTCACCACACTAAAACTCACCACACTAAAACTCACCACACTAAAACTCACCACACTAAAACTCATCACACTAAAACTCACCACAATAAAACTCACCACACTAAAACTCACCACACAAAATTTCAACACACTAAAATTCACCACACTAAAACCCACCAAACTGAAATTTCACCACACTAAAACTCACCACACTAAAATTCACCACACTTAAACTCACCACACCAAAACTCACCACACTAAAACTCACCACACTCAAACTCACCACACAAAAATTCAACAAACTAAAATTCACCACACTTAAACTCACCACACTAAAATTTCACCACACTAAAACACGCCACATTAAAACACGCCACATTAAAATTCACAACACTAAAACCCACTACACTATAATTCACCACAATAAAACTCACCACACTTAAAATCTCCACACTTAAACTCACCACACTAAAATTCACCTCACTAAAACTCACCACACTAAAACTCACCACACCAAAACTAACCACACTATAACTCACAACAATTAAATTCACCACTCCAAAATTCACCACACCTAAACTCACCACATTAAAACTCACCACACTAAAAATCACCACACTTAAACTCACCACACTAAAATTCACCTCACTAAAACTCACCACACTAAAACTCACCACACCAAAACTAACCACACTATAACTCACAACAATTAAACTCACCACTCCAAAATTCACCACACCTAAACTCACCACATTAAAACCCACCACACTACAACTTCTACTGGGAAAAATTGTTCCCGGTAGAATTCTTTCCCGTAGAATTCTTCCCCGTAGAGTTTTTCTCAGTAGAAGTTTTAGTGTGGGTTTTAATGTGGTGAGTTTCGGTGTGGTGAGTTTAGGTGTGGTGAATTTTGGAGTGATGAGTTTAATTGTGGTGAGTTTTACGTGGTGTTTTGATGTGGTGAGTTTTAGTGTGGTGAGTTTTAGTGTGGAGAGTTGTGGTGTGGTGAATTTTAGTGTAGTGAGTTTTAGTGTGGTGAGATTTAGTGTGGTGAGTTTTTGTGTGGTGAGTTTAAGTGTGGTGAAATTTTAGTGTAGTGAGTTTAAGTGTGCTGAATTATAGTGTGGTGAGTTTTAGTGAGGTGAATTTTAGTGTGGTTAGTTTTAGTGTAGTGAATTTTAGTGTGGTGAGTTTTAGTGTGGTGAATTATAGTGTGGTGTGTTTTAGTGTGGTGAATTTTAGTGTGGTGAGTTTTAGTGTGGTGAGTTTTAGTGTGGTGAGTTTTAGTAAGGTGAAATTTTAGTGTAGTGAGTTTAAGTGTGGTGAATTATGGTGTGGTGAGTTTTAGTGTGGTGAATTTTAGTGTGGTGAGTTTTAGTGTGATGAATTTTAGTGTGGTGCGTTTTAGTGTGGTGAATTATAGTGTGGTTGGTTTTAGTGTGGTGAATTTTAGTGTGGTGAGTTTTAGTGTGGTGAGTTTTAGTGTGGTGAGTTTTAGTGTGGTGAAATTTTAGTGTAGTGAGTTTAAGTGTGGTGAATTATGGTGTGGTGAGTTTTAGTGTGGTGAATTTTAGTGTGGTGAGTTTTAGTGTGATGAATTTTAGTGTGGTGCGTTTTAGTGTGGTGAATTATAGTGTGGTTGGTTTTAGTGTGGTGAATTTTAGTGTGATGAGTTTTAGTGTGCTGAGTTTTAATGTGGTGAAATTTTAGTGTAGTGAGTTTTAATGTGGTGAGTTTTAGTGTGGTGAAATTTTAGTGTGGTGAGTTTAGGTGTGGTTAATTTTAGTGTTGAATTTTTGTGTGGTGAGTTTTAGTGTGGTGAGTTTTAGTGTGGTGAGTTTTGGTGTGGTGAGTTTAAGTGTAGTGAGTTTTAGTGTGGTGAGTTTAAGTGTGGTGATATTTTAGTGTGGTGATTTTAGGTGTGGTTAATTTTAGTGTGTTGAATTTTTGTGTGGTGAGTTTAGCGTAAACAGCAACAACGACGTCAGCCTGGAGATCAAACGGAGATTAACTCTTGCCAACAGGTGCTACTTTGGGCTCAGTAGGCAATTGAGAAGCAGAGCCCTCTCTCGCCGGACAAAAATAACGCTCTACAAGTCACTCATCATGCCCGTCCTACTTTATGGTGCAGAAACATGGACGCTGGCCTCCACCGATGAGAGAGTACTGGGAGCGTTCGAGAGAAAGATTCTCCGTAAAATATTTGGCCCTATCTGCTTTGCTAACGAGTATCGAATCAGGATGAACCACGAGCTGTATGAGTTATTCGACGACATTGACATAGTCAAGCGCATCAAGATCCAGCGGCTTCGCTGGCTAGGTCATGTCGAACGAATGGATGAAAACACTCCAGCCAAGAAGGTGCTTGAATCGAAACTCGAAGGTGGACAGCGTAGAAGAGGGCGTCCAAATCTGCGTTGGAAAGACCAAGTTGAGGACAACCTGGCAACGCTTGGTATTTCTAACTGGCGTCACCGCGCGCAAAGCAGATCCGACTGGCGCGGCTTCATCTCAGCGGCCAAAACCGACCCACGGTTGTAAGGGCCATTTAAGTAAGTAAGAGTTTTAGTGTGGTGAGTTTTAGTGTGGTGAATTTTAGGGTGAATTTTATTGCGGTGAGTTTTAGTGTGATAAATTTTAATGTGATGAATTTTATTGTGGTGAGTTTTAGTGTGGTGAGTTTTAGTGTGGTGAGTTTTGGTGTGTTGAGTTTAAGTGTGGAGAAATTTTAGTGTGGTGAGTTTTAGTGTGGTGAATTTTAGTGTGGTGAGTTTTAGTGTGGTGAATTATAGTGTGGTGGGTGTTAGTGTGGTGAATTTTAATGTGGCGTGTTTTAGTGTGGCGAATTTTAGGGTGGTGAATTTTAGGGTGAATTTTATTGCGGTGAGTTTTAGTGTGATAAATTTTAATGTGATGAATTTTATTGTGGTGAGTTTTGGTGTAGAGAATTTTAGTGTGGTGAGTTTTAATGTGGTCAATTATAGTGTGGTGGGTTTTAGTGGTGAATTTTAGTGCGGCGAGTTTTAGTGTGGTGGAACTTTAGTGTAGTGAGTGTTAGTAATGTGAATTATAGTGTGGTGAGTTTTAGTGTGGTGAATTTTAGTGTGGTGAGTTTTAGTGTACTGAATTTTAGTGTGGTGAGTTTTAGTGTGGTGAATTATAGTGTTGTGGGTTTTAGTGTGGTGAATTTTAGTGCGGTGAGTTTAAGTGTGGTAAGTTTTAATGTGGTGAAAATTTAGGTAATGAGTTTTAGTGTTGTGAGTTTTTGTGTGGTGAAATTTTAGTGTGGTGAGTTTAAGTGTGGTTAACTTTAGTGTGCTGAATTTTTAAGTGGTGAGTTTTAGAGTGGTGAGTATTGGTGTGGTGAGTTTAAGTGTGGAGAAATTTTAGTGTGGTGAGTTTTAGTGTGGTGAGTTTGTTTTCTTTTTCTTTCTTTGTTTTTTGATATTCCATTAGTTTGGATTGTAGTTTTATGTGATTGGTTTTATTTTTGTATTTTTGTATTTTTGCTCTGTGCTTATTTGCTTTTAATTTTTTTTTTTTTTGTATTTAAGTTTTTTGTTTCATGTTCGTAGCTGGTGAAGTGCCGAGTTATATTGTATTGAAAGTTTAGGTTGTATAAGAGGTGCCACGACTCTTTGTCCAATCCCGCCCATATATAGCCTATCATTCCTTTCAGACCATTGCTTTTGTTTTTGTATTTTTGCTTTTGCTTTTGTTTTGCTTTGTGCTTTTGCTTTTTTGTTTTTATTTTTTTTTGTATTGGTTTTTTTGTTTCATGTTCGTAGCTGGTATAAGTGCCAAGTTATATCGTTTTGAAAGTTTGGGTTGTATTTGAGGTACCAACGCCCCTTTGTCCAATCTCGCCCATATATAGCCTATCATTCCTTCCAGACCATACCGCATCTGTGGTCAAAATTTCAATAAAATCGGATCAGCCGTTTAGACGGAGAAGGGGAACAAACGTGATTGCTTTTGTTTTGGTATTTTTGTTTTTGTTTTGTGCTTTTGCTTTTTTGGTTTTAATTTTTTTTTTTGTATTTGAGTTTTTTGTTTCATCTTCGTAGCTGGTGAAAGTGTCGAGTTATATCGTCTTGAAAGTTTGGGTTGTATGGGAGGTACCACGGCCCTTTGTCCAATCCCGCCCATATATAGCCTTCCAGACCATACCGCATCTGTGGTCAAAATTTCAAGAAAATCGGATCAGCCGTTTAGACGGAGAAGCGGGACAAACGTGATTGCTTTTGTTTTTCGTATTTTTGCTTTCGGTTTGTGCTTTTGCTTTTTTATACCCTACACCAAGAGTGAAAGGTTATATTCAGTTTGGTACGCCGTTTGTAACACCCAGAAGGAAGCATCTCCGGTATGGAAAAGTATATATATTCTTGATCAGCATGACCTCCTGAGTCGATTTAGCGATGTCCGTCTGTCTGTCCGTCTGTCTGTCTGTCTGTCTGTCCGTCTGTCTGTCTGTCTGTTGAAATCCCTACTACTTTTAAAATTGTAGAGCTAGATAAATGAAACTTATAACTTTGATTACTAATATACCTACGCTGTATGTGCGAAAAAATTGGCGAGATCGGTTCATTGTGACCTATGATCCGACCACTTATGTTCAAATACCTCATATAAAATGTACATATAAAGATCAATTTTTATGTATACGTGCTTCGGTAAACTTTTTTGGTCAAATATATATTGACATCATGCTCAAGTACGTGATAATAATGTTTTCCGTCGAAAAGACCTGTGGTTCATTAAAAAAAAAATCGAAATTCGGTACACCTACCCATTTGTAAATATGGGTATCAAATGAATGGAAATTCTTCAGCGATTGAATGTTTGTAGTTATTTTCAGGATTCGTATACCCTGGTGACCTATATATCACTTTGAATGGTAACCACACATATGTGTAGGGTATTTATAGTCGGCTTAGACCGACTATAATTTTGATAATCCTAACTATCATAATTACACCTACTTTAAAATTTCCCATGTGATCTAACCTTCCCAACTGGTTTTAATTTTTTTTTGTATTTGAGTTTTCTGTTTCATATTCGTAGCTGGTATAAGTGCCAAGTTATATCGTTTTGAAAGTTTGAGTTTTATGGGAGGTACCACGCCCCTTTGTCCAATCCCGCCCATATATAGCCTATCATTCCTTCCTACCATACCGCATCTGTCGTCAAAATTTCAATAAAATCGGATGAGCCGTTTAGACGGCGTTGCGGAACAAACAAACAAACAAACAAACCAACCAACATTCAGATTTATTATATTAACTAGCTGGACCCGTGCACGACTCGTGCCAAGATTTTGTGAATTCAAAGATATGGAGCGATTTTATTAATATAAAAAACATTTTTATTATTTATATGAGGGGCCCGTTCTTAGCTGTTGAAGTTTTTTATTGGTTTTATAAATGTGGTAACCAGATAATAATTCTCCGCCAAAACAACTTTTCTCAAAGACAATTCTTTCTCGGACTGCGCTTCCCCGTAGAATTATTCCGAGTAGAACTCTTCCCTGTAAAATTCTTCCACATAGAACGCTTTCCCGTAGCATTCTCTTCGTAGAATTCATCCCGGTAGAATTGTTCCCGGTAGAATTCTTCCCCGTAGAGTTTTTCCCAGTAGAAGTTTTAGTGTGGGTTTTAATGTGGTGAGTTTCGGTGTGGTGAGTTTAGGTGTGGTGAATTTTGGAGTGATGAGTTTAATTGTGGTGAGTTTTACGTGGTGTTTTGATGTGGTGAGTTTTAGTGTGGTGAGTTTTAGTGTGGAGAGTTTTGGTGTGGTGAATTTTAGTGTAGTGAGTTTTAGTGTGGTGAGATTTAGTGTGGTGAGATTTAGTGTGGTGAGTTTTTGTGTGGTGAGTTTTAGTGTGGTGAATTATAGTGTGGTGGGTTTTAGTGTGGTGAATTTTAGTGTGGTGAGTTTTAGTGTGGTGAGTTTTAGTGTGGTGAGTTTTAGTGTGGTGAAATTTTAGTGTAGGGAGTTTAAGTGTGGTGAATTATGGTGTGGTGAATTTTATTGTGGTGAGTTTTAGTGTGGTGAGTTTTAGTGTGGTGAGTTTTAGTGTGGTGAAATTTTAGTGTAGTGAGTTTTAGTGTGGTGAATTATAGTGTGGTGAGTTTTAGTGTGGTGAATTTTAGTGTGGTTAGTTTTAGTGTGGTGAGTTTTAGTGTAGTGAGTTTTAGTGTAGTGAAATTTTAGTGTAGTGAGTTTTAGTGTGGTGAGTTTTAGTGTGGTGAATTTTAGTGTGGTGAGTTTTAGAGTGGTGAGTAGTGGTGTGGTGAGTTTAAGTGTAGAGAAATTTTAGTGTGGTGAGTGTTAGTGTGGTGAATTATAGTGTTTTGGGTTTTAGTGTGGTGAATTTTAATGTGGTGAGTTTTAGTGTGGTGAGTTTTAGTGTGGTGAGTTTGTTTTCTTTTTCTTTCCTTTTTTTTGATTTTCCATTAGTTTGGATTGTAGTTTTATGTGATTGGTTTTATTTTTGTATTTTTGCTTTGTGCTTATTTGCTTTTATTTTTTTTTTTTTTTGTATTTAAGATTTTTTTTCATGTTCGTAGCTGGTGAATGTGCCGAGTTATATCGTATTGAAAGTTTAGGTTGTATGGGAGGTGCCACGCCTCTTTGTCCAATCCCGCCCTTATATAGCCTATCATTCCTTCCAGACCATTGCTTTTGTTTTTGTATTTTTGCTTTTGTTTAGTTTTGCTTTGTGCTTTTGCTTTTGCTTTTTTATTTTTATTTTTTTTTGTTTCATGTTTGTAGCTGGTATAAGTGCCAAGTTATATCGTTTTGAAAGTTTAGGTTGTATGGGAGGTACCACGCCCATTTATCCACTCCCGCCCTTATATAGCCTATCATTCCTTCCAGACCATACCACATCTGTGGTCAAAATTTCTAGAAAATCGGATTGGCCGTTTAGACGGAGAAGCGGAACAAACGTGATTGCTTTTGTTTTTGTATTTTTGTTTTGTGCTTTTGCTTTTTTTGTTTAAAATTTATTTTTTTTGTATTTGAGTCTTTTGTTTCTTGTTCGTAGCTGGTGAAAGTGCCCAGTTATATCGTTTTGAAAGTTTGTGTTGTATGGGAGGTACCACGGCCCTTTGGCCAATCCCGCCCATATATAGCCTTCCAGACCATACCGCATCTGTGGTCAAAATTTCAAGAAAATCGGATCAGCCGTTTAGACGGAGAAGCGGGACAAACGTGTTTGCTTGTGTTTTTCGTATTTTTGCCTTTGGTTTGGTCCTTTTCTTTTTTTTTTTAATTTTTTTTTTGTATATTTGTTTCATATTCGTAGCTGGTATAAGTGCCAAATTATATCGTTTTGAAAGTTTAGGTTGTATGGGAGGTACCACGCCCCTTTGTCCAATCCCGCTAATATATAGCCTATCATTCCTTCCAGACCATACCGCATCTGTGGTCAAAATTTCAAGAAAAATCGAATCAGCCGTTTAAACGAAGAAGAAGATGAACAAACGTGATTGCTTTTGTATTTTTGTTTTGTGCTTTTGCTTTTTTGTTTTTAATTTTTTTTTTTGTATTTGAGTTTTTTGTTTCATGTTCGTAGCTGGTGAAAGTGCCGATTTATATCGTTTGGAGAGTTTAGGTTGTATGGGAGGTACCACGCCCCTTTGTCCAATACCGCCCATATATAGCCTTTATATATATATATATCCTATTAATATAATAAATCTGAATGTTGGATTTTATTGAAATTTTGACCACAGATGCGGTATGGTCTGGAAGGAATGATAGGCTATATATGGGCGAGATTGGACAAAGGGGCGTGGTACCTCCCATACAACCCAAACTTTCAAAACGATATAACTTGGCACTTATACCAGCTACGAACATGAAACAAAAAAACCAATACAAAAAAAAATTTAAAAACAAAAAAGCAAAAGCACAAAACAAAACAAAAGCAAAAATACAAAAACAAAAGCAACCACGTTTGTTCCGCTTCTCCGTATAAACGGCTGATCCGATTTTATTGAAATTTTGACCACAGATGCGGTATGGTCTGGAAGGAATGATAGGCTATATATGGGCGAGATTGGACAAAGGGGCGTTGGTACCTCAAATACAACCCAAACTTTCAAAACGATATAACTTGGCACTTATACCAGCTACGAACATGAAACAAAAAAACCAATACAAAAAAAAAATTTAAAAACAAAAAAGCAAAAGCACAAAACAAAACAAAACAAAAGCAACCACGTTTGTTCCGCTTCTCCGTCTAAACGGCTGATCCGATTTTATTGAAATTTTGACCACAGATGCGGTATGGTCTGGAAGGAATGATAGGCTATATATGGGCGGGATTGGATAAAGGGGCGTGGCATCTCCCATACAACCTAAACTTTCAATACGATATAACTCGGCACTTTCACCAGCTACGAACATGAAACAAAAAACTTAAATACAAAAAAAAAATTAAAAGCAAATAAGCACAAAACAAAGCAAAAATACAAACATTAAACCAATCACATAAAACAACAATCCAAACTAATGGAAAATCAAAAAAAAAAGGAAAGAAAAAGAACACAAACTCACCACACTAAAACTGACCACACTAAAACTCACCAGATTAAAATTCACCACACTAAAACCCAAAACACTATAATTCACCACACTAAAACTCACCACACTAAAATTTCTTTACACTTAAACTCACCACACCAATACTCACCACTCTAAAACTCACCACTTAAAAATTCAACACACTAAAATTTACCACACTTAAACTTACCACACTAAAATTTCACCACACTAAAACTCACCACACTAAAACTCACTACCTAAAATTTCACCACATTAAAACTCACCACACTAAAACTCACCGCACTAAAATTCTCCATACTAAAACCCACAACACTATAATTCACCACACTAAAACTCACCACACTAAAATTCACTACACTAAAACTCACCACACTAAAATTCACCACACTAAAACTCACCACACTATAATTCACATTACTAACACTCACTACACTAAAGATCCACCGCACTAAAACTCGCCGCACTAAAATTCAACACTAAAACCCAACACACTATAATTGACCACATTAAAACTCACCACACTAAAATTCACTACACTAAAACTCACCACAATAAAATTCATCACATTAAAATTTATCACACTAAAACTCACCGAAATAAAATTCAACCTAAAATTCACCACCCTAAAATTCAACACACTAAAACACGCCACATTAAAATTCACCACACTAACATCCACCACACTATAATTCACCACACTAAAACTCACCACACTAAAATTCACCACACTAAAACTCACCACACTAAAATTTCTTCACACTTTAACTCACCACACCAAAACTCACCACACTAAAACTCACCACACTAAAACTCACCACAATAAAATTCATCACATTAAAATTTATCACACTAAAACTCACCGCAATAAAATTCACCCTAAAATTCACCACACTAAAACCCACCACACTAAAACTCACCACAAAAAATTTCAACACACTAAAATTAACCACACCTAAACTCACTCACTCACCACCACTTTTGCTTTTGTTTTGTTTTGTGCTTTTGCTTTTTTGTTTTTAAATTTTTTTTTTGTATTGGTTTGTTTGTTTCATGTTCGTAGCTGGTATAAGTGCCAAGTTATATCGTTTTGAAAGTTTGGGTTGTATGGGAGGTACCACGCCCCTTTGTCCAATCTCGCCCATATATAGCCTATCATTCCTTCCAGACCATACCGCATCTGTGGTCAAAATTTCAATAAAATCCAACATTCAGATTTATTATATTAATAGGATATATATATTTATATATATATATATATATATATATATATATATATATATATATATATATATATATATATATAAATAAATATATATATATATATATATATATATATATATACATATATATATATATATATATATATATATATATATATATATATATATATATATACACATATATATATATATATCCTATTAATATAATAAATCTGAATGTTGGATTTTTATATATATATATATATATCCTATTAATATAATAAATCTGAATGTTGGATTTATATATATATATATATATATATATATATATATATCCGGCCGTATTTCTGAACAGATTTTACTGGTATCAAACGATTCGTATTAATCTAATGTAATGCGTGCTATACTTAGTTTTTATAATTTTAGAACAAACAACGCTAGAAAAACGTAAAAACTAAATTACAACAACCATATGAAAAGAGTACTACAGTTGACTGCGCTCACAGTGGTCAGTGCATCACACTCTCGCAGAAAGAACAACAACAATTCTGCCGCATGAGTTTCTGTTGTTGTTGCTGGCTTAACACAGGAAAGAGAGGGGAAAAACAGTAGACGCCACTAAATAGATTTTCATTATTTAGTGCACAAAATACATTAAAAAATTGATAAGTGAAATGAAATTAAAAAATTCAGCAAAATATTATAAAAACAACACTTACAACAATTTAAACTAAAATTAAAAGAAATATTGAAGAAGAAACTAACTTTATTAACAACATTTTTTCACAGATATGTAAATTATTTAAAATATTTTTTTATTTTTTCAAAAGTGAAATATAAAATTAAAAAAATCTAAATTTGTAGGAAAAATATAAATCCAATTAAAATACAAACAAATATATAAAATTTGAATTGAAAAGTAATTTCATTAGATTTCATGATAAATAATTCAGCTAGTATATTGAAATGAATAAAAAAAATTAGGGGGAATCTGACCTAAGTTATTGCGAGTGAAACGGGAATAAAATAAATATTAAGGTGTACCAGACAATACATTCAAATTGGTAAAAGCCAAGTTTAGAATATTAAAAAAAATCTAAATTTGTAGGAAAAATATAAATCCAATTAAAATACAAACAAATATATAAAATTTGAATTGAAAAGTAATTTCATTAGATTTCATAATTCAGCTAATATATTGAAATGAATAAAAAAAATTAGGGGGAATCTGACCTAAGTTATTGCGAGTGAAACGGGAATAAAATAAATATTAAGGTGTACCAGACAATACATTCAAATTGGTAAAAGCCAAGTTTAGAATATTAAAAAAAAGCGAAATTAGCTTTGTAAATGTTTTAAATAATAACTCAAAAACTGTAGACAATATCAAAATACTGCGTTTGATTTCGAGTTAATATGCAATCCACCAGAATATGGTAGTACGATACCATAATCGTACAATGATGTCGGATTTAAAAATATTCGATCTTTAATAAAGATAAGTACAGCCAAAATAGATACATTCAATGGTCCATATTTAATACAAACCATAACCACTACCGGCAAAATTCATACATTTGGGCAAGTGGATAATATTCGTACTAAAATTAAGCATAGAATTAACGAGACTAACAGAATATATTTCATCTCTTGACTGATTTAAATTAATATTTCCTAAACATTTACTATAAGATCAAATATTCTCGTATAAACCATGTTTCTCTTTTATATTTAGAAACACATTTTCAGCTAGCTGGATGGTTTTTACTAGTTATGTATAATACCAAGGGTATTCGAAATATCGAAAGAAAAATAAAACCTAGGATTGAAATCGTAATCGAAACCGATATCCGTTTAAAACCGTTTTATTTTTAAAACCGAAACCGTTATACGAAAATTAGAAATAAACTGATATCCAAAACCGAAATAAACGGTTTCGGTTTTATACCGTTTTAAAAGAAACAGGAAAACATATTTTATTTTATATAGAAGATCTTAAGTACACGGCATGTTAAAATGTCATTTAAAAAAATTTTGAGTTCCCAAAATAAATTTTTTTTGTTGTACAAAAATTAACATGTTGTTTTTTGAGAAACATTAGCTGTGTTTTTATACCCTACACCTATGAGGTACAGGGTATATTAACTTTGTGCATATATTGTAACGCCCCTTAGGAGACGTGTCCGGTATGGAAAAGTATATATATTCTTGATCAGCACCACTACCCGAGTCCGTTTAGCCATGTCTGTCTGTCTGTCTGTCCGTCTTGCTGTCTTGCTGTCCGAATACAGAATAACTTGAGAAATACTTATCAGAATGCGATAAAATTTCGTATTATTATATTTTAGCCAAAAGTAGGAACTGAGTTTGAAAATGAGCCAAATCGGTCAACGGACACGCCCACCTCCCATACAAGTCACTTTTATACAACTCTTTAGGAACTAATAACTCGAGAAGTATTCAAGATATAGGTATAAAATTTAAAACATATTGTTATAATTCACCTAAAAATATGTGGGCGTGATCCGCCCACTTTTTTTTTTCATTATTTCCCGGGTTTTCATAGTGAAAATTTGATCCGTAAATTATTAAAATCAAATCTATGAATTACTAGCCTTTCAAAATTTTAAATATATACGTTGTCCGCCCAATTATATGTTTCTGTTTTTTTTTTTTATTAGTTTGTTATACTTTTATATACATTTTTTAATTTATGGGGATATAAGACATAAATTTCTGATATGTGAATAATATTCTGAGGGTGGGGAGGTTCAGCATACTTAATTAAAATCTTTAAAATTAAGGTTTGCATTTAAATATCCCACATTAATATCCCCACCAAAGGTGTAGGGTATTCCATAGTCGGGCCCGACCGACTATAAAAATCCGCCCCATGTGACCCAACTTACCCATGTGACCTAACTTTCCCAACTCGTTTAATTTATGGGGATATAAGACGTAAATTTCTGATATGTGAATAATATTCTGAGGGTGGGGAGGTTCAGCATACTTAATTAAAATCTTTAAAATTAAGGTATGCAATTAAATATCCCACATTAATATCCCCACCAAAGGTGTAGGGTATTCCATAGTCGGGCCCGACCGACTATAAAAATCCGCCCCATGTGACCGAACTTACCCATGTGACCTAGCTTTCCCAACTCGTTTAATTTATGGGGATATAAGACGTAAATTTCTGATATGTGAATAATATTCTGAGGGTGGGGAGGTTCAGCATACTTAATTAAAATCTTTAAAATTAAGGTATGCAATTAAATATCCCACATTAATATCCAGACCGAAGGTGTAGGGTATTCCATAGTCGGGCCCGACCGACTATAAAAAAATCCGCCCCATGTGACCGAACTTACCCATGTGACCTAACTTTCCCAACTCGTTTTTTTTCATAATTTAAATTTGAGTTGGATCAAATTTTATACGCAAAACAAAAACAAATTTGAACTAGATAGATTTATCTATCTCAAATTATTTTTGTTTTGCGTACAAAATTTGATCCAGCTCAAATTTAAATTATAAAAAAAAACACAGGTATTTAAATCAAAATTTAAATTATGAAAAAACACAGCTATTGTTTTCAAATAACAGTCTTTGGTCTAAAATTTGTTTTTTTATACTCTACAATAAGAGTGAAAGGGTATATTCAGTTTGGTACGCCGTTTGGAACACCCTGACAAAAAGCATCTCCGGTATGGAAAAGTATATATATATTCTTGATCAGCATGAACTCCTGAGTCGATTTAGCGATATCCGTCTGTCCGTCTGTCTGTCCGTCTGCCTGTCCTACTACTTTTCTACTACTTTTAAAATTGAAGAGCTAGATAAATGAAACTTATAACTTAGATTACTTATATACCAACGCTGTATGTTCGAAAAAATTGGCGAGATCGGCCCATTGTGACCTATGATCCGACCACTTATATTCAAATACCTCATATAAAATGTACATATAAAGATCAATTTTTATGTATACGTGCTTAGGTAAACTTTTTTGGTCAGATATATATTGATATCATGCTCAAATACATGGTAATAATGTTTTCCGGCGAAAAGACTTGTGGTTCACAAAAAAAAAATCGAAATTCGGTACACCTACCCATTTGTAAATATGGGTATCAAATGAATGGAAATTCTTCAGCGATTGAATGTTTGTAGTTATTTTTAGGATTCGTATACCCTGGTGACCTATATATCACTTTGAATGGTAACCACACATATGTGTAGGGTATTTATAGTCGGCTTAGACCGACTATAATTTTGATAATCCTAACTATCATAATTACACCTACTTTAAAATTTCCCATGTAACCTTCTAACCTTCCCAACTGTTTTTACATTAATTTGTGTAGCGGTAAATCGAATTAACAACAAAACACCAGCAACTCCAAGCACAATTTTTTTTGTTAAAAAATGATTAAATTTTGAATGATATAGTTATTTTATTTATTGTATTAGTAAAATAAAGTGGGATAAGTTTTGAAAAGTTCATTTGAATAATTTTTAAATTCTTTTAAAGGATCTATTCAGTAGAATACCATTTATAAGTCTGAGTTTGATTGATTTTAGAATGATTTGTTCAAAACACCTAAATTTCGGACATATATATTAAGGATACTTATAATAAGGTAACAAAAAAACAATGGTGATACAAGAAAAAATTAGTGCAAGTTCGAACATTTTAAGTATAAAGGCAGATATTTATTTGCAGATATTGCAGTTCACTGAATTCTTGAAATTTAATTTGTTTGGTTTTATGGATGGAAATTGTACATAATTCTTCTTATTTTCATGAAGTTTAAGAACATTTACCGATGTATTCTTCTTGCTTTTATTTAAGATTCGCTTCTCGGCTCTTCTCTGCAATTCAGATCATATCTCAGGTGAAGTCAAAATGTTACTTTTCATTGACTTGTGGTCACGATTGATTTTTTTGTTGGCGAAATCAATTAAATAATTCATATAACACAATATTTTCACTAAAATAACAACAAATATTGTTAAATTACGTTTCCCACTTTACCCCAATATAACAATTTGAACATAACTTAGCACAATATTAACAATGTTAAATTATTCGAAAATTATGGAAAAAAAAAATATACAAAAACCGAAATCTAAACCAAAACCGTAACTTGGAACCGGTATACCGAAACCGTTTCGTAATAAAAACCTAAAACCGAAACCCAAATGCGGAAAAAACAGAAACCGAAATCGAAACCGTTATTCGTTTAGGGTTTAATCTTTGAATAAAACAATAAGTGTTTTAAAAAAACTAATTTATTTTTAATTTTTAGTGTATTTTTATATTGTAATAGTTATATAAATAATAGAAGCGCCTCAGGCAAATTTTTTAGAAACATTTCATTGGACATTATCTGTTTTAATAGTAAAGAAAGATTCTCAAAATCCTGTACATTCATGTATACAACTTGTAATATATGTTTGCTGCAAAACATATATTTTCCAAACAAAAAACTCTATGAAAGATTCACAAAATCCAGTACATTCATGTATATAACTTGTAATATATGTTTGCTGCAAAACATATATTTTCCCTGTGTATATATGAATCTAATTTTTAATCACACGATATTCAACCGGATTTTGGATTATATAAAAGTGGGCGTGTTAAAAATTGTAGTCTTGGGAAAAGTAGGACTAACAAAATTACCTTTACAAATATCCTGTATCCTTTAAAACTTTTTTTTATTTAATTTTTTGGAATATGGGAGGGACAAAATTAAATTTTAAAAAACTTAAAATAGCTTACATACACGTTAACATGGTCACGAAGAATTTTTTGACCAGATAATTTGTGGAACTCTGAAAAATATTTTTGTATTTTTTATGTGTTACAATTATAAAAAGGTCTATTTTTGTATATAATAGTGAACCAATTTTTTCAGTATTTTATATTGCAATATGACACTGTTAGAAGCGCCGCAGGCAACAAAAAAAAATCACGCCTTTTTTTATTTTAATTATTTGTAATCTAAAGCTTTTTTTTAGTGTATTTATACCCTACACCTGTGAGGTACAGGGTATAATAACTTTGTGCAGATATTGTAACGCCTCTTAGGAGGCATGGACGGTATGGAAGTGTATATATATTCTTGATAATCATCACCACCCGAGTCCGTTTAGCTATGTCCGTCCGTCTGTCTTGCTGTCCTTATACACGATAACTTGAGAAATACTACTTAGAACGCGATGAAATTTCATTTCAATACTTTTTAACCAAAAATTAGTTCTGTCAATGGAAATGAGCTAAATCGGTCAACGGACACGCCCACCTCCCATACAAGTCACTTATATATAACACTTTAGGAACCAATAACTCGAAAAGTATTCAAGATATACTTATAAAATTTAAAATGTATTGTTAGAATACACCTAAAAATATGTGTTTCTAGAAATATTCGCTTTTCAATAGTGTACATTTTATTCGCAAATTATGAAAATAAATTTATGAAATATTAGCCTTAAATTTCCACATATGTTTTAAAAGTAGGCGTTATCCGCCCACATTTATTTTTAACATTTTTTGATTATTTTTTTTTATCTATTTTTTAAATTATTGGGGTATACGTCGAAAATTTCTGATATATAAATAATATTATGACTGTAAGAATGTTCAACATAACTACAAACTTTAAAAGGTAGGTATACAATTAAATGTCCCATATTAATATCCCCACCAAAGTGTATGGTATTCCATAGTCGGGCCCGATCGACTAAAAAAGTCCGTTCCATATGACCGAACTTAGCCATGTGACCTATTTTTGTATTAATAATAGAAGCGCCGCAGTCATCACCTACCTAACTTTTAATCACATATGTAAATATTTTTTTTAAGAAAATAAGGGTGTGTGTGAGTTCAACTAAATTGCTGATTAAACTAATGTAGTGTTTGGAACATTTTCTTAGAAAAATTTCCCATAATGCTATTTCAACGTAAATTTCCATTTTATTCCAAATATTTCTACTATTTTTTTATTATTTTCTACTCAATTATATTTATCTGACAATTTTATGCTATATAAGAATATATGTCAGTTTTCAAAACAGCTTTTGTAATTTTCCGACTGCTTCCAAATATTTTCATTTGGATATTTTTAAAAATAAAAATAAACCAGTTGGGAAGGTTAGATAACATGGGAAATTTTAAAGTAGGGCCATTTTATCGTATGCGTTATTATGATAGTTAGGATTATTATAATTATAGTCGGTCTAAGCCACATACCCTACACATATGTGTGGTTACCATTCAAAGTGGTATATAAGTCACCAGGGTATCCTGAAAATAAATACAAACTTTTAATCGCTGAAGAATTTCCATTCATTTGATACCCATATTTACAAATTGAAGAGCTAGAGCAATGAAACTAGATTTAGATTACTTATATATCTAAGCTGTCTGAACAAGAAAATTGGCATGATCGGTCTATTGTGACCTGAGAACCGACCACTTATGTTCAAATACCTCATATAAAATTTAAATCTACAAATCAATTTTACTGCATACGTGCTTAGGTAACCCTTTTTAGTCAAATATATATTGACTTATGCTCAAATACATGGAAATAATGTTTTCCCACGAAACGACTTGTGGTTCCCATAAAAAAAATTGAAATTCGGTACACCTACCCATTTGTAAATATGGGTATCAAATGAAAGCAAATTCTTCAGGGATGGAAAGTTTGTAGTTATTTTCAGGATTCGTATACCCTGGTGACCTATATACCACTTTGAATGGTAACCACACATATGTGTATGGTATTTATAGTTGGCTTAGACCGACTATAATTTTGATAATCCTAACTATCATAATAACACAAAATTTAAAATTTCCCATGTGATCTAACCTTCCCAACTGTTTTTTTTTTCATGTCAAATTTTCAAAAATTTCAGTTCAGGCGCTCAGAAGCATTCGTTGACGACGGATTTGTAATACATTTTGTTTAACCCATTTAAGCCTGTCGACTGAAATATACAACAGGAGATTACGCAGTTCAATTTCCCACATCATGTTTCCTTATAATTCGAACATCAGATGCTAAGAATTTTGTCCGATTTTGCACATAGCAACACTACATTATATCAGTATGAAATTGTATATCATTTTTCATTTTAATCAAATATTTCATAAACAGATTATAAAAAATATTCCGAAAAATTTCAGATAAAGTTTAAATTTTTTATTCGAAATTTTGACAGCAAAAACATTGTGAATTAATATTAAAATGTTTTTAAATGAGCTTAGAGAATTGTGATAAATTACTCTTTCGATTTTTTGCAAAAACTAATATCTGGACACAGATTTTTTTTTTGCTAATTATCCGTAGGGCAAGGTTCATATTTTGAATTCTGATAAAGTTTGCCTCAGCTACATGTCAAAATCGTGCGATAATTTGTGATATAAAGTACCAAAAACGGCATTTATTGCAACTTTGGCTCGATTTTGTGCAAAATCTCGACGTATAGGGTTCTGAGTACACAGCAAGAATCAGGAGACCGAAATTAACCAAAATGATAGGTTTTATTTCAGATAAGAACAACAACACTCAATTTGTAGAACAAAGTAATCATTTAAATGCACTCAACCAATAAATACATTGTCTCAATGAATTTTTTCATTGGAATTGGTCCAGTGTACGCGTTTATTGGCACAATGATCACTGTTCATTGATAAATATATGAGTGAATCCTTTTAATTAAACCAAAGAACTCATACAGTTACTCAATGTACACAATACATTGTCCCAATGTACGCATAAATTCGATTTATGTACACAAATACATTGTCCCAAAGTACGCACACATTGTACCAATATACGCATACATTGTCCAAATATACGCATATTTTAACCCAATGTACGCATACATTGTTTCAATGTATTCAAGCGCTGACTTCGTGAACGTATTCATTGATTTGAAGTACTTGTACATTGAATTCAATGAAAAAAAAATACGTTGTAGGAATGAGCAACTACATTAAATTATTGAACGAAATCATTGATTTAATGAATTAATTCATTGATTTCTATGATTAGATGAATTAGTAAACGAATCCATGTCCCTAATAAAAATATTGTAGTTAAATGCGTTTTTTATAGTTAATTTATTTTTTATAACACAGGTTTTATAAAATTCATTTTTTTACATTTTAAATCGTAAATTAAAGTTTTTTATCAAATAAATATAAGTGTATACAGAACAAAAATCATTATTTAGTATGAAGTATAATCAATTTTCCAATCTCAAAATAAGCCTGGTTGACTCTCTGGCGATGCCCAAGTCAGCTGATCGGCAACAAATCGGCATTTCTGTGCCTTCTTCGTCACTGACCGCTTCAACGGCTATGTTTTCTTCACTTCACGCTAATTTCTATCTCATAATGCTATTTCAACGTAAATTTCCATTTTATTCCAAATATTTCTACTATTTTTTTATTATTTTCTACTCAATTATATTTATCTGACAATTTTATGCTATATAAGAATATATGTCAGTTTTCAAAACAGCTTTTGTAATTTTCCGACTGCTTCCAAATATTTTCATTTGGATATTTTTAAAAATAAAAATAAACCAGTTGGGAAGGTTAGATAACATGGGAAATTTTAAAGTAGGGCCATTTTATCGTATGCGTTATTATGATAGTTAGCATTATTATAATTATAGTCGGTCTAAGCCACATACCCTACACATATGTGTGGTTACCATTCAAAGTGGTATATAAGTCACCAGGGTATCCTGAAAATAAATACAAACTTTTAATCGCTGAAGAATTTCCATTCATTTGATACCCATATTTACAAATTGAAGAGCTAGAGCAATGAAACTAGATTTAGATTACTTATATATCTAAGCTGTCTGAACAAGAAAATTGGCATGATCGGTCTATTGTGACCTGAGAACCGACCACTTATGTTCAAATACCTCATATAAAATTTAAATCTACAAATCAATTTTACTGCATACGTGCTTAGGTAACCCTTTTTAGTCAAATATATATTGACTTATGCTCAAATACATGGAAATAATGTTTTCCCACGAAACGACTTGTGGTTCCCAAAAAAAAAATTGAAATTCGGTACACCTACCCATTTGTAAATATGGGTATCAAATGAAAGCAAATTCTTCAGGGATGGAAAGTTTGTAGTTATTTTCAGGATTCGTATACCCTGGTGACCTATATACCACTTTGAATGGTAACCACACATATGTGTATGGTATTTATAGTTGGCTTAGACCGACTATAATTTTGATAATCCTAACTATCATAATAACACAAAATTTAAAATTTCCCATGTGATCTAACCTTCCCAACTGTTTTTTTTTTCATGTCAAATTTTCAAAAATTTCAGTTCAGGCGCTCAGAAGCATTCGTTGACGACGGATTTGTAATACATTTTGTTTAACCCATTTAAGCCTGTCGACTGAAATATACAACAGGAGATTACGCAGTTCAATTTCCCACATCATGTTTCCTTATAATTCGAACATCAGATGCTAAGAATTTTGTCCGATTTTGCACATAGCAACACTACATTATATCAGTATGAAATTGTATATCATTTTTCATTTTAATCAAATATTTCATAAACAGATTATAGAAATATTCCGAAAAATTTCAGATAAAGTTTAAATTTTTTATTCGAAATTTTGACAGCAAAAACATTGTGAATTAATATTAAAATGTTTTTAAATGAGCTTAGAGAATTGTGATAAATTACTCTTTCGATTTTTTGCAAAAACTAATATCTGGACACAGATTTTTGCTAATTATCCGTAGGGCAAGGTTCATATTTTGAATTCTGATAAAGTTTGCCTCAGCTACATGTCAAAATCGTGCGATAATTTGTGATATAAAGCACCAAAAACGGCATTTATTGCAACTTTGGCTCGATTTTGTGCAAAATCTCGACGTATAGGGTTCTGAGTACACAGCAAGAATCAGGAGACCGAAATTAACCAAAATGATAAGTTTTATTTCAGATAAGAACAACAACACTCAATTTGTAGAACAAAGTAATCATTTAAATGCACTCAACCAATAAATACATTGTCTCAATGAATTTTTTCATTGGAATTGGTCCAGTGTACGCGTTTATTGGCACAATGATCACTGTTCATTGATAAATATATGAGTGAATCCTTTTAATTAAACCAAAGAACTCATACAGTTACTCAATGTACACAATACATTGTCCCAATGTACGCATAAATTCGATTTATGTACACAAATACATTGTCCCAAAGTACGCACACATTGTACCAATATACGCATACATTGTCCAAATATACGCATATTTTAACCCAATGTACGCATACATTGTTTCAATGTATTCAAGCGCTGACTTCGTGAACGTATTCATTGATTTGAAGTACTTGTACATTGAATTCAATGAAAAAAAAATACGTTGTAGGAATGAGCAACTACATTAAATTATTGAACGAAATCATTGATTTAATGAATTAATTCATTGATTTCTATGATTAGATGAATTAGTAAACGAATCCATGTCCCTAATAAAAATATTGTAGTTAAATGCGTTTTTTATAGATAATTTATTTTTTATAACACAGGTTTTATAAAATTCAATTTTTTACATTTTAAATCGTAAATTAAAGTTTTTTATCAAATAAATATAAGTGTATACAGAACAAAAATCATTATTTAGTATGAAGTATAATCAATTTTCCAATCTCAAAATAAGCCTGGTTGACTCTCTGGCGATGCCCAAGTCAGCTGATCGGCAACAAATCGGCATTTCTGTGCCTTCTTCGTCACTGACCGCTTCAACGGCTATGTTTTCTTCACTTCACGCTAATTTCTATCTGGTTGGTGCATTAAGGTCCAAAGGAGTGGTGCAATGAATTGCCTGCGCACTGAAGCTATGATGACGTCCAAACAACGACGAAATTCACGTTGCGTATTTGCAACTGATCCGGAATTTAGATAATATTTTTGAATAATTTCCATACGCTCACCGTGAAACGATGCATGATGTAATAGCAAACCTTACTAAATATTTTGACAGTTTGATGTCGCTATTGGTATCTTTGACAGCTGCTGAAAAATAGAAATTTGAAAAACTATTATTGATCTGGTCACCCATTATATTTGCCGGTATTAACATTTTTATTCGTTTTCTGTGTTGCACCCATGGATGCTTAACTGCAGTTTAACTGCAGTTTAATAGCAGAAATATCTGAAAAATATAAATACAAATATTTTAAAAATTATAATTTTAAAAAATATAGGCATTTTGAGGCACAAGAAACAATTAGCTTTAAAAATAAACATAATTAATTTACTAAAATTAACTTTTTTGGCATCTGAATCCTCCATGTTGATTAACATTGTCTTTATATATTTGTCTTTAATGTGATTTTGGTCTGTCAGAAAATATTTGATTTTACTGAAATTGTCCTACCAATCACTGTGAATGCCTAAGCAGATATGAAGATAACTGCGAAATCTTTATCAATTTAAACAAATAATATTAATATTTTTTGATTATAAGTTTAATGTATTTAATCTTACAGAACGATATCGGCTTGGCTTTTTGTATTCCGGAAATAGAAAGTAGCGCTTTCGAAATTTTATGAACGTATACATTGGCTGTAAGAACTCGTACACAAGTTTTATGAACTTATTCATACAGTAAATGTTCTCATTTTTACACACATTATTTTAAATGCACGGAAGCTCTTACAGCGAGTATTTGACTTATCGCCTCGACACTACGCGCTTCTCCAGATCTGCTGTCCTTAGCCTGATGTCCAAACCTTTTGCACTTGTTTTAAGTTGTCGAACAAGATTTTGCAAATGCGAGGACACTGAATCGCAATTTTTCATACGCAGATAAGCTAGTTGCTTACGTAACAGCAATTGATTCTCCACAGACTTTTTGAAAAATACGGACTCCAAGCTATCCCACATAGTTTTTGCTGTATTCTTGTTCCTTAGGTAGCTGAGACAGTCCGAATGCACGAAGCTCACGATACGCTCCTATGCCTTCCGATCCAACTTCATCAACTCTTCTTTTACTTGCAACTTCAGGAACTCTTCTTTTGCTTGCCCTTCATTTGGAGGTTCGCCGGTTGGAGCTTCCAACAAATTGTGCGAGTCCAGATGAGTTTTCATCCTGAACTGCCAGTCGTCATATCGGCAGCCTTATACTGCTTGATACCATGAGTTATATGATGATCACTCATAACCTATTGAACTAAGGTATTAAACGCAGGGCAAAAAAGAAATAAAATACATGACTTAAAATAGAAGTTATTATTTTAATAAAGGCAAATTCGGAATGAATAAATATGACATATATTTTTTCACATAAAATATACAATTCTACTTTTACAACAATTGGGTCAAATTTACTAACCCACAGAGTAAGTGGGTCTTAGTTTGGGGGCAGAACTAATAATTTCGTAATCGGTCTAGTAGTTACTCCCTTAGAAGTAAATATATCTGCCACACGAGTTCTTGCGTCGGAGCCTTCACGACTCATCATAGTATCTATTCGTGTGGGGCAGATTTTCGTGGCGAAAGACTTCATGATCGTCACTATCGATTCTCTTTTGTTGGTACTTCCATTTGGAGTGTTTATGCAGCTCCTTAAGATACTCAACTTTCCAACGCCTGCAGAAATGATGATGCAATATATTGAATTTCTGCCATCTATTAATAGTGCTCAGACTAGAGTCACTTAGATCGGGTTCTGCTGGGGTCAAAAATGGAGTACCAATTAAAAAGTGTATAGGGGTCAAAGGAGAGGAACCTTACAGGTTTTCACTCGAAGGGCTTAGGGTCGAAAATTCAAGCAATCATCAATATTAGTCAATAGGGTTGCGAACTCTTCAAAGGTAAATTTTTGATTGGAAGCAATCTTTTTGAAATGGGTCTTAAAACTTTTTACACCAGCTTCCCGGAACCCACCCATATGTGGAGCCCCAGGTGGTATAAAATGTAAATTTCAATCATGATGGTTATGGGTTGAGAGTACTTGGGTATGCACATTTTTTAAAAATTCGTGTCGATATTTTTTTGACATTGGAAATGCTCCAGCGAATTTTGTTCCGTTTTCGGAGTAAAGAACGACAGGGTGCCGCTCGTCGAAAAAAATCGAGAAAATGCGGCTAAATATCCACCTATATGGATTTTGTACAGGTGGATTCAGTAACTTAAGTTCTATAACCACCAAAAAACTAATTATAATAATATTTATAAGAAAAAGTATTTTTATTCGATAGTATATAAATTTAGTCAAATTCCAACCATATTGGGCCTTGACGATAATAAAATTAAACATAATTTACTAAATTATATTTGAATTCATTGCCAATACAAATATCCAATATATAAATTCATTTTTTGAAACCAAGAACTTTATTTTTGAATATCTGTCCAAACTATTATTAGGGTCATTTCCTCTGGACGGAAAGAGATAATGTTTTTAACATTATCATTTGGAATAAAATTAGCCGAAATAGAACGATTGGTAACAATTTAGTTAGAAATTGTTCTATTTACACTCTTCTCCAAAGATGGACAATATTCATCGGTCTTAATACTTGTTTTCCAAATTCAGTTATAATTCTAACTGGATTCATAATATAATTCATATAATTCATTTAAAAAATCACAGTACAACTATGCGTCCTTCTTACTTATAAAGCAAAAACTTGAGGGAATTTTGTCCCTCTGCATATCCACAAATGCAAAGAAAATGTACCATGCAATATGAGGACTCTTACAAAATCGTAAATACATATATTGTTTTTAGAATAATAAATATTTCTCATCACATTGAAGTTTCGTCAGAAAGAACCAATAGTTCACCAACGATGATATTCAATCCTTCTGGAATATCAAATTCGCTAAGAGTTTCAAGTTCATAGTTGCCCTTACGTTGGATTAAATAAAGGGTGGATTTTGTCTCAAAAGGTGGATTTTGTACCAAATAAAATTTGACTTTGTTCGAGTAGATTTTGTACAGGTGGATTTTAAAAATTCAGAATTTTGTGAAAAGGTGGATTTTGTGTCAAATGGATTGTATGCGAGTGTATTTTGTGGCGCTCCCGTAGCGTAAAAACTTTAAAAGATTAGTATTTTGCGTTTTGGAACCCAATCTTTTATAGCATTTCAACGAATGCCGAGCGTTCTTGCACTACTATCTTCGGACAAATTGAATAGATCAATGTCTAACAGATGTTCTTTTGGCAAATCTTGCAGAATCTGCTGCGTATTGGAAGTCCACTTCCGAAGAGACAAACCAGCAGATTCCAACGCGACTACGAGCTCATCTCGGGCCTGAATAGCTTTCGGCAATTCATGCGCGTCAGCCGAAACGTCGTCAACGTACATATTATTGCGTAGTATGTATGATGCAAGAGGGTGGGACGAGTTCGCATCATCTTCCAGTTGCTGTAGGGTTCTAATTGCTAAATATGGTGCACAATTGACACCGAAAGTAACGGTTTGCAACTCATAGTCCTCAATTTGGTCATCCGCAGACTTTGGTTTAATGGATTGAATGGTAGAGTCACAATATAACATCCTGTTGGGTCACGGCGTGTTGTATTTTTGAAATTTAATTCACAAAGGATATTTTTCTCAAACATAAGGGTATTCTTTGGAATTACTTCATTTCCCAACATTTCGTCAATAATTTATCGAGCGTCATTTTATTGTAGTGTGAAACAATAGTATACGTTATTAAAGATTTGAGAATGGGGCCTTACAGAGCCCAACCTAATTGTCTCCTGTGTAAGAGAATTCCAAGAACATTGTGTTGCAAGCTTTGTCATGTAATTTGTGATCCAATGATCATATCCACGGGTCTGCGAGAATGTGATAATTGGCGAGGCTTATGTGTATTGCCAGCAGTATCCAAGATTATTGCAAAAGTGATCATAGAGCGCCTAAAACAACCGCTTTATGACACAATAGATGCAGTGTGCAGAGTTCAACACTGGACTGCACATGGTGTTTATTGATTTTGCGAAGGCGTTCGACAGCGTTCCTTTGCAGATGACAGTAACATTTGTCATTCATATTCGTTCAACAAGTGCCCAAACTCTTTGGAGATTGAGAGTAAACGACGCACTATGAATGACACACTCAATAATGACCTTAAATCAATCTCCGAGTGGGGTGTTGCAAACAGAGTAGATTTTAATGCATGCAAGACCCAATGTTGTCTGTTATCTCACAAAAGAATGGATTCACCCCTCCCTCCCCTCAATATGGGTGCTGTGGATATTGCGCAGTCAGCTGCTCTTGACGTTCTGGGCATATCAATTCAATGTGATCTCCGTTGGAATGACCACATATTTAACGTGTCAAAAGAAGCGGCCACGTGCCTCGGTTTTTTAAAACGGTGTAAAACATACTTCACTCCTGCTGACTTACGCACTGTCTACCTTACCTATATACGGCCTAAAATGGAATTCAATTCGCACATTTGGGCAGGGGCCTCAAAATCCTCCTTGGAGTTCCTGGACCGAATCCAACAACGTGCGATATATCTAATAGGGGATGAAAATATTTCATCGTCTATTGGTTCTCTTGAGCACCGAAGGACCGTTGGGTGTGTAAGCCTGTTTTATATGTATTACAACGGCAAGTGTTCGAGGGAAATACATGGCCTGATTCCACCAGGTCGTGTGTTCTCTCGTTCTACTCGGGCGTCAAACCAAGCCCACCCCTTCGTAGTCGACTCGGCTCTCAACAGAACCACGCATTATAGAGAGAATTCGTTCTTCAGTCGCACGATTCGTTTGTGGAACAATCTCCCTGCGTACGTTTTTCCGGACATTTTTGATATTGGCAAGTTCAAAACAAACATTCACCGACTTTACTCTATCTTTCCTCCCTCCTTTTAACCTATCATCCCTTCTTACGATCAACACTGTGCTTTGCATGAATAGGGGGCATCCCCTGAGCGTTGGTTAATTTGTAAAAAAAAAAAAAAAAAAAAACTTACGAGGGAAAGTTGTCTAAGCAGTTCGAAATCAACAGCGGCGTTCGCCAAGAATGTGTGCTGTCAGCAATACTATTCCTTTCCTTCCCACCTCACTCCACCCAGAATGTGGAATCAGGTGGAATATGTTTAGCCAACTACAACATCTGGATTACGCAGACGACGTTTGTTTCCTTGCGCATACAACGCCAGAACTGGATAGAATGGTATTGAAGTCCTCTTTTGCTGGATTAAAAATAAATGTTGTCAAAATAGAATTAGTGAGCTTCGCAGAAAATACCAGTGGGGTCGTGCATATCAGCGAGCAGATAATTGAAACCGTAGAGCGTTTCACTTATCTCGACAGCGAAGTTGCGGTCAACGGCGGCACTGATCTCATTGTTGAAAGTCGAATACAAAAGGCCTGAGCAGCGTTTGGTATGTTGTCTACGGTTTGGCGTAACAATAATTTAAGCACCAGCGTAAAACTGATATTATTTTAATCAAACGTAATATCTGTCCTAATATATGGATGCTGCTTCCTACCACGCGAGTCCAAGTGTTCGCTAATCGAAACGTATTTCGTATATATTGGCTAAACATGCGAAACGTATTTCGTATATATTGGCCCAACATCATAAAAAGTAGAGAATAGCTTAGCAGAGCACGCTTGGATCCAATTGACGAACATATAAGGAAACAAAAATGGAGATGGATTGGCCATACACTACGAAAAGACGACAACTGCATTGCTCGAAAAGCCATGGAGTAATAAATAATTAATGAATTAAATAGTATAAATAAATTTAATTTAAATCTATATTCATTAAAATTAATAAGTGGTAAAAAGCTATTACATAATTGAATACATCTTGATATTTGTTCATTGATAGCATAATTTTATCTATGAAATGATTCAACAAAGAAACGATTATTTCTTAAATCTCTAAATGGAACGTACAAATTAAACATATTTAAAAGCTCAGAACAATTTACTTTTTCAGACATAACATTTTAAGCAAACATTAATGAAAAATAAGTTCTTCTGTCTTTTAATGATTGTAAACCAAGTAATTTGCGCCTAGCATCATAATTTGGTAGCGTATCAGACCAATGCAGTTTCAATATTGCGTATGTAGTAAAATTTTTTTGAACTTTTCATTATGAATACAATTTTCATTATAGTAGGGATTCCAAATAATAGAACAATATTCTAGAAGGCTCCTTACAAAAGAAATATACAGAGCCTTTATTGTCATTGGATCCTTGAAAGATTATGGAATCGTAATGACTTGTAAATTTTAATTATAGTCAAACATACCTCCCAAGTCTTTCATTTCGTATTTACCATTTAAACTTAAATATTTCAAAGTGTAATTAAAATTGATAGAAGTGTTGTTTTTCGTGTATGATAAAACATTGCATTTATTAACATTTAAATTTAATTTGTTTGAATAACACGATGTATTAAGTTTTGTTAAATCATGTTGTAAACTTAATCGCCCATGTGATTTACTTTAAGAAATAACTTAACATCATCTGCAAAATAAACATTTATAAAATTTGATTTGTAGTGGTAAATCATTTATGAACATTATAAATAAAACCTGTCCACAATGCATACCTTGTAGTATTCCGGAATATGCATTAAATACAAATTCAGAAAAATTAATTGCGATTAATTAGGAACATTATAAATAAAAGCGGTCTACAATGCGTACCTTGTGATATCCCCGAATATGCATTAGACATCTGCACAAGTGCACTTCAAGACATTCACTTTGTTTCAAAACATTTACTGTCGTCAAATCTCTGCAAGTACTGTTAAAACAAAACACATACAAAACTGCAGTGAAGAGGTCTATGATGATGTGCAATAAAAATTCAAATACTGAACCGAGTATTTAGTGCAATTTTCATTTTTTTTTGTCATTCTTACTCTTATCAATTTTCATTAAGATTGAAATATATATAAAAATCAAAAGGTAAAAGAAAATCATATAATATTTAATATTAAGTTTTTTATTTATTTAATTTTTTTCATTATTTAATTTTAAAAAATTTAATTTAAAAAATTGTTTGATATATTTCTTTTCGACCAAAGCTCGTTTTTGTCGTACAAATTTTTGTTTATAATTTTTTTTAATGTTTGTTGTATTTTTTATTAACACATAAATACCGAGAAGAACATTACTGCCGTCGAACGCCGAGTGGCAGATTCGTCGTTGTTTTTATACCCTAGACTAAGAGTGAAAGGGTATATTCAATTTGGTACGCCGTTTGTAACACCCAGAAGGAAGCATCTCCGGTATGGAAAAGTACATATATTCTTGATCAGCATGACCTCCTGAGTCGTTTTAGCGATGTCCGTCTGTCTGTCTGTCTGTTGAAATCACTACTACTTAAACAAATGAAGAGTTAGATAAATGAAACTCATAATTTAGATTACTTATATACCTACGCTGTATGTGGCATATCGGTCCAGTGTGACCTGTGATCTGACCATTTATATTCAAATAACTCATATAAAATGTACATCTACAGTTCAGTTTTACTGTATACGTGCTTAGGTTAACTTTTTTGGTCAAATATATATTGACTTAATGCTCAAATACATGGAAATAATGTTTTCCCGCGAAACGACTTGTGGTTCACAAAAAAAAAAAATCGAAATTCGGTACACCTACCAATTTGTAAATATGGGTATCAAATGAATGAAAATTCTTCAGCGATTGAAGGTTTGTAGCTATTTTCAGGATTTCTATACCCTGGTGACCTATATACTACTTTGAATGGTAACCACACATATGTGTATGGTATTTATAGTCGGCTTAGATCGACTATAATTTTGATAATCCTAACTATCATAATAACACCAAATTTAAAATTTCCCATGTGATCAAACCTTCCCAATTGGTTCAATATACGTCTTCTCACTTGTTACTAGTTGCGACAGTGTTTCGTTTGGTTTTGTTTTTTAAAACATTGAATGTTCGATGTTTTGACAGTACTTGACACCATTGAAAGAAATACTGCAGTGCAGTCGCTCAGAGAGACTTCACAATAATACTGTCGACTGTCATTTGCGAAATGAATTCAAAACTGTAGAGTGCAGTAGTGCATATTTGCAGAGGTAACGTCAAACCCATTTGTGCATAATATACATTAACTATACTGAGGGAAAAAAGTAATAAAATTAAATAAAAAAGTAATAAATTTAAATACTTTTCGACACGTTTTTCACCCGTAGTCTTTTGTATTTAAATTAAATACTTTTTATTTAAACTTGATGTAAATACTTTTTATTCAAATTTATTACGTACGTAATAAAATTTGAAGTAAATACTTTTTATCAATTTTTATTAAAGTTATAACATTTGAATTTAATCACAACATCATAAATATATAAATTGATATTTTGAAAACTATTTATATCATATAAAGAAGATTAGGAACATATAAAATTATTATTTTATTTTACTTTTTCGAAATTCTTAATAAAATTAAATACTTTATTTATTTATTTTGAAATTAAATACGCGCGTAATATTTATACCCTACACCTATGAGGTACAGGGTATATTAACTTTGTGCATATATTGTAACGCCCCTTAGGAGGCGTGTCCGGTATGGAAAAGTATATGTATTCTTGATCAGCATCACTACCGGAGTCCGTTTAGCCAAGTCCGTCTGTCTGTCTGTCCGTCTTGCTGTCCGAATACAGAATCATTATATTTTAGCCAAAAGTAGGAACTGAGTTTGAAAATGAGCCAAATCGGTCAACGGACACGCCCACCTCCCATACAAGTCACTTTTATATAACTCTTTAGGAACTAATAACTCGAAAAGTATTCAAGATATAGGTATAAAATTTAAAACGTATTGTTATAATTCACCTAAAAATATGTGGTTCAAAAATGGGCGTGATCCGCCCACTTTTTTTTTCATTATTTCCCGGGTTTTCATAGTGAAAATTTGATCCGTAAATTATTAAAATCAAATCTATGAATTATAAGTCTTTTAAAATTTTAAATATAGACGTTGTCCGCCCAATTATATGTTTCTGTTTTTTTTTATTAGTTTGTTATACTTTTATATAAATTTTTTAATTTATGGGGATATAAGACATAAATTTCTGATATGTGAATATATTCTGAGGGTGGGGAGGTTCAGCATACTTAATTGAAATCTTTAAAATTAAGGTATTCAATTAAATATCCCACATTAATATCCCCACCAAAGGGGTAGGGTCCATAGTCGGGCCCGACCGACTATAAAAATCCGCCCCATGTGGCCAAACTTAGCCATGTGACCTAACTTTCCCAACTCGTTTTTGTATGGAGTATTACGTTTTTTATTACAAAAGTATTTATATCAAATTTAAATAAATTTTATTTGATTTTATTACGTCACTTTTTTCTTAGTGTACAAATTCAGAAAAATTAATTGCGATTAATTAGGAAACTTTAAGAAAAAAGTTATAAGATGTTTGGATAATCCAACTTTTTTCAATTTTAAGCTCGAATCACACGATTGAATAAACAGTCAACTTTTGAATCAATTTTCAAAACAATTAAAATATCAATCGTGTACAAAAATTACAAAAATTGGGCAATAACACGATTGATATTTAAATTATTTGAAAATGGATTCAAAAGTTGACTGTTTATTCAATCGTGTGATTCGAGCTTTAGCAATAAAATGTTATGATCAACTTTGTCAAATGCCTTTGAAAAATGAGTATATATAACATCTAACTGATCATGATGTTCTATTGCATCAATAATATGATTTGTAATTAATGTTAAATTAGTGCATGTTGATCTGCACGAAAAGAAACCGTCTTGGCAGTCACTAATAACAGATTTTACGTGATAGAATAGCTTTATTTTTATAATGTTATCAAACAATTTTGCAAACGTTTTTTGTTTAACAATTGCTTTGTAATTATTTACATCCCTTCGGTTACCCGATTTAAATATAGGAACAAGCAACATTTCCAAGTATCGAAGAAAATGCAATTTTTTTAAACATAAATAATTCAGTATTTTTATTGGTTCTATAACATTTACTGAACAACTCTTAAAGAAGATGGAAAGTCATAATGATCACAGTTCGTGCTTGGTTTTAATTTTAAAATTGCAAATGCAGCATCATCAGCAGATATTTCTAATGATTGTAAACCGCTTATATTCAGAGAATCAATATCTGGGTAAATTGTAATGTTACATGTTTGAAAAAGGACTAGAAAAAATCTTGAAAACAAATTACACGACTGAATTGTTGTACTAGATTTATCTCCATCATATTCCATGCTGGTACACTGAGGGAAAAAAGTAATAAAATTAAATAAAAAAGCAATAAAATTAAATACTTTTCGACACGTTTTTCACCCGTTGTCTTTTTTATATAAATTAAATATTTTTTATTTAAAATTGAAGTAAATACTTTTTATTTAAATTTATTACGTAGGTAATAAAATTGGATGTAAATATTTTTTATTACTTTTTATTAAGATAATAAAGTTTTAATTTAATCACAAGATCATAAACATGTCAATTGGTATTTTAAAACTATTTATTTCATGTAAAGGTTAGGTAAAGATAATATTATTATTTTTTTACTTTTTTCGAAATTTTTTATCAGTCACGGTGGTTCTGTAGGTTGGACACATGCCCACGTATTACATAATTTTTTCGTGGTTACCTTCAAAAAACAAACTTTAATAATGTTAAAAATATTTCCATAATATAATTTTTTTGAAATAATGAATTTTATTGCAAACGTAATAAAATTAAATACTTTTTATTTAATTTGAAATTAAATACGCGCGTAATATTTTTTTATATAGAGTATTACTTTTTTATTACAAAAGTATTTAAATTAAATTTAAATAGATTTTATTTAATTTTATTACGTCACTTTTTTCTTACTGTAGGAAATCCATTCGTATATCTCTTTCAATTTATATAATACAAGAAGCCGTTTCAATTTTAAAAAGATGTTAATTATATAAAAACTTGTGGAGGTAGACAAATTCATCACGTACACATTAAAAAATAATTAAATAATTAAAAAAAATATATATTATTTTTTAATTTATATTTTTTAATTTATATTTTTGTACCCTAAACTAAGAGTGAACGGGTATATTCAGTTTGGTGCGCCGTTTGTAACACCCAGAAGGAAGCATCTCCGGTATGGAAAAGTATATATATTCTTGATCAGCATGACCTCCTGAGTCGATTTAGTCTGTCCGTCTGTCTGTCTGTCTGTCTGTCTGTCTGTCCGTCTGTCTGTTGAAATACCTACTACTTTTAAAATTGAAGAGCTAGATAAATGAAACTTATAATTACTAATATACCTACGCTGTAAGTGCGAAAAAATTGGCGAGATCGGCCCATTGTGACCTGTGATCCGACCACTAATGTTCAAATACCTCATATAAAATGTACATATAAAGATCAATTTTTATGTATACGTGCTTAGGTAAACTTTTTTGGTCAAATATATATTGATATCATGCTCAAATACATGATAATAATGTTTTCCGGCGAAAAGACTTGTGGTTCACAAAAAAAAATCGACATTCGGTACACCTACCCATTTGTAAATATGGGTATCAAATGAATGGAAATGTTTGTAGTTATTTTCAGGATTCGTATACCCTGGTGACCTATATATCACTTTGAATGGTAACCACAAATATGTGTAGGATATTTATAGTCGGCTTGGACCGACTATAATTTTGATAATCCTAACAATCATAATTACACCTACTTTAAAATTTCCCATGTGATCTAACCTTCCCAACTGGTTTTTATTTATCTTATTTTATTTATTATTTCAATTTTTTCATTTTCTTCCGTTCTCGGTTGGAATGGTATGTGTACTTGCTAATGTCAATAACGTACTTCACTAACGCTCATCATCTATCATCATTACTACTGCTTATTATCACGCTTTTTTTACGCATAAATGCTGCCCCTTGACTTATGTTGTATGCATTTCAGATTGCATTTCAATCGTAAATGCTGCATACCTTTAGGGGCATGTGACGTGAATGTTAATTTTCATCAATGATGTCATCAAAAACATTTCATCAATGACACATTTTCACATTGATATATTATATATGACATATGGTGTATGACGTCTTGAATGCAATGTCATTTATGAAATTGTTGTAGACATATTCATCAATGAAAAATTTTTTAATGTCCTCGATTCATCATTGATGACCTTGTCGTCAATGAGGCCATTTCCTGCTGGTTATGTGAGGGGAACAGCGGTGAAACTGAAAGGGTGAGAGGAGTGTTAGAGTTTGAGCGAGCACAACGAATGTTCGTGTGAATTGCAAACACTCCGAGTCGATCACGCGGCCTCCGTTTCACAAAAATTCACTGAAAAATTCAAATGTTTGAAGTAGAGAGGAAATATTAATTGTTGTTTGTTAATTTTATCGATAAAACAAGAATACATGTACTTCGAGGAATGTACGATAGAGATATTTGGTTTTGTCTAGAAAGGCAGTATTATAAATTTAACCAGTTGGGAAGGTTAGATCACATGGGAAATTTTAAAGTAGGTGTAATTATGATAGTTAGGATTATCAAAATTATAGTCGGTCTAAGCCGACTATAAATACCCTACACATATGTGTGGTTACCATTCAAAGTGATATATAGGTCACCAGGGTATACGAATCCTGAAAATAACTACAAACATTCAATCGCTGAAGAATTTCCATTCATTTGATACTCATATTTACAAATTGGTAGGTGTACCGAATTTCGATTTTTTTTTGTGAACCACAAGTCTTTTCGCCGGAAAACATTATTATCATGTATTTGAGCATGATATCAATATATATTTGACCAAAAAAGTTTACCTAAGCACGTATACATGAAAATTGATCTTCATATGTACATTTTATATGAGGTATTTGAACATAAGTGGTCGGATCATAGGTCACAATGGATCGATATCGCCAATTTTTTGGCACATACAGCGTAGGTATATTAGTAATCTAAGTTATAAGTTTCATTTATCTAGCTCTTCAATTTTAAAAGTAGTAGGGATTTCAACAGACAGACGGACAGACAGACGGACAGACGGACAGACAGACGGACAGACGGACAGACAGACGTACAGACAGACGGACAGACGGACATCGCTAAATCGACTCAGGAGGTCATTCTGATCAAGAATATATATACTTTTCCATACCGGACATGCTTCCTTCTGGGTGTTACAAACGGCGTACCAAACTGAATATACCCTTTCACTCTTAGTGTAGGGTATAATAAACCATATATTAAGCAAATGCACTCATTTTAAAAATATATATTTTTGAACTATATATTTATAATATATTTATATATATTTATCATAGTCGTAAAATAAAAACAATTAATCATATATTTATATATAAAATCATTGAAACTGACTTTAATTTATCAATAACTTCGGTATTTTTTGATTTAATGATAATGTTTAATAGACTTGGATCAAGTATACCTAAAATTATAAGAATGCACAATTTTAGAGCCAGATGTCTTTACCTCTATTTGTTCTAGTAATTTAAAATTCAGAAAATGCATTGGTTTTTTTTGCTTTTTCTCCGTTTTGGTTCCAAGATCTTCACTTTAGGATCACAATTGCTGAGAAAGAAGTACATATGGGAGATCAGTTTAGTATATGTATTATTAGTATAGCATAATTTGATAGATTGATATATGGTGGTTGAAAATTGAAACCATTTTCTCCTCCATTTTCAAAATATCTGTGTTTTTTGACCAGGGCACGTACGCTCCTTAATGAAATTTTAATTTGAAAATATTAGTTTAGAGCTGATACTTATAAATTTGCACCGTATGACTTATATCTCATTAATGTGCCATCAAGATCAAAAGAGTACGATAACTACAAATGTCGAAAAAAATGAGCGTGAATTTGTTCAAAACACATATTAACATACCCATTATTATTTGAAATAGTCTTGTGTATTGTTTGAACTGAGTTTTTTTATAAATTCTGTTTTTTTATAAATGCGCCACTGATGCTATCACAGAATCAGTGGCGCATATAAAAATATTGAAATGCAAAAATTTTATGGACTTTTTGAAAATAGTTCAAAATTTTGATATTTTGTTTTTGCTAATTTTTATGGTAAATAATGCTTTTAAGGGTTTTAAGCATCTACGTATAATATTTGAGTGAAATAATTGATTGCAATCAAAAATGTCTATCTTACGTCCTTTTTTGGTGAAATCGCGACAATTTTGTCAATACATATTTCATTGAGGTACATCCACAGTACTGCACGAAAAAGGTCAAAATATTCAACATTCGTAAGTTTGGTCAATGTTTTAACCAAAAAAGTGAGGCGCATTAACCTACTTAAATTTTCATAATCTCAAAAGGCATCACTATGTAAACAACCAATAAATATATTAACATATTTATTTTTATGCTATATTTTTAATTGTCTTAATTGAATAATTAATATATAATTTAAAATAAATTCAATCGTATGTGTCCTTAAAACAGGGAAAAAGTTTTAGTTAAATACACTTTTTATTAGTGTAAATCTGCATGTATTAAAAATTATTTATATATTTTAACTTATATTGGTAACTCTTCATACGCTTTATAAATATATAATTTTTTTCCGAAAATAAGTGAACTATGGTAATGAGATTTTTTTTTAAATATTCAACTTAAAACCGCCATAACTTTTGCGCCCCTTGCAATAATTGATTCACGCGAAGAGAATTCACATGCTATAATATCAGAGTATATTGGTACAAAACGAAATTAATGTGCCATTAAACAAAAAAATGTTTTTTTTGTACCCATTTTTGGACCCATATATATATATATATATATATATATATATATATATATATATATATATATATATATATATATATATGTATGTCAAAAGCATATTTTAGGGACAGTTTTTCAGCCGAATGCATATTTCAGGGACATTTGCATACTTTCAGGTCCGACCTCAAAAAATCCGTATATCCAAAGAATACTTTGGGGACCACTCTTAATAACTTTCTGTGGGAGTACTTTTTTTGCAAAAAACCGATTTCAGGTTGAACCTACGGTTATACAGAACCTGAATAATATCAATATTTCATCAATCATTATCTAATTTGATTAATATCAGCATTTTTTTAAAATTCAATGACATGGTCCTTGAAATATACAATACACTCATGAAAAGTATGCAAAAAATGGTTAGTTGGCAATCATGTTCAATACAACAATGTATTAACATTTATATTTGTGTAAAGTAAATTTTGGGGTCCTAGAATTTAATATGTACTGTATGTTTTGAGGACCTTTAAATTGAGGACCCCAAATTATACATTATATATAATATTTTTTGAACATTTTATAAAATTTCTGACTTTTGCAATTGCTTCAACGATGTTGAAACTTTGTTGTAATGTAATAATTCTGTTGTAATATACTTATTCTCAGAAAAATGCAAATATATAATTCAATCGAATATTTTTGGGTTTTTCAATTAAATTATTTATGATTAAGATTTTTTGACGTTGAAAAAGAAATAAAATATTAATTTAATGTATTTCTGTATAACTTTATATTTATTTAAACATATATTTTAATTATGAGGCAACTGATTTCAAAGTTTAAAATTTTAAAAATGTGTTTAGAATAAATACAAAATTTATGATTTTTTTATTTTTTTTTTATTTTAGCAAAATTTTCTGTAATTTTATTTAAAAAAATTTCAATCTTTTTCCAAAAAAAAAAAATAACAAAAATATCTATATAACGATTCAACCATCACTATAAATTAATCGATATATTTCAGTACGTATATTCAGATACCAAACTGATGTACATAACAAGACGATAATTGTTATTGGATTTCAGTTATTTGTCGTTCTACACAATAAAAGTAATCGAAATATTTCCATTCCTACGCGTGTACAGAATGAGTGCAACAAGGCGAGCATGCTTTCATCGTCGGCACATTCATCGATCAGTTTGTTATTTGTTACGATTGCACAGAATGAGAGCAATAAGGCGAGCATGATTTCGTTGAGTTTTTTTATTGTTGAAAAATAACATTCAAAAAAAAAAAAAACACACACACAATTACAACTGTCCAGGCTAATTATAATGTATTAATGTATGTTAATAATCTCATATGTTTTTAGGATTAAACTCTCCAATTCTGAGTATTTAAGAAAGTGTTAAATTATTCATTTATAATTTATGATCTAACCAACAAGAAAATGATTTATGATTATCCAGAGCATTGTCCAAACTAAATTACTATAAAAATTAAATTACAATTACCATACATGTGTATAAAGTGTCCTACTACAATAAAAATGTTTTTATAAATAATAATGTTTTTATAAATAAAAATATAATCGGCCCTATTTAGTTGACCATCACTTTATATATATTTAATTAAATCAAATCATAAATTCATTAGAATTACTAATTGTATTCAACATAATTCCAGGTGCATATTCTCATTATAGAAATGATGTTCAATTTGGTCCGCTCTGTTTAATTATCGGCTGAAAATTATCGATATATTTCCATTCCTATGCATGCACAGAATGAGTGCAACAAGGCGAACATGCTTTCGTCGTGTTGCTTTCGTTTTGTTTCTTACAATTGCACAGAACGAGTGCAACAAGACAAGCATTCTATCATAGTCAACACACTCATTCTTCGTTTCTTTTGCTTATGGTATTCCATTGTTCGTTAAGTTTCATAACGAAAGAAACAATTCTAAGCATGCCCGCTATGCTTAGCGTTTGTCGACTATCATTCAAGTGCGTGGATTCAATCGAAACAGTTTTGCGGTTTTAATTGTTGTATACTTTGTGCTTAAAAAATTTTGAAAAGTTATAAATTTAAATACATTTTGTTCTTATACTAGAAGTGAGTAAAAAGTGAGAAAAAAAAATAGAAATTCGGTACAACTACCTATATGTAAAGGACATTTATTCAATATTTGTGTTTTGTTGCAGGTATTTTCAAGATTGGAGCCGTGGTGACCTTGGTACACATTAAAAGATAACCGCACATATAATCACGTATGTATTAATATTTTTTTTATAATTCTTACTAACTTCGTCACACCATCAATCACAATTTCCCCACTTGGCGCTTTCAAAATTATGGGGGCGATAATTTTGTCAAACAAACCCGAAAAACGTGTGCCTAAAAGTTTAAGTTGTACACTGTTCTCCGGCCACCTCACCAAACCGAAAAATATTTGTCACGCCCCTTTAAATAAAAGATAAAAAAATATAAGTTCAATCAAATTTTGTCCCTCTCTCTCCCCCCTGGAACCCCCCAAAAATTAAAAAGGACATGTGATTGAGAACTTCACCAAAATCCAAACAAAAAAAAAATCCAAAATCCAAACTTTGACTTAGCAAGTTTAAGTACTCCGCCCTCATTGGAATCACTCGATGTCTTCCGTTAAAGAAATTGTTCGGGCACTAGGAAATCACTAAATATTTGATGAAAAACCAATATTTTTAAGGACGACGTCCCATATGTGTAGCATATTAGCAATTAATTTAATTCTAACTTATTTTAGAATTTCTCCCGATTCCATTTTTGCCATTTCTTCAAGATCAGCAAAATTTGACACTTTATTTTGGCTAATTTTCATTTTTAAATGCCCCCACAAATTTTATATAGAATTAAGGTCCGGACTACACAAAGGCCAGTCCAATAAGTCAATTCAATCACTTTTTTGAACCACGTACCGTATGTTTAGAATCGTTATCCTCTTAAAAAATGCATGTAATCAACAGGTTTTCGTCAGTCAAAGATTTATATTACATCGTTTAGTGTATAAATATATTGGAAATGGTCGATAGAACTGTCAATTTTAATAATGTATCAAATACCGGACCACTACTAAGCACTCCAAAGTATAATGTTTCCGCCAAAGTATAATTTTGTGCCTGCAGTTGAAAAATCATATTTTCGACAACCGGGGCCAAAAGCGTTTACATATAGGTATACCCGCTGTACACTTTAATATGGTGGTGGAACCATAATGTTTTGGGGTGCTATGTCGTAATTTGATATTAGACCCATTCATACAATTGACGATTGCATGGACCACTTCCTGTATATTTCCATATTAAATGACGTAATGTAATCATTCACTGACGAAAACCTGCTTGTTATGTGAATTTTTCCACAGGATAACGATCTTAAACATATGGGACACGATACAAAAAAAGTGATTTCAGGTCAAAATGGTTGATTTATTAGACTGGCATTCATGTAGTCGAAAACTAAATTCTATATAAAATTTGTGGGAGCATTGAATAATAAATATTAGCAAGAATAAAATGGGAATTTTTGTTAATCTTGACGAAAAGGCAAAATTAGAATCGGGAGCGATTCCAAAATAAGCTAGCATTAAATTAATTGCAAATATGCCACACAGATGGCAAATAGTCATTGAAAATATAGGTTTTTCATCAAAAATTTAGTGATTTTATAGATATAAAATATGTTTAATGCAAAAAGTTTCTAATTATATATAGACATCGACCATTAAGTAAACCTTTGATTGACACTAATAAAAAAGTTGCATTATAAAGTTAACATCTAAAAGTAAAACTAAAATAAAATAAGTTATGACTTGACATATTATATTTTACGGCCCGCTAGTTGCTGACTGATTTCCGCATTAATTTGCTTTTCAAAGCAAATTAATTTGTCTCCGTAAATAATGGGTCGAAGAAAAAGTTGGTGGATAACATACGACAATAATTTGCGAAAAATATCATGAACCATAAAGGATGAAGATGCTCATAACTTAAAGCTATGTGTTCGATGTGTTTGGAAAGGAATCGTGCATCATGACCTACTTATGACCTAGGATTGATTATACTCTCAACTATGAAAAACTAATGCAATTAAAGTGTGCAATTGACGTTAAACGAGCAAAATTGGTGTAAAAGGCCACGAACTTTTTACTCGACCCAATATATTACATAAAATTAAATTTTAAAAATAAAATATATTACTTTAGAAATGTGGGTTGGCAATGAATTGTTCAAATGTCGAACGTTCCCTCATTTAAATATTATAAAATGATGGTCAAAGCCATCGCAAAACAAACAAATCTATCGGAAAGTCTCATAACTTTGTACACACTGCTTTTCTGGGTCCAAAACAATATTTATCAAAAGATGGACCATAGAAAACTGTCATGATGTCGGATAATCCCATAAAGTTACTATCAATTCGGGACCATTTTAAATCAGCTGCAGCAATTTAAACAGAGATAGGAGTCCAAATTTTAACTAGAACTTTGAGGCATCTATTAGTCGAATCGGAACATCGGAAGATTCGTATAATATTTAACAAAACGCATAAGGATTGGGATGGCCAACTACTACATTAAAATGGGCTAGGCGTCATATGAAAGTGGAATTGCGACTCATATTATACCACAAGAACTTTCAAGCATGGAGGTGGTAATATAATGGTGTGCGGATGTTTTTCTTGGTCCGGACACCAAACGATATTTTGGATAAAACAAAACATTGACTATAACGTTAACGATTTTTTCCGACTAATAGACGCTATAGCTCTAATTGAAATTTATACTCCTAACTCTGTTTGAATTGCTGCAGCTGACTTAAAAAAGGTTCCGACTTGATAGTAACTGTATGTGATTATCTACCTTCATGATAGTTATCTATGATCTACCTTTTCAAAAATGTGATTTTGAAGGCAGAACAGCATTGTGTACAAAGTGTGTCCATCTGACTACAAGATAATAACTTTAGAAATACAGGTCAGAATGCGATGCAATTTTGTTTCAATATGTTTTAGGCAAAAAGTGGTTCTGAGCTTGGAAATGAGCCAAATCGATCAAAGGACACGACCACATCCCATACAAGTCACTTTTAAATTTATGAACTAATAACTCGAAAAATATTCAATATATAGTTATAAAACTTAAAACGTATTGTTAGAATTCATCTAAAAATATGTGGTCCAAAAATGGGCGTTATCCGACCACATTTGATTATTTACCGATTTTTTGTATTGTAGATTTTAGTCGTCAATTATTAAAAATTATCCCACCAAATTATACCACTAATATATTCAACAAGAGTGTAGGGTATTCCATAGTCGGGCCCGACCAACTATAGAAGTTCGTCCCATGTGACCGAACTTACCCAGGTGTATTAACTCTCTCAATTTGTTTTAGTTAACGATTGTGGCGATCACTTGTTTTTATATGTTATTAATAATATGTATTATTTCAAAAAAGATAAATTACGAGCACCTCAAAAATAAGCTGAGTTTGGTACAACATTGTGTTTAAGATTTCTGAAATGTAATAAATTTAAATAAAACATTTTGTTCCCCCAAGTGAGTAAAATGTGAAAAAGTGAGAATAGAAATTCGGTACAACTAACCATTTGTACATATGGGTAATCAAATCAAAGGAAATTCTTTCAAGATTGCAAGTTTGGTATAGGTATTTTCAAGATTCGTAAGCCGTGGTGACCACTGGTCCATTTTTAATGATACCCGCATACATTATCACGTATGTATTAATCTTTGGCTTAGACTGAGTATAACTTTTATAATTTTTACTAACTTTATCACACCATTTATCACAAATTCTCTACTGGCGCTTTTAAAATTATAGAGGTGAACATTTTTACAAACAAACCCGAAACACGTGTGGCTAATAGTAAAAAAACGGAAATTGTACATTTATTTATTTGAATTATTTTTATTTGATGTTATTTATTTATTTGTTTGAATTGTACATTTATTTAAGTACACTTTTCTGTGAAATGTACCAAAGTTGAAAAATCAGCTGAACTGCAGTTTACCGGCCACCTCACCAAACCGAATAAAAATTCGACACGCCCCTTTAAATAAAAAATATAAGTTCAATTAAATTGTGTCCGTCATTCCCCTGGAAGCCCCCACAAATTAAAAACGATTGGGTGTAATAACAGTTTTTCAAGTGTATTTCAAAGATCAACAATTTTCACAATAATTGCCACGGGATTGAGAACTTCACATGCCACTAAATTTTTAAAAAACATAATTTTCCAAAAATGGTACAACAAAAAAATTAAAAAGGCTCATACCACGCCCTTGTTCATATAAAAAATGTGATCATTAGTATCACCATGACCTCAAAAAAATCCTCCAGTTTACTAAGATGAGTGTTGCAAGGCGTTAGTCAACTAATTGGACATATAATAGATCTAACCCCTGCGAACAGGGCACCCACCTGTGTTTGCTACCAGAAAGGTGTTGCAAAGCGCCAGACCAGTCGGACCTATTATTGATGCAGCCGCCTTTACTTGCGCACATAAAGATATTGCAAGGCGTCAGCCCACCGTTCGGACCTATAATGAATGCAACGGGCTTGCGAACTGGCCGTAGGCCGACCACCCCTTACTATAACTCAGAAGATGATACCCGACTTCAACCTGGATTTTTATTTGATTTTTGTTTGGTCATGGGAGTACTGAAGGTCCTTATTTTTTTGCATGGCTGCATCCCACTACTCAATCAAAAGGGCGTGGCATGCCCCATTTTAATTTTTTTAAACCATTTTTGGGAAATTATGTTTTATAAAAATTTGTTTTATTTTATTCCTGCTTAATTTATTTTATAATTTTTTGACCTTTGAAATACCCTTGAAATAACAGTTTATACATTATATAATCTCCGTAAATATTGGGTCGAGAAACAAGTTGGTGGATCACATACGGCAATAATTTGCGAAAAAGATCGTGAACCAAGAAGGATGAAGATGAACAAACAGTGAAAAATCTTGGATTAACGCTTAATAATTTAATGCTATATGTTTGATGCTATGAATTGACATTAAACGTGCAAAATTGATGTAAAAGCCCTCGAACTTTTTACTCGACCCAATATGTTAAATAAAATTTTAAAAATAAAATACTTTAGAAATGTGGGTTGGGCATTGGATTGTTCATTTTTCGAACGTTCCCTCATTAAAATGTTATAAAATAAAGGTCAAAGCCATCGCAAAAAAAAAATTATCGGAATGTCTCATAACTTTTTACACAATGCTTTTCTGCCTTCAAAACCACATTTTTGAGAAGAACATAGATTAAGGTAAATAATCACCTACAGTTACTATCAGTCGGAACTATTTTTAAGTCAGCTGCAGCAATTCAAACAGAGTTAGAAGTATAAATATCAACTAGGGCAGTGACGCGTCCTTAATTTTTTAACATTTTAATGAGGGAATATACGGCATTTGAACATTGCTAAACATTGCACATTGTAACCATTTTTAGTTTACGATTGTGGCGATTATCATTATGTATTATTTCAAAAAAGATATATTACAAGCACCTCCAACATTAGCTGAGTTTGGTACAACTCCTTAAACTCAAAAAGTCAGTATTAAAAGAGGACAAAAAAATAGGGTCACGTTAAAAATAACTAAAAGTGTATATTTTCAATAAATAGATCTGAGTTTGGAAATGAGCTAAACGGTCAATGGACACGTCCACATAAGTATCTTATATATAACTCCAATAACTCGTAAAGTATATAAGATATAGTTTTAAAATTTAAAAAGTTATATTTAAAATTCGCTTATAAAAATGAGTTTTATAATATTTGAAAGAGTTTCATCGCACTCTTTTGAATCGTTCTTCTATTGCTTTTGTCGTGACATTTTTTTTGTAGCTTAAATAGCGTTATAAATGGTAGCTTTGCCTGACATTCGTCGCTCTAGTGCTTTTGTCGTTATGTTCGGTTTTATTCGAGCATATTTAATTTCCACAAAAAAAAAATCGCGAAGAATGCGCTAAAAATGGTACAGTCACGGCTTTGACTGACCGGCAATTATCTGCACAATATAAGTTATCGATATATTTCCATTCCTAGGCGTGCACAGAATGAGTGCAACAAGGCGAGCATGCTATCTGTGGTCAAAACTTTCATTGATCAGTTTGTTATTTGTTACGATTGCACAGAATGAGAGCAACTAGGCGAGCATGATTTCGTTAAGTTCTCTGCTTTTGTCGCTGCGTTTGCTGTGGTTCGAACAATTACACTCTCTGTTTTGTTTCAATATTTAATATTTTTTGGTTTGCTAAAATAGCGTTATAAATGGTACAGTCACGCTTTGTGATGAGCGGAGCTATACTTTAGAATTGTTTCGCGGTCGTCGCATTCACTCTTTTTTCTATTTCTTTTTTCGTTATGTCCGTTGTTGGTCGAGCGTTGCGTTTTTTTCTTCTTTGTATTTTTTAACAACATATTCCTCAAATCAGGGAGCTATAAATTAGAGGAAACTAAATTTAGAGAGCTGTTTCATTCATACGTATTGAGAAATAAAAAATAACTGTATACTTAGTATTTTGATTTCACAACTCCAACAACGTTATGAGCATGAAAGCATCAAAGTACTATAACAGATAATTATTTATATCTATATAACCAATTAACATATTTTAATGAAACTAATGGTTGATACATATTAGCTTTTTGATCATGCATTCAAATAAAAATAACAATTTAATAAAATTAAATACATTTAACTTAGAAAAAGTTAAATAATTTTTCAAATTACTGTTACTTATTATACTGATACTTTTAAAAATCAGAAACCATTTTTTTTTTTGAAACCCTGGAGTTTTCCACGTCGATTAAAGTAATAGTTTCGATGGAGTCTCCTATAGCTTCCGAACTATCAAGTTTTAAGTTTCGATTGCCGAATTTTTTCCATACAAAATTGCTTTTGCTCATTGCTTTAATTTCATATTTTGCTTATCATAATTTTCTACCAGGAATAGTATGGCAGAGAACCAATTTCGTATGGAGACAAATTTTCAATTGAACTCTTAAACTTGTTCAGAAACTATCGATGTTATTTTTTTAATCCAGGGTTCAAAAAATTTTTTTTTGATTGTTTAAATTACGGAGCGTATACGTAACAGTTAATTGAAATATATATTTAACTTTTTCAAAGTTAAATGTATTTTATTTTTTAAATTGTTATTTTCATTTGAATGTGTGATAAAAAGGCTTATATAAACCATTAACTTCATTAACATATGTTAATTGGTTACAGGGATATAAATAATTATCAAATATAGTATTTTGATTGATGCTTCAATGCTCATAACTCTGTTGGAGTTGAGAAATAAAAAAAAAAACTAAGTACACAGTTATTTTTTATTTCTTGACCACTATCTATCAACACAATTTCATAAAAATCGGAAGACATCGTGCCAAGATGTATATTTCTGACGTGGAATGACCCATAAATATTTTCATTTAAGTACAAAAGTAAATACATATGTACAGTATTTTTTATAGTAATTTTATACTATGTTCAGTGTAACCATGTATCATTTTCTTGTCTTAAATAATTAAAAATGGTTAAAATTAAAATAAAAATATCCGAGTTTATATCGAAATATTTTCAATACGTGTAGGAATATTACCATTCCTTAGTATATCAAAAATAGTCTTGAAAATTAAAAAAATTGCGTTGGTTTTTTGAGAAACTATTTTTCAACAGTACTATATATATTTGTTTCTTTTATATCTAAGTAGTGGATGAATATGGCTTAAAATGACGATTGTAATTTTCTTAAAAACATAACGTATGTATTAGGAAAAAAACCGAGTATTCGGTGAAGTTGAATTTAACCGCATACTCAGTATTTTCATATTAAGTAACGTTTCCAAGAAAATTGTCCACAAAAACGCAATTATTCATATAACTGTACAGAAGCATTAATTATTTTCAACATAATTCCGTTTGCATATTTCTGTCATTATCGAAATGATGTTCAATTTGCTCCGCTGTGTTTAATTATCGGCTAAAATCATCGATATATTTCCATTCCTATGCGTGCGCAGAATGAGTGCAACAAGGCGAACATGCTTTTGTCGTGTTGCTTTCGTTTTGTTTCTTACAATTGCACAGAACGAGTGCAACAAGGCGAGCATGCTATCATAATCGACACACATATTCTTCGTTTCTATTGCTTATGGTATTCCATTGTTCGTTAAGTTTCATAACGAAAGAAACAATTCTAAGCATGCCCGCTATGCTTAGCGTTTGTCGACTATCATTCAAGTGCGTGGATTCAATCGAAACAGTTTTGTGGTTTTAATTGTTGTATACTTTGTGCTTAAAAATTTTGAAAAGTTATAAATTTAAATACATTTTGTTCTTATACTAGAAGTGAGTAAAAAGTGAGAAAAAAAAATAGAAATTCGGTACAACTACCCATATGTAAAGGACATTCATTCAATATTTGTGTTTTGTTGCAGGTATTTTCACGTTTGTATTAATCTTTTTTTTTATAATTCTTACTAACTTCGTCACACCATCAATCACAATTTCCCCACTTGGCGCTTTCAAAATTATGGGGGCGATAATTTTGACAAACAAACCCGAAAAACGTGTGTCTAAAAGTTTGAGTTGTACATGTATTTAAGCATTTTTTTTGTAAAATGTACCAAAGTAGAAATAAATCAGCTGAACTGTCCGGGCACCTCACCAAACCGAAAAATATGTGCCACGCCCCTTTAAATAAAAGATAAAAAAATATAAGTTCGATCAAATTTTGTCCCTTTCTCTCCCCCCTGGAACCCCCCAAAAATTAAAAAGGAGTGGGTGGAAAAACTGGTTTTCAAGTGAATTTCGAAGGTTAAAATTTTTCTAAATAATTCACATGGGATTGAGAACTTCACCAAAATCCAAACAAAAAAAAATCCAAAATCCAAACTTTGACTTAGCAAGTTTAAGTACTCCGCCCTCATTGGAATCACTCGATGTCTTCCGTTAAAGAAATTGTTCGGGCACTAGGAATTTTAGAAGTCGCGCTATTTTCCACCACATTACCATAATTAATCCCTAATTAGAAAATACAAAATGTGCGATACATTTTAGTTAATCGCTTATTTATTTTTATATTTATGAAAATCCCCAGTCGTACTTGGGATCAGTTTTTAGATAACCATGAGTTAAACTTGCGTTACATTTGTTGCGTAAATCGCATTTATATCTATAAAATCACTAAATATTTGCTGAAAAACCAATATTTTTAAGGACGACGTCCCATATGTGTAGCATATTAGCAATTAATTTAATTCTAACTTATTTAAAAATTTCTCCCGATTCCATTTTTGCCATTTCGTCAAGATCAGCAAAATTTGCCACTTTATTTTGGCTAATTTTCATTTTTAAATGCCCCTCAAATTTTATATAGAATTAAGGTCCGGACTACATAAAGGCCAGTCCAATAAGTCAAGTCAATCACTTTTTTGAACCACGTACCGTATGTTTAGAATCGTTATCCTCTTAAAAAATGCATGTAATCAACAGGTTTTCGTCAGTCAAAGATTTATATTACATCGTTTAGTGTATAAATATATTGGAAATGGTCGATAGAACTGTCAATTTTAATAATGTATCAAATACCGGACCACGACTAAGCACTCCAAAGTATAATGTTTCCGCCAAAGTATAATTTTGTGCCTGCAGTTGAAAAATCATATTTTCGACAACCGGGGCCAAAAGCGTTTACACACAGGTATACCCGCTGTACACTTTAATATGGTGGTGGAACCATAATGTTTTGGGGTGCTATGTCGTAATTTGATATTAGACCCATTCATACAATTGACGATTGCATGGACCATTTTCTGTATATTTCCATATTAATTGACGTAATGTAATCATTCACTGAGGAAAACCTGCTTGTTATGTGAATTTTTCCACAGGATAACGATCTTAAACATATGGGACACGGTACAAAAAAAGTGATTTCAGGTCAAAATGGTTGATTTATTAGACTGGCATGCATGTAGTCGAAAACTAAATTCTATATAAAATTTGTGGGAGCATTGAATAATAAATATTACCAAGAATAAAATGGGAATTTTTGTTGATCTTGACGAAAAGGCAAAATTAGAATCGGGAGCGATTCCAAAACAAGCTAGCATTAAATTAATTGCAAATATGCCACACAGATGGCAAATAGTCATTGAAAATATAGGTTTTTCATCAAAAATTGAGTGATTTTATAGATATAAAATATGTTTAATGCAAAAAGGTTCTAATTATATATAGACATCGACCATTAAGTAAACCTTTGATTGACACTAATAAAAAAGGTTGCATTATAAAGTTAACATCTAAAAGTAAAACTAATATAAAATAAGTTATGACTTGAGAAATTATATTTTATGGCCCGCTAGTTGCTGACTGTTTTCCGCAATATGGTTTGTTACAACCAATTAAACTCAAAAAGATTATTATTGAAACCAGACGAAAAAATAGCGTCACAGTAAAATATTTACAAATTTATTTATTTTCAAAGCAAATTAATTTGTCTCCGTAAATAATGGGTCGAAGAAAAAGTTGGTGGATCACATACGACAAAAATTTGCGAAAAATATCATGAACCATGAAGGATGAAGATGCTCATAACGTAAAGCTTGGAAAGGAATCGTGCATCATGACCTACTCCAACCGGTCCAGAGGATTGATTATACTCTCAACTGTTAACAACTAATGCAATTAAAGTGTGCAATTGACGTTAAATGGGCAGAATAAAACGCCACGAACTTTTTACTCGACCCAATATATTAAAAAAAATTTAAATTACTTTAGAAATGTGGGTTGGCAATGAATTGTTCAAATGTCGAACGTTCCCTCATTAAAATATTATAAAATGAAGGTCAGAGCCATCGCAAAACAAACAAATCTATCGGAAAGTCTTACAACTTTGAACACACTGCTTTTCTGTGTCCAAAACAACATTTTTTAAAAGATAGACCAATGGAAAATACCATAATGTTACTATCAAGTCAGAACCATTGTAAGTCAGCTGCAGCAATTTAAACAGAGATAGGAGTCCAAATTTAAACTAGAACTGTTAGGCATCTATTATTCCAAATTTAATCTCTTTGGGAAATCATCATAAAAAATTCTAAGAGGCAATTGACGAATCGTATAATATTTGCCAACACGCATAAGGATTGCCTTATTTTATGGTCGGACGAATCCAGAATAAGTTCAAGAAGAACGATGCGCTAGGCGTCCTTTAAAAGTGGAATTGCGACTGATGTTATACCACTATAACTTTCAAGCATGGAGGTGGTATATACTGGTGTGCGGATGTCAACCTATATTTTGAATAAAAGAAAACAAGTTTTACCTTAACGATTTTTTCCGTCTAATAGACGTCTCACAGCCCTAGTTGATATTCTTACTCCTAAATCTGTTTGAATTGCTGCAGCTGCCTTAAAAATGGTACCGACTGATAGTAACTATACGTGATTATTCACCTTCATCATAATTATCTATGTCCTTTTTAAAAATGTGGTTTGAAGTTATGGGATTTTGCGATAGATTTGGTTGTTTTGCGATGGCTTTGACCTTAATTTTCTTAAAACTCATTGTTCGTTAAGTTTCATAACGAAAGCAACAATTCTAAGCATGCGAGCTATGCTTAGACTTTGTCGACTATCATTCAAAAATAGAAATTCGGTACAAATACCCATTTGTACATATGGATTATTAAATGAAAGGACATTTTTTCAAGATTTGTTGTTTGTTTGCAGTTTGTTGCAGGTATTTCTCAAGATTCGAAAGCGTGGTGACCACTGGTACACTTTATATTATAACCGCACATATTATCACGTATGTAATAATCTTTGGCTTAGACGGACTATAACTTTTGTAGTTCTTACTAACTTCATCAGACCATCTATCACAATATCCGTACTTAGCGCTTTCAAAAAATGGCGATAATTTTGACAAACAAACACGAAACACGGTTGCCTAAAAGTAAAAAAAAAAAAAAAAAACGGAAAAATCACTTGTTTTAATTAATTGTACATTTATTTAAGTACTTTTTTCCGTGAAATGTACCAAAGTTGAAAAATAAGTTGAACTGCAGTTTACCGGCCACCTCACCAAACCGAATAAAAATTCGCCACACCCCTTTACATAAAAAAATATGAATTTTGTCCCTCTCTACCATTTGGAACCACCAACAAATTAAAAACGAGTGGGTGTAAAAACTGGTTTTCAAATGTATTTCAAAGGTCAAACATTTTCAAAATAATTGCCACGGTATTGAGAACATCACAAGCCACCAAAATGGTGTAAGAGGCCACGAACTTTTTACTCGAACCCAATATATTAAATATAATTAAATTTGAAAAATAAAATATGGGTTGGGCAAGGGAATGTTCAAATGTCAAACGTTCCCTCATTAAAATGTTATAAAATAAAGGTCAAAGCCATCGCAAAACAATCAAATCTATCGGAACGTCTCATAACTTTCTACACAATGCTTTTCTGCCTTCAAAACCACATTTTTGAGAAGAACATAGATTAAGGTAAATAATCACCTACAGTTACTATCAGTCGGAACTATTTTTAAGTCAGCTGCAGCAATTCAAACAGAGTTAGAAGTATAAATATCAACTAGGGCAGTGAGGCGTCCTTAATTTTTTAACATTTTAATGAGGGAATATACGGCATTTGAACATTGCTAAACATTGCACATTGTAACCATTTTTAGTTTACGATTGTGGCGATTATCATTATGTATTATTTCAAAAAAGCACCTCAAATATAAGCTGAGTTTGGTACAACTCCTTAAACTCAAAAAGTCAGTATTAAAAGATGACAAAAAAATAGGGTCACGTTAAAAATAACTAAAAGTGTATATTTTCAATAAAAAATAATTAAATATCTGAGTTTGGAAATGAGCTAAACGGTCAATGGACACGCCCACATAAGTATCTTATATATAACTCCAATAACTCGTAAAGTATATAAGATATAGTTTTAAAATTTAAAAAGTTATATTTAAAATTCGCTTATAAAAATGAGTTTTATAAATATTTGAAAGAGTTTCATCGCACTCTTTTGTATCGTTCTTCTATTGCTTTTGTCGTGACATTTTTTTTTTTAGCTTAAATAGCGTTATAAATGGTAGCTTTGCCTGACATTCGTCGCTCTAGTGCTTTTGTCGTTATGTTCGGTTTTGTTCGAGCATATTCAATTTCCACAACAAAAAATTTTTTCGAAGAATTCGCTAAAAATGGTATAGTCACGGCTTAGACTGACCGGCAATTATCTGCACAATAAAAGTTATCGATATATTTCCATTCCTAGGCGTGCACAGAATGAGTGCAACAAGGCGAGCATGCTATCTGTGGTCAAAACTTTCATCGATCAGTTTGTTATTTGTTACGATTGCACGGAATGAGAGCAACAAGGCGAGCATGATTTCGTTGAGTTTGTCGCTTTTGTCGCTGCGTTTGCTTTGGTTCGAAAATAACACTCTCTGTTTTGTTTCAAGGACATTTTTATTTTAATATTTTTTGGTTTGCTAAAATAGCGTTATAAATGGTACAGTCACGCTTTGTGATGAGCGGAGCTATGCAATAAATACTTTAGAATTGTTTCGCGTTCGTCGCATTCACTCTTTTTTTCTATTGCTTTTTTCGTTATGTCCGTTGTTGGTCGAGCGTTGAATTTTTTTGTCTTCTTTGTATTTAAATTGGAACAGCGGTAAAAACGTTTTGCCAAAGGTACAGTATTTGTATTTGTCTGAGTATTAAACAATTATGTATTAAACAAACGGTAATTTAAAATGTTAAAAAGGATTTAAAAATTTTTAGAGTTCTCTTCGCATGCAGTCGAGTTCTATAGTTCCTCATACTTTTTTTCAATAGTTCCGCCCATTTTAGCCAAAAAAAATACACTGAAAAATATTATTGATCATTAAATGATACATCAAAAAAAACGTACCAAACAGAAAAAAACATCAAAATTTTGAGAGTTCTCTTCACATACAGTCGAATTCTATAGTTCCTCATACTTTTTTTAAAAAGTTCCGACCGCTTTAGCCATAAAAAATACACTCAAAATAATTTGAAAATCCGTAAATCATAAAATTTTTCAAAATGCCAGAAAATCAAAAAATGTTGAGAGTTCTCTTCGCATGCAGTCGAGTTCTATAGTTCCTCATACTTTTTTTAAATAGTTCCGACCATTTTAGCCATAAAAAATACACTCAAAATAATTTGAAAAACCGTAAATCATAAAATTTTTCAAAATGCCAGAAAATCAAAAAATGTTGAGAGTTCTCTTCGCATGCAGTCGAATTCTATAGTTCCTCATACTTTTTTTAAAAAGTTCCGACCATTTTAGCCATAAAAAATACACTCAAAATAATTTAAAAAACCGTAAATCAAAAAAATTTTCAAAACTCCAGAAAATCAAAAAATTTTGAGAGTTCTTTTCGCATGCAGTCGAGTTCTATAGTTTCTCATACTTTTTTTTTAAAGTTCCGACCATTTTAGCCATCAAAAATGCACTCAAAATAATTTGAAAAACCGTAAATCATAAAATTATTCAAAATGCCAGATAATCAAAAAATTTTGAGAGTTCTCTTCACATGCAGTCGAGTTCTATAGTTCCTCATCCTTTTTTTAAAAAGTTCCGACCATTTTAGCTATAAAAAATACACTCAAAATAATTTGAAAAACCGTAAATCAAAAAAAATTTCAAAACTCCAGAAAATCAAAAAAATTTGAGAGTTCTCTTCGCATGCAGTCGAGCTCTATAGTTCCTCATACTTTTTTAAAAAGTTCCGACCATTTTAGCCATAAAAAATACACTCAAAATAATTTGAAAAACCGTAAATTATAAAATTTTTCAAAATACCAGAAAATCAAAAAATTTTGAGAGTTCTCTTCGCATGCAGTCGAGTTCTATAGTTCCTCATACTTTTTTTAAATAGTTCCGACCATTTTAGCCATAAAAAATACACTCAAAATAATTTGGAAAACCGTAAACTATAAAATTTTTCAAAATGCTAGAAAATCAAAAAAAATTGAGAGTTTTACTCGCATGCAGTCGAGTTCTATAGTTCCTCATACTTTTTTTAAATAGTTCCGACCATTTTAGCCATAAAAAATGCACTCAAAATAATTTGAAAAACCGTAAATCAAAAAAAAAAAATTCAAAACTCCAGAAAATCAAAAAATTTTGAGAGTTCTCTTCGCATGCAGTCGAGTTCTAAAGTTCCTCATACTTTTTTTAAAAAGTTCCGACAATTTTAGCCATAAAAATACATTCAAAATAATATGAAAAACCGTAAATCAAAAAAATTTTCAAAATGTCAGAAAATCAAAAAATGTTGAGAGTTCTCTTCGCATGCAGTCGAGTTCTATAGTTCCTCATACTTTTTTTTAAAAAGTTCCGACCATTTTAGCCATAAAAAATACACTCAAAATAATTTGAAAAACCGTATATCATAAAATTTTTCAAAATGCCAGAAAATCAAAAAATTTTGAGAGTTCTCTTCGCATGCAGTCGAGTTCTATAGTTCCTCATACTTTTTTTAAATAGTTCCGACCGTTTTAGCCATAAAAAATACACTCAAAATAATTTGAAAAACCGTAAATCAAATTAAAAAAATTCAAAACTCCAGAAAATCAAAAAATTTTGAGAGTTCTCTTCGCATGCAGTCGAGTTCTATAGTTCCTCATACTTTTTTTAAAAAGTTCCGACCATTTTAGCTATAAAAAATACACTCAAAATAATGTGAAAAACCGTAAATCAAAAAAAATTTCAAAACTCCAGAAAATCAAAAAAATTTGAGAGTTCTCTTCGCATGCAGTCGAGCTCTATAGTTCCTCATACTTTTTTTAAAAAGTTCCGACCATTTTAGCCATAAAAAATACACTCAAAATAATTTGAAAAACCGTAAACTATAAAATTTTTCAAAATGCTAGAAAATCAAAAAAAATTGAGAGTTTTATTCGCATGCAGTCGAGTTCTATAGTTCCTCATACTTTTTTTAAATAGTTCCGACCATTTTAGCCATAAAAAATGCACTCAAAATAATTTGAAAAACCGTAAATCAAAAAAAAAAAATTCAAAACTCCAGAAAATCAAAAAATTTTGAGAGTTCTCTTCGCATGCAGTCGAGTTCTATAGTTCCTCATACTTTTTTTTTAAAGTTCCGACAATTTTAGCCATAAAAAATACATTCAAAATAATATGAAAAACCGTAAATCAAAAAAATTTTCAAAATGTCAGAAAATCAAAAAATGTTGAGAGTTCTCTTCGCATGCAGTCGAGTTCTATAGTTTCTCATACTTTTTTTAAAAAGTTCCGACCATTTTAGCCATAAAAAATACACTCAAAATAATTTGAAAAACCGTATATCATAAAATTTTTCAAAATGCCAGAAAATCAAAAAATTTTGAGAGTTCTCTTCGCATCCAGTCGAGTTCTATAGTTCCTCATACTTTTTTTAAATAGTTCCGACCGTTTTAGCCATAAAAAATACACTCAAAATAATTTGAAAAACCGTAAATCAAAAAAAAAAAAAATTGAAAACTCCAGAAAATCAAAAAATTTTGAGAGTTCTCTTCGCATGCAGTCGAGTTCTATAGTTCCTCATACTTTTTTTAAAAAGTTCCGACAATTTTAGCCATAAAAAATACATTCAAAATAATATGAAAAACCGTAAATCAAAAAAATTTTCAAAACTCCAGAAAATCAAAAAATTTTGAAAGTTCTCTTCGCATGCAGTCGAGTTCTATAGTTCCTTATACTTTTTTTAAAAAGTTCCGACCATTTCAGCCATAAAAAATACACTCAAAATAATTTGAAAAACCGTAAATCAAAAAAATTTTCAAAATGTCAGAAAATCAAAAAATTTTGAGAGTTCTCTTCGCATGCAGTCGAGTTCTATAGTTCCTCATACTTTTTTTTTAAAAGTTCCGACCATTTTAGCCATAAAAAATACACTCAAAATAATTTGAAAAACCGTAAATCAAAAAAAATTTCAAAACTCCAGAAAATTTTAAGAGTTCTCTTCGCATGCAGTCGAGTTCTATAGTTCCTCATACTTTTTTTAAATAGTTCCGACCATTTTAGCCATAAAAAATACACTCAAAATAATTTGAAAAACCGTAAACTATAAAATTTTTCAAAATGCCAGAAAATCAAAAAATTTTGAGAGTTCTCTTCGCATGCAGTCGAGTTCTATAGTTCCTCATACTTTTTTTTTTAAAGTTCCGACCATTTTAGCCATAAAAAATGCACTCAAACTAATTTGAAAAACCGTAAATCTTTTTTTAAAAAGTTCCGATCGTAATTTATATCTATATCCATTCATATCAATATCTGTTCACAATAATCTTTTTTTTTCATTTATGTAGTTTTATGCCTTTAAAACTCAATACGCCCATATATAATTTTCTTTTTATGCAATAAAGGCGTATAAATAATTAATTTATTTTAATAAATTGTTTTATTTATTAATAGTAGCTTTAAAACAAATTTGAAAAGTGCGCAACAAAGCTAAAAGTTTAAACTTTAATGGAAAATTGGTGCCAATAATATTGGTTGTATTTTTTATAGAATACGGACATTCAAAAATGTTCATCACATATATCTCTCAAACTTACTTTTTCAACCCAACGCTACAATTGAAGCGTTGGGTGCAATATGGGCGTTATGCATCATAACGCCCTTTTTGCAATATTCGCATCGAATGATACCAGCAGTGCATTCTACCATCCTGTAAAATCGCTGATCGATTGCATAAAGTTTTTTTGTCGTTTTATGCAATATTTTTTTATTCGGTTTTTCAAATTATTTTGAGTGTATTTTTTATGGCTAAAATGGTCGGAACTTTTTAAAAAAAGTATGAGGAACTATAGAACTCGACGGCATGCGAAGAGAACTCTCAAAATTTTTTGATTTTCTGGAGTTTTGAATTTTTTTTTTTGATTTACGGTTTTTCAAATTATTTTGAGTGCATTTTTTATGGCTAAAATGGTCGGAACTATTTAAAAAAAGTATGAGGAACTATAGAACTCGACTGCATGCGAGTAAAACTCTCAATTTTTTTTGATTTTCTAGCATTTTGAAAAATTTTATAGTTTACGGTTTTCCAAATTATTTTGAGTGTATTTTTTATGGCTAAAATGGTCGGAACTATTTAAAAAAAGTATGAGGAACTATAGAACTCGACTGCATGCGAAGAGAACTCTCAAAATTTTTTGATTTTCTGGTATTTTGAAAAATTTTATAATTTACGGTTTTTCAAATTATTTTGAGTGTATTTTTTATGGCTAAAATGGTCGGAACTTTTTAAAAAAGTATGAGGAACTATAGAGCTCGACTGCATGCGAAGAGAACTCTCAAATTTTTTTGATTTTCTGGAGTTTTGAAATTTTTTTTGATTTACGGTTTTTCAAATTATTTTGAGTGTATTTTTTATAGCTAAAATGGTCGGAACTTTTTAAAAAAAGGATGAGGAACTATAGAACTCGACTGCATGTGAAGAGAACTCTCAAAATTTTTTGATTTTGTGGAGTTTTGAAAATTTTTTTGATTTACGGTTTTTCAAATTATTTTGAGTGTATTTTTTATGGCTAAAATGGTCGGAACTTTTTAAAAAAAGTATGAGGAACTATAGAACTCGACTGCATGCGAAGAGAACTCTCAAAATTTTTTGATTTTCGGACATTTTGAAAATTTTTTTGATTTACGGTTTTTCAAATTATTTTGAGTGTATTTTTATTGGCTAAAATGGTCGGAACTTTTTAAAAAAAGTATGAGAAACTATAGAACTCGACTGCATGCGAAAAGAACTCTCAACATTTTTTGATTTTCTGGAGTTTTGAAATTTTTTTTGATTTACGGTTTTTCAAATTATTTTGAGTGTATTTTTTATGGCTAAAATGGTCGGAACTTTTTAAAAAAAGTATGAGGAACTATAGAACTTTTCAAATTATTTTGAGTGTATTTTTTATGGCTAAAATGGTCGGAACTTTTTAAAAAAAGTATGAGGAACTATAGAACTCGACGGCATGCGAAGAGAACTCTCAAAATTTTTTGATTTTCTGGAGTTTTGATTTTTTTTTTTTGATTTACGGTTTTTCAAATTATTTTGAGTGTATTTTTTATGGCTAAAATGGTCGAAACTATTTAAAAAAAGTATGAGGAACTATAGAACTCGACTGCATGCGAAGAGAACTCTCAAAATTTTTTGATTTTCTGGCATTTTGAAAAATTTTATGGTTTACGGTTTTTCAAATTATTTTGAGTGTATTTTTTATGGCTAAAATAGTCGGAACTATTTAAAAAAAGTATGAGGAACTATAGAACTCGACTGCATGCGAAGAGAAAACTCCAAATTTTTTGATTTTCTGGTATTTTGAAAAATTTTATAATTTACGGTTTTTCAAATTATTTTGAGTGTATTTTTTATGGCTAAAATGGTCGGAACTTTTTAAAAAAAGTATGAGGAACTATAGAACTCGACGGCATGCGAAGAGAACTCTCAAAATTTTTTGATTTTCTGGAGTTTTGAATTTTTTTTTTTGATTTACGGTTTTTCAAATTATTTTGAGTGCATTTTTTATGGCTAAAATGGTCGGAACTATTTAAAAAAAGTATGAGGAACTATAGAACTCGACTGCATGCGAGTAAAACTCTCAATTTTTTTTGATTTTCTAGCATTTTGAAAAATTTTATAGTTTACGGTTTTCCAAATTATTTTGAGTGTATTTTTTATGGCTAAAATGGTCGGAACTATTTAAAAAAAGTATGAGGAACTATAGAACTCGACTGCATGCGAAGAGAACTCTCAAAATTTTTTGATTTTCTGGTATTTTGAAAAATTTTATAATTTACGGTTTTTCAAATTATTTTGAGTGTATTTTTTATGGCTAAAATGGTCGGAACTTTTTAAAAAAGTATGAGGAACTATAGAGCTCGACTGCATGCGAAGAGAACTCTCAAATTTTTTTGATTTTCTGGAGTTTTGAAATTTTTTTTGATTTACGGTTTTTCAAATTATTTTGAGTGTATTTTTTATAGCTAAAATGGTCGGAACTTTTTAAAAAAAGGATGAGGAACTATAGAACTCGACTGCATGTGAAGAGAACTCTCAAAATTTTTTGATTTTCTGGAGTTTTGAAAATTTTTTTGATTTACGGTTTTTCAAATTATTTTGAGTGTATTTTTTATGGCTAAAATGGTCGGAACTTTTTAAAAAAAGTATGAGGAACTATAGAACTCGACTGCATGCGAAGAGAACTCTCAAAATTTTTTGATTTTCGGACATTTTGAAAATTTTTTTGATTTACGGTTTTTCAAATTATTTTGAGTGTATTTTTATTGGCTAAAATGGTCGGAACTTTTTAAAAAAAGTATGAGAAACTATAGAACTCGACTGCATGCGAAAAGAACTCTCAACATTTTTTGATTTTCTGGAGTTTTGAAATTTTTTTTGATTTACGGTTTTTCAAATTATTTTGAGTGTATTTTTTATGGCTAAAATGGTCGGAACTTTTTAAAAAAAGTATGAGGAACTATAGAACTTTTCAAATTATTTTGAGTGTATTTTTTATGGCTAAAATGGTCGGAACTTTTTAAAAAAAGTATGAGGAACTATAGAACTCGACGGCATGCGAAGAGAACTCTCAAAATTTTTTGATTTTCTGGAGTTTTGATTTTTTTTTTTTGATTTACGGTTTTTCAAATTATTTTGAGTGTATTTTTTATGGCTAAAATGGTCGAAACTATTTAAAAAAAGTATGAGGAACTATAGAACTCGACTGCATGCGAAGAGAACTCTCAAATTTTTTTGATTTTCTGGCATTTTGAAAAATTTTATGGTTTACGGTTTTTCAAATTATTTTGAGTGTATTTTTTATGGCTAAAATGGTCGGAACTATTTAAAAAAAGTATGAGGAACTATAGAACTCGACTGCATGCGAAGAGAAAACTCCAAATTTTTTGATTTTCTGGTATTTTGAAAAATTTTATAATTTACGGTTTTTCAAATTATTTTGAGTGTATTTTTTATGGCTAAAATGGTCGGAACTTTTTAAAAAAAGTATGAGGAACTATAGAACTCGACTGCATGCGAAGAGAACTCTCAAAATTTTTTGATTTTCTGGAGTTTTGAAATTTTTTTTGATTTACGGTTTTTCAAATTATTTTGAGTGTATTTTTTATGGCTAAAATGGTCGGAACTTTTTAAAAAAAGTATGAGGAACTATAGAACTCGACTGCATGCGAAGAGAACTCTCAAAATTTTTTGATTTTCTGGCATTTTGAAAATTTTTATAGTTTACGGTTTTTCAAATTATTTTGAGTGTATTTTTTATGGCTAAAATGGTCGGAACTTTTTAAAAAAAGTATGAGGAACTATAGAACTCGACTGCATGCGAAGAGAACTCTCAACCTTTTTTTGATTTTCTGACATTTTGAAAATTTTTTTGATTTACGGTTTTTTATATTAATTTGAGTGTATTTTTTATGGCTAAAATGGTCGGAACTTTTTAAAAAAAGTATGAGAAACTATAGAACTCGACTGCATGCGAAAAGAACTCTCAACATTTTTTGATTTTCTGGAGTTTTGAAATTTTTTTTGATTTACGGTTTTTCAAATTATTTTGAGTGTATTTTTTATGGCTAAAATGGTCGGAACTTTTTAAAAAAAGTATGAGGAACTATAGAACTCGACTGCATGCGAAAAGAACTCTCAAAATTTTTTGATTTTCTGGAGTTTTGAAATTTTTTTTGATTTACGGTTTTTCAAATTATTTTGAGTGTATTTTTTATGGCTAAAATGGTCGGAACTTTTTAAAAAAAGTATGAGGAACTATAGAACTCGACTGCATGCGAAGAGAACTCTCAACATTTTTTGATTTTCTGGCATTTTGAAAATTTTATGATTTACGGTTTTTCAAATTATTTTGAGTGTATTTTTTATGGCTAAAACGGTCGGAACTTTTTAAAAAAAGTATGAGGAACTATAGAATTCGACTGTATGTGAAGAGAACTGTCAAAATTTTGATGTTTTTTTCTGTTTGGTACGTTTTTTTTGATGTATCATTTAATGATCAATAATATTTTTCAGTGTATTTTTTTTGGCTAAAATGGGCGGAACTATTGAAAAAAAGTATGAGGAACTATAGAACTCGACTGCATGCGAAGAGAACTCTCAACATTTTTTGATTTTCTGGCATTTTGAAAAATTTTATGATTTACGGTTTTTCAAATTATTTTGAGTGTATTTTTTATGGCTAAAACGGTCGGAACTTTTTAAAAAAAGTATGAGGAACTATAGAATTCGACTGTATGTGAAGAGAACTGTCAAAATTTTGATGTTTTTTTCTGTTTGGTACGTTTTTTTTTGATGTATCATTTAATGATCAATAATATTTTTCAGTGTATTTTTTTTTTGGCTAAAATGGGCGGAACTATTGAAAAAAAGTATGAGGAACTATAGAACTCACCTGCATGCGAAGAGAACTCACCTTTTTTGTTGATCTTCTGGGAATTGATATGCTAAGTTCACAGACACTATTTGAGAGGGGTTTTATTTTTACTTATTGAGAAATAAAAAATAAATGTGTACATAGTTTTTTTTGATTTCACAACTCCAACAACGATATGAGCATTGTAACATCAAAGAACTATAATAGATAATTATTTATATCTCAGTAACCAATTAACATATTTTAATGAAACAAATGGTTTATACATATTAGCTTTTTGATCATGCATTTAATAAAAATAACAATTTAATAAAATAAAATACATTTAACTTAGAAAAAGTTAAATAATTTTTCAAATTACTGTTACTTATACGTCCCACACTTTTAAAAATCAGAAACTATTTTTTTTTTTTGAAACCCTGGAGTTTTCCACGTCGATTAAAGTAATAGTTTCGATGGAGTCTCCTATAGTTTCCGAACTATCAAGTTTCGATTGCCAAATTTTCTCCATACAAAATTGCTTTTGCTTATTTCTTTAATTTCATATTTTGCTTATTATAATTTTCTACCAGGAATAGTATGGCAGAGAACCAATTTCGTATGGAGAAAAATTTTCAATTGAACTCTTAAACTTGTTCAGAAACTATCGATGTTATTTTTTTAATCCAGGGTTCAAAAAATTTTTTTTTTGATTGTTTAAATTACGGAGCGTATACGTAACAGTTATTTGAAATATATATTTAACTTTTTCAAAGTTAAATGTGTTTTATTTTTTAAATTGTTATTTTCATTTGAATGTGTGATCAAAAGGCTTATATAAACCATTAACTTCATAAGCATATGTTAATGGTTACAGGGATATAAATAATTATCAAATATAGTACTTTGATTGATGCTTCAATGCTCATAACTCTGTTGGAGTTGAGAAATAAAAAAAAAAACTAAGTACACAGTTATTTTTTATTTCTTGACCACTATCTATCAACACAATTTCATAAAAATCGGAAGACATCGTGCCAAGATGTATATTTCTGACGTGGAATGACCCATAAATATTTTCATTTAAGTACAAAAGTAAATACATATGTACAGTATTTTTTATAGTCATTTTATACTATGTTCAGTGTAACCATGTATCATTTTCTTGTCTTAAATGCTACACAAATAATTAAAAATGGTTAAAATTAAAATAAAAATATCCGAGTTTATATCGAAATATTTTCAATACGTGTAGGAATATTACCATTCCTTAGTATATCAAAAATAGTCTTGAAAATTAAAAAAATTGCGTTGGTTTTTTGAGAAACTATTTTTCAACAGTACTATATATATTTGTTTCTTTTATATCTAAGTAGTGGATGAATATGGCTTAAAATGACGATTGTAATTTTCTTAAAAACATAATGTATGTATTAGGAAAAAAACCGAGTATTTATAATAACTCGGTGAAGTTGAATTTAACCGCATACTCAGTATTTTCATATTACGTAACGTTTCCAAGAAAATTGCCCACAAAAACGCAATTATTCATATAACTGTACAGAAGCATTAATTATTTTCAACATAATTCCGTTTGCATATTTCTGTCATTATCGAAATGATGTTCAATTTGCTCCGCTGTGTTTAATTATCGGCTGAAAATCATCGATATATTTCCATTCCTATGCGTGCGCAGAATGAGTGCAACAAGGCGAACATGCTTTTGTCGTGTTGCTTTCGTTTTGTTTCTTACAATTGCACAGAACGAGTGCAACAAGGCGAGCATGCTATCATAATCGACACACATACTCTTCGTTTCTATTGCTTATGGTATTCCATTGTTCGTTAAGTTTCATAACGAAAGCAACAATTCTAAGCATGCCCGCTATGCTTAGCGTTTGTCGACTATCATTTAAGTGTGTGGATTCAATTGGAACTGTCTTGTGGTGTTAATTATTGTGTACTTTGTGTTTAGAATTTCTGAAAAGTGATAAATTTAAATACATTTTGTTCTTATACTAGAAGTGAGTAAAAAGTGAGAAAAAATAGAAATTCGGTACAACTACCCATATGTAAAGGACATTCATTCAATATTTGTGTTTTGTTGCAGGTATTTTCACGTATGTATTAATCTTTTTTTTTTATAATTCTTACTAACTTCGTCACACCATCAATCACAATTTCTCCACTTGGCACTTTCAAAATTATGGGGGCGATAATTTTGACAAACAAACCCGAAAAACGTGTGCCTAAAAGTTTGAGTTGTACATTTATTTAAGTACACTTTTCTGTGAAATGTACCAAAGTACAAAAAATCAGCTGAAATGTTTTCTGGCCACCTCACCAAACCGAAAAATATTTGCCACGCCCCTTTAAATAAAAGATAAAAAAAATATAAGTTCAATCAAATTTTGTCCCTCTCTCTCCCCCCTGAAACCCCACAAAAATTATAAAGGAGTGGGTGTAAAAACTGGTTTTCAAGTGTATTTCGAAGGTTAAATTTTTCTAAATAATGGGTTTGAGAACTTCACCCCCCCCCCCATAAAATAAAAAATTAAATTTTTAAAAAACATAATTTTCCAAAAAGTGGTACAATAAAAAAAAAATAAAAAGGGTCATACCACGCATGAATGGGCAGATGTAGCCATATACAAAATTCATCTTTTTATACCCTACACTAAGAGTGAAAGGCTATATTCAGTTTGGCACGCCATTTGTAACACCCAGAAGCGTCTCCGGTATGGAAAAGTATATATATTCTTGATCAGCATGACCTCCTGAGTCGATTAATGTCTGTCTGTCTGTCCGTCTGTTGAAATCCCTACTACTTTAAATTTGAAGAGTTAGATTAACGAAACTTATAATTTAGATATCTTATACACCTACGCTATACGTGCGAAAAAATTGGCGAGATCGGTCAATTGTGACCTGTGATCTCACCATTTATATTCAAATAACTCATATAAAATTTCCATCTACAGTTCAATTTTACTGTATACGTGCTTAGGGAAACTTTTTTGGTCAAATATATATTGACTTCATGCTCACATACATGGAAATAATGTTTTCCCGCGAACCGACTTGTGGTTCCCATAAAAAAAAAATCGAAAATCGGTACACCTACCCTTTTGTAAATATGGGTTTCAAATGAATGGAAATTCTTCAGCGATTGAAAGATTGTAGTTTTTTCAGGATTCGTATACCCTGGTGACCTATATATCACTTTGAATGGTAACCACGCATATGTGTAGGGTATTAATAGTCGGCTTAGACCGACTATAATTTTGATAGTCCTAACTATCATAATAACACCTACTACAAAATGTCCCTACTTTAAATTTTTCCATGTGATCTAACCTTCCAAATTGATTATTTTATGTTTGTAACCTTTTTTGGAAAATAGGGGTTTCTAAAAAGGTAGTTTTTTTTAAAAGGTTGCTGGTTATTTTTGGTGGCATATGAAACTCTTATTTCAGCTTATTTTTAATATTTTTTTGGCCTTTGAAATACACTTGAAAGAACAGCTTCTAATCCCCTCCACGGTTTTGATTTTTGTGTGAGTCCCAGGGGGGAGATCGTCTAAAATAGATTGAACTTAATTTTTTTATTTAAAGGGGCCTGGCAATTATATATTTTTTAATTCTGTTCTCTAATGAAATTTGGTCACTTTTTATTTACGAATGTGGCAATCACTTGCAAGAAATTTAAATCGTATTTTGTGGCCCGCTATTTTCCGACTGTTTTCCACAACACTGGTTTGGTACAACCAATTACATTAAAATAGCTACAAATTTATGTATTTTAAAAGCAAAATAAGTTGTAAGTAATTTTTTATAATCTTGGGTCAAGGAAAAAGTTGGTGGATACATACGACAATAATTTGCGAAAATGATCGTGAACCAAGAAAAATGTAGATCACAAACAGTGAATAATCTTTGATAAACGCTTCATAATGTAATGCTATGTGTTTGGTGTGATTGGAATGAAATCGTGCATCATGAGCTGCTCTAACTGGTCCAGAGGATTAATTATACTCTCAACTATGAAAAACTAATGCAATTAAAGTGTACAATTGACGTCAAACGGGCAAAATTGCTGTAAAAGGCCACGAACTTTTTAGTCGACCCAATATATTACATAAAATTAAATTTTAAAAATAAAATATTTTAGTTTAGAAATGTGGGTTGGGCAAAGGATTGTTAAAATGTCGAACGTTCCCTCATTAATATATTATAAAATAAATGTCAAAGCCATCGCAAAACAAACAAATCTATCGGAAAACCTAAAACTTGTACACACTGCTTTTCTGGATCCAAAACAACATTTTTCAAAAGATAGACCATAGAAAACTGTCATGATGTTGAATAATCCCATAAAGTTACTATCAAGTCGGAACCATTGTAAGTGAGCTGCAGCAATTTAAACAGAGATAGGAATCAAAATTTTAACTAAAACTGTGAGGCATCTATTAGTAAAAAAATCTCTTTGGCAGATCAATACGAAAAGTCCCATTGCCAACTGAGGCACATCGGAAGAAATGTATAATATTTACCAAAACGCGTAAGGATTGGGACATCCAACTACTCCATAAAAAATGCTTTGTTTTATGGTCGGACTAATCCAAAATAAATTTAAGAGGAACGATGCGCTAGGCGTCCTAAGAAAGTGGAATTGCGACTGATGTTATACCACTATAACTTTCAAGCATATAGTTGGTGATAGAATTGTGTGGGGATGCTTTTCTTGGTCCGGACACCACCCTATATTTTGGATAAAACAAAACATGGACTAAAATTTTAACGATTTTTTTGACTTTTAGACTCCTCACAGCCCTAGTTTTAATTTGCTGCAGCTGACTTGAAAAAGGTTCAGACTTGATAGTAACTGTATGTGATTATCCAAATTCATGATAGTTATCTATGGCCTGCCTCTTCAAATATGTGGTTTTGAAGGCAGAACAGCATTCTGTACAAAGTTATGTGACTTTCCGTTGCTTTCCGATGGCCTTGACCTTCATTTTTTAACATTTTAATGAGGGAACATTCGACGTATGAACACTGCTAAACATTGAACATTTTTACCATTTCTGTAATTTTTAACAAAGTTTAAAATATTGAGATATAAAGTTATAGAAAACTTATTTTGAAATTTCACTTATTTTGAAATTTGTTGGCGATCACTTTTTGTCATATATTATTTTCAATGCCACATATTGATACTTCACCATTTACAAATGTAATTCAGAAAAGATCAATTGAAATTCAGAAATTCCATTTGAAATTGAAAAGACATCAATTTAAATTCTGAAATTCCATTTGAAATTCCAAAGACATCAATTGAAATTCAGAAATTCTATTTGAAATTCAGAAGACATCAATTGAAATTCAGAAATTTCCATTTGAAATTCAGAAGTTTCCATTTGAAATTCAAAAGTTTTCATTTTAAATTCAGAAATTTGCATTTGAAATTCAGAAATTTTAATTGAAATTCGGAAATTTCCATTTGAAATTCAGAAATTTTAATTTTATATTAAAAAATTTCCATTTGAAATTCAGAAAACTGCATTTGATATTCATAAATTTCCATTTGCAATTCATAGGTTTCTATTTTCAGAAATTTTCATTTTAAATTCAGAAATTTCCATTTGAAATTCAGAAATTACAATTGAAATTCAGATATTTCCATTTGAAATTCTGAAGTTTCCATTTGAAATTCAGAAATTTTCATTAGAAATTCAGAAATTTTCATTTGAAATTCAGAAGTCTCCATTTGAAATTCAGAAGTTTCCAATTCAAATTCAGCAATCAAAAGAAATTGGAATGGAAATTTATGAAATTCCTATTGAATTTCTGTCAAAAACCAATTGTTCGGAGCATGACGTTTGACGCAGGCAGAGAAAACAAAGTGGTAACGATAATCACTTTATTTGTTTTAATGTCGTTCGTCCGATTTTCGCCAAGATCTTGTGCTTTTGACGTTATGTTCGTTGTTGTTTGAGCATATTCATAATGTTTGTGATTTTTTTTTGTGGAATTTCAATTCTATGCTAAAGTTCGCTAAAATGGTACAGTCACGGGTTTGGCTGACGTTAAATTATCGGCACAATACAAGTTATCGATATATTTCCATTCCTACGCGAGCACAAAATGAGTGCAAAAAGGAGAACAACTTTCGTCGTGTTCCTTTCATTTTGTTTCTTACAATTGCACAGAACGAGTGAAACAAGGCGAGCATGCTATGATAGTCGACACACTCATTCTTCGTTGATATTGCTTATGATATTCCATTGTTCGTTAAGTTTCATAACAAAAGCAACAATTCTTAGCATGCGCGCTATGCTTTTCCTTTGTCGATTATTATTCAAGTGCGTGGTTTCAAACGGAAAGGTGTTTTTATTTTAATAATAATTATGTAGTTTGTGTTTAAGAATTCTGAAAAGTGATAAAATTAAATACAAAATTTTGTTCTTTTGCCACAAGTGAGTAAGAAGTAAGAAAAAAAAATATAAAATTAGGTACAACTACCCATTTGTACGTAGGGGTACTCAAATGAAAGGACATTTGAGTGTTGGTATTTTCAAGATTCGTAAGCCGTGGTGACCACTTGTCCACTTTTAATGATAACCGCACACATTATCACGTATGTATTAATTTTTAGTTTAGACTGACTATAATTTTTATAATTCTTATTAACTTCATCACACCATCTATTTGGCGCTTTTAATATTATAGAGGTAACATTTTTCAAACAAACCCGAAACACGTGTGCCGAAAAGTAAAAAAAAAACGGACAATTCACTTGTTTGAATTGTACATTTATTTAGGTACACTTTTCTGTGAAATATATCAAAGTGAAAAAATAAGCTGAACTGCAGTTTACCAGCCACCTCACCAAACCGAATAAAAATTCGTCACGCCCCTTTAAATAAAAAATATAAGTTCAATCAAATGTTGTCCCTCTCTCCCCCTGGAACCCCACACAAATTAAATACGTTTGGTATAAAAACTGGTTTTCAAGTGTATTTCAAAGGTCAAAATTTTCGAAATAATTGCCACGGGAGTGAGAACTTCACATGCCACTAAATTTTTAGAAAACATAATTTTCCAAAAAATGGTACAACAAGAAATTTAAAAGGGTCATACCACGCCCTTGTTCATGAATGGGCTGATGTAGCCATATAAAAAATATGATCATCAGTATCACCGTGACCTCAAATAATACTCCAGTTGACTAATATGGGTGTTGCAAGGCATTAGTCAACTAATTGGGGATTCTAAAAAGTTAGTTTTTTTTAATAATGTGGCTGGTGATTTTTTGGTGGCATATTAAGCTCTTATTCCTGCTTAATTTTTTTGTATTTTTTACCTTTGAAATTCCCTTGAAAGAACATTTTCTACTTTGTATAATCTCCGTAAATATTGGGTCGAGGAACAAGTTGGTGAATCACATAAGGCAATAATTTGCAAAAAAGATCGTAAACCAAGAAGGATGAAGATGAACAAACAGGGAAAAAATCTTGAATTAACGATTCATAATGTAATGCTATGTGTTTGGTGTGATTGGAATGGAATCGTGCATCATGAGCCACTCTAACTGGTCCAGAGGATTGATTATACTCTCAACTATAAAAAAGTAATGCAATTAAAGTGTGCAATTGATGTTAAACGGGCAAAATTACTGTAAAAGGCCACGAACTTTTTACTCGACCCAATATATTAAATATAATTAAATTTTAAAAATAAAATATATTACTTTAGAAATGTAGGTATGACAAAGGATTGTTAAAATTTTGAACGTCCCCTATGTTATTAAATATATGTCAAAGCCATCGCAAAACAAACAAATCTCTCGGAAAGTCTTATAACTATGTCCACACTGCTTCTCTGGGTCCAAAACCACATTTTTCAAAAGATAGGCTATAGAAAACTGTCATGATGTTGGATAATCCCATACAGTTACTATCAAGTCGGGATCATTGTAAGTAAGCTGCAACAATTTAAATAGAGATAGGAGTCCAAATTTCAAATAAAACTGTGAGGCATCTATTAGTACGCGTAAGGATTGGGATATCAAACTACTCCATTAAAATTGCCTTGTCTATTGTCGGACGAATCCAAAATATATTTAAGAGGAACGATGCGCTAGGCGCTCTAAGAAAGTGGAATTGCGACTGATGTTATACCACTAGAACTTTCAAGCATGGAAGTGGTAAGATAATGGTGTACGGATGCTTCTCTTGGTCCAGGCACCAACATATATTTTGTATAAAACAAAACATTGACTAAAACATTAACGATTTTTTCGACTACTAGACGCCTCACAGCCCTAGGGGAAATTTATACTCCTAATTCAGTTTGAGTTGCTCCAGCTGACTTAAAAAAAGTTCAGACTTGATAATAGTAACTGTATGTGATTATTCACCTTCATGATAGTTATCTATGGTCTACCTTTTCAAAACCATGAAGGCAGAACAGCATAGTGTAGAAATTTATGGGATATAAGAACATTGCACATTGTAACCATTTTTAGATAACGATTGTGGCGATCACTTGCTGTTATATGTTATTATCAATATGTATTATATCAAAAAAAGAGCACCTTAAAAAAAGCTGAGTTTGATACCAACTTTTGTAGTGACATTTTTTTTTATCTAAAATAGCGTTATAAATGATAGCTTTGCCTGACTAGCAAATAGGATGGGCAGAACAAGGTGACAAATACTTTGATATTTGTTTTCGATTAGTTCGTCGCTCTAGTGCTTTTGTCGTTATGTTCGTTGTTGTTCGAACATATTCAATTTTCACAAAATAAAATCGCGAAGATTATGATTTTTTAAATACTTTGCTAAATTGCGTTAAAAATGGTATAGTCTCGGCTTTGGCTCGAAGGTTTCGAAAAGTCGAAACGTGTGCCTAAAATTAAAAAAAACGGAAATATCACTTGTTTGAATTCTACATTTATTTATGTACACTTTTCTGTGAAATATATCAAAGTTTAATAATCAGCTGAACTGCAGTTTACCGGCCACCTCACCAAACCGAACAAAAATTCGCCACACCCCTTTAAATAAAAAATATGAGTTCAATCGAATTTTGTCCCTCTCTACCCTTTGGAAACCCCCACAAATTAAAAACTAGTGGGTGTAAAAACTGGTTTTAAAGTGTAATTCAAAGGTCAACAAATTTTAAAATAATTGCCACGGGTTTGAGAACTTCACATACCAAAAATTTTCCAAACCCAAATCACCCCCTTCATCTAAAACAAAAATTAGAAAACATAATCTTCCAATATAATTTTCGGAACTACAATTAATGCAACCGGCCTGCGAACCTCCATCCATCCCTACTCAGAAGATGTTGCCAGACTTCAACATGGATTTTTGTTTGGTCATGAAGGCCTTAATTTTTTGCATGGATGCATCCCACTATTCAGATAAAAGGGTGTGGCATTCCCCTTTTTAATTTTCTGTATATATGATTTTTTGGAAAATAAGGATTTCATAAAAGTTATTTTTTTTTTATATGTAGCTGGTGATTTTGTGGTGGCATATGAAGTTCCTATTCCTGCTTAATTTTTTTGTAATTTTTTGACCTTTAAAACACTTGAAAGAAGATTTTTTACATTATATAATCTCTGTAAATATTGGGTCGTGGAAAATGTTGGTGGATGACATACGACAATAATTTGCGAAACAGATCGTGAAGCAAGAAGGATAAAGATGCACAAACAGGGAAACAATCTTGAATTGACGATTCATAATGTAATGCTATGTGTTTGGTGTGATTGGAATGAAATCGTGCATCATGAGCCACACTAACTGGTCCTGAGGATTGATTATACTCTCAACTATGAAAAACTAATGCAATTAAAGTATGCAATTGACGTTAAACGAGCAAAATTGGTGTAAAAGGCCACGAACTTTTTACTCGACACAATATATTACATAAAATTAAATTTAAAAATAAAATATTTTAGTTTAGAAATGTGCGTGGGCAAAGGATTGTTCAAATGTCGAACGTTTCCTCATTAATATATTATAAAATAAATGTCAAAGCCATCGCAAAACATACAAATCTATCGGAAAACCTAAAACTTGTACACACTGCTTTTCTGGGTCCAAAACAACATTTTTTAAAAGATAGACCATATAAAACTGTCATGATGTTGGATAATCCCATTAAGTTACTATCAAGTCGGAACCATTGTAAGTGAGCTGCAGCAATTTAAACAGAGATAGGATTCCAAATTTTAACTAAAACTGTGAGGCATCTATTAGTAAAAAAAAAATCTCTTTGACAGATCAATACGAAAAGTCCCATTGCCAACTGATGCACATCGAAAGAATTGTATAATATTTACCAAAATGCGTAAGGATTGGAATATCCAACTACTCCATAAAAATTGCCTTGTTTTATGGTCGGACGAATCCAATATAAATTTAAGAGGAACGATGCGCTAGGCATCCTAAGAAAGTGGAATGGAGACTGATGTTATACCACTATAACTTTCAAGCATGGAGGTGGTATATACTGGTGTGCGGATGCCAACCTATATTTTGAATAAAAGAAAACAAGGTTTTACCTAAATAGACGCCTCACAACCCTAGTTGATATTCTTACTCCTAAATCTGTTTGAATTGCTGCAGCTGACTTAAAAATGTTTCCGACTCATACTTAGTAACTGTACGTAATTATTCACCTTCATAATAGTTATCTATGTTCTTATCAAAAAAAGTGGTTTTGAAGGCAGAAAAGCATTGTGTCAAAGTTATGGGATTTTGCGATAGATTTGGTTGTTTTGCGATGTCTTTGACCTTAATTTTTTAACATTTTGAAGAGGAAATATTAGGCATATGAACATTGCTAAACATTGCACATTGTAACCATTTTTAGTTTACGGTTATTTGTTTGGTTTGGTACAACTCCTTAAACTCAAAAAGTCAGTATAAAAAGAGGCCAAAAAAAAAAAAAATAGGGTAACGTTAAAATAATTTAAAAGTGTATATATTTTCCAAGAAAACTAGTAATAGTTCTGAGTGTGGAAATGAGCGAAACGGTCATTGGACATGCCCACCTCGCCCACAAGTCTCTTATATATAACTCCAATAACTCATAAAGTACATAAGATATAGTTTTAAAATTTAAAACGTATTATTAAAATTCGCTTATAAAGATGCGCTTTATAAATATTTGAAAGAGTTTTATCGCACTCTTTTAGTCGCGTTCTTCTATTGCTTTTGTCGTTTTTTTATTAGCTAAAATAGCGTTATAAATGGTAGCTTTTCTTGCCGGACTAGCAAATAGGATGGGCAGAACAAAGCGACAAATACTTTGATATTTGTTTTCGATTCGTTCGTCGCTCTAGTGCTTTTGTCGTTATGTTCGGTTTTGTTCGAGCATATAGAATTTGCACAAAAAAAATTCGCGAAGATTACGATTTTTTTTTCTGGAATTTCAATCATATGCTAAACTGCGCTAAAAATGGTACAGTCACGGCTTTGGTTGACGGGCAATTATCAGCACAATAAAAGTTTTCGATATATTTCCATTCCTACGCGTGCACAGAATGAGTGCAACAAGGCGAGCATGCTATATGTCGTCAAAACTTTCATCGATCAGTTTGTTATTTTTTACGATTGCACAGAATGAGAGCAAGAAGGCGAGCATGATTTCGTTGAGTTTGTAGCTTTTGTCGCTGCATTAGTTGTCGTTCGTTGCATTCACTCTTTTCGTTAAGTTCTCTACTTTTGTAGCTTCGTTTTTTGTCGGTCGAACAATTACATTTTCCGCTTTGTTTCAAGGCCATTTTTATTTTAATATTTTTGTTGTGCTAAAGTCGCGTTTTAAATAGTACAGTCACGCTTTGTGATGAGCGGATCTAGGCGATAAATTCTTTTGAATTGTTTCGCGTTCGTCAGGTTCATTCTGTTTTCTATTGCTTTTTTCGTTATGTTCCTTGTTGGTCGAACGTTGTTTTTTTTTTCTTCTTGGTATATAAAGATTCCAAAGGTGCAGTATTTATATATGTCTGTGCCCAATATTTGTTAAATCTAAATCGTTGGAAATCTAAATAGGCTAAGTCCATGTTTTGTATTAAACAAACGGTAATTTAAAATGTTAGAAATGATATAACTTTTTTAACAACATATTCCTCATATCAGGGAGCGATAAATAAGAGGAAACTTAACTTAAAAAATTTGATCCGCAAATATGGACTTTTTGTCCAATTTTGGTGCACACTTTTATGTTTTCATTGTATTGCTCTATACGCCATTGTTGGGTTAATATATTTATTGGATCTCTATGACTTTTATATTTATCCTCTCCAATTCGTTATCTGCTTTTCGATATCTCGTATAATATATGAGATATCTACCATTTTAGCTAACAAACTTCCTCTTATTAATTATTAAAGATTAAACCTGGATTCTTATTTGAGAGCTATTGTAGTCATACGTACTGAGAAAAAAAAAATATCTGTGTACTTAGTTTTTTTTATTTCTCAACATCAACAAAGTTATGAGCATTGAATCTTCAAAATAATATAATAGATAATTATTTATATCTCTGTAACCAATTAACATATCTTAATGAAACTAATGGTTTATACAGCTTTTTGATCATGCATTCAAATAAAAATAACAGTTTAAAAAAATAAAAAACATTTTACTTAGAAAAATTTAAATTATTTTTTCAAATTACAGTTACTTATACGCCCCACACTTTTAAATATCAAAAACTTTTTTTTTTGTAACTGGAGTTTTCCACGTCGATTAAAGTAATAGTTTCGATGGAGTCTCCTATAGTTTCTCAACTATCAAGTTTTAAGTTTCTATTGCCGATTTTTCTCGATTCAAAAGTGCTTTTGCTTATTGCTTTAATTTCATATTTTGCTTATTATAATTTCCTACCAGGAATAGTATGGCAGAGAACCAATTTCGTATGGAGAAAACTTTTCAATTGAACTCTTAAACTTGTTAGTTCAGAAACTATGAGAGACTCCATCGATGTTATTTTTTTAATCGACGAGGTAAACTCCAGGGTTCAAAAAGCACATACATACATACATACATACATACATACATAAGTAATCTAAATTATCAGTTTCGTCTATCTAACTCTTAAATTTTTTAAAGACCATGATTTACGGATATGCGCCTGGAATGCACCTATAAAGCCGCCTTCGACACTCCGATAAGGGAACGATTGTACGCCGCAATGTCTGAGTTCGGCATACCTGCGAAACTTGTAAGGCTTTGCAGGATTAACCTGAGCAACACAATTTGCTCAGTGAGAATAGAAAAAGACCTATCCCATGTGATCTAACCTGCCCAACTGATTTGTTTTTTCCGTGGTTGGACCCATACCCAACGCACGAACCCTCACTCTGAGGTAGATGCTCGCCATATATATATATATATATATATATATATAGATTCCTCAGGGGGCGTTGGAATCCAAGCCCCTCTTCGGCAGCCGTACGCTATATATATATATATATATATATATATATATATATATATATATATATATATATATATATATATATATATATATATATATATATATATATATATATATATATATATATATATATATATACATATATATATACATATATATACATATATATATATATATATATATATATATATATATATATATATATATATATATATAGCGTACGGCTGCCGAAGAGGGGCTTGGATTCCAACGCCCCCTGAGGAATCTATATATATATATATATATATATATATATATATGGCGAGCATCTACCTCAGAGTGATATTATTGTTACGAAAAGAAGCAATTTGCTCCACTGTACAAGCACTAACTTGTTCTTAGCACTTCTAACAACTGCTGCATGTTCACTATTTAACTTGACATTTATCACACGAGACGCACTCGACCAATTTCCAATCACTACTGAAGTGCTGTACCTCAGATGCGGCTCCCTTATATACTGCATGCATGAGTTCGACACGTTTCGACAAGCTTCGAATTGTTTCGAGAACCTTCTACTCGTTTCGTGATTGACGCATACTATTGGCATCTCATTCGCACTCATGTGTTTTAATGTGCTGATCTTCCATCTCTTTCTCGCACATTTCTCAGTACGATGAATGATCTTCCGTCTCTTTCTAACACATTGCTTAGTGCTTGCACAGTGGATCAAATTACCTCTTTTCGAAACACTGCCCTCCACCTAAATATGTTCGTCCCGAACAGATGTTAATCCTCTCTCTCTCTATATACGGCACCAACCTTTCTAAATGTGCTGTATTTTTCGTTTGACGCCTGTAGTATTCTGAATACGTACACAATAACATTTATCCTTTTAATTATCCTGTACGGTCCTTCCCGGTGTGTTTAAAGTTTTGGATTTATTAATTTCACTCATGGCGGGCTACAAAGCATAACCAGATCTCCTTCCACAAATCTCTCAGAGTTTGCTCTCAAGTCGGATCTGGACTTTATCTTACTACTTGGAATTTGTATCCTCTGCCTTAAGGACTGATGCAACTTGGCTCGGTCTTCACTTTTCTTCTAACGCAAAACACTTTTTGGAATCGGCTTTTGCCCATCCATTGCAGTACGTTCGCAATGTGCGCGGATTTATCTTACCGCAACTTCTAACGGGTTTTCTTTTTGCGGATACACATTGCTTACATCTGTGAATCCAATAGGCGACTGACTTCTGATATCCGACCCAATAGAAATGTTTTCTGACTTCTTCAATCGTTTTATTAATGCTCAAGTGACATCCATTGGATCCACAATGGCATTTCAGTACTATCGCTTTTATTTTTTGACTTGGGAACAACAATTAAATTTCGTGCAGATCTGCCATTTTCATTTAGTCATTGCTGCCTGTTTTGTCTCAGGATCCCGTATGCCATCTACGAACGCATTTATCTTACACATTTCCAAGAAATCACACGCTGACTCGGAATATGCCAAATGAGCAAGTCTCTCAACATCCGCAGCATATTCCTGCAACGATTCGCCATTATCTTGCCTTCGGAACTTCAGCTGTATTCTGCAACAGTCTTCAATACTTCGGCTGCGCCTCCTTTAAGCGCCACGATAAGTGCGGCTACGCTGTCCTCATTATTCCATCAATTACTTACAGCCGTGGTCTCAAATTGCAGCTTGATAATATTGAACGCTGTGGTTCCATCGTAAATCGGTGATTTTAGCCTCGTACCACTAACAACATGCTGTGTAGGTCCATTTATCTGCAACACGTGCAAATCTTTCTTTATTTCCTGAAGCTCTTTGTCGATGTCTTGATATTTCTCATCAACATTATTTATATGCGCTTCAAGCTCACTAACTTTGCCATGAAGTGTATTAGAAACTTCCAGAAGCTGTTTCAAATGTTCCTGCGTTTTTTTGCTCCATTTTTACTTGATGTTGGTTAGAATTTTCCAGAAGTTCTGTTTTAAGTTGATTGGAATTTTCTTGAAGCTTCTGTTTCATTTTGTTGGCATATTCTTGAAACTGTTTCGAATTTTCTAGAAGATTCTGTTCCATTTTGCTGGAATTTTCTTGAAGCTTCTGGTCCATTTTGTTGGAATTTTCTTGAAGCTTCTGTTCCATTTTGCTGGAATTTTCTAGAAGCTGTTGTTGTATTGCTCCGAGCAACTGGCTCATATCAAAACTTTGGGACTGTACTTTTTGCTCCGTGTCCACACTTTTCGTTGACGCTGTTTCAGTTTCCACTTCAAACTCGTGCTCTGCGAGGTCAATGCCTTGGTTCTCTAATTCTTCCATTAGTCGCTTTTGTAGCTCTACTTTCGTACCTACAGTTGGAAGATTATGAATCGCCAGCTCCTTCTTTAGCTGGTCGACTTTAAGTTGTTCGAATTTAACCATTTTGTATCACAATTTCTCTTCTGACACCAATGTTACGAAAATTCAGTCTACGGAAAACTGTTCTACAAGTTCGTATCTCTAGAAGGTTCTCGAAACAAGTCGAAGCTTGTCGAAACGTGTCGAACTGATGCATGCAGTATATAAGGGAGCCGCATCTGAGGTACTGCACTTCAGTAGTGATTGTAAAGTGGTCGAGTGCAGCTCGTGTGATAAATGTCAAGTTAAATTGTGGACATGCAGCAGTTGTTAGAATTTGTTATTAGTAAAGTTGTTTATTAAAGTGAATTAATAAAGTTAATTGTTATAATTTAAACCAAACATAAGAGTGTTTTTATTTTGTACACAATCCAGCGATACGAACTCGTAGAACAGTTTTCCGTAGACTCAATTTTCGTAGAATAGAATTTTTGTCTACATTTTTTTTTTATCTGAATCTTATTTTAAGCTTTAACATTTATTGTAGACAGAAAATAACAAACAATTATTGTCAATCTTATGTGCATAAACATTGTACAACCCTTTCCGCTGTTCCCTTGTCACGCGTCACTCATATTAGATTTTGATGACTCGTGGAATTGCTACCGAAAGTGTGCTTGGCATCATTGTCAATCGGAGGATTTTGACTGATTTTTGTTACTTTTACTACTATGCAACAATGTATAACAAACTATTTCACGAATTTGGTGGACTTTTGAACTTTGTCGCCAATAATAGAGTTTTTACAATTTGCATGATCACGTTAAAAAATAAACTCTGAACTAAAGTAAAATATCTGTAAGAATTAAAACAATTGTTTTAAGCTTGTAGCTTTAATAGCGAGTGGAAGTTGTTATATATATATCTACATAATGGTGGAGAGTCGAAATGCCCAGTTTGTAAGAAACATATTTAGCGTATTCACAGTTCATGGTATTCGACGACATTGTATGAATACGACAGTATGCCATTTCTACTGTGAGCACCACTTTTTCGCTTGTTCAAATGTTTCGTCAAATAAATGCAGCTGATTCTTATAAATTTAGGATTTTTTTCAAGTTATCATAAATATGCCTCGAGTTAAAAATAAAAACAAATAAAATAACATTTTATGCGTACTATTTATCTTCAATTTCACAATTTATCTTCATTACACCAAATACGACACCAAAAAACATGCCTACTCTTAAATACAACACTTGTGGTATTTCGCTTTTATAAGGGATGCAAAACCAATTGGTTTTTCTGTGTTATTGTGTCGTACATATATATAACATGGTACGATTACCAGACTAGAATACGACGAACTGTGAATACGCTATTTGTATGCGAGGCAGTGCTCGGGTGGAACCGGATCGGAACCATTTTATTTTTATAGAAGCAGAACTGGAATCATTCCAAAAAAAAAAAAGTTCACAATAAGTAAATAAAAATTTAAAAACTAAAAAAAACATCTGGAAATTTGAATAGTAATAATGATTATTGATATTGTAATATACACAAATATTTTTAGCAAAAAATCGTAGTGCAAATTTCTATACGGAACGTCCGGAATTATTCTACGATTTATTACGAAATAACTGTAAGCTTTTGGAACAAAGTAAATTGTCTCAGCTATGTTCAGAGATAATTCAAAAAAATACTGTATGTAAAAAGTATTTTTAGAATAAAAATCGTACTGATAATTTCTATACGAAATTTTTTGTCCCGTCCGGAATTTTTCTGTGATTTATTATGAAAAAACTATACATTTTAGGAACAAAGTGTAAAAATACAAAGAAAGCACGTTATTTCAACTATTTCAAATATTTCGAAAAGATCATTTGTACGGGAAATTCGCTGACTTTTTGGAATATACATATGAACCTCGATATTTACTTCCGTTTTTGTCCCGTCCGGAATACCCATTATTTTATTTATATCTTTTGATCTACCGTATAGAATTCTATAATGTTATAATAATTCTATAATATAATGCAGATGTTTAGTCATATTTAAATACAACATGCACAACAAAAAATCAAGTAAATTCATTAATTTTCCTTCGAGATATTCAAGTATTAAACGTACGAATGTCCCGTCCGGAACCCCAGGAAATGCCCACATGTAGGAAAAGAGTTTTAAAAAATGTTTAGCTGTTAAATTTTCCGCATCATCTTTATACTTATTGATTGTATTTTTGCAAATATTGCATTCACATATTTTTCAAAAGCTGTTTCCGTGCTCCCGCGAGAAAACACGTCTATAAAAAACTACAGACTTCAAAAACGTTTCTTCATTCGTGGGGCTCCAAAAAATTATAATTAGGTGAAACAATTTAATAATATTTCAGAAATTTGATAATTTCAAAAAAATGTATAAAAATCACTAAAGTTGTGCTAATCAATTGAATGGACATAATAGTAAAGCAGATAGTTTTCAATAAAAGAATTTATTTTTCAACATGCTCCTATTTTGCTCTCAAAATTTAACATGTTTGGTGTAAAAAATAAAGTTATAATATTGCCCTAAAATCTGAGGGCAAGAAGTGCAAAAAGGAAGCCATACCTACTAGGGATGTCAATCCCGGATTCCCGGGATTTGAGTCAAATCAGTCCCGAAAAACTCATCCCGGGATCATCGTTAAATCCCCGTATTTTCGGGATTACAAAAAATGCTAGTAGATCAATTTTTTAATAGTTTATACAAAAGTCTTTCAATGTTTTTATACACATTTCGTGAAAAAGTAAATCTAACATTTAATGGACTAAAATTTTAAAACACTTTTCCTTATTTTAAAGAAAATTTTCTTTATAATACCTTCCTTGAAAAAAGTAAAATTGAACTTTCAAGTAAATTTTCCTTAATATAAGGAAATTGTTTTCTGAGTGCGGTTAAAATTTAAAAATTGAAAAAAAGGAATTTGTGAAATCATATTTAATTAATCATTATTATTATTTTAAAATTACTATAGATTCTACTTATTTCGACAATTGTATTACTTTTCGGTGCCTTGTTGATTTTTAAATAAATACATTTTTTATTGAATTTCAACTTTATCAAAATAATTCACTATTTATTTAAAATAATAATAATTATAGCAGTATTTTACTGTTTTTTTCTAAATATATGATAACAATTATAAAGTACTAGGATTTGTAAACATACTGTTTTAATGTTCTGTTTTGGTACTTTTTGTACAATTTCCTTAAAATATCAATTAATTTCAATCGTTCTTTTTAAATAACATAATTTAAAACCTTATAATAATGCATCGACCACATATTTCATTCACATCAATATATTATGTTTCAATATCTCCAGAATAAAAATTCTATAGATATATATTCATTATATTAATTTAAAAGACAAATTTTAATTCACAGTTAAGTTTTTTAAATACATATAACTGAAAAAGTATAAATCACACAGAAAAAGCAATACCATGGTAAAATAGGTATTCTCTCTAGTATTACCAATGATTTAAAATATAACATTTATTTTTTACTAAATATTCTTTTCCGATAATTTCATAAATTGCCCTTATTTTCTAAATTTTTCAAATTTAACAGATTATTTTAACCAAACCATAAACGATATTCAAGTGGACTTAATGCCATAACATTCCTTGATATATTCCTGGGCTATAACTTTATTAATTTTAAATCAATAGCTTCTAATCTTTTCATATAAAATTTTGTTTGTAAAATGTAGTGAAAAATGCAAAAAATATAAAATGCGTTTTTCTAAAAAACGTTACGTATAGGGAAAAACTAAAAATGCAGTTCGAATCAGCACATTAAAAATAAATAGAAATGATATGATTGAAAACAGGGAGAATTTTGAGCTGAACAGTGTAATATCTCTATTCGAAATACAGAAATTACTTAAAAATAGTAAATAATTACACTTTAAAGACGGTCTTATATTAAACTAATGAAATATTTTGAAGACAGTCGAAAGATTTACTATCAACTGTGCTGGCGAATTAAATCGGGGAACCGTTGTCTCTGAATGTAACGTTTATAATCTTTATTAATAACAAAATACTTAAATAAATATAATTGAACACCCTTACATTTTTTCATTTGGGTCTAAAACTAACATTTTTTACATTCATTACATCAAATTGTGCGTACTACAAATTTCAATCATTTAAAATCCATTTGATCGAGAATAAATCTTTTTACAAAATCTGAATTCGATTAAAGTTTACATAAATAAATCCACGTTTCTAAATTGAGTTAATTTTTAAAATTGTTATTAATTAAAAATAACATATAACTTTAAAAAAATGTGTTCACTATGAACTATTTTGTTTTCCACAAAAAACCAATAAAAATTGAATTGTACATACAAAATAAAAATTTCATTCATTCAAAATAATTTTATAAAAAAATAAAAAGTATTAAAAAATGTTTGATGATCGACTGGGGTTTATATATCGCGGATTTTGTATTTTGGATATCATGTATATTTGGATACCCAACCTGAACAGATGCATTTGAATATATGAGTTTTGTTTGAGCCTTAAGCATTATAATTGTTTATTATTCAAACATAGATATGCTATTATTTTTTTAAATCCCGGGACTAATCCCGGTTTTCAAATTTTTCAGTCCCGAAATATCGGGATTGAAAAATAGTCCGGGATTGACATCCCTAATACCTACGAAAAAAAATAAATTTTAAATAGATTGAATTTTGCAGAACAACATCCATTGTGACCAGATCGCAAATGGCGTAATATTCTTTGGTCCGATGAGGAAAAAGTTAACTCAGATCATATAATGCCACTTGTATGACGGTCAGTAAATACAGAATTTCATGATTAATATACTACGGTGGAGACTAGACCATGGTATGGGGACAACATTTGCATCACTGTTTTTGATAGCTATGGATCCTTTCTTGCACTTCTTTGCCTCAGGATTTTCGTTATTCAACATTTTACGATTTGTAGATTTCTCCATGTTAAGATTCAACTCCTTTTTCAATGCTCTGGATGAAACAGGTGGTTTTATTTCAACATGTATCAAAATATAACATTTTGTTACAGAAGAAATTTTTGATTTTTGACCTCGTGCATCTAATCTAATTAATCGAATTTTGTGAAATTGTCTTAGAGTATACAACAATTCCTGCAATTTTCCTGTAAGACTTTGTAGTATTTTTTATAAGATACATTTTTTCGGCGCTACACTATAATCGCCCCAATTCCAACAACTATATTTTCTAAATATAAATAAATAAATATAAATATAAATAAAAATATAATTTATTTTCTAACTTAAGAACATACAAATTTAGAAATCTAAAAAACAAACTAAAGCTCGCAACCGTCCTTATTAATTTTCACAGCAAATATCAGAAGGTTGAGACAAATTGATTAAAATTTTCAAAAAAATATTCTGAATAATTATGCTCAAATATGGGTATTCTATTATGAATATAAACCATGTTTGAAATACAGTTGCTAACTTTGTTTTTGTAATTGACCCGGTACACATCACATCACTATATATTAATTAAAACATTTCAGATATGGGCATTTCCTGGGGTTCCGGACGGGACATTCGTACGCTTAAAACTTTAATATCTCGAAGGAATTTGAGGAATTTGGACTTGAAATATTCTTGATTTTTGTGCATGTAGTATTTAAATAGGACTAAACATCTGCAAAAAATTATAGAATTATATACGGTAGATCAAAAGATATAACTAAAATAGTGACTGTTCCGTACGGGACAAAAACGGAAGAAAATATCGAGATTCATATGGATATTTTAAAAAGTCAGCGAATTTTGCGTACTAATGATTTTTTTGAAATATTTTAAAAAATAGCTGAAATCATGTGCTTTATTTGTAAATTTACACTTTGTTCCTAAAGTTTATAATTTTTTCTATAATAAAACACAGAAAAATCCGGACGGGACATTCCGGACGGGACAAAAAAATAGCTGAGACAATTTACTTTATTTTTGTTTATGTGCACTTTGTTTCTAGAGTTTACAGTTATTTCGTAATAAATCACAGAATAATTCCGGACGTTTCATATGGAAATTTGAACTACGATTTCTTGCTAAAAATAATTTTGTTTATGACAATATTAATAATCATTATTACGAAATGAAAAGTGATGTACTATCCAGAATTTTTTAGATGTTTTTTGTTATGTTTTTTATTTTTTTTTACTTTTTTTGATTTTTTTTTTTTAAATTTTTTATACTGTAGTTCTACATTTTTGTTACTCAAAGTTCCGGACGGGACAGATTTCAATTAGCTGTCAAAAATGTTCTAGAATTACTAGGAAAATGATGTTTACATTTTTGGAAATGCCGAGGAGATTCTGCTTTAAAAACAGTGGGTTCAACTTAAAAAAAACAGTTAGGAAGATTAGATCACATAGGAAATTTTAATGCTCGGACATTTTATAGTAGGTGTTAGGTATATGATAGTTAGGATTATCAAAATTATAGTCGGTCTAAGCCGACTATAAATACTCTACACATATGTGTGGTTACCATTCAAAGTGGTAATATGTACTTGAATGATGAGTAAAAGTAGAACGTAGCGCATTCTCAGCATTTGAAGATGAAAATAAATGATGAGAAAAGATGAAAAAAATGATGAGAAAAAAGATGAGAAAAGATGAAAAAAATTATGAGAAAAATGATGAGACAAATGATGATAACAGAATAATTCCGGACGTACCATATGGAAATTTGAACTACGATTGGTTGCTAAAAATAATTTTGTATATGACAATATTAATAATCATTATTACGAAATGAAAAGTGATGTACTATCCACAATTTTTTAGATGTTTTTTTTATGTTTTTTTTTTTTTTACTTTTTTTGATTTTTTTTTTTTTTTTGTAATTTTTTATACTGTAGTTCTACATTTTTGTTACTCAAAGTTCCGGACGGGACAGATTTCAATTAGCTGTCAAAAATGTTCTAGAATTACTAGGAAAATGATTTTTACATTTTTGGAAATGCCGAGGAGATTCTGCTTTAAAAACAGTGGGTTCAACTTAAAAAAACCAGTTAGGAAAATTAGATCACATAGGAAATTTTAATGCTCGGACATTTTATAGTAGGTGTTATTATGATAGTTAGGATTATCAAAATTATAGTCGGTCTAAGCCGACTACAAATACTCTACACATATGTGTGGTTACCATTCAAAGTGGTATATAGGTCACCAGGGAATACGAATCCTGAAAATAACTACAAACTTTCAATCGCTGAAGAATTTCCATTTATTTGATACCCATATTTACAAATTGGTAGGTGTACCGAATTTCGATTTTTTTTTGGGAACCACAAGTCATTTCGAGGGAAAACATTATTTTCATGTATTTGTGCATGAAGTCAATATATATTTGACAAAAAAAGTTTACCTAAGCACGTATACAGTAAAATTGAGCAGTAGATGTAAATTTTACATGAGGTCTTTGAACATAAGTGGTCGGTTCTCAGGTCACAATAAACCGATCATGCCAGACAGCTTAGATGTATAAGTAATCTAAATCTAATGTTTCATTGCTCTAACTCTTAAACTTTTTCTGTAATCGTGATTTCAACAGACAGACAGAAGGACAGACGGACATCGCTAAATCGACTCAGGAGGTCATGCTGATCAAGAATATATATACTTTTCCATACTGGAGATGCTTCCTTCTGGGTGTTACAAACGGCGTACCAAACTGAATATACCCTTTCACTATTAGTGTAGGGTATAAAAAAAAACAGTTTACTGTGGTAATAAATGTATCTTTTTGGTTCCGGACGGGACATCGAAAACCTTTCCGATATTTTGATTTGGATCATTATTTTTAAGCTTTAGTAAATTACACAGTGCAACAAATGTCCAACTTTTTCTTCCATCTTCCGACTTGATAACGATTTTAGGGTAACATGGGGTCGCTGATCTCGAATCTGAATTCCGTTCTATAAGCTCAGGGTTCCTCACAATTTGGGGTCAAATGTGAACAATTAGGGTGCTTAAAGACATTTTTTTTTTACTTTGACACCATCTTTGCAAAACTTTTCCATAACCCTTGTTTTTTCGAATTTTAACTCTGCTAATTAAACATTTGGCATACCGCGTGAAAGCTTGAGAAAACTATTATACGCTTTTCAGCAAATATGTTCCCCATAAAAATGAGGTGAGGTCCTCAAATAACGAAATTGCGATCCACCCATTAAACAGAATAATAAAAAAGCTAAAAAAAACAATATATTTCATACTTTGTTTATAACGTTGAAGGCGCATTTGACAAAGTTTTTCTTAAATAAAGCTGAAATAAAAATTATATATTGTTACGAAAATTCAGTCTACGGAAAACTGTTCTACGAGTTCGTATCGCTGGATTGTGTACAAAATAAAAACACTCTTATGTTTGGTTTAAATTATAACAATTAACTTTATTAATTCACTTTAATAAACAACTTTACTAATAACAAATTCTAACAACTGCTGCATGTCCACAATTTAACTTGACATTTATCACATGAGCTGCACTCGACCACTTTACAATCACTACTGAAGTGCTGTACCTCTGATGCGTCTCCCTATATACTGCACGCATCAGTTCGACACGTTTCGACAAGCTTCGACTTGTTTCAAGAACCTTCTACTCGTTTCGTGAATGACGCATGCTATTGGCATCTCATTCGCACTCATGTGTTTTAAAGTGCTGATCTTCCATCTCTTTCTCGCACATTGCTCAGTACGCTGAATGATCTTCCGTCTCTTTCTAACACATTGCTTAGTGCGCTGAATTGTCTTGCGTCTCATTTATTATTGTTGAATGCTTGTACAGTGGGGCAAATTACCTCTTTTCGTAACACTGCCCTCCACCTAAATCTGTTCGTCCCGAACAGATGTTAATCCTCTCTCTCTATATACGGCACCAACCTTTCTAAATGTACTACTTTCATTTTTCGTCTGACGCCTGTAGTATTCTGAATCCGATACACAATGTCATTTATCCTTTTAATTATCCTGTACGGTCCTTCCCGGTGTGTTTGTAGTTTTGGATTTATCAAATTCACTCGTGGCGGGCTACAAAGCATAACCAGATCTCCTTCCTCAAACCCCTCCGAGTTTGCTCTCAAGTCGTATCTGGACTTTATCTTACTACTTGGAATTTGTATCCTCTGCCTTAAGGACTGATGCAACTCGTCTCGGTCTTCACTTTTTCTCTTACGCAAAACACTTTTTGGAATCGGCTTTTGCCCATCCATTGCAGTACGTTCGCAATGTGCTCCTACGTTGTATTGATTTATCTTACCGCATTTTCTGACGGGTTTTCTTTTTGCGGATACACATTGCTTACATCTGTGAATCCAATAGGCGACTTCTGATATCCGACCCAATAGAAACGTTTTCTGACTTCTTCAACCGTTTTATTAATGCTCAAGTGACATCCATTGGATCCACAATGGCATTCCAGTACTATCTCCTTTATTTTTGATTTAGGAACAACAATTAAATTAAGTGCAGATCTGCCATTTTCAGTTTCCCAAACACGGTACAAACAACCATTTTGTAGCTTCAGGCTTTGCCACTGTGCCCAATAAGCCCTGCTTATTGGACTGTTAGATGCTAACTCTTTCCATAATGGCTTTCTTTGTTGTACCTTGGACGTCCTAATTTTTGCGATTTCGGGGTCCTTCTTTTGATCATTTCGTATTTGCTCTAGAGTCCATTGATCATCTGCCATGACATTTAACGAACGAATGTGAATTATGTTCGTCTTTTCTTCTTCGTCGAGCATTCTCTGGATTCCATTTTACACACTCGTGCCGACACAGTGCCCGAATTTCAAAGATGGCAACTGGTGTTATTCGGACTATCCTCAGATCTCTTTTCTGGTCTATATCTCTTTGGTGGTTGCACAATTACACATTTACGTTTTTCTCGACAGTCGCGTGCCATATGCCCATATTTTCCACAGTTGTAGCATTTACCTTTCAATTGGGTGTTTCTGTTGGCAGCATAATGTCCGGATTTAACGCTGGCTTTGGGACGCTCTACTTACTCCTTGACAAAAATTTTCTCTCCTCATCTAGAATACGTTTCTCCATCGCTGGTCGGCACAATGTAGACGCTATCTCCTGCGTAAGCGCTGTGGTGACCGTTTCCATAAATGTCACCTTCGGCATGGTCATTGTGGCACGTCTTGTCTCCTGATCGCGTATGCCATCAACGAAGGCTTCGATCTTGCACTTTTCTATGAAATCACTCGTTGAATCTGCATATGACAAATGCGCAAGCCTCTCGACGTCCGCTGCATACGCCTGCAATGTTTCACCATTTCTTTGCATTCGGCACTTTAGTTCCATTCTGTAGATTTGCTTCATGTGATCACTGCCGTATTTTCGTTGCAGTGCAGACATAACCGCTAAATAACTGTTTCGATCATTTTCTGGAACAGTCTGCAAGACTTCGGCTGCGCCTCCTTTAAGCGTCACGATAAGTGCGGCTACGCTGTCCTCATTGTTCCATCGATTACTTACAGCCGTGGTCTCAATTGCAGCTTGAAAATGTTGAACGCTGTGGTTCCATCGTATATCGGCGACTTTAACCTTGTACCACTGACAACATGTTGTGAGGGTCCATTTATTTGCAACACTTCGAAATCTCTTTGAATTTTCTGAAGCTTCTGGTCGATACCATTAATTTTATCATCAACGCTAACTTCTATATCCTGTACATGCTCCTCAAGATCTTTTACTTTGCTATTGAGTGTATTTGAAACTTCTAGAATCTGCTTAGACTGTTCATGCATCTGTAACTCAATTATTTCTTGATGTTGGTTGGAATTTTCTAGCAATTTCTCCTCAAGTCGATTTGAATTTTCTTGAAGTTTCTGTTCCATTTTGCTGGAATTTTCTTGAAATTTCTGTTCCATTCTGGTCGAATTTTCTTGGAGCTGTTTTGAATTTTCTAGAAGTTCTTGCTCATGTCTAATTTGAGCTGATTGGAATTTTCTTGAAGCTGTTGTTGTATTGCTCCGAGCAACTGGCTCATATCAAAATTTTGGGACTGTACTTTTTGCTCCGTGTCCACATTTTTCGATGACGCACTTCAAACTCGTGCTCTGCGAGGTCAATGCCTTGGTTCTCTAATTCTTCCATTAGACGCTTTTGTAGCTCTACTTTCGTACCTACAGTTGGAAGATTTTGAATCGCCAGATCCTTCTTTAGCTGGTCGACTTTAAGTTGTTCGAATTTAACCATTTTGTATCACAATCCCACTTCTGACACCAATGTTACGAAAATTCAGTCTACAGAAAACTGTTCTACGAGTTCGTATGGCTGGATTGTGTACAAAATAAAAACACTCTTATGTTTGGTTTAAATTATAACAATTCACTTTAATAAACAACTTTACTAATAACAAATTCTAACAACTGCTGTTGTGTATCATAATCGTAGAGTTCACTGCTTACATATGATCCACTGTTGTGTACCATAATCGTGGAACTTACAGCGTGCTTATGATCCACAATATAACATAACCAGTATATTTTTCTTTATGGCATACTTTTAGGGTTAAGCATTATGCATGTTAAACACAAAACGGCATTTAATTGTATTGGCGCACACAGCTTAACATAGCACAGGTATACACGCCCACGTTAAATAGGTCACTCAGATAAACGCTGATTTAGTTATTTTAGAATGATGAAAGTACTCAATTTATTGTGAAATTATAAATACGCTGACTAAGTTATTTTAGCATGATGAAATTACTCAATTTATTGTGAAATTATAAGAATACGAGGTGTTAAGTAGAAGTTAAGTATAGACTAAGAATCAATTGTTTTCGATAAGCTGAACTGTCTACAACTAAGTGTTAAGTATAAGTGTAACCAACTTTTAAAGCGAAATGAAGTGTCTTGAAGTAAAAAAGACTCGGTTGTTTTAAATAATATAAAAAAAGTAAAAAGGACTCAGTAAGTATAAATAGGATCAAGTTAAAGTCCTAGAAGAAGGACCTTTTAACATACAACATTTTGGCGCAGGCGGTTTCTCAAACAACGCTCTCAGGGACCGAGAGAAGAAGGACGATAGAAGGAAGAAAAGGACTAAAAATCACAAAATAAATGGTGATTATTTAATTTTTTGTTTTGAAAATACGTGAGTAACAGCAGAAAATTTAAACAATTATTACAGTGTTTAATAAAGCAATAAATACAAATCGAATGAATAAATATACAAATGGAAATTAAAATTAAATAACAAACGAAATAAAAAGAAAATAGGAAATTTATTTAATATTAAACTCAGATAAGTAAATAAGATTATTTCTAAAATTAATATGAAACGGAATTTTTAATTTTTTTTTTTTTAAATTAAAAAAAAAATTTTAGAACATTTAAAATATAATTTTCATTTTAAAATTTAAATGAGAATAAAATAACATTTTAAAGATTTTGTGAATTTGAAATATTTTTTTTTTTATTTTAATATCATGGTGTATTTAATTAAAAATTTTACATTATTATAAAATATCTGATTTTAGTCAACAGATTTAAAATTTAAAAAATTTATAATATTTTTTTTATAACATTGTGGAGCTACGTGAACTGTTGAGTGTTCTAGGAAATAAATTGGAATTTTTTGGTCGTTGATAAATATATGGCGGAATTGGAACAATTACAGTTAGCATACGGAAACATACTAGGGCAATTGGACAGGTTTACGGATAAATTGTGGGCTCAAATTAGCCTCGAAGTAAATAATAAAGAACATTTACAATTAATAAAAAATAAAGTTAATAACACAAAGGTTTTTTCTAAAGTAGAAGGAGTAGATGTCGTGTTCGAAGAATTAATATATTTCCTGGAACACAAGAGTGAGAATAAAATAAAAGAGATAGAAGGCTGGAAAGGCGAATTTGCTGCATTAACTAAAAAAATAAACGATAAATTAGCAGAAAAACAGGAGTTGTTAGACCACGCCTGCGGTATAGAGGCGGAAAACGAAAAATTAAGAGCATTGTTGAAAGATAAAGATATTTCTGATGAATCAGTAGCTAGGGCACTACGTCAACAACCAAGGTTAGAATTCGAATCAGTCGAAGAGGCAAATAACAAAGTAGGGGAATTGGATTCGAAAATCAGATTTTTAGAGGCGGAAGTAAACTTAGCACACGAAACATCGTTATACCATAAAGAAGCTTTAAGAATAGAAGAAAATTTAGAAAGCATTACAAAAGATATAACAATAATTGAAATGCCGACAGACGATATTTCGAAATGCGTACGAAATCTGGTCCCGGTGTTCAAGGGCGAAGATTCACCGTTCCTAAAAACGGAGCTTCTTAGATTTATAGACGGTTGTAAGGCAGCGAACCTTAAAATAACTGAAGAAAATCAGGAGGAATTTATGATTTGTATTAAACTGCGTCTTGATGGAGATGCATACGAATTAGTGAGGACCAAGAATATAAATGATTTAGATGAGTTGTTTGAATTACTTAAAAGCACATATTTAAAGGTGGCTACATTAGATTCAGTTCAATACAACATAAGACAGGCATATCAAGGTGGAGGGGAAAGTTTAAGGGCGTTTGCAAGGCGTTTAGAAGTATTGCAGTCGAACGCAAACGACATAGCCGATACAATGTACAAAAAGAAAAACCTGCCAACAGATATTTTTAACACGGAACTATTAAATTCTGTGCTAACAGCATTTAAAGTGGGAGTGAGTGACCCGACTGTAAAGATACTACTGTTGAGTAGCAAGGCAGATAATTTAAATGATTTATTAGACGAAGCGTTAAGGGCAGAAGCCACCATACTGCGGGGGCCGAGATTACCGGAGGAACTGTATAGTTTTGAAAAAAGACCGAATGGAACCTCAGTTAGTAAAAATAATCAAGAAACTGATATTAGAAATTCACGACAAGATAGGGGTAAAAGTCAACAAAATAGAAATAATGGGAATACAGGGGGTGCCATGAAAAAGGGGCCAGTCTGTTCATTTTGCACAAGACCAGGACACACAAGGGATGACTGTTATTTGCGAAAAAATACACCATTTTGCAGAGAATGCGAGAAATACGGACATGAATCGAGTTGGAGATGTGGATCAAATAGACTGGAAGAACGCCAGGAGAACCAACAACAACCATTTCAGAATCAGCAGTACCAAGGGGGTTATAGAGGACTTCAGAATAACGGCTATCAACACCAACAGCAGCAAAATCAGAATCCGCAAGACAGCAATACTCGTAATAATAGAAATAATAATATTAATAATGGTAATGAAAATAATAGAAATAATAATCCGTTTAGAAATAACAATAGTAATAACAATAACGAACCTAATAGAACATACAGAAATAATAGGGCATGTTATGGGTGTGGTCAAGTCGGCCATATGATAGCGGATTGCCACGCCAAGAAAAATGTTGTGCCAAACAGTAGTAATGCTCACAATAGGGGAAACTACCACGGGCCCAGCCAAGGCCAATAAGCTGGGGTCCCGTTAACATTAGTAAAGTTAGGTCAAAGGTAGAAATAGTGGATCATACACCAAGGCAGCCTGTGATCACATTTGCTACCGCAGCTTCAAATAACAATCAAAAAATCGTGGGGGAAAATATCGTTCATCAAACGTCGAGAGTGACCGTTGATACATATGTTGAGCCACCGTGTTTGGTCTGTAAGGAGAAGTTGAAAGAGGAAAAAATGGGTGAAAATATTGTTCATCAAACGTCGGGAGTGACCGTTGATACATATGTTGAGCCACCGTGTTTGGTTTGTAATGCAGTAGTAGGATTATTAGTTTATATCATACACTTTATAGGTATTGTGTCGATTACACTGGGGAACAAAATAATAAAATTAGCAGAATATGAAAAGTATAAGGGAACCTTTGGAGAGCAAGCAGTAGGGTATAAAGTAAAAAACATATTATCAAGAATATCAAAAAGTTTTGAAAATTTCGTAATAGAATATGATAAGAAGATTAGATGTCATATGAGTGAGTTTAGTAAAAGAAAGAATCGTATAATATGCAGTAGGCAGGGTGACTATTTCAAACTACCTAATGTAAGTGATGTTTTCATCGAAGTACCTTGTGAGGATGCTAAAAATGGAAAACTCATATTACTGGTAGATTCGGGAGCAGATGCTAGTATAGTAAAGGAGGGTTCGATGATACGACATCCGGGTTTTGATAAAAATACTCAGAAGGACTTTAGTGGTGCTTTTGGGGGATGCGTAAGGACTTTAGGGACAATAAATATTCAGCACAATAGTATAGAGTGGTTCTGTTTAAAGATGCATGTAGTGGCACTTGAACAAGGAATACCCGCTGATGGAATAATAGGACGAGATAATATATGGAATAGGTCCATAATAAATGCCATAGATAAGAAGTTAATATTTTATGATCAAGATAAAAACAATACTATACAACTACCCATGAGGACACGGGCAGACATGGAAAATATTTTTCTAAATCAGGAATTAAAAGTAGAACCTAGAACCGCAAAGATAGTATCACTACGTTTAAAAACAAAAATTCCAATCGTCTTAATACATAAACAAGAAATTTGTCCAGGAGTATATTTGGGCGAAAGCATATCGAATGTTAGCAAAAATAGAGTTTATGTGTCCGTATTAAATGCTACAGAAAAAGAATTTATAATAGACAGTGCTTTTAAACCAAAATTCTCGAATTTCAATCAGTATAAGGAATCGGATACCAACAATTCTACAATAAATAGCATAAATTCAGTAAACATTACGAACAGAATTAACAAATTATTAGAGGAAATAAAAATTTATGGAACCTTGAATAAAGACGAAATTACATCTTTACAAAATCTGTGTATTTCGTATCATGATGTTTTTCATTTAGATGGCGATGAATTAACATACACGCCAGTACTTAAACATGAAATAATAACACAGTGGAACCAACCACCAATCAATCAAAAGCAATACAAATTGCCACACACACATAGAGATGAAATCAACAGACAGGTTAGTAAAATGTTGGATGACGGCATTATATCACCAAGCATATCACCCTGGAATTCACCGATGTTGCTAGTTCCTAAGAAGAGCGGCAAGGACGGTAACAAAAAGTGGAGGCTAGTTATAGATTTCCGTAAATTAAACGATGTGACAATAAAACAAGTATTTCCGATTCCTCGAATAGACGAAATATTAGACCAATTAGGTCACAGTCGCTATTTTTCAACTTTAGACTTGGCAAGTGGTTATCATCAGGTACTAGTTGAAGAAGGGGATAAGGAAAAAACAGCTTTTAGTACAGGACTGGGTCATTTCGAATTTAACAGAATGCCATTTGGCTTAACAGGTGCACCAGCTACCTTCCAAAGAATAATGAACCACATATTAACAGGATTACAGGGTATAGATTGCTTTGTTTATCTTGATGATATAGTGGTGTACGGAAAAAATTTAGCTGAACATGAGCTTAGGCTGAGTAGAGTATTGCAGAAATTAAGGGAACACAATCTAAAATTAAATACAGAAAAATGTCAGTTTTTACGTCGCGAAGTTGTCTATTTAGGACATAAATGTACGGAGCTAGGCCAGATCCCTCTAAGGTTGAATGCGTAAAAAATATGCCGGTGCCGAGAATTAAAAAAAAGTGCAAGCGTTTTTGGGATTAATTAATTATTATAGAAAATTTGTAAGCAATATGGCAAAATTATCATTACCAATTAATACATTACTTAGAAAAGATGTTAAATTCACTTGGACAGACGTTTGTCAAAGTTCATTTATTAAATTAAAAGAATCAATAATTTCACCACCCATTCTCGCATATCCAGATTTTACAAACCCTTTTTTACTTACAACAGATGCAAGTAACAAGGCAATAGGTGCGGTACTGTCACAAGGCAAAGTAGGGAGCGACCGACCAATAGCATTTGCTAGTAGGGCATTAAATGGAGCAGAAAAAAATTACTCCACCATTGAAAAGGAATTTTTAGCTATAGTCTGGGCAACGAAAAATTTTAGAGCTTATCTTCTAGGCCGACATTTTCAAATTTATACAAATCATCAACCATTACGTAGCACAGCGAATCTCAAAGATCAGACATCAAGGTTAGCCCGTTTCAGGCATAAATTATCAGAATATGATTACGAAATATCTTACAAACCAGGTAAACAGAATTTGAACGCAGATGCTATAAGTAGAATTCCACATTCAGAACCAGATATTACTGCGGTCCAAACACGGTCTAAGACCACACAGAATAAATTAGATAATCAAATTTAAAAACCAAAAAACAAGTGAGCACGCCAGTACTGGATGAAATAACAACAGACACCAAGAACGAATTAAACTCAAGTCTACTATTAACTGACCCAGAGGAAATTAAAACTGTTATAAAAGACTTTCATGACTCAGCATTAGGGGGTCACCAGGGCGCAGTGAAAACATATTTTAGAATCAGAAAACAATTTAAGTGGAAAGGTATGCAGAAACAAATAAAAGATTACGTTAAGAATTGTCAAAAATGCCAAGTAAATAAAAGTTCTAGGCTTACTAAAATGCCAATGGTTTTAACTGATACGCCTGTACGACCATTCGATAAAGTATACATGGATCTTGTAGGTATTTTACCGGAAACTATATCTGGAAATAAATATATATTAACTTTTCAAGATGATTTTTCAAAATATATGTGCTGCATAGCTATCCCAGACGCAGAAGCAAGCACTGTAGCAAAAGCATTTTACGACGAAATTATTACACGACATAACATTCCAAAAGTATTGATAACCGACAATGGTTCGAATTTTGTTTCAAAATTATTTTCGGACACGTGTAAATTGTTAGGAATTAAAAAGTTACATATTACGCCATATCATTCCCAGGCCAACGGCTCTTTGGAAAGAAGCCATCGACCATTAGCAGATTATTTACGAAGCTTTGCGAAAGAGGATGGGTCAAACTGGGACCAATGGTTAAATAACGCAATGCATGTACACAATAATACAATGCATATGTCCACCGGTCAAACGCCTTTCCGTACTTTATACGGTTACGATTTTGAAATGCCAACCAATCTAAAACGCAAATGCTCACCAGTATATAATACCGATGATAGCAACAAGCTATTAAAATACCAAATTCAACGCACACACGAAATCGTACGACAAAATCAAGCCAGAGCCAAAGAAAAATCTAAGCAAAGCTATGATAGCTCATTACACCCAATAACATTCAAAGTAGGCTATAAAATTTTACTAAAAAATCAAAATAGGAAAAATAAATTTTCACCAGTTTGGGTGGGACCCTATGAGGTTCTTTCAATAAAAAGCCCTGTAACGACTGAGATTTGTATCAAGGGTAAATCGAAAAAATTTCATAATAATTTGTTAAAAGCATACAACAGTATAGTTTAAATAAACACTGTAGAATTAACACTGAATAAACACTGTCTGCAACAAGAACCAATAATTTTTAACATCATTGAAATAAAGTCAAATAGTTAGTGCAGGACAGAATAGCTAAGTATTACATATTGAGAATGACTGGTATTGCTTCGTGTACTAACGAATTTGAAACTACAAAAGAAAAGAATAGAGAAAAACTATATATTTTTTTTAAATGTAGATATTAAATAAATTAATTTTAAATAATTTATAAAATCCAAAAAATTTAATGTAATATTGCCAAAATACAAATCGCAGAGAAAATAGCTATGTATTAATTGAAGATGACTAGCATTGAATATAAACAAATAACAAAATCAAATTATTATTTGAGGTACGAATTTGCAAGGTATAAAAATTACGTTGTCATTAAAATTGCGATAGATCAGTACCTACCTCAATGGCATTTTAAACAAACAAGATCATTGCGCATAGAGCGCAATGCTCCCAGCTCATATTAATATAGAAGGCTTGAATATATTCATATGCCAACCGATTAAATGCACTTCAGCACTTTACAGACAGAAGCCACTAACGTTCTGGAAGTGCAGCGACAAAACTGCCTAATATTTTTTATCATTAACACAATTTTCATTCATGAAACTAAATATATTAATGCAGATATGCATTAATATAACAAACTAACAAACGTTTTAAATTCATCATTACACGGTAATGAAAATAAATAAGTACAATTGAGATGTACAAAATTAAATATTTAACAACTTAATATAGCAAATACATTTATGTATTAGTTATTAGTTAGTGCATGAGTAAATAGCTAAGTATTGTTGAATATGACGAGCAAAACCAATAAATGAAGAGAAAACCAATGAAGAGCGAAACCAATATAATGATTAGAATTGTCACACTGGTCCTGATGCTGGCAGCCAATGAAGCAGTCAACATCACACAGACATCAATTAATGATACAAGATTATTCTTTGAGAAGACAACTGATACTTTGTTCTACAATGATGAATGGACGATAGTAGCCAAGTTTAAACCGCTACAACTGAACGATTTCCTGGAGCTGACAAACAAATACATAATAAAGGCAAACACAATGTGCGAACAAATGAGCACCAATGTAAACGGACCCAGCATAAAAAGATCATGTATAGCAGCAACACGGGAGACCACGGCAATAATAGCCACACTACAGAAAAATGAAGAAATTATTAAGCGCACAATAAAGAGTAACCGACAAAAGAGATCACTCAATTTCATTGGAGAAGGATTCAACTGGGCTTTTGGACTGATGGACAATAATGAAAGAGAAACTATCTATAAACACCTGAATAATATTGATGAAAATGAACATAAAACATACGAAATAATGAAAAGACAAATTACGGTGATTTCATCAAATTATAACAAGATAGCAGAACCCTTACTGAATTCCTTGAAGGAAGTCGAAAATCTACAAAATGTGTTAAACATAACAATAAGAACACAAAAATACATAAATGAAAAAATAAACCAACAAGTTAGTCATTTACTATTCATGATGGATACCTTGGAAATTCAATCTACAATTAATGCAAACCTAATCGAAATTCAAGGACAACAGCAGATGGAAATGGCAATCATAGATGATCTATACAAGGGACGATTACACCCGACAATTATAGACCAGAGCGAGTTAGATGTAATGCTGACTAGTCTCACGTTAAGAGGAAAGGCGAAGTGGTTCATACAAAAATAATTCGAAATGCACCGTGCATCAACAGTACGAGTTTTCCCAGACACAGACGGCCTAATAATAGTCATCAAGACACCACTACCTGATGATTTGTTGTTCACATTATATAGAATTTACCCAATACCCACAAATATTAATGAAGAATGGGATGCATTGGTTAAAACAACATATGACTACATATCAGAAGCAGAAGACCGGAGCAAATACATAGGTCTATCGAATGAAGATCACAGCAAATGCATTTTGGTTAGCCAACATACGGACAATGAAATTACACTATGCAAACGTCCAGGAATCATGCTAACAACTAGCAACACACTATGTGAAGTCGCGTTGATTCAACACAGAACAGATATTAAAGATACCTGTGAACATGTTGCAATCAAAAGGAGTTCTGGCCTAGTAGTTAAACTATGGACACCAAACACATGGTTGTATAAATTCAATACACCAGCCTTTTTCGAAGCAGTTTGTGGGTCAAATATAACCACATTGACACTATCCGGCCTGGGTTGGATGTCCATAAATGAAGCTTGCAACATACACAACAAAGAAATGATACTGCCATACGAGTTTACACATCAAAGCATTAGGAATATAACATACAAGAAGGAAGAACATACGGTTATGATAGAAAATTTACAAGGCAATTGGTCATCATTATCATATTCAAATATATCACAAACATCGTTACCGATCTTGGTGTCAGATCACAGCAAAATAAGAGCAGCATTAAGAGATGGGCATCGTGATTTCGACGAAATATTACTACAATTAACTGATAACCAGGAACGCAAAGAATTACTTAATCGTCAAAATGAAATAACGAAAACCGGTATGTCGTACGGCATATTAATGCTGATACTAATAATAATAATAGCGGCATATGTATTATACATACATTACTACTCGACAATTAAAAATAAAGCAACAATAAAAGCCGATGAATTTAATACAAATAAATCACCAATAGCAACAATAGATGTAGAAGCGGCTAAGAAAAACCTTGAAATGGTGTCAAATACATTTCCCAGCAAGAAATCCCCACTCGAAAAAATCGGTTCATTGCGGAAATCAACAACGCAGAAACCAAACACCACAACACCCATAGCAAGTCAACGAACGAAGTCACATGAAATAGAAGCCAATACGTCAGAAACAACGACAACGCATCGAACTACTACCGCAGAACAGCAGCAGTCAGCAACGAAAACATCGGGACCAGGTTTTTATTATATATAACTGGAAATTACAACTCTTAATTTACTAATATCCATTAAATATTATATAAGTAAAGATCATAACTTCATAACTAATAGAACTTAACGTAATTTATACCACATAAAACAATGTAAAAAGAAAAAACTATTATTCTTGTTAATAATAATTTTCTCTTCAGAAATAATTAAAATAATACAAAAAAAAAACTATTATTCTTCTTAATAATAATTTTTTTTTTTCAATAAGGGGGGAGGTATGTTGTGTATCATAATCGTAGAGTTCACTGCTTACATATGATCCACTGTTGTGTACCATAATCGTGGAACTTACAGCGTGCTTATGATCCACAATATAACATAACCAGTATATTTTTCTTTATGGCATACTTTTAGGGTTAAGCATTATGCATGTTAAACACAAAACGGCATTTAATTGTATTGGCGCACACAGCTTAACATAGCACAGGTATACACGCCCACGTTAAATAGGTCACTCAGATAAACGCTGACTTAGTTATTTTAGAATGATGAAAGTACTCAATTTATTGTGAAATTATAAATACGCTGACTAAGTTATTTTAGCATGATGAAATTACTCAATTTATTGTGAAATTATAAGAATACGAGGTGTTAAGTAGAAGTTAAGTATAGACTAAGAATCAATTGTTTTCGATAAGCTGAACTGTCTACAACTAAGTGTTAAGTATAAGTGTAACCAACTTTTAAAGCGAAATAAAGTGTCTTGAAGTAAAAAAGACTCGGTTGTTTTAAATAATATAAAAAAAGTAAAAAGGACTCAGTAAGTATAAATAGGATCAAGTTAAAGTCCTAGAAGAAGGACCTTTTAACATACAACACTGCTGCATGTCCACAATTTAACTTGACATTTATCACACGAGCTGCACTCGACCACTTTACAATCACTACTGAAGTGCTGTACCTCTGATGCGTCTCCCTTATATACTGCATGCATCAGTTCGACACGTTTCGACAAGCTTCGACTTGTTTCAAGAACCTTCTACTCGTTTAGATAAAAAAAAAATCATTTTTGGGTATTTATTTCTTGGCATCCAGGTGAACACCATTTCGCTTTTGTCGTATATCCATGAAACATAATGTCTAGGATAAAAACTGCAAACGCTATTATTTTTATAATATATAATAATAGAGTTTAGCTACTTCAGCAAGCTTTTTCGCACTTTCTCAAACATAAGGTTTAACACTCAGACAGGAACGTACTCGGTACAGATGTTTTATTAAATGTATAGTTATAAAATATTTTCTTTTCACACAGTTAATACCAAGAGAGTTTTTATGCTAGTGAAAACATTATCTGGAAATATTTAACAATTATTTGGCTCGGACAATTAACAACATGTATTGTATATACATCACAAATTAATAAGATTTTTATTATACAATATAGAATATTAGTAAATGCGTCGCAGATCACTTTTAAGAGTTAATTTGGACGTAGATAGATTGAAAAAAGAACAGTTGTTTGCAATGGTACACATGCGATTAAATGGAGCACCTGTACCATAGTTTGTTCTGTTAAAAGGTACATAAAAAATATTAGTATTAGTACGAATACTTCTACGATTGTCATTGATTTTAAAATAGTTTAAGAGAGAATCAATTATTCCTGTAGATAGCTGATGTATATATATTGAAATTAATAAGAACATATGAAAATAATTTGTTTCTTCAATTTTTCTCATCATTGAATGATGAGTAAAAGTAGAACGTAGCGCATTCTTATCATTTGAAGATGAAAATAAATGATGAGAAAAGATGAAAAAAATGATGAGAAAAAATATGAGAAAAGATGAAAAAAATTATGAGAAAAATGATGAGACAAATGATGATAAAATGATTAGAAAAATATGAGGAGAAATGAGAGAATGGACACATCCTGCTGAATGCTGCTGCTGAATGATATGTATGAAATGGTTTCGACATGTCCATTGAAAGATGAGGTGCTCCTGGGCATGTCCAGGATGACCTTGGACATTTTTTTTTCATTCTTTTTTGAAATGTTATTAAAATGATTTTGAACATGTCCACTGGAGGAGGAGGTGCTCGTGGACATGTCCATGATGACCTTGGACAAACATTTTTTTTTCATTATTTTTTGAAATGTTATAAAAATGATTTTGGACATGTCCACTGGAGGATGAGGTGCTCCTGGACATGTCCATGATGACCTTGGACAAACATTTTTTTTCATTATTTTTTGAAATGTTATAATCAGGGGTAGAAACCGGAACTATAAAAATAACGTTTGGCAATCGTTCCGATATTGTTTCGTTCCGGAACGAACGAAAAGCAAAAGTTCCGAGCGCAAACGTTTCAGTTGGAACTTTTGCTCAAAAGTTCCGGCTCAAAAGTTCCGTTCGGAACTTTTGCATACAAAAAACGTTCGAATCGTTCCTATCGCCATAGGCACGTATACTGGTGCGTCATTGGAACTTTTTGGGTGAATCACTTCCTGTGGGCCTAGATACGGAACCTGGTGCGTCATTGGAACTTTTTTGGGTGAATCTCTTCCTGTGGGCCTAGATACGGAAAATGGTGCGTTATTGGAACTATTTCGGGTAAATCTCTTCCTGTTGGCCTAGATACGGAAAATGGTGCGTTATTGGAACTATTTCGGGTAAATCTCTTCCTGTTGGCCTAGATACGGAACCAGGTGCGTTATTGGAACTTTTTTGGGTGAATCGCTTCCTGTGGGCCTAGATACGCAACCAGGTACGTCATTGGAACTTTTTTGGGTTAATCTCTTCCTATGGGCCTAGATTCACGATTCACCCAAAAAAGTTCTAAATACGCACCTGGATGCGTATCTAGGCCCACAGGAAGCGATTCACCTGAAAAAGTTCCAATGACGCACCTGGTTTCGTATATAGGTCCATAGGAAGAGATTCACCCGAAAAAGTTCCAATGACGCACCAGGTTCCGTATCTAGGCCCACAGGAAGCGAGTCACCCAAAAAAGTTCCAATGACGCACCTGGTTCCGTATCTAGGCCTACTGGACGCGATTCACCCAACAAAGTTCCAATGACGCACCTGGTTGTGTATCTAGGCCCACAGGAAGCGATTCACCCAAAAAAGTTCAAAAGACGCACCTGGATGCGTATCTAGGCCCACAGGAAGCGATTCACCCGAAAAACACCCAATGACGCACCTGGATGCGTATCTAGGCCCACAGGAAGCGATTCACCCAAAAAAGTTCCAATGACGCATGTGATGTGAATCCATACCCATAGGAACTTTTAAGCGGAACGAATCAATCGTTCTTCATCGGAACGTTCTTTGTCGGAACGATTCAAACGTTTTTTGTATGCAAAAGTTCCGAGCGGAACTTTTGAGCCGGAACTTTTGAGCAAAAGTTCCGATTGAAACGTTTGCGCTCGGAACTTTTGCTTTTTGTTCGTTTCGTTCCCAACCCCTGGTTATAATAATGATTTTGGGCATGTCCACTGAAGGATGAGGTGCTCCTGGACATGTCTATGACGACCTTGGACAAACAATTTTTTTTTAAATGTTATAAAAATGATTTTGGACATGTTCACTGGAGCATGGATGAGGTGCTCACGGGCATGTCTAGGATGACCATGGATATTTTTATTTTTGGGTTGTTTTTGTTCGATGAATATCTGATATTGTTTAAATGAAAATACATATGTACATATTGTTAATGAATTTTTTTTTATTAAAAATGAAACTGTTCAACAATATTATCATTTAATTTTACTAATAATAACTTTTCTAAATTATCCCTACTTAATTTATTTCTTAACCTAGTATGTATTATAGGTAATGCACTTAAAGCCCGTTCAACGGAAACTTGCGTAGCTAGAACATACAATGCAATTTCAGCTATATCTCCTAAAGATTTTTCTTTGTAATATATAGCTTTCCAGTATTATATTACGTCAATTTGAATTGACAGTCTATCGACGCATTGACGGTTTTCTAATTTTTGTCTTATATTCTCGTTTTCGCACATTGATGATGTATCAGCTGCAAGTTTCTCTTCTATTTTGCTATATCTTCCTTATGGCTTTGATGTCAATGGGGAGGGTTCGGGTAATACTTGTTTACTCACTGAACTTGTATTAAATTCATTTATTAATTTAAAAATGTTCATCAAATGATCCTGAAATTGAGGAATACGTCATTTTTTGCATGTAAATTATTTAAAATTATGCTTACAACTGCTATGCGCTTTTGAGATTCAGTTAAATATGTTGAAACTCTATAGCAAAATCTTGGATCTATGTAAATAGCAGCTAGAAATGCATCATTTTCTAGCAGTATCCGTTTTCTTATTTTCATCGCGTCTAAAAGCATTTTCGAATAAATGTTGTTAAGGTGAAGTTCCTCCAAGTCTGTTTCACAAACAAGCCATTCACCGTAGAAATCTTCCATTATCATCTGCTCTGTTTGCAACATTTTGGTACAATCTGACACAGGTTTAAAAGATACGCAGAAATTTTCCACAAACGCCCAATTAATTTCAAAATTATAGGAAGTATTATCCTCTTTACTGGTTTTGATTTCTTTTAGCGATCGAATCATATTATATGTAGAGCTCCATCTTGTGTTGTTGTCTAATATCGGCATGGGCAAACCTTCTTCATATCGAATAACCTTTCCAATGATTTTACAATTTTTCTGCAACCATCAACAGGCGTTACTATTTGCTTCAAAACATCCCACGAAGTGTATTTACTGCACAATGAACAAGTGACATTAATTTTATTTTTTCGTTAATTTCATTGAAGTTGTCATCTATATCATCGTTGTCACATATTCCAACATCTTCATATTCCTGAAGAAGTCGTGAAGTTTTTATAACATTTGCCCCATTGTCTGTCGTCATGGAATAAATTTGCTTCATATCAATTTCAAAGTGTTTAAGCATCTCAGAATTTCACTTTTTAGATATCGAGCTGTGTGACGATCCGTAAGTTCAACCATTGAAATTGTATTTATATTTATTTCAAAGTCTTTGATATATTGAATATTGATGCCCATTATACTTCTATCCTTCGTCGTTGCAATGTCCATTTTCAGGCATATTACACGGGTTTTAATATTATTCATAATATTTTCTCGAACTTTAATTTTTATCATATTTAAATGATCGGCGATATTTCTGGAGTTGAACTTAATACCAAAAGCGGACGACCAGGGTTGCATTTGTCATCATCAAAAATCTAAATGGCATATGTAGACGAGTTATAGTGTATCCAATACATTAAAAATATTCACTTCGATCCATTTTTTTTAATTTTTTTGATGGTAATGGTCCATCGGAACTGAACTCGCATTCAGAAGTCTCTCTAGAGTTGTAATTATGAAGATTTGCGAAGTGACGTTTAATGTTTCCAGCATGGTTGTTCAATGTTTTTTTTGCAAATATACATTTAGCATTTTTTTTATCCTCATCCAAACACACCAAAGTTGAAACATAAAATTTTTTATTTCTTCCCATTTTTGACCATAGAGATTCGCAATTATAGTCACTTTCGGCAATAGACTAATTTATATTATTTTTTACGGAGGTTAAAATTAAAATAAAATCTTTTTGATTTTTTTCATCTTTTTTATCTTTTTGATCTTTTTGATCTTTTTGATCCTTTTGATCCTTTTGATCTTTTTGATCTTTTTGATCTTTTTGATCTTTTTGATCCTTTTGATCTTTTTGATCTTTTTGATCTTTTTGATCTTTTTGATCTTTTTGATCTTTTTGATCTTTTTGATCTCTTTGACCTTTTTGATCTTATTGATCTTTTTGATCTTTTTAGAATACACACACGTAGTGTTTATCGTCTGTCTGGTATCATGGTAGCAACGAAAAAATAAATATGCCTATACGAAATATGCCTTTATTTTCGAAATATGTACGAAATATGCCTTTATATTCTGAGTGATAGCAACTAAACGGAACGATATGTTGAAAGCAGAGCTGTAAAGGTTGGATTACGATTACTGAAGGATCGTAATCAAGAATTTTAATTACGATTCTTAGCAGTCGTATTCAAAAATTTTGATTACGATTAAAAATCATAACCAGTTGGGAAGGTTAGATCACATGAGAAATTTTAAATTTGGTGTTATTATGATAGTTAGGATTATGAAAATTATAGTCGGTCTAAGCCGACTATAAATACCCTACACATATGTGTGGTTACCATTCAATGTGATTTATTGGTCACCAGGGTATACGAACTCTGAAAATAATTACAAACTTTCAATCGCTGAAGAATTTCCATTCATTTGATACCCATATTTACAAACCGTATACCGAATTTCGATTTTTTTTTGAACCACAAGTCGTATCGGCGGGAAATATTATTTTCATGTATTTGAGCATGATTTCAATATATATTTGATCAAAACAGTTTACCTAAGCACGTATACAGTAAAATTGATCTGTAGATGTTAATATAATGTGAGGTATTTTTTAATATAAATGGTCAGATCACAGGTCACAATATACCTATCTCGCCAATTTTTTCGAACATACAACGTAGGTATATATGTAATCTAAATCATTTATCTAACTCCTCAATTGTTTAAGTAGTACGGATTTCAACAGACAGACAGACGGACATCGCTAAATCGACTCAGGAGGTAATGCTGATCAAGAATATATATTCTTTTCCATACCGGAGATGCTTCCTTCTGGATGTTACAAACGGCGTACCGAACTGAATATACCCTTTCACTCTTTTTGATCTTTTTGAATCCCTGATCTCTTTGATCTTTTTGATCTTTTTGATCTTTTTGATCTTTTTGATCTTTTTGATCTTTTTGATCTTTTTGATCTTTTTGATCTTTTTGATCTTTTTGATCTTTTTGATCTTTTTGATCTTTTTGATCTTTTTGATCTTTTTGATCTTTTTGATCTTTTTGATCTTTTTGATCTTTTTGATCTTCTTGATCTTTGTGATCTTTTTGACCTTTTTATTCTTTTTTATATTTTTGATTTTTTGATCTTTTAGATCTTTTTGATCTTTTTGATCTTTTTGATCTTTTTGATCTTTTCGATCTTTTCGATCTTTTCGATCTTTTCGATCTTTTCGATCTTTTCGATCTTTTCAATCTTTCTGATCTTTTAGATCTTTTAGATTATTTTGATCTTATTGATCTTTTCGATCTTTTTGATCTGTTCGATCTTTTCGATATTTTCGATCTCTATGATCTTTTTGATCTTTTCGAACTTTTCGATCTTTCTGAGCTTTTCGATCTCTTTGATCTTTTCGATCTCTTTGATCTTTTCGATCTTTCTGATCTGTTCGATCTTTTCGATCTTTTTGATATTTTCGATCTTTTTGATCTCTTTGATCTTTTTGATCTTTTTGATCATTTTGATCTTTTTGATCTTTTTGATCTTTTCGATCTTGTCGATCTTTTGATCTTTTCGATCTTTTGTTGTATATTTCGAGTTGATTATTTTATAATTTAATTAAAAATCACTTTTTAATTTTTTGAAATTACACTTTTATTTCCTTATTAACTTTTAATTTTTTGAAATTACACTTTTATTTCCATATTAACTTTATTACCTCCACTTGAGGTTGACTAAACTACAATCTTTTAAAAGTGCAACGAAAGATCTTAACCAAGTATTGAAACCGATATCCGTTTGAAACCGTTTCTTTTTTAAAACCGAAACTGTAACCGAAACCGTTATACGAAAATCAGAAATAAACCGATATCCTAAACCGAAATAAACGGTTTCGATTTTATACCGGTTTTTAAAAAAGTATAAAAAGAAATAGAAAAACATATTTTATTTTATATAGAAGATCTTAACATTAGAGAATGTTTAAATGTCATTTAATAAAATTTGGAGTTCCAAAATAAAAATTTTTGTTGTACAAAAATTCACATGTGGTTGTTTGAGAAGCAATATTCCCAAAGCAACGGTCTTTGGTCTAACATTTGTTTTTTGTTTCATTAATTTGTATAGCGGTTAGTGATAATCATTTGCAAGAACAAGACAAGAAATGGTAATATTGTTCTTGTTCTTGCACACTAAGTCTTGCTCTTGCATAGGTACATATGATCTTGTTCTTGCATACCTTTCTTGCTTGCAAGAATCTTGCAAAATTTTACTTTTTAAATAAAAGATCGAAGACAAATATCTTAAACTGCATATTAATTATGAAAACGAATAGAATTTGAACACTAATTGTAATTAAGTTACTTATTTTCCAAATTTCAATTTCTTCAACAAAAAATAAATTATTTTACTAACAAAAAAAATATCCAATAACATACAAATTTGAATTATATTTTAACAAGAATTAACTAATAAAAAATAATTGTATAAATCAAGTGATTTTGACGAGACAATTCAAAATCTTACGGCAATAATAAAATGAACATATACATACATTCATAATAAACATTCATATAAATATGTAAGTAGCTTCAAAAGTGCTTCAAAAGTCGCTTCAAAAATATAAAATTGACAGATCAATGTTTTTTCTCTTTTCTTCGCTACGCTAGTTCGTACATCGATTGTGCATATACACTCTGCTATGCACATTATTATTATACCCTACACTAAGAGTGAAAGGGTATATTCAGTTTGGTACGCCGTTTGTAACACCCAGAAGGAAGCATCTCCGGTATGGAAAAGTATATATATTCTTGATCAGCATGACTTCCTGAGTCGATTTAGCGATGTCCGTCTGTCTGTCCGTCTGTCTGTCTGTCTGTCTGTCTGTCTGTCTGTCCGTCTGTCCGTCTGTCCGTCTGTCTGTCTGTCTGTCTGTCTGTCTGTCTGTTGAAATCCCTACTACTTTTAAAATTGAAGAGCTAGATAAATGAAAATTATAACTTAGATTACTAATATACCTACGCTGTATGTGCGAAAAAATTGGCGAGATCGGTCCATTGTGACCTATGATCCGACCACTTATGTTCAAATACCTCATATAAAATGTACATATAAAGATCAATTTGTATGTATACGTGCTTAGGTAAACTTTTTTGGTCAAATATATATTGACATCATGCTCAAATACATGATAATAAAGTTTTCCGGAGAAAAGACTTGTGGTTCACAAAAAAAAAAAATCGAAATTCGGTACTCCTACCCATTTGTAAATATGGGTATCAAATGAATGGAAATTCTTCAGCGATTGAATGTTTGTAGTTATTTTCAGGATTCGTATACCCTGGTGACCTATATATCACTTTGAATGGTAACCACACATATGTGTAGGGTATTTATAGTCGGCTTAGACCGACTATAATTTTGATAATCCTAACTATCATAATTACACCTACTTTAAAATTTCCCATGTGATCTAACCTTCCCAACTGGTTCTTATTATGTTTTGAAATATCACAAAAAATGATTTTGGACATGTCAATTGAAGGATGAGGTGCTCCTGAACATGTCCAGGATGATCACTCCATGTGCGCGGAATCGTCTTCAAAATATCAAAAAGATCTAAAAGATCAAAAAGACCGAAAAGATCAAAGAGATCAAAAAGATCGAAAATATTTAATAGATCAAAAAGATCGAAAAGATCACTTTTGATTACGATTACTAAAGGATCGTAATCAAAAATTTCGATTACGATTCTTAGTAGTCGTAATCAAAATTTTTGATCACGATTAGAAATAATCAAAAAGTAATTTGATTCTAGTAAATTTTTTGATTATTTTCACGACTACTATAAAATAATCAAAAACTAGTAATTTTTGATTATTTAAAAATAATCAAAAAAAAGTAATTCGACTACTTTTTATGGATTATTTGAAAATAATCAAAAAAAAAGTAATCCGACTACTTTTTTTTGATTATTTGAAAATAATCAAAAAAAGAATCCTACTTCTTTCTTTGGATTATTTCAATTTTTGTTAGATTATTTTTTGATTATTTGATAATCAAGAAATAATTAATGAAAATATAAATAATCAAAAAAAAAGTAGTCGGATTACTTTTTTTGAATATTTGCAAATAACACAGTGCAATAAATGTCCAACTTTTTCTTCCATCTTCCGATTTGATACCGATTTTAGGGTAACATGGGGTCGCTGATCTCAAATCTGAAGTCCGTTTTGCTCTATAAGCTCTGGGTTCACAATTGGCTCACGACAGTACTCAAAATATTTTCATTTCAACAGATACCGGTTTGGTGGCTTCAGAAATGTTATTTATCATGAACATCGTCATCATAACCCTTGTTTTTTCGAAATTTCTGTTGTAAGGCATTATTTTGCATGGTAGGCAATAGGTGGAAGTCTCACTAATATATCTTGTATCTAAAATTTACATAAATGCTCACACATTTAGTATTGATATTCATTTTAAAAATACATCATGGTTTTCGAGATATATGTAATAAAGTAGCAAATTTTGGGATAAAAAAAAATCATTTTTGGGTATTCATTTCTTTGGCATCCAGGTGAACACCATTCTCGTTTTTTAGCTTTAGCTTAGCAAATTATACCAGTTTTAAAACTGCAATATTAATTCGTCTGTCCTTATTTTGGATCCAAAATCTATAAGCTTAACCTCTACCAAAAAAAAGTATGCCTTAAAACATAGCATTTCGCTTTTGTCGTATATCCTTGAAACAGAACGTTTATGAAAAAAACTACAAACGCCATTATTTTTATAATAATGAAATTTATAAGAATATATAACTTGTATTTTTTCTGCCGAGAATTTTGCAAACAACGTAATGAATAAATGACAAAGTTTATGGTTTCATCATTCTATTAAATGGCTGAATCTGAGACGATTTTGTTGTTTGAGGAACTCGTCTCATTTTTTATGGGAAACATTTTTGCTGAAGAGAGTATAAATGTTTTTTCAAGAGTTAAGGTGGTACGTCAAAATTTGTAATTAGTAAGATTAAAGTTCGATAAAACAAGGTTATGGAAAAGCGTTGGTGCCAAAGTAAAAAAAATGCGCCTGTTCATGATAAACATCATTGCTGAAGAAACCAAACCTGTATATTTTTAATTTAAATTATTTTTTGTATTGTCTTTAAACACCCTAATTGTTTATATTTGACCCCAAATTGTGAGGAACCCAGAGCTGATGGATTCGAGATCAGCGACCCTACGTTACCCTAAAATCGTTATCAAATCGGAAGAAGGTATTTTTGCTGCACTGTGTAATCAAACAAAAAGTAGTCGGATTACTAATTTTTGATTATTTTAAAGTAGTCGTGAAAATAATCAAAAAATGTACTAAGAATCAAATTACTTTTTTTATCATTTCTAATCGTTATTAAAATTTTTGAATTCGACTCTAAGAATCGTAATCGAAATTCTTGATTACGATCCTTTAGAAATCGTAATCAAAAGTAATCGTAATCCAGCCTTTACAGCTTTGCTTTCAACATATCGATCCGTTTAGCTGCTATCACTCAGAATATAAAGGCATATTTCGTACAGGCATATTTATTTTTTCGTTGCTACCATGATATCAGACAGACGATAAACACTACGTGTGTGTATTCTAGTACAGCCATCCATTTGGCAACAAAAACTTCTTGTACAATAACACGCACAAGTTTTCCCGAGTGGACATTTGATAAAGTTTGCCTTCAGTACCTGTTCAGAATACGATGAGGCATCCCTACCTATGCTCACCTGAAATGATCCTGATCAAGGTCGACTAGGGCAATCCAATTTTCATTTGGGCGGATAACTACACTCATAATTAAAACATGTATTTTTATAAAACCAATTTTGAAAACACACTGTATTTCATTGGGAGTTCTAGATACCCCCTAACTTTGTAACATTATTTTTCATGACATAAACTAAGGAACCAGTGCACAAACTATATGCATCCTGAAGCTTGACACCCTGTATTTATAAAACTAATATTACTTATAATCTTCCAAGGCATATCGACAGACTTAGCGGTAAAAACGTTAATAAAAATAAATTAAATTTATATTTTAATTATTTTTACATGTATACGTCTTTATGTATCTTATATCAATATATTTTTTATAGGTCGCAAATAACTACCATAACGTACATTTCTCGGTTTAAAAATTTAATTAGTATAAAGTATACCACGTGTTCATTTTCTTTTAATGTTAATTATGTTTATTGGATATTTAAGAAAAGCTATCGATACATTTTAAATTTGTAGCAAGATGGCGAAAATGGATGTGAATTATCTAAAGTATACATACAGTGGTGGTCATGAATTTAGCACAATAACAACATTGTTCTCTTCCACATTCGTCGCACAATCTTAAATATAACTGTAAATTAAAACTACACGCTGCAAAAAAAAGGGCTCTCCCAAACATAATTTTGCAGGCATTAACATGTATGTTTGGAATTCTATGTAAACATAATATATAACTGATATATAACTGACTTAGTACATATAACTAAATCATTTGTAAACAGGGTTGTATTGAGGTTTGAACAGTGTTGTAATGAGCTCTGACGTACATTATAATATCACAGAAACATTTTAATGTTGCCCCTTAAAATGGTGTATGTTCTAATGGAAACATAATAATTACTACATCCAAACAAAATAAATATTTGAAAACAAATATGTTTCCAGTGAAACATATCAGTTGTTTCAGTACAAAAAGTAGTATGTTTGCATAGAAACATATTTAAATATTTTTTGGAAAAAAAATCCTGAAAATAAAATAAATATTAAATGTTGTTTTTTTTAAATTATTTTTATTAAAAATCTTTAAACATGCACAGTGGAAAATTATAATAATAAAATTCATATACAAATTTTTAAATGCATAAATAAATAATTGGTATAAAACTGCAAGTACAAGTGACAGCATCAATGAATACACAATTGCACCTGCAGACGCTAAACCAGACGATACAGGCTCGCTTTATATTTGGTACAGTTACAGTTGGTCTCAGTACAGCACATAGCGTAGGCAATGAATTCACGGAGGCGTTTGTAAAAAAAACATGCCAAATTAGGTTTGAAAATCGAAACACTGATTTTTATTTGTGATTTTTTCACATTAGTTTCAGAAAGTATATACTGCACTATATTACACTCTCTTACTATTAGTACTTTTTATAAAACAATTTATATATTTATTATACCCTACACTAAGAGTGAAAGGGTATATTCAGTTTGGTACGCCGTTTGTAACATCCAGAAGGAAGCATCTCCGGTATGGAAAAGTATATATATTCTTGATCAGCATGACCTCCTGAGTCGATTTAGCGATGTCCGTCTGTCCGTCTGTCTGTCTGTCTGTTGAAATCCCTACTACTAAACAATTGAAGAGTTAGATAAATGAAACTCATAATTTAGATTACTTATATACCTACGCTGTATGTGCGTAAAAACTAGCGAGATCGGAACATTGCGACCTGTGATTACCATTTATATTCAAATACCTCATATTAAATTTACATCTACAGATCAATTTTACTGTATACGTGCTTAGATAAACTTTTTTGGTCAATTATATATTGAAGTCATGCTCAAATACATAAAAATAATGTTTTCCGCAGATACGACTTGTCTTTCCCATTCGGTACACCTGTAAATATGGGTAACAAATGAATGGAAATTCTTCAGCGATTGAAATTTTGTAATTATTTTCAGGATTCGTATACCAATACCACTTTGAATGGTAACCACACATAAGTGTAGGGTATTTATAGTCGGCTTAGACCGACTATAATTTTGATAATCCTAACTATCATAATAACACCAAATTTAAAATTTCCTATGTGATCTAACCTTCCCAACTGGTTTATGATTTTAGTGTATTTATTATGTTTTTAAGGTAATAATAATATACAAAAGAATTCATGATATTACTAAATATTGAACAACAAGTAATGGAAAGCGTGCAAAATATTTATGAACGTGAACAGTAATGAAGATACGTGTTTTTTTTTTGTTTTTGTAAATTCTAAAGAATATAAGCATCTTAAAAATAAGGCCTGTGAAGCACTTTTGAAGCGGTAAATAGCTTTAAAAGTACTTCAAAAGTCGCTTCAAAAAGATAAAATAAACAAAACAAAGTTTTTTCTCTTTTCTTCGCTACGCAAGTTCGTACATCGATTGTGCATATGCACTGTGCTATGCACATTATTATTTTTGTTTTACTCTTATATTTAGTTTTTTGTTAATTGTAAAATCATGAAGTAATAAAAAATTATATATGAACATTTTCACAGTGTGATATATTTAGCTGATATATTGCTTTTTATGTTTTTCTTTTTTCACAAATCCGCTGATTCGTTTGAAAGTGCAACAACAACAAAAATGCGAATAAAGCAGCATCCATCCAAGCTTTTGATAGAATTTTTGGCGGGAAATTTGTTGTACCACAAAGAGAACTCGTTTTTGTTGCCAACTAGAGAGCTGTACTAAATACATACATGTAGTGTGGTGCCATGAGTCTGTCCGTTGTCATGCGTCTGTCTGTTGTCATGCGTCTGTCCGTTGTCATGGGTCTGTCGGTTGTCATGCATCTGTTTGTTGCCATGCGATGATACAGAATAGCAACGAAGAGTTGTCGTTGTGAAAGTGTGTGTATACGCATCGTAATTCGTTATTGTTGTTTCTCTTCTTTCTGTTAGTATTCGCTTTGTAGCGTTTGAGACTGTGTTCGGAAAGATAAATGTTACCCTGCAAGATATTATTTGTGTTCTCTTGACATACGCTACTTAAAGCTTCAAAAGTGCTTCACAGACCTTATTTTTAAGATGCTTATATTCTTTAGCCTGAAAAAAAAAAAAAACATATTCATTAATGTTCACGTTCATAAATATTTTTCATGCTCTTCGTTGTTACTTGTTTTCAATAATTAATAATAAATACATTAAAATTCTTGAATTTCTTGCAGTGTTAGTTTTGCACTTGCTCTTGTTCTTGTATTTCTTATATTGAACTTTTTTTGCAAGAAATCTCGATCTTGTTCTCGCTTGGTTTTTATTTATTGTATTAGTAAAATATATAGGGGATTCAATACCATTTATAAGTTTTTTAATTGATTTTTGACTGATTTTTCAAAACAGCTCAATTTCGAACATATATGGGATAAATAAAATTATAATAAGGTCATAAAAAACAATGGTAATGAAAGAAAACATTAAAAGAAGAAGTTAAAAATAATTAACATCTCTGTAAATACGAAAAATGAAGTGCAAGTTCAAACATTTCAAGTATACAGGCAGATATTTTTTTGCAGATATTGCAGTTCATTGTATTGTTGAAAATAAATTTCTTTGGGTTTTATGGTTGGAAATTGTACAATATTCTTCTTCTTATGAAGTTTAAGAATATTTACCGATGTATTCTTGTTGCTCTTGTTTACGGTTCGATTCGCAGATCTCTTTTGCAATTCAGATCATTTTTTATTGGTTTGTGGTCACGAAATTTTAAATTGAAATTTTTTCTTGGCGAAATCAATTAAATAATACATATAAAACAATATTTTTACTAAAATAACAACAAACAATGTCCCAATATCTTTACCCCAATATAACAATTTGAACATAACTTAGCACCATATAAACTATGTTAAATTATTAGAAAAATATGGAAAAAATAAATTTTATACAAAAACCGAAATCAAAATCGAAATCGTAACTTGGAACTGGTATACCGAAACCGTAACCAAAACCGAAACGTGGAAAAAAAAGAACCGCTATTCGTTTTGGTTTCAATTCTTGGTCTTAACAATACCTTCGTTGCAAGCTTTTCTTAAATTCTATTTTCATTATGTTCTAGTGAAATTTCACTTTCACTCAATTTTGGTGTATGTGACTTTTGAAGAAAGTCCGATTAGCAGTTTTTAACTGACACCAATTGCGAAATATCAGAATTTTTGGCAAACGCTGCTCTGCTTATTTAAACATAGCCCCCTAATTATGCAATGATAAATTATATTACAAGCCTCTGTTAACTGTGCAAGCTAACTTGAAAGAGGTGTGGTCTAAGTAAAGCTTTGGCGCTTTGTCAAATTATCGGAAGCTTCTGTTAACTGTGCAAGCTAACATGAAAGAGGTGTGGTTTAAACAAAGCTTTAGCGCTTTGCCAAATTATTATCATTGTTGCCAACGTGAAGCGACATGAACATGTTGCTGTACAACATGAGTTCAACATGATATGAAAACCTGATGCGGTCAACATGTGTGCAGCAACATTAAAAACTGAATGAGTAGTGAAGAACCATAAAGGAAAAGAAAAATGTGTGAACTAATTCACAAAACTTTTTGATCTTTTTGATTTTTTCGATCTATTCGATCTTTTTGATCTTTTCGATCTTTCTGATCTTTTCAATCTTTTCAATCTTTTTGATCTTTTTGATCTTTTTGACCTTTTTTATCTTTTTGTTCTTTTTGATCTTTTTCATCTTTTTGATCTTTTTGATCTTTTTGATCTTTTTGATCTTTTTGATCTTTTTGATCTTTTTGATCTTTTTGATCTTTTTGATCTTTTTGATCTTTTTTATCTTTTTGTTCTTTTTGATCTTTTTCATCTTTTTGATCTTTCTGATCTTTTCGATCTTATTGATCTTTTTGATCTTTTCGACCTTTTTTATCTTTTTGTTCTTTTTGATCTTTTTGATCTCTTTGATCTTTTTGATCTTTTTGATCTATTTGATCTTTTTGATCTTTTTGATCTTTTTGATCTTTTTGATCTTTTTAATCTTTTTTTTGATCTCTTTGAACTTTTTGATCTTTTTGATCTTTTTGATCTTTTTGATCTTTTTGATTTTTTGATCTCTTTGATCTTTTTGATCTTTTTGATCTTTTTGATCTTTTTGATTTTTTTGATCTTTTTGATCTTTTTGATCTTTTTGATCTTTTTGATCTTTTTGATCTTTTTGATCTTTTTGATCTTTTTGATCTTTTTGATCTTTTTGATCTTTTTGATCTTTTTGATCTTTTTGATCTTTTTGATCTTTTTGATCTTTTTGATCTTTTTGATCTTTTTGATGTTTTTGATCTTTTTGATCTTTTTGATCTTTTTGATCTTTTTGATCTTTTTGATCTTTTTGATCTTTTTGATCTTTTTGATCTTTTTGATCTTTTTGATCTTTTTGATCTTTTTGATCTTTTTGATCTTTTTGATCTTTTTGATCTTTTTGATCTTTTTGATCTTTTTGATCTTTTTGATCTTTTTGATCTTTTTGATCTTTTTGATCTTTTTGATCTTTTTGATCTTTTTGATCTTTTTGATCTTTTTGATCTTTTTGATCTTTTTGATCTTTTTGATCTTTTTGATCTTTTTGATCTTTTTGATCTTTTTGATCTTTTTGATCTTTTTGATCTTTTTGATCTTTTTGATCTTTTTGATCTTTTTGATCTTTTTGATCTTTTTGATCTTTTTGATCTTTTTGATCTTTTTGATCTTTTTGATCTTTTTGATCTTTTTGATCTTTTTGATCTTTTTGATCTTTTTGATCTTTTTGATCTTTTTGATCTTTTTGATCTTTTTGATCTTTTTGATCTTTTTGATCTTTTTGATCTTTTTGATCTTTTTGATCTTTTTGATCTTTTTGATCTTTTTGATCTTTTTGATCTTTTTGATCTTTTTGATCTTTTAGATCTTTTTAATCTTTTTGATCTTTTTGATCTTTTTGATCTTTTAGATCTTTTTAATCTTTTTGATCTTTTTGATCTTTTGAAGGCGATTCCGCCCACACGGAGTTGTCATCCTGGAGCACCTCATCCTACTGTGGACATGTCCAAAATCATTTTTATAACATTTCAAAAAATAATGAAAAAAAATTTGTTTGTCCAAGGTCATACTGGACATGTCCAGGAGAACCTTAATTTTCAATGGACATGTCCAAAATCATTTTTATAACATTTCAAAAAATAATGAAAAAAAAAATTGTTTGTCCTGGACATGTCCAGGAGCACCTAATCTTTCAATGGACATGTCGAAACCATTCCTTACATATCATTCAGCAGCAATCGGATGTGTCCATTCTCTCATTTGTCCTCATATTTTTCTAATCGTTTTATCATCATTTGTCTCATCATTTTTTTCATCGTTTCTCATCATTTTTTTCATCTTTTCTCATCATTTATTTTCATCTTCAAATGATGAGAATTCGCTACGTTCTAAATTTTCTCAAAATTGAAGATACAAATTATTTTCATCATCAATGACGAGTACTTTTAAAGATGAGAAGTATTTCAATCATTGAGTGATATATTTATTTTCATCAATGATGAAAACATATATTTATCATTAGTGAGCAAAAAATTCTCATCTTTAGTGAGAGATATAAATTGAGCGATGAGAAAAATAAAACATCTTCGAACCCTGCTAAATAGTAATCTAAAAACTGTTTGGATATTTTAGAATGTGTAATGATCGACAGCGCAACCAAAGAAATAGGTATCAGACTGACTTACGCGACATGAAAATGAAGGAACGTATATGTGAAAAGTGGTCATCGTGTGATTAATGCCTATAATGATACTATTGAAGCACAGCAGCACAATCAAAATGGTCTGGAATTTGCCCTTTCTATCGAGCAGTGTGTGCAAGAGTTCTGAGAAACGTGCATTAGACGATTTATCCGTTTGAAGTATAAGCGGCGCACCTCGGTCGGTCTGTCCCATGTTGTTGCTTGCTTGTACTCCCAAATTATCTGTGCGAATGGAAAACAAATTAAAGGTATTATTCGCTAAATTAACAAAATAATCAATTCTAACTATTGCAACGAAATACTTTTTCGTAAAATTAAATTTCGTAAAATATCTGATTTATTGTTAATACAACTCAGCATTCGTAATTATACCCTGCACCCAGAAGGAAGCATCTCCGGTATGGAAAAGTATTTATATTCTTGATCAGCATGACCTCCTGAGTCGATGTCCGTCTGCCTGTCTGTTTGTCTGTTGAAATCCCTACTATTTAAACAATTGAGGAATTAGATAAATGAAACTAATAATTTAGATTACTTATATACCTACGCTGTATGTGCGAGATCGGTCCATTGTGACCTGTGATCTGACCATTTATATTAAAAAATACCTCACATTAAATTTACATTTACTGATCAATTTTACTGTATACGTGCTTATGTAAACTTTTTTGGTCAAATATATATAGAAATCATGCTCAAATACATGAAAATAATATTTCCCGCCGATACGACTTGTGGTTCAAAAAAAAAAATCGAAATTCGGTATACGGTTTGTAAATATGGGTATCAAATGAATGGAAATTCTTCAGCGATTGAAAGTTTGTAATTATTTTCAGGGTTCGTATACCCTGGTGACCTATATATCACTTTGAATGGTAACCACACATATGTGTAGGGTATTTATAGTCGGATTAGACCGACTATAATTTTGATAATCCTCCAAATTAATAACACCAAATTTAAAATTTCTCATGTGATCTAACCTTCCCAACTGGTTTTTAACTTCGATTCGATTTTTTACGATACATTTTTCTTATATTACAATTTGATAAAGTAAAGCAAACAGAAGCAGAAAACGTAAAGAAGACAAGAAGAAAAAAAAAATCAAAAAACAAGACAACGCAAATTAATCGATTGTGTAATAAAATTAAGTGAAATTATTAGAAATTATTAAATAAAAAAACTGACTATTTTGTGTGTGTGTCAAAATTGGAATCGACCATCACGATTTCATTTTTACTAACGGACAATTATATGCGAGAGAAGGACAGAGTTCATTATTTATTATTCGTCAGACGTACGAATTAATTCGTTGATTATTTTCGTAAAATATACGAATTTATACATAAATATATTTCGTAACTTTACGAAAGTTTATACGTACTATGTATGAATGTTTTCGTGGGTAATTTTCACGAATATTTTCGTACAATGCACTTTTTCGTGTATTTTATACATGTTTTATTATGAGTGTAGTTCTTTGAGATAATTATCCGCCCGAATGGAAATTGGATTTCCCTAGTCGAACTTGATCAGGATCACTTCATGTGAGCATAGATAGGGATGCCTCATCGTATTATGAACAGGTACTGATGTGAAAGAAGGCTAACTTTATCAAATGTCCACTCGGAAAAACTCGTGCGTGTTATTGTACAAGAAGTTTTTGTTGCCAAATGGATGGCTGTACTAGAATACACACACGTAGTGTTTATCGTCTGTCTGGTATCATGGTAGCAACGAAAAAATAAATATGCCTATCCGAAATATGCCTTTATTTTCGAAATATGTACGAAATATGTCTTTATATTTTAAGTTATAGCAACTAAACGGAACGATATGTTGAAAGCAGAGCTGTAAAGGTTGTATTACGATTACTTTTGATTACGATTACTAAAGGATCGTAATCAAAAATTTTGATTACGATTCTTAGTAGTCGTATTCAAAAATTTTGATTACGATTAGAAATCATAACCAGTTGGGAAGGTTAGATCACATGAGAAATTTTAAATTTGGTGTTATTATGATAGTTAGGATTATGAAAATTATAGTCGGTCTAAGCCGACTATAAATACCCTACACATATGTGTGGTTACCATTCAATGTGGTATATTGGCCACCAGGGTATACGAACCCTGAAAATAATTACAAACTTTCAATCGCTGAAGAATTTCCATTTGATACCCATATTTACAAATGGGTAGGTGTACCGAATTTCGATTTTTTTTGAACCACAAGTCGTATCGGCGGAAAACATTATTTTCATGTATTTGAGCATGATTTTTATATTTTTATATTTGACAAAAAAAAAGTTTACCTAAGCACGTATACAGTAAAATTGATCTGTAGATGTAAATTTAATGTGAGGTATTTTTTAATATAAATGGTCAGATCACAGGTCATAATGTACCGATATTTTCGCACATACAGCGTAGGTACATAAGTAATCTAAATTATAAGTTTCATTTATCTAACTTCTCAATTGTTTAAGTAGTAGGGATTTCTACAGACAGACAGTCGGACAGACGGACATCGCTAAATCGACTCAGGAGGTCATGCTGATCAAGAATATATATACTTTTCCATACCGGAGATGCTTCCTTCTGGGTGTTACAAACGGCGTACCAAACTGAATATACCCTTTCACTCTTAGTGTAGGGTATAATAAATATATAAATTGTGTTATAAAAAGTACTAATAGTAACAGAGTGTAATATTTTTTTTTTTTGTGGGATAAAAAATAGAGCCACAGCACTCAGACAGGGTTATATCCATTGTGCTGTGACCCAGTTCCCTGGTTTTTAATGATACTTCTTAGATTCATTATTGAATCTAAGAAGGCTATTGTGTGATAGAGAGTGAAGCTGATCCTCTCTCATCACGTCTGTGCCAAAGATCTGCCTTCTAATTCTAGAAAATGCTGGACAGTCACAGAGATAGTGCTCTGTGGTGCCAGTTTCTTCGTAGCAGGCAGAACATAAGGCGCTTTCGGCCAGGCGTTCATGTGTTTTGCGTTCATGTGTTTTTCACATGCGTTGTGTCCCTTTAGAAAGTAGAAACGAGGCCGATCTTTTGGTTATCGTCGGTGTCATGAGCTTGGAGAATCTGCATTTCGTCTCATTCAGCCATCTGCTCTTGTGTGCGGAGGAGACCCAAGAGCTGATGACGAATTTTCCCGTAGATGCAGGTAGTCCAAGCACAGGTTCTGGTACAAATGGATTATCCTCAGATCCAGCACGTGCTAGTTCGTCAGATGTTTCATTGCCCGAAACTCCTTTATGGCCCGGCACCCAAATCAGTTTCAGTGTATTGTATTTACCAACACAATTGAGACGTGATCTGCATTTGGATGTGATGACCTGGTTGTTCAAAGCCATAAGAGCAGCCTGACTATCGCTGCAAACTGATATAGCCCTGTTCTGCCATCTATTATCCGCAATTTAGTCCATAGCCATAAGTATAGCATAGACTTCGGCTTGAAATACCAAGGCATTGTCGCCTAAGGCGAAGTGAAGTCTGCGGTCATCCGGTTCCACAAACCCACCAGATCCCTGATCGGTTCTGGAGCCGTCTGTGAAAATGCGGTGTGACCCTCTACCTGGCTCACAGTCAGGCGTTAGCCAGTCTTGAATGTCAGGTTGGTAGACCTCAAAATTTCGTCTTGGTAATATTTCTGTTATCATTGCATCAGAGGGCATCTCCAGTAGACAGGTGTCTAATGGAGTGTCAAGTGCAATGTCAGAGATATTCCAGGGAACATTAAACCAGAAACCACCTCGTTTTAGTCTCCAGCAGCCTTTCATGGCTTCGCCTCTGATGAAGATGTCAAGTGGTGGTAGGTTTAAGATTGCATTCAGTGCTGGACCAGGTGTAGTGGGAAAGGCACCCGTAACACCCAGACACACGGTTCTCTGAATCTTGGCAAGACTAGTTGTCACGCAGACTACCGATGCATATGATATGATCGGTCTTATCATTGCCGTGTAAATTCATAAGGTTTTGCTGGGCGATAGTCCCCATGTCTTCCCATAAATTCCTCTGCATTGCCAGAAGGCATTCAATGCTCGCGAAATTTTATTTTCAACATGTTTTGTACAATAGTAGTTTACTATCTAGAGTTAAGCCCAGATATTTTACTTAGACAGAGGAATAGTGACACCCTTAAGTACTGGTAGAGATAATCCTATCATTATTCTTTTCCTAGTGAAGAGAACAATCCCTGTTTTGTGAGGGTTGACGGAAAGTCCGTTTGCAGTACACCAGCTGTCAATTCGGTTCAATGAGTTTTGTGTTTTAACACAGACCTCATTGAGGGAAAAGCCTGTGGCAAGGCCTGGGAATAGACACCTGGTCCATCGAGATCGTTGACTAGAGAGTCAACCAGCATACACCAGAGCAGGGGGGAGAGAACGCCTCCTTGAGGACAACCTCTATTCACCCCTGCCATGATATACTGACCGCACTCCGCCTCAGAAGTGATGCTCCTAAACATTAGCATTGACCTTAGCCATTTGACCAATGTTTCATCTATTCCATGCCTTCTAGCTGCGTCACACATTCCATCAAAAGTCGCATAATCAAAAGCACCCTCGATGTCAACAAATAGGCCCATCACGTACATCTTCCTCTAAAAAGCATGCTCGATCCGGCCAACCAGATGTTGCAATGCTGTTTCACAGGATTTTCCACGTTGGTAGGCATGTTGTCTTGATGATAGTGGGTACCTTGACAGCGATGTTTTTCTGATGTGCAGCTCAACTAGTCTTTCTAGACACTTTAGTATGAAGGACATCATACTAATGGGTCTGAAGGCTATGGAATAGTCTTGTCTTCCAACTTTAGGAATGAAGGCTACTTTAACTAAACGCCAGGATGTCGGAATGTATGCCCATGCGAGACTTGCTCTAAAGATATTCTTTAGGCATGGTAGCAATTGGGTTATACCTTCCTGTATCATGACTGGGTAGATGCCATCCGGTCCAGGTGACTTGAAGCCAACAAAAGAGGCCACTGCGTATTGGATAGCTTCATCGTACACAACCAATCTGGCAACCTGCCAGTCATGTTTTGTCACATTAAAATTGTTATTGCAGTCCCCAGTGCTGGGATTACAAAGTGGCCCTATGTGGATTTGATTTCCCGGAAAGTGAGTCTCAACTAGGACACTGAGTGCCTCTGTCTTAGACTCAGTATACGAGCCATCAGGTCTCCGCAGTGAGTCCAGTCGAGCAGTTCGGTCTCTTTTAAGAAACTTGACCAATCTGCTAGTCTCACTGCAGGATTCGATGCTACTGCAGAAGTCTTTATAGGAAACACTTTTCGATTTACGAATTCGTTTCTTATACTTTTTCTGCTTAGCTCGATAAAGAAACCAGTCAGAGTCTAAGTTGCTCCTTAGGGCCCTATTTAGAAGCTTTCTGGAATCCTTGCGCAAGGTTTCAAGACAAGCGTTCCACCAAGGAACGGGAGGTCTAGATAACGTTTTTCGTACCGGACATGTTCGTACAAAACTAGAATTTATGACATCGTTCATAACTTGAACGGACGTCTCAATACTTTCTTTGGTACGAATTCTGACAGGAATATTGAGGGAATTCTCAAGTTCATGTCTGAAGCGTGCCCAGTTCGTTTTTCTAGGGTTTCTTACCGTCATAGAGGGCAGCACCTCTCGGTCAGTATGAAACTCGATATACCTGTGGTCCGATAAAGAATCTTTTTTAAGAACCTTCCAGTTAAATATTGACTCTCTCAGTCTACAGTTAGACAAACTAAGGTTAATCATTTCCTGTCTTCTAGCAGTCACAAGCAGTCACCAGTGTTGTGCGAGCAGCATCACGATATGATACTGCTAGCCTACCTCTGCCAGTGGATGTTGAAGGCAGTTCATCCGCAGCCGATCCGGAACATGAAGCACCAGTGCTCTTGCTTGTGGAAGCAATATCACTGGAAACTGTCGAGTTCTGGGAGTTACGTAATATAGTGCAGTATATACTTTCTGAAACTAATGTGAAAAAATCACAAATAAAAATCAGTGTTTCGATTTTCAAACCCAATTTGGCATGTTTTTTTTACAAAAGCCTCCGTGAATTCCTTGCCTACGTTATGTGCTGTACTGAGACCAACTGTAACTGTACCAAATATAATGCGAGCCTGTATCGTCTGGTTTAGCGACTGCAGGTGCAATTGTGCATTCATTGACGCTGTCACTTGTACTTGCAGTTTTAAACCAATTATTTATTTATGCATTTAAAAATTTGTATATGAATTTTATTGTGTGATAGAGAGTGAAGCTGATCCTCTCTCATCACGTCTGTGCCAAAGATCTGCCTTCTAATTCTAGAAAATGCTGGACAGTCACAGAGATAGTGCTCTGTGGTGCCAGTTTCTTCGTAGCAGGCAGAACATAAGGCGCTTTCGGCCAGGCCGATTGCGTTCATGTGTTTTTCACATGCGTTGTGTCCCTTTAGAAAGTAGAAACGAGGCCGATCTTTTGGTTATCGTCGGTGTCATGAGCTTGGAGAATCTGCATTTCGTCTCATTCAGCCATCTGCTCTTGTGTGCGGAGGAGACCCAAGAGCTGATGACGAATTTTCCCGTAGATGCAGGTAGTCCAAGCACAGGTTCTGGTACAAATGGATTATCCTCAGATCCAGCACGTGCTAGTTCGTCAGATGTTTCATTGCCCGAAACTCCTTTATGGCCCGGCACCCAAATCAGTTTCAGTGTATTGTATTTACCAACACAATTGAGACGTGATCTGCATTTGGATGTGATGACCTGGTTGTTCAAAGCCATAAGAGCAGCCTGACTATCGCTGCAAACTGATATAGCCCTGTTCTGCCATCTATTATCCGCAATTTAGTCCATAGCCATAAGTATAGCATAGACTTCGGCTTGAAATACCAAGGCATTGTCGCCTAAGGCGAAGTGAAGTCTGCGGTCATCCGGTTCCACAAACACTCCAGCACCAGATCCCTGATCGGTTCTGGAGCCGTCTGTGAAAATGCAGTGTGACCCTCTACCTGGCTCACAGTCAGGCGTTAGCCAGTCTTGAATGTCAGGTTGGCAGACCTCAAAATTTCGTCTTGGTAATATTTCTGTTATCATTGCATCAGAGGGCATCTCCAGTAGACAGGTGTCTAATGGAGTGTCAAGTGCAATGTCAGAGATATTCCAGGGAACATTAAACCAGAAACCACCTCGTTTTAGTCTCCAGCAGCCTTTCATGGCTTCACCTCTGATGAAGATGTCAAGTGGTGGTAGGTTTAAGATTGCATTCAGTGCTGGACCAGGTGTAGTGGGAAAGGCACCCGTAACACCCAGACTACCGATGCATATGATATGATCGGTCTTATCATTGCCGTGTAAATCCATAAGGTTTTGCTGGGCGATAGTCCCCATGTCTTCCTATAAATTCCTCTGCATTGCCAGAAGGCAGTCAATGCTCGCGAAATTTTATTTTCAACATGTTTTGTCCAAAGTAGTTTACTATCTAGAGTTAAGCCCAGATATTTTACTTAGACAGAGGAATAGTGACATCCTTAAGTACTGGTAGAGATAATCCTGTCATTATTCTTTTCCTAGTGAAGAGAACAATCCCTGTTTTGTGAGGGTTGACGGAAAGTCCGTTTGCAGTACACCAGCTGTCAATTCGGTTCAATGAGTTTTGTGTTTTAACACAGACCTCATTGAGGGAAAAGCCTGTGGCAAGGCCTGGGAATAGACACCTGGTCCATCGAGATCGTTGACTAGAGAGTCAACCGGCATACACCAGAGCAGGGGGGAGAGAACGCCTCCTTGAGGACAACCTCTATTCACCCCTGCCATGATATACTGACCGCACTCCGCCTCAGAAGTGATGCTCCTAAACATTAGCATTGACCTTAGCCATTTGACCAATGTTTCATCTATTCCATGCCTTCTAGCTGCGTCACACATTCCATCAAAAGTCGCATAATCAAAAGCACCCTTGATGTCAACAAATAGGCCCATCACGTACATCTTCCTCTAAAAAGCATGCTCGATCCGGCCAACCAGATGTTGCAATGCTGTTTCACAGGATTTTCCACGTTGGTAGGCATGTTGTCTTGATGATAGTGGGTACCTTGACAGCGATGTTTTTCTGATGTGCAGCTCAACTAGTCTTTCTAGACACTTTAGTATGAAGGACATCATACTAATGGGTCTGAAGGCTATGGAATAGTCTTGTCTTCCAACTTTAGGAATAAAGGCTACTTTAACTAAACGCCAGGATGTCGGAATGTATGCCCATGCGAGACTTGCTCTAAAGATCTTCTTTAGGCATGGTAGCAATTGGGTAATACCTTCCTGTATCATGACTGGGTAGATGCCATCCGGTCCAGGTGACTTGAAGCCAACAAAAGAGGCCACTGCGTATTGGATAGCTTCATCGCACACAACCAATCTGGCAACCTGCCAGTCATGTTTTGTCACATTAAAATTGTTATTGCAGTCCCCAGTGCTGGGATTACAAAGTGGCCCTATGTGGATTTGATTTCCCGGAAAGTGAGTCTCAACTAGGACACTGAGTGCCTCTGTCTTAGACTCAGTATACGAGCCATCAGGTCTCCGCAGTGAGTCCAGTCGAGCAGTTCGGTCTCTTTTAAGAAACTTGACCAATCTGCTAGTCTCACTGCAGGATTCGATGCTACTGCAGAAGTCTTTATAGGAAACACTTTTCGATTTACGAATTCGTTTCTTATACTTTTTCTGCTTAGCTCGATAAAGAAACCAGTCAGAGTCTAAGTTGCTCCTTAGGGCCCTATTTAGAAGCTTTCTGGAATCCTTGCGCAAGGTTTCAAGACAAGCGTTCCACCAAGGAACGGGAGGTCTAGATAACGTTTTTCGTACCGGACATGTTCGTACAAAACTAGAATTTATGACATCGTTCATAACTTGAACGGACGTCTCAATACTTTCTTTGGTACGAATTCTGACAGGAATATTGAGGGAATTCTCAAGTTCATGTCTGAAGCGTGCCCAGTTCGTTTTTCTAGGGTTTCTTACCGTCATAGAGGGCAGCACCTCTCGGTCAGTATGAAACTCGATATACCTGTGGTCCGATAAAGAATCTTTTTTAAGAACCTTCCAGTTAAAGATTGACTCTCTCAGTCTACAGTTAGACAAACTAAGGTCAATCACTTCCTGTCTTCTAGCAGTCACAAAAGTGGGTTTATTACCAGTGTTGTGAATGTTCAGATTGTAGGTCATGATGAAGTCAAGGAGTGTGGTACCTCGTGCGTTGCATTTACTGCTGCCCCACACAGTGTGTTGAGCATTAGCGTCACAGCAAATAATAAGGAGACCTTAAGATCACAGTACTCTATGAGCTCAACAATTGCCTTTGGCGGAGGAGGCAGTAGTGAGTCATAGGGGAAGTAGCCTGAGGAGACAATCAGATGTTTCCATCCACTATCGCTTTCATAGCTCAATTTGGCTGCCACCAGGTCTTGCCCACAGAATTGGGTTAACTTGGTGACAGTAAAGTGTTTCGATACTATAAGACAGCTTCTAGGCCTTGCGGCTTGCTCATCGTATAGTATGGTTTCACCACGTAGTTCACTAAGACCACAGATGCGTTTGTTATACACCCATGGTTCTTGAATAGCTGTGATGTGAGGTAATGTATGCAACATGGAGAGCCGCTTACCTAGTAAAGCGGTAGCAGCTTTAGAATGTTGCAGATTGATCTGAGTAAATATCATGACAGGATAATTAACTCGTTTCTTATCATATGCCTATTCATTTGGAATTGATTCGGAATTTGATCCGTCCAAAGAATAAGTTTAGATGGTTGTCGTACTTAGATAGCATGACATCTAACGACTTCTGGTCTAAGCCAACAACCAGGGTTGAGCCCTCCTTGTCCTCCGGACCTCGCTCTGGTTTATGGCTATAGATTTTCCATCCGTTCGTTTCGATGCCCTGTTTCTGAGCACGTAGGCAGGCAAACACTTCCGCTGTTTTCCTGATAGGACCAGGTATCCAGCATATTGCTAGCCTGCGTTTGGGTTCGTCTCCGCTGAAAACAGCGAAGCGCGATTTGCCCAAGGGGGGATTTTAGCAACGGCTGTGGCAATCCATTCGAAATTGGCTTGAGAAGAGCAAAGCACCTTCATGATGCCATCACTCGTCTCATAGCCTTTTGCATTTGCACTGACATCGCCGGTGCTGACTAGCCGCCAAAGATGATCGGTGCAGTGTTTTACTTCTGCATCATTCATCTTTTGCTCCTTCCCCAATTTGCCAATAATCGCAACCGGAAGGGCTTTGCGAGCAGCATCACGATATGATACTGCTAGCCTACCTCTGCCAGTGGATGTTGAAGGCAGTTCATCCGCAGCCGATCCGGAACATGAAGCACCAGTGCTCTTGCTTGTGGAAGCAATATCACTGGAAACTGTCGAGTTCTGGGAGTTACGTAATATAGTGCAGTATATACTTTCTGAAACTAATGTGAAAAAATCACAAATAAAAATCAGTGTTTCGATTTTCAAACCCAATTTGGCATGTTTTTTTTACAAAAGCCTCCGTGAATTCCTTGCCTACGTTATGTGCTGTACTGAGACCAACTGTAACTGTACCAAATATAAAGCGAGCCTGTATCGTCTGGTTTAGCGACTGCAGGTGCAATTGTGCATTCATTGATGCTGTCACTTGTACTTGCAGTTTTAAACCAATTATTTATTTATGCATTTAAAAATTTGTATATGAATTTTATTATTATAATTTTCCACTGTGCATGTTTAAAGATTTTTAATAAAAATAATTAAAAAAAAAACAATATTTTATTTTAACTTTATTTTCAGGATTTTTTTTCCAAAAAATATTTAAATATGTTTCTATGAAAACATACTATTTTTGTACTGAAACAACTGATATGTTTCACTGGAAAGCTCCATCAGCTCTGGGTGCCTCACAATTTGGGGTCAAATAAAAACAATTAGGGTGTTTAAAGACAATACAAAAAATAATTTAAATTAAAAATATACAGGTTTGGTTTCTTCAGCAATGTTTATCATGAACAGGCGCTTTTTTTTTCTTTGGCACCATCGTCCCAACGCTTTTCCATAACCTTGTTTTATCGAACTTTAATCTTACTCATTACAAATTTTGACGTACCACGTTAACTCTTGAAAAAACATTTATACTCTCTTCAGCAAATATATTCCCCATACAAAATAAGGTGGGGTCCTCCAATAACAAAATTGCCTCAGATCCACTAATTAAACAGAATAAATAAAAAAAACAATGAATTTTGTATTTTGTTTATTAAGTTGCATGCACATTTCACAAACATTTTAGAAAGGTTAAATACATGTTACATATTCTTATGGATTTCGAGATTCTAAAAACATTGGCATATTCAATTTTTTTCGCAAACGTCCTATTTCAAGGATATTGTCAAAATACAAAATTAGGGTGTTTAAAGAAAGTATATATTTTTTATTTCAAAAGATACAGATATGGTGTTTTTATCAATATTGTTTATCACAAATAGACAGTAATATTTTAGTTTGACACCATCCATCTAACTCTATCCCATAACCTTCATTTTTTCGAATTTTAACCCTACTAATTACAAATTTGGACATACTGCCTGAACTCTTGAGAAACCTGTCATACTCTTTTTGGCAAAAATGTTCCCCATAAAAAATGAGACGAGTTCCTCAAACAACAAAATCGTCTCAGATTCAGCCATTTAATAGAATGATGAAACCATAAACTTTGTCATTTATTCATTACGATTGCAAAATTCTCGGCAGAAAAAATACAAGTCATATATTCTTATAAATTTCATTATTATAAAAATAATGGCGTTTGTAGTTTTTTTCATAAACGTTCTGTTTCAAGGATACACGACAAAAACGAAATGCTGTGTTTTAAGGCATACTTTTTTTTGGTAGAGGTTAAGCTTATAGACGAATTAATATTATAATGCAGTTTTGAAACTGGTATAATTTGCTAAGCTAAAACTAAAAAACGAGAATGGTGTTCACCTGGATGCCAAAGAAATGAATACCCAAAAATGATTTTTTTTTATCCCAAAATTTGCTACTTTATTACATATATCTCGAAAACCATGATGTATTTTTAAAATGAATATCAATACTAAATGTGTGAGCATTTATGTAAATTTTAGATACAAGATATATTAGTGTGACTTTCACCTATCGCCTACCATGCAAAATAATGCCTAAAAACAGAAATTTCGAAAAAACAAGGGTTATAGACGATGGTGTCAAAGTAAAAAAAATGCGATGTTCATGATAAATAACATTTCTGAAGCCACCAAACCGGTATCTGTTGCAATGAAAATATTTTGAGTACTGTAGTGAGACAATTGTGAACACAGAGCTTATAGAGCAAAACGGACTTCAGATTTGAGATCAGCGACCCCATGTTACCCTAAAATCGTTATCAAATCGGAAGATGGAAGAAAAAGTTGGACATTTATTGCACTGTGTGATTTGCAAATATTCAAAAAAAGTAATCCGACTACTTTTTTTTGATTATTTCTATTTTCCTTAATTATTTCTTGATTATCAAATAATCAAAAAATAATCTAACAAAAATTGAAATAATCCAAAGAAAGAAGTAGGATTCTTTTTTTTTGATTATTTTCAAATAATCAAAAAAAAGGAGTCGAATTACTTTTTTTTGATTATTTTCAAATAATCCATAAAAAGTAGTCGAATTACTTTTTTTTTGATTATTTTTAAATAATCAAAAATTACTAGTTTTTGATTATTTTATAGTAGTCGTGAAAATAATCAAAAAATGTACTAAGAATCAAATTACTTTTTGATTATTTCTAATCGTGATCAAAAATTTTGATTACGACTACTAAGAATCGTAATCGAAATTCTTGATTACGATCCTTTAGTAATCATAATCAAAAGTGATCTTTTCGATTTTTTGATCTATTAAATATTTTCGATCTTTTTGATCTCTTTGATCTTTTCGGTCTTTTTGATCTTTTAGATCTTTTTGATATTTTGAAGACGATTCCGCGCACATGGAGTGATCATCCTGGACATGTTCAGGAGCACCTCATCCTTCAATTGACATGTCCAAAATCATTTTTTGTGATATTTCAAAACATAATAAAAACCAGTTGGGAAGGTTAGATCACATGGGAAATTTTAAAGTAGGTGTAATTATGATAGTTAGGATTATCAAAATTATATTCGGTCTAAGCCGACTTTGTATGTACATTTTATATAAGGTATTTGAACATAAGTGGTCGGATCATGGACCGATCTCGCCAATTTTTTCGCACATACAGCGTACATTAGTAATCTAAGTTATAAGTTTCATTTATCTAGCTCTTCAATTTTAAAAGTAGTAGGGATTTCAACAGACAGACAGACAGACGGACAGACGGACATCGCTAAATCGACTCAGGAGGTCATGCTGATCAAGAATATATATACTTTTCCATACCGGAGATGCTTCCTTCTGGGTGTTACAAACGGCGTACCAAACTGAATATACCCTTTCACTCTTAGTGTAGGGTATAAAAACCTTTACTCTTTATAACAGCGGCACATCTTCTGCTCAAACTTTCGACTAATACCTCACAACGGATTTTCGGAATAGCATTTCTTACATACTTTTTGAATTTCCTGCCATAATTCAACTGAATTTGTAGTTTTCTATTGCAAAACGTGTTGTTCAACATCATTCCACAGGTTATCAATGGGATTGAGATCGGGAGACTGCGCAGGCCACTTCAAATCATTAATATTATTGACCTCTAAAGTACTCTTCACAAATCGTGCATGAAACTCCATCTAATCAGCAAATTGTCTTCAGCAAACGGTATCATATGATTTTTTATGGGGCCTACACCATGCCAGGAAAAGGCTTCCCACACCATTACGTTTCCACCTTTAGAGTTTTGATATATGCTGCATGTTTTGTGGACGCCATACATACTTTTTCCATCAGATCCGAACCTGCAGAACTTCAACTCATCACTCCAGAGTACATTTTTCCAGAAACTTTATGGTTTTCCTAAGTGAACTTTTGCAAATGATAATCTCGCCTTAATTTTTTTTTTATGACTAGTGGTTTACGCTGTGCTATGCATCCACGTAAATTTTTTGCATTTAATCGACGTCTTACTGTTCTGGAAGATATAACAATGTCGTGTTCTCATTGCAATTCCTTTTGTATGGCACTGGATGATTTGAAAGGGTCTTTCGTTGACAGTTGATGTATTATTTGGACATCTCTTGGTGTAGAGCTCGGGGAGTTCGTTTAACATTTCTAATACTACCATAAGTGTTTACATGGCTTAATGCGTTATACACACACTCTCACATAAGTATACGTACGATACATATTATCTTATTTTTTAATAATTGTTTCGATTTTTATTTTATGGCTAATTTACTAAAAATATTATATTCATAAGGTATAGTTTTTATATAATAAACAAAAGATCTAATGATATACCACTTTCTAACACCAGTTGCAATATTTAATTAAATTTTTTAAATTAACTCAAATGCGCCACTCCATACAAATCAACAAAAAAAAAAAACAACATTTCCAGGACTTTCTCAGAATTGGATGAAATTTGTAAGTATGTTGAAACATTAAGATATTGGCCAATATTCAGCTTTCCAGATAGTGTGGTTTCATATATTTAATGCTTTAATATGAGATGATTCATTTGAGTTATTATAAATAATTTTAAATAAATATTGCAACTGGTGTTAGAAAGTGGTATATCAAATTAAAGGTAAATGATCAGAGTTTTTATTTATTACATAAAAACTATACATTATGAACATAATATTTTTATTAAAGTAGACATAAAATAAAATTCTAAACCTATATTATTCTTAAACCGCTATATCTTTTATAGTGTCAGCCAATTTTGTTGCATTATAGTCCATTAAAAAGCAAATTAAAATAGCTTTAATTTGATATATATATTGATGAAATTGACGAGGATTATCAAAACATATACATTTATTTGTTACTTGCGTATTTCATATTGTCATGTCCTTAATGTCCTTCATATACAAACTCAGGACATAATTGCCTTATGTAACTTACTGAATTTATTAATACTATCATTATATATAGTTATCATCGCGATAGGACAATACAAAATTTGAAGATTTGTTTGGTGATCGCTAACACATATGCCCGTGTAGCACCGTCTTCCAATATTCGTAGGGTGTTGAAATTTGGGCAAGATGTTACGAACGGTACGCCCTCACATAATTTGAGGTACGTTGACTCGTAAGGTGTACTTGAGTTTTTTTACATATGTTTCTGAACCTCCCCGACGAACGACGCATCGCTGTCGGTAGAACAGTTTGTAGAGCGTGTGAACAGTTCGATGAACGCATACCGGTGGGAGGAAAAGTGTTTACTTCGCGCCGTGTACAGTCGGTAAAAAGGTGCTGCGCGTTTATGGCTCGACGCGTCACAAATGTTACAATCAATTAAAACCGATTATATGTTTTAATAGTTCCGAGGAAGGACACAAAGCCACAGCGGCGTCGACGTTGCGTCGACTGCAACAAAGTGCATGGCAAAGGTGAACCGGACAATTGTGGCAAAATGTATGTGATTGTGCGTAAAGTTGATTGTACCGGCAATACTTTGGAAAAAAGTGTTCTTCTGGGCGGCAGATGCGTGACAGCATTTCTAGACACGGGTAGCTAGTGTAATATGGTGCGTACTTCGATTGTGCGCGAATTATCATGCGAACAAAACCATGATCGATGACAATAAAAAGCATATGTGGCGGTACGCGTTTTGCAAATGAACTAATCGAAACCGATTTAGACCTTTATCCAAACGTAATTTTAAAAGTGAAATTATTCGTTGTTGAAGATGACTTTTTATCATCAGATATTTTATTGAGACATGAAATATTCGAAAGCGAAGAAGTGTGTGCAACGGTACAAAAAGCCAACGTGTCATTTAAAAAAAACAAATGAAACTGAAATTAAATTTAACCAGTTGGGAAGTTCATCACATGGGATATTTTAAATTTGGTGTTTGGATAGTTAGGATTATCAAAATTATAGTCGGTTTAAGCCGACTATAAATACCCTACACATATGTGTGGTTACCATTCAAAGTGGTATATAGGTCACCAGGGTATACAAATCCTGAAAATAACTACAAAATTTCAATCGCTGAAGAATTTTCATTCATTTGATACCCATATTTACAAATTGGTATGTGTATCGAATTTCGATTTTTTTTTTTTGGGAACCACAAGTCGTTTCGCGGCTAAACATTATTTCCATGTATTTTAGCATGAAGTCAATATATATTTGACCAAAAAAGTTTACCTAAGCACGTATACAGTAAAACTGAACTGTAGATGTACATTTTATATGAGTTATTTGAATATAAATGGTCAGAGCATGGTCACAATGGACTGATATGCCTAATTTTTTCGCACATACAGCGTAGGTATATAAGTAATCTTCAATTGTTTTAGTTGTAGTGATTTCAACAGACAGACGGACATCGCTAAAACGACTCATGCTGATCAAGAATATATATACTTTTCCATACCGGAGATGCTTCCTTCTGGGTGTTACAAACGGCGTACCAAATTGAATATACCCTTTCACTCTTAGTGTAGGAAATAAAAACACTTTTTGCGAACTCAAAATGTGAAATTGCTAAAAAGCATACGCGCGAAAAACTAACAAATTTGCTTAACGAATATCGTGACGTGTTTGCTAATGACTTAGGCGAAATTGGTAAAACAGATTTAATCGAAATGAAAATCGAAATTGATTGCAAAAATCCAATAGTGCAACAGCCATATCGTATGCCGGAGCCGAAGAAAGCTATTGTGTCCGCTCTTCTTGACGAGCTCATCCGTAACGACATAATCACTAAATCTGAATCCGAATTCGCTAGCCCAATAACGATTGTTAAAAAACAAGATGGTGGCGATCGTCTTAGCATCGATTAACGTCGGCTTCACCAGCATACGCCGAAGGAAATTTTTCCGATGCCCAACATAGAAGAATGCCCGCAGGATGCGAAGCGATTTGAGTATTTCACGTTGTTGGATTTAAATTGTGGCTACTACCAAATCCCGATGGAGGCGAGCTCGCGGAAGTTTACAGCCTTTGTTACAACGACCGGTCTATTCGAGTTCAAAAGGATGCCATTTGGGCTCAAGAACGCCCCTGCGGTGTTCCAACGATTAATGGCCAAACTTAAAGAAAAGACGCGCGCAGACGACATGCAACATTATATGGATGATATTTTGGTTGGCAGCAAAACTATACCAGAGATGTTCGAAAAAATGCGAGAGTCAAAGTTAACATTAAACGTTAAAAAATGTTACTTTTTGACTCGAACAATTGAGTTTCTTGGACACAACTTGTCGCCAAATGGAATAATCCCTGGGCTTCGAAAGACAGCGGCTATCCAAGAATTTCGAACGCCAACAAATCAAACGGAAGTCCGCCAGTTTCTGGGTTTAAGTGGCTACTTCTGGAAATGTGTGCAATTATTTCGGAAACTTTTAGGAATCTTTTACGCAAGGAGATGCCCTTTGAGTGGACAACGAATCAGGACAGCGCATTTACGACTATTAAATACAATTAATTATGAATGTTTAGTATGTCGTAGGCCTCCTTTGGCATTTATTACTGCTGTCAATCGAGCGGCATGGAAAAAGTCAAGTTGCGAGTTGTTTGGGCAGATATGTTATTCCATTCCTCAATCAAAATCGTCCTAATACTTGGTATCGATGTGACGCGTCTTTTCCGCACTTGTTGTTTAAGATGATCCCATAAATGTTCTATAACATTAAGGTCCGGAGACTATGGAGAATGATCATCTATCTATCCATCCACACATCCATTCCTTTACCGAACCTGATGTATGCTTTGGATAGATCGCATTGCTTGTTATATTCAGTTTCTCGACACTTGGTATATAACTGTCTTTTAATATGTCGATATATATATACTTATCCATAATTCCTTCGATAAACCTTAAAATACCAACTCCATTGGCCGCCATGGCTCTTAATACCATAACAGATCCTCCATGCTTAACGGTTGGAACTACGTTTTTGGGATCAACGGCAGTATTTTTTTTTATCGCCATACTTCATCCATCACCTCCAAAAATATTAAATTTACATTCATCCGTAAAAAAAAGCGTTCCCAGACGGTAGGATCTGTTCGATGGACCACATGATATTTATGGGCATAACGGCTAAACGTTTCGTCTTATTTCCTTCTCTTAGGAAAGGTTTTTTTTCCACTCTGCATTGGAGACCACTTTGTTTTAAACAACGACTCACTGTTTCTAAACTAATGGATATTCCATGATACTTTCCAATGTCTTTTCTTATTTTTAAAGCACTATGTTTTGGTCATCATTAATATATCGAACAATTTGCCTCCGCATTCTCTCATCAAGCTTGCTAGGATGACCTGATCGAGACTTATTTTCCAAAGAGCCTGAGTCACTGAAGTTTTTTATTATTGTTTGCACTGTAGTCTTTGATAAATTCAATGATTTCCCAATTTGTGCAAGTGAACTTCCATCAGTTTTCAATTTTATTACAATTTTACGAACATCCAATGAAATGTCCTTGGATTACGTCATTTTTTTTTTGGCAACTTCTAAAATCTCTGTTTATTTTTGCACTTAAATGTGTAAACTAATTCATAAACAATCAAAATACTAAGAACAAATCGAAAATCTAACTGTAAATCAAACTGGTTTAATGTGTATGTATATTTATGTGGGTTCGAAAATATTGTAAGCGTGCATAATTGAACAAAACCGCTGCTGATGTTTAATGAGAGTATTTTTATTTGTATTATTATATTTTATGTAATAATAATAGTTTGGCGATACAGTCCTAAAAGAACTTAGGCCGAGCTCTCCCATCATTTTCAGCTGTACGTGTTATATTTGTACTCAAAGTGGTGGGATCTACAGTTTATTGCCGAATCCGAACGGCGCAGATTGGGCTGAGTGTATGGAAAAGGCGCGCATCGAAGTTTTTTGTATGTAACTTTTGAACTAAAAAGGATTTTGAAAAAAGAAAAATTGTTTCGAAAACTAGACACTTCTGGGAATATATATATATATATACTTTAGTTTTAAACTTGTTCCATGAGTACCCTTCATGTAATTGAAAGGCAGAGTTGACTGATTTATTGATATGAAAAATATATATAAAAAAAATAGAAATTCCTAGTTTTTCAACAAAATATCATTAAATTATTTTAATTTATATAATTCTCTTATTTCTGGCATAATCAGTTACATTTTGTTCATTAATTAAGGAATTATTGAACAAAATGTGAAATACGACTAAAATTCTTACTATAAAAAACCTGGAAATAATGTAAAAAAAAAATGTGAGCGGATCACGCCCATTTTTGGAAGAAATATTTTTAGGTAAATTCTAACAATAAGTTTTAAAAGTGTTTTATAAAAGTATCTTGTATGGGAGGTGGGCGTGTCCGTTGACCGATTTGATTCATTTTCAAACTCATACACTAGTTTTGGCTAAAAAATATTGTGACCAAATTTCATCGCATTCTGACAAGTATTTCTCAAGTTTTCTCGTATACGGACAGCAAGACATACAGGCAGACAGACGGACTCGGCTAGTGATGCTGATCAAGAATATGTATACTTTCCTTAACGACCATGTCTTCTTAGGGGCGTTACAATATCTGCAAAACTTAATATACCCAGTACCTGATAGGTGTAGGGTATAATTAAAAGTATAAATTTATCTATTAAAAAAAAAAAAGACACTTTTTCAAATTGTTTTTTTTTACCTCTCCGGGGCGTTCCGGGCCCAAGTTTTTATACTGGCATATGGATAAAGATCTGTAGTTATCGATCCTAGTGTGTTTTGCATTAGCCACGATTAGCCACACAAGTTGCATTCCATTTAAAAAAAAAAATCGAAAATTTTCATAATTTGCTACATTTCTCGACTAATGTCGAACTTAAAAATTTAAATTTTTAGTAATTTTTTAAAGTGAGTAAGAAATACATGATTTTAGCTATAATATGTGAAAATTTCTATGTAGAACTAATTTAAATTAATTTTTAAAAAAAGTATTAAATAAAATATTAAAATTTACAAAAAAATCTAAAAAGAACCCACTTTAGACTGATGTCCTGTTGAAAATAATAAATATAAAACAATTCAATTAATGGTTTTCTATTAACTAGGATGTCTATTTTATGATTGCAAAAAAAGAAAATTAAATTGACGAAATTTTTGTTTCGGCCCAAATGCGCGCTTTCGATCCACTGTGCTGCGGGTGAGAGCTTTTCGTACCAAGGTTTTACTCTGGTAGGTTTGCCATTTACTGCCGAGAGTTAGCGCGGTATAGAAAAATGTTTCTATGAAAAGATGTTGTTAGCCCCAGTCCAGGCTTGAACCGCGGACCTTTCGGCTCGCAGTCTAACGCATTTTATGTCATTTTCTGTATTTTAAGAAATAATTTGGCAATTTTCTTTGTCTAATTTTAAAAATACAATGTAAATCGACCACGTATGGATACTTATGTGAGTGTGTGTATCATCTTTCTTGTACACTTCAAAATTATTTATTAATATTTAACGATATTTTGTTTATTGTTGTTGTCTTCACAAACTACACGGATAGAAAAGATTTGTTTGAATATGTTTGAATGAAATTAAAAAGTAATACGAAATTACCATACATGTATTAGGATTGAAGTGTAATTAAATTATAATCGAAATTGAATTTATTTTGGATCACGTGTAAACATTATTATATTGTCCAGCAGAATCTGTCAAATTTACCATAAATATGTTACAATACCAACATAAAATTTTAATTGCATTTGAATAAACTGTTCCTTGGCAATTTACTTGTTTAAAACTATGTTGAAAATGCTAATCAAATCTAAATACAACGTTTGTTCGCCACGCTCGTCTTAATTCGATAATTTATCGACTGACGAAGTTGGCAACGTTGTGCAGCATTTTCTACCTACGCCATCTATTGCCATCGTTTGAACATATTGATGTTTAAAAACAAACAAAAAAGTAATAGAATTTAAATAAATATATTCTTGCAACAGTCTTCTTGTATACGAAGTTGGCACTCGTTGAGTAGAATTTTCTACCTACGTCACTTTTGTCGACGTTTAAAGTATGTATAGGATCATTTTGAACATACTGATGTTTGAAAACAAACAAAAAATGAATTCTTGTATATAAAGTTGACACTCGTTGATCGGCATTTTCTGCGTTCGTGTCTTTTGTTGTTCGTTGAGAAAACGTGTTCGCGTCGGTAATAATATTGTTATTTGTAAATTAAACCAGTTGAGAAGGTTAGATCACATGGGAAATTTTAAATTTGGTGTTATTATGATAGTTAGGATTATCAAAATTATAGTCGGTCTAAGCCGACTATAAATACCCTACACTTATGTGTGGTTACCATTCAAAGTGGTATATTGGTCACCATCGCTGAAGAATTTCCATTCATTTGTTACCCATATTTACAAATGGGTAGGTGTACCGAATTTCGTTTTTTTTTTTTTTGGGAAAGACATGCCGTATCGGCGGAAAACATTATTTTTATATATTTGAGCATGACTTCAATATATAATTGACCAAAAAAGTTTATCTAAGCACGTATACAGTAAAATTGATCTGTAGATGTAAATTTAATATAAGGTATTTGAATATAAATGGTCAGATCACAGGTCGCAATGGTCTGATCTCGCCAATTTTTACGCACATACAGCGTAGGTATATAAGTAATCTAAATTATGAGTTTCATTTATCTAACTCTTCAATTGTTTAAGTAGTAGGGATTTCAACAGACAGACAGACAGACGGACATCGCTAAATCGACTCAGGAGGTCATGCTGATCAAGAATATATATACTTTTCCATACCGGAGATGCTTCCTTCTGGGTGTTACAAACGGCGTACCAAACTGAATATACCCTTTCACTCTTAGTGTAGGGTATAATAAATATATAAATTGTGTTATAAAAAGTACTAATAGTAACAGAGTGTAATATTTTTGTGGGATAAAAAATAGAGCCACAGCACTCAGACAGGGTTATATCCATTGTGCTGTGACCCAATTCCCTGGTTTTTAATGATACTTCTTAGATTCATTATTGAATCTAAGAAGGCTATTGTGTGATAGAGAGTGAAGCTGATTCTCTCTCATCACGTCTGTGCCAAAGATCTGCCTTCTAATTCTAGAAAATGCTGGACAGTCACAGAGATAGTGCTCTGTGGTGCCAGTTTCTTCGTAGCAGGCAGAACATAAGGCGCTTTCGGCCAGGCCGATTGCGTTCATGTGTTTTTCACATGCGTTGTGTCCCTTTAGAAAGTAGAAACGAGGCCGATCTTTTGGTTATCGTCGGTGTCATGAGCTTGAAGAATCTGCATTTCGTCTCATTCAGCCATCTGCTCTTGTGTGCGGAGGCGACCCAAGAGCTGATGACGAATTTTCCCGTAGATGCAGGTAGTCCAAGCACAGGTTCTGGTACAAATGGATTATCCTCAGATCCAGCACGTGCTAGTTCGTCAGATGTTTCATTGCCCGAAACTCCTTTATGGCCCGGCACCCAAATCAGTTTCAGTGTATTGTATTTACCAACACAATTGAGACGTGATCTGCATTTGGATGTGATGACCTGGTTGTTCAAAGCCATAAGAGCAGCCTGACTATCGCTGCAAACTGATATAGCCCTGTTCTGCCATCTATTATCCGCAATGTAGTCCATAACCATAAGTATAGCATAGACTTCGGCTTGAAATACAAAGGCATTGTCGCCTAAGGCGAAGTGAAGTCTGCGGTCATCCGGTTCCACAAACCCTCCAGCACCAGATCCCTGATCGGTTCTGGAGCCGTCTGTGAAAATGCGGTGTGACCCTCTACCTGGCTCACAGTCAGGCGTTAGCCAGTCTTGAATGTCAGGTTGGTAGACCTCAAAATTTCGTCTTGGTAATATTTCTGTTATCATTGCATCAGAGGGCATCTCCAGTAGACAGGTGTCTAATGGAGTGTCAAGTGCAATGTCAGAGATATTCCAGGGAACATTAAACCAGAAACCACCTCGTTTTAGTCTACAGCAGCCTTTCATGGCTTCACCTCTGATGAAGATGTCAAGTGGTGGTAGGTTTAAGATTGCATTCAGTGCTGGACCAGGTGTAGTGGGAAAGGCACCCGTAACACCCAGACACACGGTTCTCTGAATCTTGGCAAGACTAGTTGTCACGCAGACTTCCGATGCATATGATATGATCGGTCTTATCATTGCCGTGTAAATCCATAAGGTTTTGCTGGGCGATAGTCCCCATGTCTTCCCATAAATTCCTCTGCATTGCCAGAAGGCATTCAATGCTCGCGAAATTTTATTTTCAACATGTTTTGTACAAAGTAGTTTACTATCTAGAGTTAAGCCCAGATATTTTACTTAGACAGAGGAATAGTGACACCCTTAAGTACTGGTAGAGATAATCCTGTCATTATTCTTTTCCTAGTGAAGAGAACAATCCCTGTTTTGTGAGGGTTGACGGAAAGTCCGTTTGCAGTACACCAGCTGTCAATTCGGTTCAATGAGTTTTGTGTTTTAACACAGACCTCATTGAGGGAAAAGCCTGTGGCAAGGCCTGGGAATAGACACCTGGTCCATCGAGATCGTTGACTAGAGAGTCAACCGGCATACACCAGAGCAGGGGGGAGAGAACGCCTCCTTGAGGACAACCTCTATTCACCCCTGCCATGATATACTGACCGCACTCCGCCTCAGAAGTGATGCTCCTAAACATTAGCATTGACCTTAGCCATTTGACCAATGTTTCATCTATTCCATGCCTTCTAGCTGCGTCACACATTCCATCAAAAGTCGCATAATCAAAAGCACCCTTGATGTCAACAAATAGGCCCATCACGTACATCTTCCTCTAAAAAGCATGCTCGATCCGGCCAACCAGATGTTGCAATGCTGTTTCACAGGATTTCCACGTTGGTAGGCATGTTGTCTTGATGATAGTGGGTACCTTGACAGCGATGTTTTTCTGATGTGCAGCTCAACTAGTCTTTCTAGACACTTTAGTATAAAGGACATCATACTAAAGGGTCTGAAGGCTATGGAATAGTCTTGTCTTCCAACTTAAGGAATGAAGGCTACTTTAACTAAACGCCAGGATGTCGGAATGTATGCCCATGCGAGACTTGCTCTAAAGATCTTCTTTAGGCATGGTAGCAATTGGGTTATACCTTCCTGTATCATGACTGGGTAGATGCCATCCGATCCAATCTGCTAGTCTCACTGCAGGATTCGATGCTACTGCAGAAGTCTTTATAGGAAACACTTTTCGATTTACGAATTCGTTTCTTATACTCTTTCTGCTTAGCTCGATAAAGAAACCAGTCAGAGTCTAAGTTGCTCCTTAGGGCCCTATTTAGAAGCTTTCGGAATCCTTGCGCTAGGTTTCAAGACAAGCGTTCCACCAAGGAACGGAAGGTTCGTACAAAACTAGAATTTATGACATCGTTCATAACTTGAACGGACGTCTCAATACTTTCTTTGGTACGAATTCTGACAGGAATATTGAGGGAATTCTCAATTTCATGTCTGAAGCGTGCCCAGGTCGTTTTTCTAGGGTTTCTTACCGTCATAGAGGGCAGCACCTCTCGGTCAGTATGAAACTCGATATACCTGTGGTCCGATAAAGAATCTTCTTTAAGAACCTTCCAGTTAAAGATTGACTCTCTCAGTCTACAGTTAGACAAACTAAGGTCAATCACTTCCTGTCTTCTAGCAGTCACAAAAGTGGGTTTATTACCAGTGTTGTGAATGTTCAGATTGTAGGTCATGATGAAGTCAAGGAGTGTGGTACCTCGTGCGTTGCATTTACTGCTGCCCCACACAGTGTGTTGAGCATTAGCGTCACAGCAAATAATAAGGCCGGTCTCCTTAAGATCACAGTACTCTATGAGCTCAACAATTGCCTTTGGCGGAGGAGGCAGTAGTGAGTCATAGGGGAAGTAGCCTGAGGCGACAATCAGATGTTTCAATCCACTATCGCTTTCATAGCTCAATTTGGCTGCCACCAGGTCTTGCCCACAGAATTGGGTTAACTTGGTGACAGTAAAGTGTTTCGATACTAAAAGACAGCTTCTAGGCCTTGCGGCTTGCTCATCGTATAGTATGGTTTCACCACGTAGTTCACTAAGACCACAGATGCGTTTGTTATACACCCATGGTTCTTGAATAGCTGTGATGTGAGGTAATGTATGCAACATGGAGAGCCGCTTACCTAGTAAAGCGGTAGCAGCTTTAGAATATTGCAGATTGATCTGAGTAAATATCATGACAGGATAATTAACTCGTTTCTCATCATATGCCTATTCATTTGGAATTGATTCGGAATTTGATCCGTCCAAAGAATAAGTTTAGATGGTTGTCGTACTTAGATAGCATGACATCTAACGACTTCTGGTCTAAGCCAACAACCAGGGTTGAGCCCTACTTGTCCTCCGGTCCTCGCTCTGGTTTATGGCTATAGATTTTCCATCTGTTCGTTTCGATGCCCTGGTTCTGAGCACGTAGGCAGGCAAACACTTACGCTGTTTTCCTGATAGGACCAGGTATCCAGCATGTTGCTCGCCTGCGTTTGGGTTCGTCTCCGCTGAAAACAGCGAAGCGCGATTTGCCCAAGGGGGGGATTTTAGCAACGGCTGTGGCAATCCAATCGAAATTGGCTTGAGAAGAGCAAAGCACCTTCATGATGCCATCACTCGTCTCATAGCCTTTTGCGTTTGCACTGACACCGCCGGTGCTGACTAGCCGCCAAAGATGATCGGTGCAGTGTTTTACTTCTGCATCATTCATCTTTTGCTCCTTCCCCAATTTGCCAATAATCGCAACCGGAAGAGCTTTCCGAGCAGCATCACGATATGATACTGCTAGCCTACCTCTGCCAGTGGATGTTGAAGGCAGTTCATCCGCAGCCGATCCGGAACATGAAGCACCAGTGCTCTTGCTTGTGGAAGCAATATCACTGGAAACTGTCGAGTTCTGTGAGTTACGTAATATAGTGCAGTATATACTTTCTGCAACTAATGTGAAAAAATCACAAATAAAAATCAGTGTTTCGATTTTCGAACCCAATTTGGCATGTTTTTTTTACAAAAGCCTCCGTGAATTCCTTGCCTACGCTATGTGCTGTACTGAGACCAACTGTAAGTGTACCAAATATAATGCGAGCCTGTATCGTCTGGTTTAGCGTCTGCAGGTGCAATTGTGCATTCATTGATGCTGTCACTTGTACTTGCAGTTTTAAACCAATTATTTATTTATGCATTTAAAAATTTGTATATGAATTTTATTATTATAATTTTCCACTGTGCATGTTTAAAGATTTTTAATAAAAATAATTTAAAAAAAACAACATTTAATTTTTATTTTATTTTCAGTATTTTTTTTTTCCAAAAAATATTTAAATATGTTTCTATGCAAACATACTACTTTTTGTACTGAAACAACTGATATGTTTCACTGGAAACATATTTATATTCAGGTCGTTCAAAATCATGTTTTCAAATATTTATTTTGTTTGGATGTAGTAATTATTATGTTTCCATTAGAACATACACCATTTTAAGGGGCAACATTAAAATGTTTCTGTGATATTATAATGTAAGTCAGAGCTCATTACAACACTGTTCAAGCCTCAATACAACCCTGTTTACAAATGATTTATCAGTCAGTTATATATTATGTTTACATAAAATTCCAAACATACATGTTAATGCCTGCATAATTATGTTTGGGAGAGCCCTTTTTTTTGAAGCGTGTAGTTTTAATTTACAGTTATATTTAAGATTGTGCGACGAATGTGGAAGAGAACAATGTTGTTATTGTGCTAAATTCATGACCACCACTGTATGTATACTTTAGATAATTCACATCCATTTTCGCCATCTTGCTACAAATTTAAAATGTATCGATAGCTTTTCTTAAATATCCATTAAACATAATTAACATTAAAAGAAAATGAACACGTGGTATACTTTATACTAATTAAATTTTTAAACCGAGAAATGTACGTTATGGTAGTTATTTGCGACCTATAAAAAATATATTGATATAAGATACATAAAGACGTATACATGTAAAAATAATTAAAATATAAATTTAATTTATTTTTATTAACGTTTTTACCGCTAAGTCTGTCGATATGCCTTGGAAGATTATAAGTAATATTAGTTTTATAAATACGGGGTGTCAAGCTTCAGGATGCATATAGTTTGTGCACTGGTTCCTTAGTTTATGTCATGAAAAATAATGTTACAAAGTTAGGGGGTATCTAGAACTCCCAATGATATACAGTGTGTTTTCAAAATTGGTTTTATAAAAATACATGTTTTATTATGAGTGTAGTTCTCTGAGATAATTATCCGCCCGAATGGAAATTGGATTGCCCTAGTCGACCTTGATCAGGATCATTTCAGGTGAGCATAGGTAGGTATGCCTCATCGTATTCTGAACAGGTACTGAAGGCAAACTTTATCAAATGTCCACTCGGGAAAACTTGTGCGTGTTATTGTACAAGAAGTTTTTGTTGCCAAATGGATGGCTGTACTAGAATAGCAACGAAAAAATAAATATGCCTGTTCGAAATATGCCTTTATATTCTGAGTGATAGCAGCTAAACGGATCGATATGTTGAAAGCAAAGCTGTAAAGGTTGGATTACGATTACTTTTGATTACGATTTCTAAAGGATCGTAATCAAGAATTTCGATTACGATTCTTAGAGTCGTATTCAAAAATTTTAATTACGATTAGAAATGATAAAAAAAGTAATTTGATTCTTAGTACATTTTTTGATTATTTTCACGACTACCTTAAAATAATCAAAAATTAGTAATCCGACTACTTTTTGTTTGATTACACAGTGCAGAAAAAATACCTTCTTCCGATTTGATAACGATTTTAGGGTAACGTAGGGTCGCTGATCTCGAATCAGAAGTCCGTTTTGCTCCATCAGCTCTGGGTTCCTCACAATTTGGGGTCAAATATAAACAATTAGGGTGTTTAAAGACAATACAAAAAATAATTTAAATTAAAAATATACAGGTTTGGTTTCTTCAGCAATGATGTTTATCATGAACCGGCGCATTTTTTTTTACTTTGGCACCATCGTCCCAACGCTTTTCGATAACCTTGTTTTATCGAACTTTAATCTTACTAATTACAATTTTTGACATACCACGTTAACTCTTGAAAAAACATTTATACTCTCTTCAGCAAATATATTCCCCATAAAAAATAAGGTGGGGTCCTCCAATAACAAAATTGCCTCAGATCCACTAATTAAACAGAATAAATAAAAAAACAATGAATTTTGTATTTTGTTTATTAAGTTGCATGCACATTTCACAAAAATTTTAGAAAGGTTAAATACATGTTACATATTCTTATGAATTTCGAGATTCTAAAAACATTGGCATATTCAATTTTCATCGCAAACGTCCTATTTCCAGGATATTGTCAAAATACAAAATTAGGGTGTTTAAAGAAAGTATATATTTTTTATTTCAAAAGATACAGATATGGTGTTTTTATCAATATTGTTTATCACGAATAGACAGTAATATTTTAGTCTGACACCATCCATCTAACTCTATCCCATAACCTTAATTTTTTCGAATTTTAACCCTACTAATTACAAATTTGGACATACTGCCTGAACTCTTGAGAAAACTGTCATACTCTTTTTGGCAAAAATGTTCCCCATAAAAAATGAGACGAGTTCCTCAAACAACAAAATCGTCTCAGATTCAGCCATTTAATAGAATGATGAAACCATAAACTTTGTCATTTATTCATTACGTTGTTTGCAAAATTCTCGGCAGAAAAAATACAAGTTATATATTCTTATAAATTTCATTATTATAAAAATAATGGCGTTTGTAGTTTTTTTCATAAACGTTCTGTTTCAAGGATACACGACAAAAGCGAAATGCTGTGTTTTAAGGCATACTTTTTTTTGGTAGAGGTTAAGCTTATAGATTTTGGATCCAAAATAAGCACAGACGAATTAATATTATAATGCAGGTTTAAATCTGGTATAATTTGCTAAGCTAAAACTAAAAAACGAGAATGGTGTTAACCTGGATGCCAAAAATGATTTTTTTTTCCCAAAATTTGCTACTTTATTACATATATCTCGAAAACCATGATGTATTTTTAAAATGAATATCAATACTAAATGTGTGAGCATTTATGTAAATTTTAGATACAAGATATATTAGTGAGACTTCCACCTATCGCCTACCATGCAAAATAATGCCTAAAAACAGAAATTTCGAAAAAACAAGGGTTATAGACGATGGTGTCAAAGTAAAAAAAATGCGATGTTCGTGAGAAATAACATTTCTGAAGCCACCAAACCGGTATCTGTTGAAATGAAAATATTTTGAGTACTGTCGTGAGCCAATTGTGAACCCAGAGCTTATAGAGCAAAACGGATTTGAGATCATCGAGATTTCAGATCAGCGACCCCATGTTACCCTAAAATCGTTATCAAATCGGAAGATGGAAGAAAAAGTTGGACATTTATTGCACTGTGTGATTTGCAAATATTCAAAAAAAGTAATCCGACTACTTTTTTTTGATTATTTCAATTTTCCTTAATTATTTCTTGATTATCAAATAATCAAAAAATAATCTAACAAAAATTGAAATAATCCAAAGAAAGAAGTAGGATTCTTTTTTTTGATTATTTTCAAATAATCAAAAAAAAGTAGTCGGATTACTTTTTTTTTTTTGATTATTTTCAAATAATCCATAAAAAGTAGTCGAATTACATTTTTTTGATTATTTTTAAATAATCTAAAATTACTAATTTTTGATTATTTTATAGTAGTCGTGAAAATAATCAAAAAATGTACTAAGAATCAAATTACTTTTTGATTATTTCTAATCGTGATCAAAAATTTTGATTACGACTACTAAGAATCGTAATCGAAATTCTTGATTACGATCCTTTAGTAATCGTAATCAAAAGTGATCTTTTCGATCTTTTTGATCTATTAAATATTTTCGATCTTTTTGATCTCTTTGATCTTTTCGGTCTTTTTGATCTTTTAGATCTTTTTGATATTTTGAAGACGATTCCGCGCACATGGAGTGATCATCCTGGACATGTTCAGGAGCACCTCATCCTTCAATTGACATGTCCAAAATCATTTTTTGTGATATTTCAAAACATAATAAAAACCAGTTGGGAAGGTTAGATCACATGGGAAATTTTAAAGTAGGTGTAATTATGATAGTTAGGATTATCAAAATTATAGTCGGTCTAAGCCGACTATAAATACCCTACACATATGTGTGGTTACCATTCAAAGTGATATATAGGTCACCAGGGTATACGAATCCTGAAAATAACTACTAACATTCAATCGCTGAAGAATTTCCATTCATTTGATACCCATTTTTACAAATGGGTAGGTGTACCGAATTTCGATTTTTTTTTTGTGAACCACAAGTCTTTTCGCCGGAAAACATTATTATCATGTATTTGAGCATGATGTCAATATATATTTGACCAAAAAAGTTTACCTAAGCACGTATACATAAAAATTGATCTTTGTATGTACATTTTATATGAGGTTTTTGAACATAAGTGGTCGGATCATAGGTCACAATGGACCGATCTCGCCAATTTTTTCGCACATACAGCGTTTCATTTATTCGCACAAGTTATAAGTTTCATTTATCTAGTTCTTCAATTTTAAAAGTAGTAGGGATTTCAACAGACAGACAGACTGACAGACAGACGGACATCGCTAAATCGACTCAGGAGGTCATGCTGATCAAGAATATATATACTTTTCCATACCGGAGATGCTTCCTTCTGGGTGTTACAAACGGCGTACCAAACTGAATATACCCTTTCACTCTTAGTGTAGGGTATAAAAATTGTGCAAGGTCATCATAGACATGTCCAGGAGTACCTCATCCTCCGTGGACATGTCCAAAATCATTTTTATAACATTTCAAAAAAATAGTGAAAAAATTGTCCAAGGTCATCATGGACATGTCCAGGAGCACCTCATCCTACAGTGGACATGTCCAAAATCATTTTAAAAATAGTGAAAAAATTGTCCAAGGTCATCATGGACATGTCCAGGAACACCTCATCCTACAGTGGACATGTCCAAAATCATTTTAAAACGAGTTGGGAAAGTTAGGTCATTTTTATAGTCGGTCGGGCCCGACTATGGATTACCCTACCCCTTTGGTGGGGATATTAATGTGGGATATTTAATTGAATACCTTAATTTTAAAGATTTCAATTAAGTATGCTGAACCTCCCCACCCTCAGAATATTATTCACATATCAGAAATTTATGTCTTATATCCCCATAAATTAAGAAATTTATATAAAAGTATAACAAACTAATAAAAAAAAACAGAAACATATAATTGGGCGGACAACGTCTATATTTAAAATTTTAAAAGGCTTATAATTCATTGATTTGATTTTAATAATTTACGGATCAAATTTTCACTATGAAAACCCGGGAAATAATGAAAAAAAAAGTGGGCGGATCACGCCCATTTTTGAACCACATATTTTTAGGTGAATTATAACAATACGTTTTAAATTTTATACCTATATCTTGAATACTTTTCGAGTTATTAGTTCCTAAAGAGTTATATAAAAGTGACTTGTATGGGAGGTGGGCGTGTCCGTTGACCGATTTGGCTCATTTTCAAACTCAGTTCCTACTTTTGGCTAAAATATAATAATACGAAATTTTATCGCATTCTGATCAGTATTTCTCAAGTTATTCTGTATTCGGACAGCAAGACGGACAGACAGACAGACGGACATGGCTAAACGGACTCCGGTAGTGATGCTGATCAAGAATACATATACTTTTCCATACCGGACACGCCTCCTAAGGGGCGTTACAATATATGCACAAAGTTAATATACCCTGTACCTCATAGGTGTAGGGTATAAATATTACGCGCGTATTTAATTTCAAAATAAATAAATAAAGTATTTAATTTTATTAAGAATTTCGAAAAAGTAAAATAAAATAATAATTTTATATGTTCCTAATCTTCTTTATATGATATAAATAGTTTTCAAAATATCAATTTATATATTTATGATGTTGTGATTAAATTCAAATGTTATAACTTTAATAAAAATTGATAAAAAGTATTTACTTCAAATTTTATTACGTACGTAATAAATTTGAATAAAAAGTATTTACATCAAGTTTAAATAAAAAGTATTTAATTTAAATACAAAAGACTACGGGTGAAAAACGTGTCGAAAAGTATTTAAATTTATTACTTTTTTATTTAATTTTATTACTTTTTTCCCTCAGTATAGTTAATGTATATTATGCACAAATGGGTTTGACGTTACCTCTGCAAATATGCACTACTGCACTCTACAGTTTTGAATTCATTTCGCAAATGACAGTCGACAGTATTATTGTGAAGTCTCTCTGAGCGACTGCACTGCAGTATTTCTTTCAATGGTGTCAAGTACTGTCAAAACATCGAACATTCAATGTTTTAAAAAACAAAACCAAACGAAACACTGTCGCAACTAGTAACAAGTGAAAAGACGTATATTGAACCAATTGGGAAGGTTTGATCACATGGGAAATTTTAAATTTGGTGTTATTATGATAGTTAGGATTATCAAAATTATAGTCGATCTAAGCCGACTATAAATACCATACACATATGTGTGGTTACCATTCAAAGTGGTATATAGGTCACCAGGGTATAGAAATCCTGAAAATAGCTACAAACCTTCAATCGCTGAAGAATTTTCATTCATTTGATACCCATATTTACAAATTGGTAGGTGTACCGAATTTCGATTTTTTTTTTTTGTGAACCACAAGTCGTTTCGCGGGAAAACATTATTTCCATGTATTTGAGCATGAAGTCAATATATATTTGACCAAAAAAGTTAACCTAAGCACGTATACAGTAAAACTGAACTGTAGATGTACATTTTATATGAGTTATTTGAATATAAATGGTCAGATCACAGGTCACACTGGACCGATATGCCACATACAGCGTAGGTATATAAGTAATCTAAATTATGAGTTTCATTTATCTAACTCTTCATTTGTTTAAGTAGTAGTGATTTCAACAGACAGACAGACAGACAGACGGACATCGCTAAAACGACTCAGGAGGTCATGCTGATCAAGAATATATGTACTTTTCCATACCGGAGATGCTTCCTTCTGGGTGTTACAAACGGCGTACCAAATTGAATATACCCTTTCACTCTTAGTCTAGGGTATAAAAACAACAACAAATCTGCCACTCGGCGTTCGACGGCAGTAATGTTCTTCTCGGTATTTATGTGTTAATAAAAAATACAACAAACATTAAAAAAAAATTATAAACAAAAATGTGTACGACAAAAACGAGCTTTGGTCGAAAAGAAATATATCAAACAATTTTTTAAATTAAATTTTTTTAAATTAAATAATGAAAAAAATTAAATAAATAAAAAACTTAATATTAAATATTATATGATTTTCTTTTACCTTTTGATTTTTATATATATTTCAATCTTAATGAAAATTGATAAGAGTAAGAATGATAAAAAAAAATTGAAAATTGCACTAAATACTCGGTTCAGTATTTGAATTTTTATTGCACATCATCATAGACCTCTTCACTGCAGTTTTGTATGTGTTTTGTTTTAACAGTACTTGCAGAGATTTGACGACAGTAAATGTTTTGAAACAAAGTGAATGTCTTGAAGTGCACTTGTGCAGATGTCTAATGCATATTCGGGGATATCACAAGGTACGCATTGTGGACCGCTTTTATTTATAATGTTCCTAATTAATCGCAATTAATTTTTCTGAATTTGTATTTAATACATATTCCGGAATACTACAAGGTATGCATTGTGGACAGGTTTTATTTATAATGTTCATAAATGATTTACCACTACAAATCAAATTTTATAAATGTTTAATTTTTGCAGATGATGTTAAGTTATTTCTTAAAGTAAATCACATGGGCGATAAAGTTTACAACATGATTTAACAAAACTTAATACATCGTGTTATTCAAACAAATTAGAAATACGCAATCTTTCAAGGATCCAATGACAATAAAGGCTCTGTATATTTCTTTTGTAAGGAGCCTTCTAGAATATTGTTCTATTATTTGGAATCCCTACTATAATGAAAATTGTATTCATAATGAAAAGTTCAAAAAAATTTTACTACATACGCAATATTGAAACTGCATACCAAATTATGATGCTAGGGGCAAATTACTTGGTTTTCAATCATTAAAAGACAGAAGAACTTATTTTTCATTAATGTTTGCTTAAAATATTATGTCTGAAAAAGTAAATTGTTCTGAGCTTTTAAATATGTTTAATTTGTACGTTCCATTTAGAGATTTAAGAAATAATCGTTTCTTTGTTGAATCATTTCATAGATAAAATTATGCTATCAATGAACAAATATCAAGATGTATTCAATTATGTAATAGCTTTTTACCACTTATTAATTTTAATGAATATAGATTTAAATTAAATTTATTTATACTATTTAATTCATTAATTATTTATTACTCCATGGCTTTTCGAGCAATGCAGTTGTCGTCTTTTCGTAGTGTATGGCCAATCCATCTCCATTTTTGTTTCCTTATATGTTCGTCAATTGGATCCAAGCGTGCTCTGCTAAGCTATTCTCTACTTTTTATGATGTTGGGCCAATATATACGAAATACGTTTCGCATGTTTAGCCAATATATACGAAATACGTTTCGATTAGCGAACACTTGGACTCGCGTGGTAGGAAGCAGCATCCATATATTAGGACAGATATTACGTTTGATTTAAATAATATCAGTTTTACGCTGGTGCTTAAATTATTGTTACGCCAAACCGTAGACAACATATCAGTTTTACGCTGGTGCTTAAATTATTGTTACGCAAAACCGTAGACAACATACCAAACGCTGCTCAGGCCTTTTGTATTCGACTTTCAACAATGAGATCAGTGCCGCCGTTGACCGCAACTTCGCTGTCGAGATAAGTGAAACGCTCTACGGTTTCAATTATCTGCTCGCTGATATGCACGACCCCACTGGTATTTTCTGCGAAGCTCACTAATTCTATTTTGACAACATTTATTTTTAATCCAGCAAAAGAGGACTTCAATACCATTCTATCCAGTTCTGGCGTTGTATGCGCAAGGAAACAAACGTCGTCTGCGTAATCCAGATGTTGTAGTTGGCTAAACATATTCCACCTGATTCCACATTCTGGGTGGAGTGAGGTGGGAAGGAAAGGAATAGTATTGCTGACAGCACACATTCTTGGCGAACGCCGCTTTTGATTTCGAACGGCTTAGACAACTTTCCCTCGTAAGTTTTTTTTTTTTTTTTTTTTTACAAATTAACCAACGCTCAGGGGATGCCCCCTATTCATGCAAAGCACAGTGTTGATCGTAAGAAGGGATGATAGGTTAAAAGGAGGGAGGAAAGATAGAGTAAAGTCGGTGAATGTATGTTTTGAACTTGCCAATATCAAAAATGTCCGGAAAAACGTACGCAGGGAGATTGTTCCACAAACGAATCGTGCGACTGAAGAACGAATTCTCTCTATAATGCGTGGTTCTGTTGAGAGCCGAGTCGACTACGAAGGGGTGGGCTTGGTTTGACGCCCGAGTAGAACGAGAGAACACACGACCTGGTGGAATCAGGCCATGTATTTCCCTCGAACACTTGCCGTTGTAATACATATAAAACAGGCTTACACACCCAACGGTCCTTCGGTGCTCAAGAGAACCAATAGACGATGAAATATTTTCATCCCCTATTAGATATATCGCACGTTGTTGGATTCGGTCCAGGAACTCCAAGGAGGATTTTGAGGCCCCTGCCCAAATGTGCGAATTGAATTCCATTTTAGGCCGTATATAGGTAAGGTAGACAGTACGTAAGTCAGCAGGAGTGAAGTATGTTTTACACCGTTTTAAAAAACCGAGGCACTTGGCCGCTTCTTTGGACACGTTAAATATGTGGTCATTCCAACGGAGATCACATTGAATTGATATGCCCAGAACGTCAAGAGCAGCTGACTGCGCAATATCCACAGCACCCATATTGAGTGGAGGGAGGGGTGAATCCATTCTTTTGTGAGATAACAGACAACATTGGGTCTTGCATGCATTAAAATCTACTCTGTTTGCAACACCCCACTCGGAGATTGATTTAAGGTCATTATTGAGTGTGTCATTCATAGTGCGTCGTTTACTCTCAATCTCCAAAGAGTTTGGGCGCTTGTTGAACGAATATGAATGACAAATGTTACTGTCATCTGCAAAGGAACGCTGTCGAACGCCTTCGCAAAATCAATAAACACCATGTGCAGTCCAGTGTTGAACTCTGCACACTGCATCTATTGTGTCATAAAGCGGTTGTTTTAGGCGCTCTATGATCACTTTTGCAATAATCTTGGATACTGCTGGCAATACACATAAGCCTCGCCAATTATCACATTCTCGCAGACCCGTGGATATGATCATTGGATCACAAATTACATGACAAAGCTTGCAACACAATGTTCTTGGAATTCTCTTACACAGGAGACAATTAGGTTGGGCTCTGTAAGGCCCCATTCTCAAATCTTTAATAACGTATACTATTGTTTCACACTACAATAAAATGACGCTCGATAAATTATTGACGAAATGTTGGGAAATGAAGTAATTCCAAAGAATACCCTTATGTTTGAGAAAAATATCGTTTGTGAATTAAATTTCAAAAATACAACACGCCGTGACCCAACAGGATGTTATATTGTGACTCTACCATTCAATCCATTAAACCAAAGTCTGCGGATGACCAAATTGAGGACTATGAGTTGCAAACCGTTACTTTCGGTGTCAATTGTGCACCATATTTAGCAATTAGAACCCTACAGCAACTGGAAGATGATGCGAACTCGTCCCACCCTCTTGCATCATACATACTACGCAATAATATGTACGTTGACGACGTTTCGGCTGACGTGCATGAATTGCCGAAAGCTATTCAGGCCCGAGATGAGCTCGTAGTCGCGTTGGAATCTGCTGGTTTGTCTCTTCGGAAGTGGACTCCCAATACGCAGCAGATTCTGCAAGATTTGCCAAAAGAACATCAGTTAGACATTGATCTATTCAATTTGTCCGAAGATAGTAGAGCAAGAACGCTCGGCATTCGTTGAAATGCTATAAAAGATTGGGTTCCAAAACGCAAAATACTAATCTTTTAAAGTTTTTACGCTACGGGAGCGCCACAAAATACACTCGCATACAATCCATTTGACACAAAATCCACCTTTTCACAAAATTCTGAATTTTTAAAATCCACCTGTACAAAATCTACTCGAACAAAGTCAAATTTTATTTGGTACAAAATCCACCTTTTGAGACAAAATCCACCCTTTATTTAATCCAACGTAAGGGCAACTATGAACTTGAAACTCTAAGCGAATTTGATATTCCAGAAGGATTGAATATCATCGTTGGTGAACTATTGGTTCTTTCTGACGAAACTTCAATGTGATGAGAAATATTTATTATTCTAAAAACAATATATGTATTTACGATTTTGTAAGAGTCCTCATATTGCATGGTACATTTTCTTTGCATTTGTGGATACGCAGAGGGACAAAATTCCCTCAAGTTTTTGCTTTATGAGTAAGAAGGACGCATAGTTGTACTGTGATTTTTTCAATGAATTATATGAATTATATTATGAATCCAGTTAGAATTATAACTGAATTTGAAAAACAAGTATTAAGACCGATGAATATTGTCCATCTTTGGAGAAGAGTGTAAATAGAACAATTTCTAACTAAATTGTTACCAATCGTTCTATTTCGGCTAATTTTAATCCAAATGATAATGTTAAAAACATTATCTCTTTCCGTCCAGAGGAAATGACCCTAATAATAGTTTGGACAGATATTCAAAAATAAAGTTCTTGGTTTCAAAAAATGAATTTATATATTGGATATTTGTATTGGCAATGAATTCAAATATAATTTAGTAAATTATGTTTAATTTTATTATCGTCAAGGCCCAATATGGTTGGGATTTGACTAAATTTATATACTATCGAATAAAAATACTTTTTCTTATAAATATTATTATAATTAGTTTTTTGGTGGTTATAGAACTTAAGTTACTGAATCCACCTGTACAAAATCCATATAGGTGGATATTTAGCCGCATTTTCTCGATTTTTTTCGACGAGCGGCACCCTGTCGTTCTTTACTCCGACAACGGAACAAAATTCGCTGGAGCATTTCCAATGTCAAAAAAATATCGACACGAATTTTTAAAAAATGTGCATACCCAAGTACTCTCAACCCATAACCATCATGATTGAAATTTACATTTTATACCACCTGGGGCTCCACATATGGGTGGGTTCCGGGAAGCTGGTGTAAAAAGTTTTAAGACCCATTTCAAAAAGATTGCTTCCAATCAAAGATTTACCTTTGAAGAGTTCGCAACCCTATTGACTAATATTGATGATTGCTTGAATTTTCGACCCTAAGCCCTTCGAGTGAAAACCTGTAAGGTTCCTCTCCTTTGACCCCTATACACTTTTTAATTGGTACCCCATTTTTGACCCCAGCAGATCTAAGTGACTCTAGTCTGAGCACTATTAATAGATGGCAGAAATTCAATATATTGCATCATCATTTCTGCAGGCGTTGGAAAGTTGAGTATCTTAAGGAGCTGCATAAACACTCCAAATGGAAGTACCAACAAAAGAGAATCGATATTGACGATCATGAAGTCTTTCGCCACGAAAATCTGCCCCCACACGAATAGATACTATGATGAGTCGTGAAGGCTCCGACGCAAGAACTCGTGTGGCAGATATATTTACTTCTAAGGGAGTAACTACTAGACCGATTACGAAATTATTAGTTCTGCCCCCAAACTAAGACCCACTTACTCTGTGGGTTAGTAAATTTGACCCAATTGTTGTAAAAGTAGAATTGTATATTTTATGTGAAAAAATATATGTCATATTTATTCATTCCGAATTTGCCTTTATTAAAATAATAACTTCTATTTAAGTCATGTATTTTATTTCTTTTTTGCCCTGCGTTTAATACCATAGTTCAATAGGTTATGAGTGATCATCATATAACTCATGGTATCAAGCAGTATAAGGCTGCCGATATGACGACTGGCAGTTCAGGATGAAAACTCATCTGGACTCGCACAATTTGTTGGAAGCTCCAACCGGCGAACCTCCAAATGAAGGGCAAGCAAAAGAAGAGTTCCTGAAGTTTCAAGTAAAAGAAGAGTTGATGAAGTTGGATCGGAAGGCATAGGAGCGTATCGTGAGCTTCGTGCATTCGGACTGTCTCAGCTACCTAAGGAACAAGAATACAGCAAAAACTATGTGAGATAGCTTGGAGTCCGTATTTTTCAAAAAGTCTGTGGAGAATCAATTGCTGTTACGTAAGCAACTAGCTAAGCTGCGTATGAAAAATTGCGATTCAGTGTCGTCGCATTTGCAAAATCTTGTTCGACAACTTAAAACAAGTGCAAAAGGTTTGGACATCAGGCTAAGGCCTGCAGATCTCGAGAAGCGCGTAGTGTCGAGGCGATAAGTCAAATACTCGCTGTAAGAGCTTCCGTGCATTTAAAATAATGTGTGTAAAAATGAGAACATTTACTGTATGAATAAGTTCATAAAACTTGTGTACGAGTTCTTACAGCCAATGTATACGTTCATAAAATTTCGAAAGCGCTACTTTCTATTTCCGGAATACAAAAAGCCATGCCGATATCGTTCTGTAAGATTAAATACATTAAACTTATAATCAAAAAATATTAATATTATTTGTTTAAATTGATAAAGATTTCGCAGTTATCTTCATATCTGCTTAGGCATTCACAGTGATTGGTAGGACAATTTCAGTAAAATCAAATATTTTCTGACAGACCAAAATCACATTAAAGACAAATATATAAAGACAATGTTAATCAACATGGAGGATTCAGATGCCAAAAAAGTTAATTTTAGTAAATTAATTATGTTTATTTTTAAAGCTAATTGTTTCTTGTGCCTCAAAATGCCTATATTTTTTAAAATTATAATTTTTAAAATATTTGTATTTATATTTTTCAGATATTTCTGCTATTAAACTGCAGTTAAACTGCAGTTAAGCATCCATGGGTGCAACACAGAAAACGAATAAAAATGTTAATACCGGCAAATATAATGGGTGACCAGATCAATGATAGTTTTTCAAATTTCTATTTTTAGCAGCTGTCAAAGATACCAATAGCGACATCAAACTGTCAAAATATTTAACACAATTCTCTAAGCTCATTTAAAAACATTTTAATATTAATTCACAATGTTTTTGCTGTCAAAATTTCGAATAAAAAATTTAAACTTTATCTGAAATTTTTCGGAATATTTCTATAATCTGTTTATGAAATATTTGATTAAAATGAAAAATGATATACAATTTCATACTGATATAATGTAGTGTTGCTATGTGCAAAATCGGACAAAATTCTTAGCATCTGATGTTCGAATTATAAGGAAACATGATGTGGGAAATTGAACTGCGTAATCTCCTGTTGTATATTTCAGTCGACAGGCTTAAATGGGTTAAACAAAATGTATTACAAATCCGTCGTCAACGAATGCTTCTGAGCGCCTGAACTGAAATTTTTGAAAATTTGACATGAAAAAAAAACAGTTGGGAAGGTTAGATCACATGGGAAATTTTAAATTTTGTGTTATTATGATAGTTAGGATTATCAAAATTATAGTCGGTCTAAGCCAACTATAAATACCATACACATATGTGTGGTTACCATTCAAAGTGGTATATAGGTCACCAGGGTATACGAATCCTGAAAATAACTACAAACTTTCCATCCCTGAAGAATTTGCTTTCATTTGATACCCATATTTACAAATGGGTAGGTGTACCGAATTTCAATTTTTTTTTTGGGAACCACAAGTCGTTTCGTGGGAAAACATTATTTCCATGTATTTGAGCATAAGTCAATATATATTTGACTAAAAAGGGTTACCTAAGCACGTATGCAGTAAAATTGATTTGTAGATTTAAATTTTATATGAGGTATTTGAACATAAGTGGTCGGTTCTCAGGTCACAATAGACCGATCATGCCAATTTTCTTATTCAGACAGCTTAGATATATAAGTAATCTAAATCTAGTTTCATTGCTCTAGCTCTTCAATTTGTAAATATGGGTATCAAATGAATGGAAATTCTTCAGCGATTAAAAGTTTGTATTTATTTTCAGGATACCCTGGTGACTTATATACCACTTTGAATGGTAACCACACATATGTGTAGGGTATGTGGCTTAGACCGACTATAATTATAATAATCCTAACTATCATAATAACGCATACGATAAAATGGCCCTACTTTAAAATTTCCCATGTTATCTAACCTTCCCAACTGGTTTATTTTTATTTTTAAAAATATCCAAATGAAAATATTTGGAAGCAGTCGGAAAATTACAAAAGCTGTTTTGAAAACAGACATATATTCTTATATAGCATAAAATTGTCAGATAAATATAATTGAGTAGAAAATAATAAAAAAATAGTAGAAATATTTGGAATAAAATGGAAATTTACGTTGAAATAGCATTATGGGAAATTTTTCTAAGAAAATGTTCCAAACACTACATTAGTTTAATCAGCAATTTAGTTGAACTCACACACACCCTTATTTTCTTAAAAAAAATATTTACATATGTTATTAAAAGTTAGGTAGGTGATGCCTGCGGCGCTTCTATTATTAATACAAAAATAGGTCACATGGCTAAGTTCGGTCATATGGGACGGACTTTTTTAGTCGATCGGGCCCGACTATGGAATACCATACACTTTGGTGGGGATATTAATATGGGACATTTAATTGTATACCTACCTTTTAAAGTTTGTAGTTATGTTGAACATTCTTACAGTCATAATATTATTTATATATCAGAAATTTTCGACGTATACCCCAATAATTTAAAAAATAGATAAAAAAAAAATAATCAAAAAATGTTAAAAATAAATGTGGGCGGATAACGCCTACTTTTAAAACATATGTGGAAATTTAAGGCTAATATTTCATAAATTTGTTTTCATAATTTGCGAATAAAATGTACACTATTGAAAAGCGAATATTTCTAGAAACACATATTTTTAGGTGAATTCTAACAATACATTTTAAATTTTATAAGTATATCTTGAATACTTTTCGAGTTATTGGTTCCTAAAGTGTTATATATAAGTGACTTGTATGGGAGGTGGGCGTGTCCGTTGACCGATTTAGCTCATTTCCATTGACAGAACTAATTTTTGGTTAAAAAGTATTGAAATGAAATTTCATCGCGTTCTAAGTAGTATTTCTCAAGTTATCGTGTATAAGGACAGCAAGACAGACGGACGGACATAGCTAAACGGAATCGGGTGGTGATGATTATCAAGAATATATATACACTTCCATACCGTCCATGCCTCCTAAGAGGCGTTACAATATCTGCACAAAGTTATTATACCCTGTACCTCACAGGTGTAGGGTATAAATAATTCAAAAAATAATGAAAAAAAAAAAAATGTTGTCCAAGGTTATCCTGGACATGTCCAGGAGCACCTCATCTTTCAATGGACATGTCGAAACCATTCCTTACATATCATTTAACAGCAATCGGATGTGTCCATTCTCTCATTTGGCCTCATATTTTTCTAATCATTTTATCATCATTTGTCTCATCATTTTTCTCATCAATTTTCTCATCATTTTTCTCATCATTTTTCTCATCATTTTTCTCATCATTTTTTTCATCTTTTCTCATCATTTATTTTCATCTTCAAATGATGAGAATTCGCTATGTTCTACTTTTTCTCATCATTCAATGATGAGAAAAATTGAAGATATAAATTATTTTCATCATCAGTGCTGAGTACTTTTGAGATGAGAATTAATTAAAATTAAAATAAAAATATGACTCATGATGGATATTTTTTTCATCAATTTATATCCGTCATTTTGTGAGGGATATAAATTGATAAATATCTTTGAGAGATATTTTACGAACTCTGGTAAAAAGGTATTTTTTATGAGTATTAAAATCCATTAAAGAAAGAAACTTTGTTTCACACTAAGGGCCGGTTTTACAGTGGTAGTTTAACTAGATTTGTGGGTTAAACGTTGTTTAATCTCATAATTCAGTTTTACAGTGACTATAAATCGTCGTTTAAAATTAGTTTAAACGTCTTACGTTGACCGTTTAAACTACGTTTAAAATCTTAATGTTTTTGACAGATACTATCCACTCTTTTTAAACTGTCCGTCCACGCTCTCTGTTTTTTGTTCCCGCGTTGTCTGTCGGCATGCTTGTGTTCTGTTTGTTTTCTTGTATTTCAGCATTGTATAAATAAAACTTCTATCCTCACATGTATTGAAGTTGCTCGATCTTTTGTATATTTCATTTAGTTTATTAATCTAAAATCTATTTTCAATGTGTAGATTAACAAAATGTTTGCATAAAATTATCAGCTGTTCTAAATGAGAGAAATAATCGATAATTTGTTGACATTTGCCAGTGATGCCATATTTATCCGACTTGACTTAGTTCATTTTAAACTTTCACTGTAAAATAGCTATCAAAGTTAAACGTCGTTTAAATTATTGAGACGTTTAATTAAACAAAGGTTAAACTAGGTTTAAACTAGCACTGTAAAACCGGCTCTAAGTAGACAAAAGGACTGAATATTTTCAAACATGATATCATTGTAACATGAGAAGATTCAAAATGTCCCTTTTTTATTAAATCAAAATGTTTTTACTGAAAATGCATAAAAAGATCAACATTTTTAGGTTTCTGGTATTTTGTAAATAAAATATTCCCATTTTTAGCCATTTTTTGAGAAATTTTAGCCATATTTGGCGGTTGGGTGATGGCAACACTGGTATACAGGGTATTTTTGTGAGTTTAAATCAGCGAAGAGCATTTGCATAGACGCGTGCATTTGAGCTTTTTTGTGTTGTATACGTATACATAGCAGTGTGACCAGATAGATTTCAAAAAAGGCGCCAAAATCCCAAAATTGTGTAGCCCAAAATCGCCCAATAACCAAATCGACTAATAAATAAATGAATACATAGAATTATAGATCCCTTTTGATATAGATATAATATGTACTTTTGTTGAATTCTGAAAACTATATAATTGATTTATATGTACTTGTTATACGCTACACCTATGAGGTACAGGGTATATTAACTTTGTGCATATATTGTAACGCCCCTTAGGAGGCGTGTCCGGTATGGAAAAGTATATATATTCTTGATCAGCATCACTACCCGAGTCCGTTTATCCATGTTCGTCTGTCTGTCCGTCTTGCTGTCCGAATACAGAATAACTTGAGAAATACTGATAAGAACGCGATAAAATTTCGTATTATTATATTTTAGCTAAAAGTAGGAACTGAGTTTGAAAATGAGCCAAGTAACGTCTGCACAACGATGGGGGACGGATGTGTCGTGTCGTCCTCTTATCTTTTTTTCTAATTCGTTAAATTTTTGTCCGTCGAGTTTGTCTTAATATTTGTCGAGTGCCGTGCAAAATTTTGCTTAAGTGTCGTCCACCGTAACAACCTAATAACAATAAAAACGATTTAAATAAATAAAATAATAACACTCAATAAACAATAACATACAAAAACCAAAGACTATAAAAATACAGAACCAAAAATTATAAACAACAACACAAAACAACAACACAAAACCGGTTTCGCTGCACCACCAGCACTGCCTGCTGCCGCCGTCGCTGCTTACAATTGCCAACGCAACGGGCTTTTCTATGCCCTCTGTTGCAATTGCTCATTTGTTTATCGTTTTCAGTCCCTTCCCCATCCTACTCCTCGCTATCTGCGTGCGCGGTTGAGACTGCAAGAGTGCGTAACGAAGACAGTGGTCAAGGCATAACACTGACCACTGTTTAGCTTACGCTCTCACTTGATTGTCTCCACTGCCGCCCGCTAATAGTATGTTTGTTTGTTTTAAATTTGCCCAGTAGCGAAAATGTCGCAAATCTTTCGTATAGATTTTTGCAACATTCGTGGCCTGAGAACGAATTTTTTCGCTGTTTATGCGCATGTGTCTCATTATAGGCCACATATAATGGCATTAGGTGAGACCCAGGTTGGCGAGGGTGCAGATCCACTGGATTTTCAAATACCGGGGTACCACCTACTGCCATTATTCTCTGCCCATAGGGGTCTCGCCCTTTTTATTCGAAGTGACGTTGCGTACCAGCACCAGCAGCAACATAGTGTTTCGGATAATGAATTTAATTCTATGTGGATTAAATTCAAAATCTTGCAACACATCATGCACTTGTGTTTTATTTATAGGAGTCCGAATCTAGATAGGGTTTCTACCTGTAACAAGTTAGATGCCCTATCTGATTCGATCTCAAATATACTGGAACAATTTCCAGGCAGTGAAATTGTTGTTGCTGGTGACTTTAATGTACACAACGCCACTTGGTTGAGCCACTCGGGTCTATCAACACAGGAGGGTTGTTATGTTGAGCTGTTTGCAGAGTGCAATCAACTCACTCAATTGGTGAAGGAACCGACGTACCTCCCACGCGTCGGTGGGCATAGCCAAAAAGTCTTAGACCTTTTTCTGACTTCGCATCATGAAAAATATGATGTAAAAGTCCTTGCACCTCTTGGAAATTCCGACCACTGTATTATTTCCGCTGCGTTTTCGTATTCTAGTTTACGCGCCTCTTCGATTAAAGCCCCGAAGAGGACTGTATGGCTTTACGATAAAGCAAATTGGGATGCGTTAAATGATTTTTTTCGCAACTTTAATTGGAAATTGTGTTTCGCAGATAGAAACATAAATGCCGCGGCCTTAATGGTACAAAACATTATTTTATTGGGTATGCGGTCCTTCATACCTTCTAAAAAGATTAGCATTAAACCCAAGGACCACTCTTGGTTTAATGAGACTTGCAGGATTGCAGTCAGGTCGAAAGAGGAAGCCTTTCAGAATTGGCGTTCTAATAAGAATGCTGATACTGAAAGACTTCGCATACAGGCTAGGAATCGCTGTAATGCCGTGATCGCGCGTGAAAAGTTTCTACACGAACAAAACGCGCGCAAAAAGGTCCTTCTCTACCATAGAGGTAGTAAAAATTTCTGGTCATTTGTTAAAAGGGTGAAGAATCAGACGACATCGTCTACTCCAACCCTTGTTATGAATGGCCAGACCTTCACAGACCCGGTTGATAAAGCTAATCTCTTGGCAGAACTATTTGCAAATAATTCAACGCTCCCAGTTAGCAATCAACCACTGCCCGTCGTTGAATTTGTCTCTTCTGCAATGCCGGAGATACATTTTCGAACTCGGGCAGTTAAAAAGGTTTTAGCAAATCTCAATATTAACAAAGCCTCCGGGCCAGATGGCATATCTGCCCATGTGTTGAAGAAGTGTGCGTCAACGCTGGCTTGTCCATTGCGTAACCTTTTCAACATCTCCTACACGACAGGAGTTTTTCCATCTTGTTGGAAGGTTGCCAATGTCCAGCCAGTTCCGAAAAAGGGTGAGGCTACGAACCCTGCTAATTACCGACCCATTGCAATATGCTCTGCGCTATCCAAGGTAATGGAAAGCGTAATAAACTTCCACCTTGTGAACTATCTGGAGCGAAACGAATTACTTAGTGACCGGCAATATGGTTTCCGTAGGACCAGATCCACCGGTGACTTGATGGCGGTCCTCTCCGAAAAGTGGAATAATTGTATTCACCTTTTCGGAGAGAGTAAGGTGGTTGCTCTTGATATTTCCAAGGCTTTTGATCGAGTGTGGCATGAAGCCCTGGTATCAAAACTTATTGCATATGGTGTCGGTAATTCTTTTGCTCGATGGATATCGAGTTTTCTCCAGGGTCGTTCAATACGAGTTGCGATGGATGGTGTTTTCTCAGAACAACATTCCATCAATTCTGGAGTGCCGCAGGGTTCCGTCCTATCCCCGTCCCTATTTCTGGTGTTTATCAATGACCTTCTGTCATCGACCCAGAACCCAATCCATTCCTTTGCAGATGACAGCAACATCTGTCATTCATTTTCGTTCAACAAGCGCCCAAACTCTTTGGAGATTGAGAGTAAAAGGCGCACAATGAATGATACACTCAATAATGACCTTAAAACAATCTCCGAGTGGGGTCTTGCAAATAGAGTTGATTTTAATGCTAGCAAGACCCAATGTTGTCTGTTATCTCACAAAAGAATGGATTCACTCCTCCCTCCCCTCAATATGGACTCTGTGGATATTGCGCAGTCAGCTGCTCTTGACGTTCTGGGTATATCAATTCAATGTGACCTCCGTTGGAATGATCACATATTTGATGTGTCGAAAGAAGCGGCCAAGTGCCTCGGTTTTCTGAAACGGTGTAAGACATACTTCACTCCTGCTGACTTGCGCACTGTCTACACCACCTATATTCGGCCTAAGATGGAATACAATTCGCACATATGGGCAGGGGCTTCAAAATCTTCTTTGGAGTTCCTGGATCGAATCCAACAACGTGCAATATATTTAATAGGGGATGAAAATATTTCATCCTCTATTGGTTCTCTTGAGCACCGAAGGACCGTAGGGTGTGTAAGCCTGTTTTATAGGTATTACAATGGTAAGTGTTCGAGGGAAATACATGGCCTGATTCCACCAGGTCGTGTGTTTCCTCGTACTACTAGGGCATCGAACCAAGCCCACCCCTTCGTAGTCCACACGGTTCCCAACAGAACCACGCATTACAGAGAGAATTCGTTCTTCAGTCGCACGATTCGTTTGTGGAACAATCTCCCTGCGTCTGTTTTTCCCGACATTTTTAATATTGGGAAATTTAAAGCAAACATCCACCGACACTACTCCATCTTTCCTCCTCCTTTGAACCTATAATCCTTCCTTGCGATCAACACTGTGCATTGCACGAATAGGGGGTATCCCCTGAGCGTTGGTTAATTTGTAAAAAAAAAAAAAAAAAAAAAAAAAAATGCCTATATTTTTTAAAATTATAATTTTTAAAATATTTGTATTTATATTTTTCAGATATTTCTGCTATTAAACTGCAGTTAAACTGCAGTTAAGCATCCATGGGTGCAACACAGAAAACGAATAAAAATGTTAATACCGGCAAATATAATGGGTGACCAGATCAATGATAGTTTTTCAAATTTCTATTTTTAGCAGCTGTCAAAGATACCAATAGCGACATCAAACTGTCAAAATATTTAACACAATTCTCTAAGCTCATTTAAAAACATTTTAATATTAATTCACAATGTTTTTGCTGTCAAAATTTCGAATAAAAAATTTAAACTTTATCTGAAATTTTTCGGAATATTTCTATAATCTGTTTATGAAATATTTGATTAAAATGAAAAATGATATACAATTTCATACTGATATAATGTAGTGTTGCTATGTGCAAAATCGGACAAAATTCTTAGCATCTGATGTTCGAATTATAAGGAAACATGATGTGGGAAATTGAACTGCGTAATCTCCTGTTGTATATTTCAGTCGACAGGCTTAAATGGGTTAAACAAAATGTATTACAAATCCGTCGTCAACGAATGCTTCTGAGCGCCTGAACTGAAATTTTTGAAAATTTGACATGAAAAAAAAAACAGTTGGGAAGGTTAGATCACATGGGAAATTTTAAATTTTGTGTTATTATGATAGTTAGGATTATCAAAATTATAGTCGGTCTAAGCCAACTATAAATACCATACACATATGTGTGGTTACCATTCAAAGTGGTATATAGGTCACCAGGGTATACGAATCCTGAAAATAACTACAAACTTTCCATCCCTGAAGAATTTGCTTTCATTTGATACCCATATTTACAAATGGGTAGGTGTACCGAATTTCAATTTTTTTTTTGGGAACCACAAGTCGTTTCGTGGGAAAACATTATTTCCATGTATTTGAGCATAAGTCAATATATATTTGACTAAAAAGGGTTACCTAAGCACGTATGCAGTAAAATTGATTTGTAGATTTAAATTTTATATGAGGTATTTGAACATAAGTGGTCGGTTCTCAGGTCACAATAGACCGATCATGCCAATTTTCTTATTCAGACAGCTTAGATATATAAGTAATCTAAATCTAGTTTCATTGCTCTAGCTCTTCAATTTGTAAATATGGGTATCAAATGAATGGAAATTCTTCAGCGATTAAAAGTTTGTATTTATTTTCAGGAAACCCTGGTGACTTATATACCACTTTGAATGGTAACCACACATATGTGTAGGGTATGTGGCTTAGACCGACTATAATTATAATAATCCTAACTATCATAATAACGCATACGATAAAATGGCCCTACTTTAAAATTTCCCATGTTATCTAACCTTCCCAACTGGTTTATTTTTATTTTTAAAAATATCCAAATGAAAATATTTGGAAGCAGTCGGAAAATTACAAAAGCTGTTTTGAAAACAGACATATATTCTTATATAGCATAAAATTGTCAGATAAATATAATTGAGTAGAAAATAATAAAAAAATAGTAGAAATATTTGGAATAAAATGGAAATTTACGTTGAAATAGCATTATGGGAAATTTTTCTAAGAAAATGTTCCAAACACTACATTAGTTTAATCAGCAATTTAGTTGAACTCACACACACCCTTATTTTCTTAAAAAAAATATTTACATATGTTATTAAAAGTTAGGTAGGTGATGCCTGCGGCGCTTCTATTATTAATACAAAAATAGGTCACATGGCTAAGTTCGGTCATATGGGACGGACTTTTTTAGTCGATCGGGCCCGACTATGGAATACCATACACTTTGGTGGGGATATTAATATGGGACATTTAATTGTATACCTACCTTTTAAAGTTTGTAGTTATGTTGAACATTCTTACAGTCATAATATTATTTATATATCAGAAATTTTCGACGTATACCCCAATAATTTAAAAAATAGATAAAAAAAAAATAATCAAAAAATGTTAAAAATAAATGTGGGCGGATAACGCCTACTTTTAAAACATATGTGGAAATTTAAGGCTAATATTTCATAAATTTGTTTTCATAATTTGCGAATAAAATGTACACTATTGAAAAGCGAATATTTCTAGAAACACATATTTTTAGGTGAATTCTAACAATACATTTTAAATTTTATAAGTATATCTTGAATACTTTTCGAGTTATTGGTTCCTAAAGTGTTATATATAAGTGACTTGTATGGGAGGTGGGCGTGTCCGTTGACCGATTTAGCTCATTTCCATTGACAGAACTAATTTTTGGTTAAAAAGTATTGAAATGAAATTTCATCGCGTTCTAAGTAGTATTTCTCAAGTTATCGTGTATAAGGACAGCAAGACAGACGGACGGACATAGCTAAACGGAATCGGGTGGTGATGATTATCAAGAATATATATACACTTCCATACCGTCCATGCCTCCTAAGAGGCGTTACAATATCTGCACAAAGTTATTATACCCTGTACCTCACAGGTGTAGGGTATAAATAATTCAAAAAATAATGAAAAAAAAAAAAATGTTGTCCAAGGTTATCCTGGACATGTCCAGGAGCACCTCATCTTTCAATGGACATGTCGAAACCATTCCTTACATATCATTTAACAGCAATCGGATGTGTCCATTCTCTCATTTGGCCTCATATTTTTCTAATCATTTTATCATCATTTGTCTCATCATTTTTCTCATCAATTTTCTCATCATTTTTCTCATCATTTTTCTCATCATTTTTCTCATCATTTTTTTCATCTTTTCTCATCATTTATTTTCATCTTCAAATGATGAGAATTCGCTATGTTCTACTTTTTCTCATCATTCAATGATGAGAAAAATTGAAGATATAAATTATTTTCATCATCAGTGCTGAGTACTTTTGAGATGAGAATTAATTAAAATTAAAATAAAAATATGACTCATGATGGATATTTTTTTCATCAATTTATATCCGTCATTTTGTGAGGGATATAAATTGATAAATATCTTTGAGAGATATTTTACGAACTCTGGTAAAAAGGTATTTTTTATGAGTATTAAAATCCATTAAAGAAAGAAACTTTGTTTCACACTAAGGGCCGGTTTTACAGTGGTAGTTTAACTAGATTTGTGGGTTAAACGTTGTTTAATCTCATAATTCAGTTTTACAGTGACTATAAATCGTCGTTTAAAATTAGTTTAAACGTCTTACGTTGACCGTTTAAACTACGTTTAAAATCTTAATGTTTTTGACAGATACTATCCACTCTTTTTAAACTGTCCGTCCACGCTCTCTGTTTTTTGTTCCCGCGTTGTCTGTCGGCATGCTTGTGTTCTGTTTGTTTTCTTGTATTTCAGCATTGTATAAATAAAACTTCTATCCTCACATGTATTGAAGTTGCTCGATCTTTTGTATATTTCATTTAGTTTATTAATCTAAAATCTATTTTCAATGTGTAGATTAACAAAATGTTTGCATAAAATTATCAGCTGTTCTAAATGAGAGAAATAATCGATAATTTGTTGACATTTGCCAGTGATGCCATATTTATCCGACTTGACTTAGTTCATTTTAAACTTTCACTGTAAAATAGCTATCAAAGTTAAACGTCGTTTAAATTATTGAGACGTTTAATTAAACAAAGGTTAAACTAGGTTTAAACTAGCACTATAAAACCGGCTCTAAGTAGACAAAAGGACTGAATATTTTCAAACATGATATCATTGTAACATGAGAAGATTCAAAATGTCCCTTTTTTATTAAATCAAAATGTTTTTACTGAAAATGCATAAAAAGATCAACATTTTTAGGTTTCTGGTATTTTGTAAATAAAATATTCCCATTTTTAGCCATTTTTTGAGAAATTTTAGCCATATTTGGCGGTTGGGTGATGGCAACACTGGTATACAGGGTATTTTTGTGAGTTTAAATCAGCGAAGAGCATTTGCATAGACGCGTGCATTTGAGCTTTTTTGTGTTGTATACGTATACATAGCAGTGTGACCAGATAGATTTCAAAAAAGGCGCCAAAATCCCAAAATTGTGTAGCCCAAAATCGCCCAATAACCAAATCGACTAATAAATAAATGAATACATAGAATTATAGATCCCTTTTGATATAGATATAATATGTACTTTTGTTGAATTCTGAAAACTATATAATTGATTTATATGTACTTGTTATACGCTACACCTATGAGGTACAGGGTATATTAACTTTGTGCATATATTGTAACGCCCCTTAGGAGGCGTGTCCGGTATGGAAAAGTATATATATTCTTGATCAGCATCACTACCCGAGTCCGTTTATCCATGTTCGTCTGTCTGTCCGTCTTGCTGTCCGAATACAGAATAACTTGAGAAATACTGATAAGAACGCGATAAAATTTCGTATTATTATATTTTAGCTAAAAGTAGGAACTGAGTTTGAAAATGAGCCAAATCGCTCAACGGACACGCCCACCTCCCATACAAGTCACTTTTATATAACTCTTTAGGAACTAATAACTCGAAAAGTATTCAAGATATAGGTATAAAATTTAAAACGTATTGTTATAATCAACCGAAATCGATATCCGTTTAAAACCGTTTCATTTTTAAAACCGAAACCTTAACCGAAACCATTATACGAAAATCAGAAATAAACCGATATCCAAAACCGATATAAACGGTTTCGGTTTTATACCGGTTAAAAACGGTTTTTAAAAAAGTATAAAAAGAAAAAGAAAAACATATTTTATTTTATATAGAAGTTCTTAAATAAAATATCATTAATTAAAAATTTGGAGTTCCCAAAATAAACATTTTTGGTTGTACAAAAATTCACATGTTGTTTTTTGAGAAACGGTATTTCCAAAGCAACGGTATTTGGTCTAAAATTTGTTTTTGTTTCATTAATCGAATTTAAACCAAGGATTGAAACCGAAACCGATATCCGTTTAAAACCGTTTCATTTTTAAAACCGAAACCTTAACCGAAACCGTTATACGAAAATCAGAAATAAACCGATATCCAATACCGATATAAACGGTTTCGGTTTTATACCGGTTTAAAACGGTTTTTAAAAAAGTATAAAAAGAAAAAGAAAAACATATTTTATTTTATATAGAAGTTCTTAAATAAAATATCATTAATTAAAAATTTGGAGTTCCCAAAATAAACATTTTTGGTTGTACAAAAATTCACATGTTGTTTTTTGAGAAACGATATTTCCAAAGCAACGGTATTTGGTCTAAAATTTGTTTTTTGTTTCATTAATCGAATTTAAACATTTCAAGTATAAGGCAGATATTTGTTTACATTAGTGATGATTAAAAATTTCTTGTTTTTGCATTTTTTTTTTGCAAGAACGAAAGCGAGAACAAGATCGAGATTTTGCAAGAAAACGAACAAGAGCAAGTGCAAGACTAAGACTGCAAGAAAAGGAAGACTCTTGCGTTTTTTTTATACCCTACACTAAGAGTGAAAGGGTATATTCAGTTTGGTACGCCGTTTGTAACACCCAGAAGGAAGCATCTCTGGTATGGAAAAGTATATATATTCTTGATCAGCATGACCACCTGAGTCGATTTAGAGCTAGATAAATGAAACTTATAACATATATTACTAATATACCTACGCTGTATGTGCGTAACTATCATAATTACACCTACTTTAAAATTTCCCATGTGATCTAACCTTCCCAACTGGTTCTTATTATGTTTTGAAATATCACAAAAAATGATTTTGGACATGTCAATTGAAGGATGAGGTGCTCCTGAACATGTCCAGGATGATCACTCCATGTGCGCGGAATCGTCTTCAAAATATCAAAAAGATCAAAAAGACCGAAAAGATCAAAGAGATCAAAAAGATCGAAAATATTTAATAGATCAAAAAGATCGAAAAGATCACTTTTGATTACGATTACTAAAGGATCGTAATCAAAAATTTCGATTACGATTCTTAGTAGTCGTAATCAAAATTTTTGATCACGATTAGAAATAATCAAAAAGTAATTTGATTCTAGTACATTTTTTGATTATTTTCACGACTACTATAAAATAATCAAAAACTAGTAATTTTTGATTATTTAAAAATAATCAAAAAAAAGTAATTCGACTACTTTTTATGGATTATTTGAAAATAATCAAAAAAAAAGTAATCCGACTACTTTTTTTTGATTATTTGAAAATAATCAAAAAATGAATCCTACTTCTTTCTTTGGATTATTTCAATTTTTGTTAGATTATTTTTTGATTATTTGATAATCAAGAAATAATTAATGAAAATATAAATAATCAAAAAAAAAGTAGTCGGATTACTTTTTTTGAATATTTGCAAATAACACAGTGCAATAAATGTCCAACTTTTTCTTCCATCTTCCGATTTGATACCGATTTTAGGGTAACATGGGGTCGCTGATCTCAAATCTGAAGTCCGTTTTGCTCTATAAGCTCTGGGTTCACAATTGGCTCACGACAGTACTCAAAATATTTTCATTTCAACAGATACCGGTTTGGTGGCTTCAGAAATGTTATTTATCATGAACATCGCATTTTTTTTACTTTGACACCATCGTCTATAACCCTTGTTTTTTCGAAATTTCTGTTTTTAGGCATTATTTTGCATGGTAGGCGATAGGTGGAAGTCTCACTAATATATCTTGTAACTAAAATTTACATAAATGCTCACACATTTAGTATTGATATTCATTTTAAAAATACATCATGGTTTTCGAGATATATGTAATAAAGTAGCAAATTTTGGGATAAAAAAAAATCATTTTTGGGTATTCATTTCTTTGACATCCAGGTGAACACCATTCTCGTTTTTTTAGCTTTAGTTTAGCAAATTATACCAGTTTTAAAATTGCATTATAATATTAATTCGTCTGTGCTTATTTTGGATCCAAAATCTATAAGCTTAACCTCTACCAAAAAAAAGTATGCCTTAAAACATAGCATTTCGCTTTTGTCGTATATCCTTGAAACAGAAAGTTTATGAAAAAAACTACAAACGCCATTATTTTTATAATAATGAAATTTATAAGAATATATAACTTGTATTTTTTCTGCCGAGAATTTTGCAAACAACGTAATGAATAAATGACAAAGTTTATGGTTTCATCATTCTATTAAATGGATGAATCTGAGACGATTTTGTTGTTTGAGGAACTCGTCTCATTTTTTATGGGGAACATTTTTGCCAAAAAGAGTATGACAGTTTTCTCAAGAGTTCAGGCAGTATGTCCAAATTTGTAATTAGTAGGGTTAAAATTCGAAAAAATTAAGGTTATGGGATAGAGTTAGATGGATGGTGTCAGACTAAAATATTACTGTCTATTCGTGATAAACAATATTGATAAAAACACCATATCTGTATCTTTTGAAATAAAAAATATATACTTTCTTTAAACACCCTAATTTTGTATTTTGACAATATCCTTGAAATAGGACGTTTGCGAAGAAAATTGAATATGCCAATGTTTTTAGAATCTCGAAATTCATAAGAATATGTAACATGTATTTAACCTTTCTAAAATTTTTGTGAAATGTGCATGCAACTTAATAAACAAAATACAAAATTCATTGTTTTTTTATTTATTCTGTTTAATTAGTGGATCTGAGGCAATTTTGTTATTGGAGGACCCCACCTTATTTTTTATGGGGAATATATTTGCTGAAGAGAGTATAAATGTTTTTTCAAGAGTTAACGTGGTATGTCAAAATTTGTAATTAGTAAGATTAAAGTTCGATAAAACAAGGTTATCGAAAAGCGTTGGGACGATGGTGCCAAAGTAAAAAAAAATGCGCCTGTTCATGATAAACATCATTGCTGAAGAAACCAAACCTGTATATTTTTAATTTAAATTATTTTTTGTATTGTCTTTAAACACCCTAATTGTTTATATTTGACCCCAAATTGTGAGGAACCCAGAGCTGATGGAGCAAAACGGACTTCTGATTCGAGATCAGCGACAGTTACCCTAAAATCGTTATCAAATCGGAAGAAGGTATTTTTGCTGCACTGTGTAATCAAACAAAAAGTAGTCGGATTACTAATTTTTGATTATTTTAAAGTAGTCGTGAAAATAATCAAAAAATGTACTAAGAATCAAATTACTTTTTTTATCATTTCTAATCGTAATTAAAATTTTTGAATACGACTCTAAGAATCGTAATCGAAATTCTTGATTACGATCCTTTAGAAATCGTAATCAAAAGTAATCGTAATCCAACCTTTACAGCTTTGCTTTCAACATATCGATCCGTTTAGCTGCTATCACTCAGAATATAAAGGCATATTTCGAACAGGCATATTTATTTTTTCGTTGCTACCATGATATCAGACAGACGATAAACACTACGTGTGTGTATTCTAGTACAGCCATCCATTTGGCAACAAAAACTTCTTCTAACACGCACAAGTTTTCTCGAGTGGACATTTGATAAAGTTTGCCTTCAGTACCTGTTCAGAATACGATGAGGCATACCTACCTATGCTCACCTGAAATGATCCTGATCAAGGTCGACTAGGGCAATCCAATTTCCATTCGGGCGGATAATTATCTCAGAGAACTACACTCATAATAAAACATGTATTTTTATAAAACCAATTTTGAAAACACACTGTATATCATTGGGAGTTCTAGATACCCCCTTACTTTGTAACATTATTTTTCATGACATAAACTAAGGAACCAGTGCACAAACTATATGCATCCTGAAGCTTGACACCCCGTATTTATAAAACTAATATTACTTATAATCTTCCAAGGCATATCGACAGACTTAGCGGTAAAAACGTTAATAAAAATAAATTAAATTTATATTTTAATTATTTTTACATGTATACGTCTTTATGTATCTTATATCAATATATTTTTTATAGGTCGCAAATAACTACCATAACGTACATTTCTCGGTTTAAAAATTTAATTAGTATAAAGTATACCACGTGTTCATTTTCTTTTAATGTTAATTATGTTTAATGGATATTTAAGAAAAGCTATCGATACATTTTAAATTTGTAGCAAGATGGCGAAAATGGATGTGAATTATCTAAAGTATACATACAGTGGTGGTCATGAATTTAGCACAATAACAACATTGTTCTCTTCCACATTCGTCGCACAATCTTAAATATAACTGTAAATTAAAACTACACGCTTCAAAAAAAAGGGCTCTCCCAAACATAATTTTGCAGGCATTAACATGTATGTTTGGAATTTTATGTAAACATAATATATAACTGACTGATAAATCATTTGTAAACAGGGTTGTATTGAGGCTTGAACAGTGTTGTAATGAGCTCTGACTTACATTATAATATCACAGAAACATTTTAATGTTGCCCCTTAAAATGGTGTATGTTCTAATGGAAACATAATAATTACTACATCCAAACAAAATAAATATTTGAAAACATGATTTTGAACGACCTGAATATAAATATGTTTCCAGTGAAACATATCAGTTGTTTCAGTACAAAAAGTAGTATGTTTGCATAGAAACATATTTAAATATTTTTTGGAAAAAAAAATACTGAAAATAAAATAAAAATTAAATGTTGTTTTTTTTAAATTATTTTTATTAAAAATCTTTAAATATGCACAGTGGAAAATTATAATAATAAAATTCATATACAAATTTTTAAATGCATAAATAAATAATTGGTTTAAAACTGCAAGTACAAGTGACAGCATCAATGAATGCACAATTGCACCTGCAGACGCTAAACCAGACGATACAGGCTCGCATTATATTTGGTACAGTTACAGTTGGTCTCAGTACAGCACATAGCGTAGGCAAGGAATTCACGGAGGCTTTTGTAAAAAAAACATGCCAAATTGGGTTTGAAAATCGAAACACTGATTTTTATTTGTGATTTTTTCACATTAGTTGCAGAAAGTATATACTGCACTATATTACGTAACTCACAGAACTCGACAGTTTCCAGTGATATTGCTTCCACAAGCAAGAGCACTGGTGCTTCATGTTCCGGATCGGCTGCGGATGAACTGCCTTCAACATCCACTGGCAGAGGTAGGCTAGCAGTATCATATCGTGATGCTGCTCGGAAAGCTCTTCCGGTTGCGATTATTGGCAAATTGGGGAAGGAGCAAAAGATGAATGATGCAGAAGTAAAACACTGCACCGATCATCTTTGGCGGCTAGTCAGCACCGGCGGTGTCAGTGCAAACGCAAAAGGCTATGAGACGAGTGATGGCATCATTAAGGTGCTTTGCTCTTCTCAAGCCAATTTCGATTGGATTGCCACAGCCGTTGCTAAAATCCCCCCCTTGGGCAAATCGCGCTTCGCTGTTTTCAGCGGAGACGAACCCAAACGCAGGCGAGCAACATGCTGGATACCTGGTCCTATCAGGAAAACAGCGTAAGTGTTTGCCTGCCTACGTGCTCAGAACCAGGGCATCGAAACGAACGGATGGAAAATCTATAGCCATAAACCAGAGCGAGGTCCGGAGGACAAGGAGGGCTCAACCCTGGTTGTTGGCTTAGACCAGAAGTCGTTAGATGTCATGCTATCTAAGTACGACAACCATCTAAACTTATTCTTTGGACAGATCAAATTCCGAATCAATTCCAAATGAATAGGCATATGATGAGAAACGAGTTAATTATCCTGTCATGATATTTACTCAGATCAATCTGCAACATTCTAAAGCTGCTACCGCTTTACTAGGTAAGCGGCTCTCCATGTTGCATACATTACCTCACATCACAGCTATTCAAGAACCATGGGTGTATAACAAACGCATCTGTGGTCTTAGTGAACTACGTGGTGAAACCATACTATACGATGAGCAAGCCGCAAGGCCTAGAAGCTGTCTTTTAGTATCGAAACACTTTACTGTCACCAAGTTAACCCAATTCTGTGGGCAAGACCTGGTGGCAGCCAAATTGAGCTATGAAAGCGATAGTGGATTGAAACATCTGATTGTCGCCTCAGGCTACTTCCCCTATGACTCACTACTGCCTCCTCCGCCAAAGGCAATTGTTGAGCTCATAGAGTACTGTGATCTTAAGGAGACCGGCCTTATTATTTGCTGTGACGCTAATGCTCAACACACTGTGTGGGGCAGCAGTAAATGCAACGCACGAGGTACCAGACTCCTTGACTTCATCATGACCTCCAATCTCATGACATTCACAACACTGGTAATAAATCCACTTTTGTGACTGCTAGAAGACAGGAAGTGATTGACCTTACTATGTCTAACTGTAGACTGAGAGAGTCAATCTTTAACTGGAAGGTTCTTAAAGAAGATTCTTTATCGGACCACAGGTATATCGTGTTTCATACTGACCGAGAGGTGCTGCCCTCTATGACGGTAAGAAACCCTAGAAAAACGAACTGGGCACGCTTCAGACATGAACTTGAGAATTCCCTCAATATTCCTGTCAGAATTCGTACCAAAGAAAGTATTGAGACGTCCGTTCAAGTTATGAACGATGTCATAAATTCTAGTTTTGTACGAACCTCCCGTTCCTTGGTGGAACGCTTGTCTTGAAACCTAGCGCAAGGATTCCAGAAAGCTTCTAAATAGGGCCCTAAGGAGCAACTTAGACTCTGACTGGTTTCTTTATCGAGCTAAGCAGAAAGAGTATAAGAAACGAATTCGTAAATCGAAAAGTGTTTCCTATAAAGACTTCTGCAGTAGCATCGAATCCTGCAGTGAGACTAGCAGATTGGTCAAGTTTCTTAAAAGAGACCGAACTGCTCGACTGGACTCACTGCGGAGACCTGATGGCTCGTATACTGAGTCTAAGACAGAGGCACTCAGTGTCCTAGTTGAGACTCACTTTCCGGGAAATCAAATCCACATAGGGCCACTTTGTAATCCCAGCACTGGGGACTGCAATAACAACTCTAATGTGACAAAACATGACTGGCAGGTTGCCAGATTGGTTGTGTACGATGAAGCTATCCAATACGCAGTGGCCTCTTTTGTTGGCTTCAAGTCACCTGGACCGGATGGCATCTACCCAGTCATGATACAGGAAGGTATAACCCAATTGCTACCATGCCTAAAGAAGATCTTTAGAGCAAGTCTCGCATGGGCATACATTTCGACATCCTGGCGTTTAGTTAAAGTAGCCTTCATTCCTAAAGTTGGAAGACAAGACTATTCCATAGCCTTCAGACCCATTAGTATTATGTCCTTCATACTAAAGTGTCTAGAAAGACTAGTTGAGCTGCACATCAGAAAAACATCGCTGTCAAGGTACCCACTATCATCAAGACAACATGCCTACCAACGTGGAAAATCCTGTGAAACAGCATTGCAACATCTGGTTGGCCGGATCGAGCATGCTTTTTAGAGGAAGATGTACGTGATGGGCCTATTTGTTGACATCGAGGGTGCTTTTGATTATGCGACTTTTGATGGAATGTGTGACGCAGCTAGAAGGCATGGAATAGATGAAACATTGGTCAAATGGCTAAGGTCAATGCTAATGTTTAGGAGCATCACTTCTGAGGCGGAGTGCGGTCAGTATATCATGGCAGGGGTGAATAGAGGTTGTCCTCAAGGAGGCGTTCTCTCCCCCCTGCTCTGGTGTATACTGGTTGACTCTCTAGTCAACGATCTCGATGGACCAGGTGTCTATTCCCAGGCCTTGCCACAGGCTTTTCCCTCAATGAGGTCTGTGTTAAAACACAAAACTCATTGAACCGAATTGACAGCTGGTGTACTGCAAACGGACTTTCCGTCAACCCTCACAAAACAGGGATTGTTCTCTTCACTAGGAAAAGAATAATGACAGGATTATCTCTACCAGTACTTAAGGGTGTCACTATTCCTCTGTCTAAGTAAAATATCTGGGCTTAACTCTAGATAGTAAACTACTATTGTACAAAACATGTTGAAAATAAAATTTCGCGAGCATTGAATGCCTTCTGGCAATGCAGAGGAATTTATGGGAAGACATGGGGACTATCGCCCAGCAAAACCTTATGGATTTACACGGCAATGATAAGACCGATCATATCATATGCATCGGTAGTCTGCGTGACAACTAGTCTTGCCAAGATTCAGAGAACCGTGTGTCTGGGTGTTACGGGTGCCTTTCCCACTACACCTGGTCCAGCACTGAATGCAATCTTAAACCTACCACCACTTGACATCTTCATCAGAGGCGAAGCCATGAAAGGCTGCTGGAGACTAAAACGATGTGGTTTCTGGTTTAATGTTCCCTGGAATATCTCTGACATTGCACTTGACACTCCATTAGACACCTGTCTACTGGAGATGCCCTCTGATGCAATGATAACAGAAATATTACCAAGACGAAATTTTGAGGTCTACCAACCTGACATTCAAGACTGGCTAACGCCTGACTGTGAGCCAGGTAGAGGGTCACACCGCATTTTCACAGACGGCTCCAGAACCGATCAGGGATCTGGTGCTGGAGGGTTTGTGGAACCGGATGACCGCAGACTTCACTTCGCCTTAGGCGACAATGCCTTTGTATTTCAAGCCGAAGTCTATGCTATACTTATGGTTATGGACTACATTGCGGATAATAGATGGCAGAACAGGGCTATATCAGTTTGCAGCGATAGTCAGGCTGCTCTTATGGCTTTGAACAACCAGGTCATCACATCCAAATGCAGATCACGTCTCAATTGTGTTGGTAAATACAATACACTGAAACTGATTTGGGTGCCGGGCCATAAAGGAGTTTCGGGCAATGAAACATCTGACGAACTAGCACGTGCTGGATCTGAGGATAATCCATTTGTACCAGAACCTGTGCTTGGACTACCTGCATCTACGGGAAAATTCGTCATCAGCTCTTGGGTCGCCTCCGCACACAAGAGCAGATGGCTGAATGAGACGAAATGCAGATTCTTCAAGCTCATGACACCGACGATAACCAAAAGATCGGCCTCGTTTCTACTTTCTAAAGGGACACAACGCATGTGAAAAACACATGAACGCAATCGGCCTGGCCGAAAGCGCCTTATGTTCTGCCTGCTACGAAGAAACTGGCACCACAGAGCACTATCTCTGTGACGGTCCAGCATTTTCTAGAATTAGAAGGCAGATCTTTGGCACAGACGTGATGAGAGAGGATCAGCTTCACTCTCTATCACACAATAAAATTCATATACAAATTTTTAAATGCATAAATAAATAATTGGTTTAAAACTGCAAGTACAAGTGACAGCATCAATGAATGCACAATTGCACCTGCAGACGCTAAACCAGACGATACAGGCTCGCATTATATTTGGTACAGTTACAGTTGGTCTCAGTACAGCACATAGCGTAGGCAAGGAATTCACGGAGGCTTTTGTAAAAAAAACATGCCAAATTGGGTTTGAAAATCGAAACACTGATTTTTATTTGTGATTTTTTCACATTAGTTGCAGAAAGTATATACTGCACTATATTACGTAACTCACAGAACTCGACAGTTTCCAGTGATATTGCTTCCACAAGCAAGAGCACTGGTGCTTCATGTTCCGGATCGGCTGCGGATGAACTGCCTTCAACATCCACTGGCAGAGGTAGGCTAGCAGTATCATATCGTGATGCTGCTCGGAAAGCTCTTCCGGTTGCGATTATTGGCAAATTGGGGAAGGAGCAAAAGATGAATGATGCAGAAGTAAAACACTGCACCGATCATCTTTGGCGGCTAGTCAGCACCGGCGGTGTCAGTGCAAACGCAAAAGGTTATGAGACGAGTGATGGCATCATTAAGGTGCTTTGCTCTTCTCAAGCCAATTTCGATTGGATTGCCACAGCCGTTGCTAAAATCCCCCCCTTGGGCAAATCGCGCTTCGCTGTTTTCAGCGGAGACGAACCCAAACGCAGGCGAGCAACATGCTGGATACCTGGTCCTATCAGGAAAACAGCGTAAGTGTTTGCCTGCCTACGTGCTCAGAACCAGGGCATCGAAACGAACGGATGGAAAATCTATAGCCATAAACCAGAGCGAGGTCCGGAGGACAAGGAGGGCTCAACCCTGGTTGTTGGCTTAGACCAGAAGTCGTTAGATGTCATGCTATCTAAGTACGACAACCATCTAAACTTATTCTTTGGACGGATCAAATTCCGAATCAATTCCAAATGAATAGGCATATGATGAGAAACGAGTTAATTATCCTGTCATGATATTTACTCAGATCAATCTGCAACATTCTAAAGCTGCTACCGCTTTACTAGGTAAGCGGCTCTCCATGTTGCATACATTACCTCACATCACAGCTATTCAAGAACCATGGGTGTATAACAAACGCATCTGTGGTCTTAGTGAACTACGTCGTGAAACCATACTATACGATGAGCAAGCCGCAAGGCCTAGAAGCTGTCTTTTAGTATCGAAACACTTTACTGTCACCAAGTTAACCCAATTCTGTGGGCAAGACCTGGTGGCAGCCAAATTGAGCTATGAAAGCGATAGTGGATTGAAACATCTGATTGTCGCCTCAGGCTACTTCCCCTATGACTCACTACTGCCTCCTCCGCCAAAGGCAATTGTTGAGCTCATAGAGTACTGTGATCTTAAGGAGACCGGCCTTATTATTTGCTGTGACGCTAATGCTCAACACACTGTGTGGGGCAGCAGTAAATGCAACGCACGAGGTACCAGACTCCTTGACTTCATCATGACCTCCAATCTCATGACATTCACAACACTGGTAATAAATCCACTTTTGTGACTGCTAGAAGACAGGAAGTGATTGACCTTACTATGTCTAACTGTAGACTGAGAGAGTCAATCTTTAACTGGAAGGTTCTTAAAGAAGATTCTTTATCGGACCACAGGTATATCGTGTTTCATACTGACCGAGAGGTGCTGCCCTCTATGACGGTAAGAAACCCTAGAAACCCTAAGCTGCACATCAGAAAAACATCGCTGTCAAGGTACCCACTATCATCAAGACAACATGCCTACCAACGTGGAAAATCCTGTGAAACAGCATTGCAACATCTGGTTGGCCGGATCGAGCATGCTTTTTAGAGGAAGATGTACGTGATGGGCCTATTTGTTGACATCGAGGGTGCTTTTGATTATGCGACTTTTGATGGAATGTGTGACGCAGCTAGAAGGCATGGAATAGATGAAACATTGGTCAAATGGCTAAGGTCAATGCTAATGTTTAGGAGCATCACTTCTGAGGCGGAGTGCGGTCAGTATATCATGGCAGGGGTGAATAGAGGTTGTCCTCAAGGAGGCGTTCTCTCCCCCCTGCTCTGGTGTATGCTGGTTGACTCTCTAGTCAACGATCTCGATGGACCAGGTGTCTATTCCCAGGCCTTGCCACAGGCTTTTCCCTCAATGAGGTCTGTGTTAAAACACAAAACTCATTGAACCGAATTGACAGCTGGTGTACTGCAAACGGACTTTCCGTCAACCCTCACAAAACAGGGATTGTTCTCTTCACTAGGAAAAGAATAATGACAGGATTATCTCTACCAGTACTTAAGGGTGTCACTATTCCTCTGTCTAAGTAAAATATCTGGGCTTAACTCTAGATAGTAAACTACTATTGTACAAAACATGTTGAAAATAAAATTTCGCGAGCATTGAATGCCTTCTGGCAATGCAGAGGAATTTATGGGAAGACATGGGGACTATCGCCCAGCAAAACCTTATGGATTTACACGGCAATGATAAGACCGATCATATCATATGCATCGGTAGTCTGCGTGACAACTAGTCTTGCCAAGATTCAGAGAACCGTGTGTCTGGGTGTTACGGGTGCCTTTCCCACTACACCTGGTCCAGCACTGAATGCAATCTTAAACCTACCACCACTTGACATCTTCATCAGAGGCGAAGCCATGAAAGGCTGTTGGAGACTAAAACGATGTGGTTTCTGGTTTAATGTTCCCTGGAATATCTCTGACATTGCACTTGACACTCCATTAGACACCTGTCTACTGGAGATGCCCTCTGATGCAATGATAACAGAAATATTACCAAGACGAAATTTTGAGGTCTACCAACCTGACATTCAAGACTGGCTAACGCCTGACTGTGAGCCAGGTAGAGGGTCACACCGCATTTTCACAGACGGCTCCAGAACCGATCAGGGATCTGGTGCTGGAGGGTTTGTGGAACCGGATGACCGCAGACTTCACTTCGCCTTAGGCGACAATGCCTTTGTATTTCAAGCCGAAGTCTATGCTATACTTATGGTTATGGACTACATTGCGGATAATAGATGGCAGAACAGGGCTATATCAGTTTGCAGCGATAGTCAGGCTGCTCTTATGGCTTTGAACAACCAGGTCATCACATCCAAATGCAGATCACGTCTCAATTGTGTTGGTAAATACAATACACTGAAACTGATTTGGGTGCCGGGCCATAAAGGAGTTTCGGGCAATGAAACATCTGACGAACTAGCACGTGCTGGATCTGAGGATAATCCATTTGTACCAGAACCTGTGCTTGGACTACCTGCATCTACGGGAAAATTCGTCATCAGCTCTTGGGTCGCCTCCGCACACAAGAGCAGATGGCTGAATGAGACGAAATGCAGATTCTTCAAGCTCATGACACCGACGATAACCAAAAGATCGGCCTCGTTTCTACTTTCTAAAGGGACACAACGCATGTGAAAAACACATGAACGCAATCGGCCTGGCCGAAAGCGCCTTATGTTCTGCCTGCTACGAAGAAACTGGCACCACAGAGCACTATCTCTGTGACGGTCCAGCATTTTCTAGAATTAGAAGGCAGATCTTTGGCACAGACGTGATGAGAGAGGATCAGCTTCACTCTCTATCACACAATAAAATTCATATACAAATTTTTAAATGCATAAATAAATAATTGGTTTAAAACTGCAAGTACAAGTGACAGCATCAATGAATGCACAATTGCACCTGCAGACGCTAAACCAGACGATACAGGCTCGCATTATATTTGGTACAGTTACAGTTGGTCTCAGTACAGCACATAGCGTAGGCAAGGAATTCACGGAGGCTTTTGTAAAAAAAACATGCCAAATTGGGTTTGAAAATCGAAACACTGATTTTTATTTGTGATTTTTTCACATTAGTTGCAGAAAGTATATACTGCACTATATTACGTAACTCACAGAACTCGACAGTTTCCAGTGATATTGCTTCCACAAGCAAGAGCACTGGTGCTTCATGTTCCGGATCGGCTGCGGATGAACTGCCTTCAACATCCACTGGCAGAGGTAGGCTAGCAGTATCATATCGTGATGCTGCTCGGAAAGCTCTTCCGGTTGCGATTATTGGCAAATTGGGGAAGGAGCAAAAGATGAATGATGCAGAAGTAAAACACTGCACCGATCATCTTTGGCGGCTAGTCAGCACCGGCGGTGTCAGTGCAAACGCAAAAGGCTATGAGACGAGTGATGGCATCATTAAGGTGCTTTGCTCTTCTCAAGCCAATTTCGATTGGATTGCCACAGCCGTTGCTAAAATCCCCCCCTTGGGCAAATCGCGCTTCGCTGTTTTCAGCGGAGACGAACCCAAACGCAGGCGAGCAACATGCTGGATACCTGGTCCTATCAGGAAAACAGCGTAAGTGTTTGCCTGCCTACGTGCTCAGAACCAGGGCATCGAAACGAACGGATGGAAAATCTATAGCCATAAACCAGAGCGAGGTCCGGAGGACAAGGAGGGCTCAACCCTGGTTGTTGGCTTAGACCAGAAGTCGTTAGATGTCATGCTATCTAAGTACGACAACCATCTAAACTTATTCTTTGGACGGATCAAATTCCGAATCAATTCCAAATGAATAGGCATATGATGAGAAACGAGTTAATTATCCTGTCATGATATTTACTCAGATCAATCTGCAACATTCTAAAGCTGCTACCGCTTTACTAGGTAAGCGGCTCTCCATGTTGCATACATTACCTCACATCACAGCTATTCAAGAACCATGGGTGTATAACAAACGCATCTGTGGTCTTAGTGACCTACGTCGTGAAACCATACTATACGATGAGCAAGCCGCAAGGCCTAGAAGCTGTCTTTTAGTATCGAAACACTTTACTGTCACCAAGTTAACCCAATTCTGTGGGCAAGACCTGGTGGCAGCCAAATTGAGCTATGAAAGCGATAGTGGATTGAAACATCTGATTGTCGCCTCAGGCTACTTCCCCTATGACTCACTACTGCCTCCTCCGCCAAAGGCAATTGTTGAGCTCATAGAGTACTGTGATCTTAAGGAGACCGGCCTTATTATTTGCTGTGACGCTAATGCTCAACACACTGTGTGGGGCAGCAGTAAATGCAACGCACGAGGTACCAGACTCCTTGACTTCATCATGACCTCCAATCTCATGACATTCACAACACTGGTAATAAATCCACTTTTGTGACTGCTAGAAGACAGGAAGTGATTGACCTTACTATGTCTAACTGTAGACTGAGAGAGTCAATCTTTAACTGGAAGGTTCTTAAAGAAGATTCTTTATCGGACCACAGGTATATCGAGTTTCATACTGACCGAGAGGTGCTGCCCTCTATGACGGTAAGAAACCCTAGAAAAACGAACTGGGCACGCTTCAGACATGAACTTGAGAATTCCCTCAATATTCCTGTCAGAATTCGTACCAAAGAAAGTATTGAGACGTCCGTTCAAGTTATGAACGATGTCATAAATTCTAGTTTTGTACGAACCTCCCGTTCCTTGGTGGAACGCTTGTCTTGAAACCTAGCGCAAGGATTCCAGAAAGCTTCTAAATAGGGCCCTAAGGAGCAACTTAGACTCTGACTGGTTTCTTTATCGAGCTAAGCAGAAAGAGTATAAGAAACGAATTCGTAAATCGAAAAGTGTTTCCTATAAAGACTTCTGCAGTAGCATCGAATCCTGCAGTGAGACTAGCAGATTGGTCAAGTTTCTTAAAAGAGACCGAACTGCTCGACTGGACTCACTGCGGAGACCTGATGGCTCGTATACTGAGTCTAAGACAGAGGCACTCAGTGTCCTAGTTGAGACTCACTTTCCGGGAAATCAAATCCACATAGGGCCACTTTGTAATCCCAGCACTGGGGACTGCAATAACAACTCTAATGTGACAAAACATGACTGGCAGGTTGCCAGATTGGTTGTGTACGATGAAGCTATCCAATACGCAGTGGCCTCTTTTGTTGGCTTCAAGTCACCTGGACCGGATGGCATCTACCCAGTCATGATACAGGAAGGTATAACCCAATTGCTACCATGCCTAAAGAAGATCTTTAGAGCAAGTCTCGCATGGGCATACATTTCGACATCCTGGCGTTTAGTTAAAGTAGCCTTCATTCCTAAAGTTGGAAGACAAGACTATTCCATAGCCTTCAGACCCATTAGTATTATGTCCTTCATACTAAAGTGTCTAGAAAGACTAGTTGAGCTGCACATCAGAAAAACATCGCTGTCAAGGTACCCACTATCATCAAGACAACATGCCTACCAACGTGGAAAATCCTGTGAAACAGCATTGCAACATCTGGTTGGCCGGATCGAGCATGCTTTTTAGAGGAAGATGTACGTGATGGGCCTATTTGTTGACATCGAGGGTGCTTTTGATTATGCGACTTTTGATGGAATGTGTGACGCAGCTAGAAGGCATGGAATAGATGAAACATTGGTCAAATGGCTAAGGTCAATGCTAATGTTTAGGAGCATCACTTCTGAGGCGGAGTGCGGTCAGTATATCATGGCAGGGGTGAATAGAGGTTGTCCTCAAGGAGGCGTTCTCTCCCCCCTGCTCTGGTGTATGCTGGTTGACTCTCTAGTCAACGATCTCGATGGACCAGGTGTCTATTCCCAGGCCTTGCCACAGGCTTTTCCCTCAATGAGGTCTGTGTTAAAACACAAAACTCATTGAACCGAATTGACAGCTGGTGTACTGCAAACGGACTTTCCGTCAACCCTCACAAAACAGGGATTGTTCTCTTCACTAGGAAAAGAATAATGACAGGATTATCTCTACCAGTACTTAAGGGTGTCACTATTCCTCTGTCTAAGTAAAATATCTGGGCTTAACTCTAGATAGTAAACTACTATTGTACAAAACATGTTGAAAATAAAATTTCGCGAGCATTGAATGCCTTCTGGCAATGCAGAGGAATTTATGGGAAGACATGGGGACTATCGCCCAGCAAAACCTTATGGATTTACACGGCAATGATAAGACCGATCATATCATATGCATCGGTAGTCTGCGTGACAACTAGTCTTGCCAAGATTCAGAGAACCGTGTGTCTGGGTGTTACGGGTGCCTTTCCCACTACACCTGGTCCAGCACTGAATGCAATCTTAAACCTACCACCACTTGACATCTTCATCAGAGGCGAAGCCATGAAAGGCTGCTGGAGACTAAAACGATGTGGTTTCTGGTTTAATGTTCCCTGGAATATCTCTGACATTGCACTTGACACTCCATTAGACACCTGTCTACTGGAGATGCCCTCTGATGCAATGATAACAGAAATATTACCAAGACGAAATTTTGAGGTCTACCAACCTGACATTCAAGACTGGCTAACGCCTGACTGTGAGCCAGGTAGAGGGTCACACCGCATTTTCACAGACGGCTCCAGAACCGATCAGGGATCTGGTGCTGGAGGGTTTGTGGAACCGGATGACCGCAGACTTCACTTCGCCTTAGGCGACAATGCCTTTGTATTTCAAGCCGAAGTCTATGCTATACTTATGGTTATGGACTACATTGCGGATAATAGATGGCAGAACAGGGCTATATCAGTTTGCAGCGATAGTCAGGCTGCTCTTATGGCTTTGAACAACCAGGTCATCACATCCAAATGCAGATCACGTCTCAATTGTGTTGGTAAATACAATACACTGAAACTGATTTGGGTGCCGGGCCATAAAGGAGTTTCGGGCAATGAAACATCTGACGAACTAGCACGTGCTGGATCTGAGGATAATCCATTTGTACCAGAACCTGTGCTTGGACTACCTGCATCTACGGGAAAATTCGTCATCAGCTCTTGGGTCGCCTCCGCACACAAGAGCAGATGGCTGAATGAGACGAAATGCAGATTCTTCAAGCTCATGACACCGACGATAACCAAAAGATCGGCCTCGTTTCTACTTTCTAAAGGGACACAACGCATGTGAAAAACACATGAACGCAATCGGCCTGGCCGAAAGCGCCTTATGTTCTGCCTGCTACGAAGAAACTGGCACCACAGAGCACTATCTCTGTGACGGTCCAGCATTTTCTAGAATTAGAAGGCAGATCTTTGGCACAGACGTGATGAGAGAGGATCAGCTTCACTCTCTATCACACAATAAAATTCATATACAAATTTTTAAATGCATAAATAAATAATTGGTTTAAAACTGCAAGTACAAGTGACAGCATCAATGAATGCACAATTGCACCTGCAGACGCTAAACCAGACGATACAGGCTCGCATTATATTTGGTACAGTTACAGTTGGTCTCAGTACAGCACATAGCGTAGGCAAGGAATTCACGGAGGCTTTTGTAAAAAAAACATGCCAAATTGGGTTTGAAAATCGAAACACTGATTTTTATTTGTGATTTTTTCACATTAGTTGCAGAAAGTATATACTGCACTATATTACGTAACTCACAGAACTCGACAGTTTCCAGTGATATTGCTTCCACAAGCAAGAGCACTGGTGCTTCATGTTCCGGATCGGCTGCGGATGAACTGCCTTCAACATCCACTGGCAGAGGTAGGCTAGCAGTATCATATCGTGATGCTGCTCGGAAAGCTCTTCCGGTTGCGATTATTGGCAAATTGGGGAAGGAGCAAAAGATGAATGATGCAGAAGTAAAACACTGCACCGATCATCTTTGGCGGCTAGTCAGCACCGGCGGTGTCAGTGCAAACGCAAAAGGCTATGAGACGAGTGATGGCATCATTAAGGTGCTTTGCTCTTCTCAAGCCAATTTCGATTGGATTGCCACAGCCGTTGCTAAAATCCCCCCCTTGGGCAAATCGCGCTTCGCTGTTTTCAGCGGAGACGAACCCAAACGCAGGCGAGCAACATGCTGGATACCTGGTCCTATCAGGAAAACAGCGTAAGTGTTTGCCTGCCTACGTGCTCAGAACCAGGGCATCGAAACGAACGGATGGAAAATCTATAGCCATAAACCAGAGCGAGGTCCGGAGGACAAGGAGGGCTCAACCCTGGTTGTTGGCTTAGACCAGAAGTCGTTAGATGTCATGCTATCTAAGTACGACAACCATCTAAACTTATTCTTTGGACGGATCAAATTCCGAATCAATTCCAAATGAATAGGCATATGATGAGAAACGAGTTAATTATCCTGTCATGATATTTACTCAGATCAATCTGCAACATTCTAAAGCTGCTACCGCTTTACTAGGTAAGCGGCTCTCCATGTTGCATACATTACCTCACATCACAGCTATTCAAGAACCATGGGTGTATAACAAACGCATCTGTGGTCTTAGTGAACTACGTCGTGAAACCATACTATACGATGAGCAAGCCGCAAGGCCTAGAAGCTGTCTTTTAGTATCGAAACACTTTACTGTCACCAAGTTAACCCAATTCTGTGGGCAAGACCTGGTGGCAGCCAAATTGAGCTATGAAAGCGATAGTGGATTGAAACATCTGATTGTCGCCTCAGGCTACTTCCCCTATGACTCACTACTGCCTCCTCCGCCAAAGGCAATTGTTGAGCTCATAGAGTACTGTGATCTTAAGGAGACCGGCCTTATTATTTGCTGTGACGCTAATGCTCAACACACTGTGTGGGGCAGCAGTAAATGCAACGCACGAGGTACCAGACTCCTTGACTTCATCATGACCTCCAATCTCATGACATTCACAACACTGGTAATAAATCCACTTTTGTGACTGCTAGAAGACAGGAAGTGATTGACCTTACTATGTCTAACTGTAGACTGAGAGAGTCAATCTTTAACTGGAAGGTTCTTAAAGAAGATTCTTTATCGGACCACAGGTATATCGAGTTTCATACTGACCGAGAGGTGCTGCCCTCTATGACGGTAAGAAACCCTAGAAAAACGAACTGGGCACGTTTCAGACATGAACTTGAGAATTCCCTCAATATTCCTGTCAGAATTCGTACCAAAGAAAGTATTGAGACGTCCGTTCAAGTTATGAACGATGTCATAAATTCTAGTTTTGTACGAACCTCCCGTTCCTTGGTGGAACGCTTGTCTTGAAACCTAGCGCAAGGATTCCAGAAAGCTTCTAAATAGGGCCCTAAGGAGCAACTTAGACTCTGACTGGTTTCTTTATCGAGCTAAGCAGAAAGAGTATAAGAAACGAATTCGTAAATCGAAAAGTGTTTCCTATAAAGACTTCTGCAGTAGCATCGAATCCTGCAGTGAGACTAGCAGATTGGTCAAGTTTCTTAAAAGAGACCGAACTGCTCGACTGGACTCACTGCGGAGACCTGATGGCTCGTATACTGAGTCTAAGACAGAGGCACTCAGTGTCCTAGTTGAGACTCACTTTCCGGGAAATCAAATCCACATATGGCCACTTTGTAATCCCAGCACTGGGGACTGCAATAACAACTCTAATGTGACAAAACATGACTGGCAGGTTGCCAGATTGGTTGTGTACGATGAAGCTATCCAATACGCAGTGGCCTCTTTTGTTGGCTTCAAGTCACCTGGACCGGATGGCATCTACCCAGTCATGATACAGGAAGGTATAACCCAATTGCTACCATGCCTAAAGAAGATCTTTAGAGCAAGTCTCGCATGGGCATACATTTCGACATCCTGGCGTTTAGTTAAAGTAGCCTTCATTCCTAAAGTTGGAAGACAAGACTATTCCATAGCCTTCAGACCCATTAGTATTATGTCCTTCATACTAAAGTGTCTAGAAAGACTAGTTGAGCTGCACATCAGAAAAACATCGCTGTCAAGGTACCCACTATCATCAAGACAACATGCCTACCAACGTGGAAAATCCTGTGAAACAGCATTGCAACATCTGGTTGGCCGGATCGAGCATGCTTTTTAGAGGAAGATGTACGTGATGGGCCTATTTGTTGACATCGAGGGTGCTTTTGATTATGCGACTTTTGATGGAATGTGTGACGCAGCTAGAAGGCATGGAATAGATGAAACATTGGTCAAATGGCTAAGGTCAATGCTAATGTTTAGGAGCATCACTTCTGAGGCGGAGTGCGGTCAGTATATCATGGCAGGGGTGAATAGAGGTTGTCCTCAAGGAGGCGTTCTCTCCCCCCTGCTCTGGTGTATGCTGGTTGACTCTCTAGTCAACGATCTCGATGGACCAGGTGTCTATTCCCAGGCCTTGCCACAGGCTTTTCCCTCAATGAGGTCTGTGTTAAAACACAAAACTCATTGAACCGAATTGACAGCTGGTGTACTGCAAACGGACTTTCCGTCAACCCTCACAAAACAGGGATTGTTCTCTTCACTAGGAAAAGAATAATGACAGGATTATCTCTACCAGTACTTAAGGGTGTCACTATTCCTCTGTCTAAGTAAAATATCTGGGCTTAACTCTAGATAGTAAACTACTATTGTACAAAACATGTTGAAAATAAAATTTCGCGAGCATTGAATGCCTTCTGGCAATGCAGAGGAATTTATGGGAAGACATGGGGACTATCGCCCAGCAAAACCTTATGGATTTACACGGCAATGATAAGACCGATCATATCATATGCATCGGTAGTCTGCGTGACAACTAGTCTTGCCAAGATTCAGAGAACCGTGTGTCTGGGTGTTACGGGTGCCTTTCCCACTACACCTGGTCCAGCACTGAATGCAATCTTAAACCTACCACCACTTGACATCTTCATCAGAGGCGAAGCCATGAAAGGCTGCTGGAGACTAAAACGATGTGGTTTCTGGTTTAATGTTCCCTGGAATATCTCTGACATTGCACTTGACACTCCATTAGACACCTGTCTACTGGAGATGCCCTCTGATGCAATGATAACAGAAATATTACCAAGACGAAATTTTGAGGTCTACCAACCTGACATTCAAGACTGGCTAACGCCTGACTGTGAGCCAGGTAGAGGGTCACACCGCATTTTCACAGACGGCTCCAGAACCGATCAGGGATCTGGTGCTGGAGGGTTTGTGGAACCGGATGACCGCAGACTTCACTTCGCCTTAGGCGACAATGCCTTTGTATTTCAAGCCGAAGTCTATGCTATACTTATGGTTATGGACTACATTGCGGATAATAGATGGCAGAACAGGGCTATATCAGTTTGCAGCGATAGTCAGGCTGCTCTTATGGCTTTGAACAACCAGGTCATCACATCCAAATGCAGATCACGTCTCAATTGTGTTGGTAAATACAATACACTGAAACTGATTTGGGTGCCGGGCCATAAAGGAGTTTCGGGCAATGAAACATCTGACGAACTAGCACGTGCTGGATCTGAGGATAATCCATTTGTACCAGAACCTGTGCTTGGACTACCTGCATCTACGGGAAAATTCGTCATCAGCTCTTGGGTCGCCTCCGCACACAAGAGCAGATGGCTGAATGAGACGAAATGCAGATTCTTCAAGCTCATGACACCGACGATAACCAAAAGATCGGCCTCGTTTCTACTTTCTAAAGGGACACAACGCATGTGAAAAACACATGAACGCAATCGGCCTGGCCGAAAGCGCCTTATGTTCTGCCTGCTACGAAGAAACTGGCACCACAGAGCACTATCTCTGTGACGGTCCAGCATTTTCTAGAATTAGAAGGCAGATCTTTGGCACAGACGTGATGAGAGAGGATCAGCTTCACTCTCTATCACACAATAGCCTTCTTAGATTCAATAATGAATCTAAGAAGTATCATTAAAAACCAGGGAACTGGGTCACAGCACAATGGATATAACCCTGTCTGAGTGCTGTGGCTCTATTTTTTATCCCACAAAAAAAAAAAATATTACACTCTGTTACTATTAGTACTTTTTATAACACAATTTATATATTTATTATACCCTACACTAAGAGTGAAAGGGTATATTCAGTTTGGTACGCCGTTTGTAACACCCAGAAGGAAGCATCTCCGGTATGGAAAAGTATATATATTCTTGATCAGCATGATCCGTCCGTCTGTCTGTCTGTCTGTTGAAATCCCTACTACTTCAACAATTGAAGAGTTAGATTTAGATTACTTATATACCTACGCTGTATGTGCGTAAAAATTGGCGAGATCAGACCATTGCGACCTGTGATCTGACCATTTATATTCAAATACCTTATATTAAATTTACATCTACAGATCAATTTTACTGTATATGTGCTTAGATAAACTTTTTTGGTCAATTATATATTGAAGTCATGCTCAAATACATAAAAATAATGTTTTCCGCCGATACGACATGTCTTTCCCAAAAAAAAAAAAAAAACGAAATTCGGTACACCTACCCATTTGTAAATATGGGTAACAAATGAATGGAAATTCTTCAGCGATGGTGACCAATATACCACTTTGAATGGTAACCACACATAAGTGTAGGGTATTTATAGTCGGCTTAGACCGACTATAATTTTGATAATCCTAACTATCATAATAACAACAAATTTAAAATTTCCCATGTGATCTAACCTTCTCAACTGGTTTAATTTACAAATAACAATATTTTTACCGACGCGAACACGTTTTCTCAACGAACAACAAAAGACACGAACGCAGAAAATGCCGATCAACGAGTGTCAACTTTATATACAAGAATTCATTTTTTGTTTGTTTTCAAACATCAGTATGTTTAAAATGATCCTATACATACTTTAAACGTCGACAAAAGTGACGTAGGTAGAAAATTCTACTCAACGAGTGCCAACTTCGTATACAAGAAGACTGTTGCAAGAATATATTTATTTAAATTCTATTTCTTTTTTGTTTGTTTTTAAACATCAATATGTTCAAACGATGGCAAAAGATGGCGTAGGTAGAAAATGCTGCACAACGTTGCCAACTTCGTCAGTCGATAAATTATCGAATTAAGACGAGCGTGGCGAACATACGTTGTATTTAGATTTGATTAGCATTTTCAACATAGTTTTAAACAAGTAAATTGCCAAGGAACAGTTTATTCAAATGCAATTAAAATTTTATGTTGGTATTGTAACATATTTATGGTAAATTTGACAGGTTCTGCTGGACAATATAATAATGTTTACACGTGATCCAAAATAAATTCAATTTCGATTATAATTTAATTACACTTCAATCCTAATACATGTATGGTAATTTCGTATTACTTTTTAATTTCATTCAAACATATTCAAACAAATCTTTTCTATCCGTGTAGTTTGTGAAGACAACAACAATAAACAAAATATCGTTAAATATTAATAAATAATTTTGAAGTGTACAAGAAAGATGATACACACACTCACATAAGTATCCATACGTGGTCGATTTACATTGTATTTTTAAAATTAGACAAAGAAAATTGCCAAATTATTTCTTAAAATACAGAAAATGACATAAAATGCGTTAGACTGCGAGCCGAAAGGTCCCCGGTTCAAGCCTGGACTGGGGCTAACAACATCTTTTCATAGAAACATTTTTCTATACCGCGCAAACCTACCAGAGTAAAACCTTAGTACGAAAAGCTCTCACCCGCAGCACAGTGGATCGAAAGCGCGCATTTGGGCCGAAACAAAAATTTCGTCAATTTAATTTTCTTTTTTTGCAATCATAAAATAGACATCCTAGTTAATATAAAACCATTAATTGAATTGTTTTATATTTATTATTTTCAACAGGACATCAGTCTAAAGTGGGTTCTTTTTAGATTTTTTTGTAAATTTTAATATTTTATTTAATACTTTTTTTAAAAATTAATTTAAATTAGTTCTTGTTAAGTTATTACATAGAAATTTTCACATATTATAGCTAAAATCGAGTATTTCTTACTCACTTTAAAAAATTACTAAAAATTTAAATTTTTAAGTTCGACATTAGTCGAGAAATGTAGCAAATTATGAAAATTTTCGATTTTTTTTTTTAAATGGAATGCAACTTGTGTGGCTAATCGTGGCTAATGCAAAACACACTAGGATCGATAACTACAGATCTTTATCCATATGCCAGTATAAAAACTTGGGCCCGGAACGCCCCGGAGAGGTAAAAAAAAACAATTTGAAAAAGTGTCTTTTTTTTTTTAAATAGATAAATTTATACTTTTAATTATACCCTACACCTATCAGGTACTGGGTATATTAAGTTTTGCAGATATTGTAACGCCCCTAAGAAGACATGGTCGTTAAGGAAAGTATACATATTCTTGATCAGCATCACTAGCCGAGTCCGTCTGTCTGTCTGTATGTCTTGCTGTCCGTATACGAGAAATACTTGTCAGAATGCGATGAAATTTGGTCACAATATTTTTTAGCCATATATATATATATATATATATATATATATATATATATATATATATATATATATATATATATATATACTTTTTTCAAAATCCTTTTTAGTTCAAAAGTTACATACAAAAAACTTCGATGCGCGCCTTTTCCATACACTCAGCCCAATCTGCGCCGTTCGGATTCGGCAATAAACTGTAGATCCCACCACTTTGAGTACAAATATAACACGCACAGCTGAAAATGATGGGAGAGCTCGGCCTAAGTTCTTTTAGGACTGTATCGCCAAACTATTATTATTACATAAAATATAATAATACAAATAAAAATACTCTCATTAAACATCAGCAGCGGTTTTGTTCAATTATGCACGCATACAATATTTTCGAACCCACATAAGTATACATACACATTAAACCAGTTTGATTTACAGTTAGATTTTCGATTTGTTCTTAGTATTTTGATTGTTTATGAATTAGTTTACACATTTAAGTGCAAAAATAAACAGAGATTTTAGAAGTTGCCAAAAAAAAAATGACGTAATCCAAGGACATTTCATTGGATGTTCGTAAAATTGTAATAAAATTGAAAACTGATGGAAGTTCCCTTGCACAAATTGGGAAATCATTGAATTTATCAAAGACTACAGTGCAAACAATAATAAAAAACTTCAATGACTCAGGCTCTTTGGAAAATAAGTCTCGATCAGGTCATCCTAGCAAGCTTGATGAGAGAATGCGGAGGCAAATTGTTCGATATATTAATGATGAACAAAACATAGTGCTTTAAAAATAAGAAAAGACATTGGAAAGTATCATGGAATATCCATTAGTTTAGAAACAGTGAGTCGTTGTTTAAAACAAAGTGGTCTCCAATGCAGAGTGGAAAAAAAACCTTTCCTAAGAGAAGGAAATAAGACGAAACGTTTAGCCGTTATGCCCATAAATATCATGTGGTCCATCGAACAGATCCTACCGTCTGGGAACGCTTTTTTTTACGGATGAATGTAAATTTAATATTTTTGGAGGTGATGGATGAAGTATGGCGATAAAAAAAAATACTGCCGTTGATCCCAAAAACGTAGTTCCAACCGTTAAGCATGGAGGATCTGTTATGGTATTAAGTGCCATGGCGGCCAATGGAGTTGGTATTTTAAGGTTTATCGAAGGAATTATGGATAAGCATATATATATCGACATATTAAAAGACAGTTATATACCAAGTGTCGAGAAACTGAATATAACAAGCAATGCGATCTATCCAAAGCATACATCAGGTTCGGTAAAGGAATGGATGTGTGGATGGATAGATAGATGATCATTCTCCATAGTCTCCGGACCTTAATGTTATAGAACATTTATGGGATCATCTTAAACAACAAGTGCGGAAAAGACGCGTCACATCGATACCAAGTATTAGGACGATTTTGATTGAGGAATGGAATAACATATCTGCCCAAACAACTCGCAACTTGGCTTTTTCCATGCCGCTCGATTGACAGCAGTAATAAATGCCATAGGAGGCCTACGACATACTAAACATTCATAATTGTCCACTCAAAGGGCATCTCCTTGCGTAAAAGATTCCTAAAAGTTTCCGAAATAATTGCACACATTTCCAGAAGTAGCCACTTAAACCCAGAAACTGGCGGACTTCCGTTTGATTTGTTGGCGTTCGAAATTCTTGGATAGCCGCTGTCTTTCGAAGTCCAGGGATTATTCCATTTGGCGACAAGTTGTGTCCAAGAAACTCAATTGTTCGAGTCAAAAAGTTACATTTTTTAACGTTTAATGTTAACTTTGACTCTCGCATTTTTTCGAACATCTCTGGTATAGTTTTGCTGCCAACCAAAATATCATCCATATAATGTTGCATGTCGTCTGCGCGCGTCTTTTCTTTAAGTTTTGCCAGTAATCGTTGGAACACCGCAGGGGCGTTCTTGAGCCCAAATGGCATCCTTTTGTACTCGAATAGACCGGTCGTTGTAACAAAGGCTGTAAACTTCCGCGAGCTCGCCTCCATCGGGATTTGGTAGTAGCCACAATTTAAATCCAACACCGTGAAATACTCAAATCGCTTCGCATCCTGCGGGCATTCTTCTATGTTGGGCATCGGAAAAATTTCCTTCGGCGTATGCTGGTGAAGCCGACGTTAATCGATGCTAAGACGATCGCCACCATCTTGTTTTTTAACCATCGTTATTGGGCTAGCGAATTCGGATTCAGATTTAGTGGTTATGTCGTTACGGATGAGCTCGTCAAGAAGAGCGGACACAATAGCTTTCTTCGGCTCCGGCATACGATATGGCTGTTGCACTATTGGATTTTTGCAATCAATTTCGATTTTCATTTCGATTAAATCTGTTTTACCAATTTCGCCTAAGTCATTAGCAAACACGTCACGATATTCGTTAAGCAAATTTGTTAGTTTTTCGCGCGTATGCTTTTTAGCAATTTCACATTTTGAGTTCGCAAAAAGTGTTTTTATTTCCTACACTAAGAGTGAAAGGGTATATTCAATTTGGTACGCCGTTTGTAACACCCAGAAGGAAGCATCTCCGGTATGGAAAAGTATATATATTCTTGATCAGCATGAGTCGTTTTAGCGATGTCCGTCTGTCTGTTGAAATCACTACTACTAAAACAATTGAAGATTACTTATATACCTACGCTGTATGTGCGAAAAAATTAGGCATATCAGTCCATTGTGACCTGTGCTCTGACCATTTATATTCAAATAACTCATATAAAATGTACATCTACAGTTCAGTTTTACTGTATACGTGCTTAGGTAAACTTTTTTGGTCAAATATATATTGACTTCATGCTGAAATACATGGAAATAATGTTTAGCCGCGAAACGACTTGTTGTTCCCAAAAAAAAAAAATCGAAATTCGATACACATACCAATTTGTAAATATGGGTATCAAATGAATGAAAATTCTTCAGCGGTTGAAATTTTGTAGTTATTTTCAGGATTTGTATACCCTGGTGACCTATATACCACTTTGAATGGTAACCACACATATGTGTAGGGTATTTATAGTCGGCTTAAACCGACTATAATTTTGATAATCCTAACTATCCAAACACCAAATTTAAAATATCCCATGTGATGAACTTCCCAACTGGTTAAATTTAATTTCAGTTTCATTTGTTTTTTTTAAATGACACGTTGGCTTTTTGTACCGTTGCACACACTTCTTCGCTTTCGAATATTTCATGTCTCAATAAAATATCTGATGATAAAAAGTCATCTTCAACAACGAATAATTTCATTTTTAAAATTACGTTTGGATAAAGGTGTAAATCGGTTTCGATTAGTTCATTTGCAAAACGCGTACCGCCACATATGCTTTTTATTGTCATCGAACATGGTTTTGTTCGCATGATAATTCGCGCACAAACGAAGTACGCACCATATTACACTAGCTACCCGTGTCTAGAAATGCTGTCACGCATCTGCCGCCCAGAAGAACACTTTTTTCGAAAGTATTGCCGGTACAATCAACTTTACGCACAATCACATACATTTTGCCACAATTGTCCGGTTCACCTTTGCCATGCACTTTGTTGCAGTCGACGCAACGTCGACGCCGCTGTGGCTTTGTGTCCTTCCTCGGAACTATTAAAACATATAATCGGTTTTAATTGATTGTAACATTTGTGACGCGTTGAGCCATAAACGCGCAGCACCTTTTGACCGACTGTACACGGCGCGAAGTAAACACTTTTCCTCCCACCGGTATGCGTTCATCGAACTGTTCACACGCTCTACAAACTGTTCTACCGACAGCGATGCTTCGTTCGTCGGGGAGGTTCAGAAACATATGTAAAAAAACTCAAGTACACCTTACGAGTCAACGTACCTCAAATTATGTGAGGGCGTACCGTTCGTAACATCTTGCCCAAATTTCAACACCCTACGAATATTGGAAGACGGTGCTACACGGGCATATGTGTTAGCGATCACCAAACAAATCTTCAAATTTTGTATTGTCCTATCGCGATGATAACTATATATAATGATAGTATTAATAAATTCAGTAAGTTACGTAAGGCAATTATATCCTGAGTTTGTATATGAAGGACATTAAGGACATGACAATATGAAATACGCAAGTAACAAATAAATGTATATGTTTTGATACTCCTCGTCAATTTCATCAATATATATATCAAATTAAAGCTATTTTAATTTCCTTTTTAATGGACTATAATGCAACAAAATTGGCTGACACTATAAAAGATATAGCGGTTTAAGAATAATATAGGTTTAGAATTTTATTTTATGTCTACTTTAATAAAAATATTATGTTCATAATGTATAGTTTTTATGTAATAAATAAAAACTCTGATCATTTACCTTTAATTTGATATACCACTTTCTAACACCAGTTGCAATATTTATTTAAAATTATTTATAATAACTCAAATGAGTCATCTCATATGAAAGCATTAAATATATGAAACCACACTATCTGGAAAGCTGAATATTGGCCAATATCTTAATGTTTCAACATACTTACAAATTTCATCCAATTCTGAGAAAGTCCTGGAAATGTTGTTTTTTTTTTTTGTTGATTTGTATGGAGTGGCGCATTTGAGTTAATTTAAAAAATTTAATTAAATATTGCAACTGGTGTTAGAAAGTGGTATATCATTAGATCTTTTGTTTATTATATAAAAACTATACATTATGAATATAATATTTTTAGTAAATTAGCCATAAAATAAAAATCGAAACAATTATTAAAAAATAAGATAATATGTATCGTACGTATACTTATGTGAGAGTGTGTGTATAACGCATTAAGCCATGTAAACACTTATGGTAGTATTAGAAATGTTAAACGAACTCCCCGAGCTCTACACCAAGAGATGTCCAAATAATACATCAACTGTCAACGAAAGACCCTTTCAAATCATCCAGTGCCATACAAAAGGAATTGCAATGAGAACACGACATTGTTATATTTTCCAGAACAGTAAGACGTCGATTAAATGCAAAAAATTTACGTGGATGCATAGCACAGCGTAAACCACTAGTCATAAAAAAAAAATTAAGGCGAGATTATCATTTGCAAAAGTTCACTTAGGAAAACCATAAAGTTTCTGGAAAAATGTACTCTGGAGTGATGAGTTGAAGTTCTGCAGGTTCGGATCTGATGGAAAAAGTATGTATGGCGTCCACAAAACATGCAGCATATATCAAAACTCTAAAGGTGGAAACGTAATGGTGTGGGAAGCCTTTTCCTGGCATGGTGTAGGCCCCATAAAAAATCATATGATACCGTTTGCTGAAGACAATTTGCTGATTAGATGGAGTTTCATGCACGATTTGTGAAGAGTACTTTAGAGGTCAATAATATTAATGATTTGAAGTGGCCTGCGCAGTCTCCCGATCTCAATCCCATTGATAACCTGTGGAATGATGTTGAACAACACGTTTTGCAATAGAAAACTACAAATTCAGTTGAATTATGGCAGGAAATTCAAAAAGTATGTAAGAAATGCTATTCCGAAAATCCGTTGTGAGGTATTAGTCGAAAGTTTGAGCAGAAGATGTGCCGCTGTTATAAAGAGTAAAGGTTTTTATACCCTACACTAAGAGTGAAAGGGTATATTCAGTTTGGTACGCCGTTTGTAACACCCAGAAGGAAGCATCTCCGGTATGGAAAAGTATATATATTCTTGATCAGCATGACCTCCTGAGTCGATTTAGCGATGTCCGTCTGTCCGTCTGTCTGTCTGTCTGTTGAAATCCCTACTACTTTTAAAATTGAAGAGCTAGATAAATGAAACTTATAACTTAGATTACTAATGTACGCTGTATGTGCGAAAAAATTGGCGAGATCGGTCCATGATCCGACCACTTATGTTCAAATACCTCATATAAAATGTACATACAAGTCGGCTTAGACCGACTATAATTTTGATAATCCTAACTATCATAATTACACCTACTTTAAATTTCCCATGTGATCTAACCTTCCCAACTGGAAACTCGAAACCATTCCTTACATATCATTTAACAGCAATCGGATGTGTCCATTCTCTCATTTGTCCTCATATTTTTCTAATCATTTTATCATCATTTGTCTCATCATTTTTCTCATCAATTTTCTCATCATTTTTCTCATCATTTTTTTCATCTTTTCTCATCATTTATTTTCATCTTTAAATGATGAGAATTCGCTATGTTCTACTTTTTCTCATCATTCAATGATGAGAAAAATTGAAGATATAAATTATTTTCATCATCAGTGCTGAGTACTTTTGAGATGAGAATTAATTAAAATTAAAATAAAAATATGACTCATGATGGATATTTTTTTCATCAATTTATATCCGTCATTTTGTGAGGGATATAAATTGATAAATATCTTTGAGAGATATTTTACGAACTCTGGTAAAAAGGTATTTTTTATGAGTATTAAAATCCATTAAAGAAAGAAACTTTGTTTCACACTAAGGGCCGGTTTTACAGTGGTAGTTTAACTAGATTTGTGGGTTAAACGTTGTTTAATCTCATAATTCAGTTTTACAGTGACTATAAATCGTCGTTTAAAATTAGTTTAAACGTCTTACGTTGACCGTTTAAACTACGTTTAAAATCTTAATGTTTTTGACAGATTCTATCCACAAGAATGAGAGTTGCACTCTTTTTAAAATGTCCGTCCACGCTCTCTGTTTTTTGTTCCCGCATTGTCTGTCGGCATGCTTGTGTTCTGTTTGTTTTCTTGTATTTCAGCATTGTATAAATAAAACTTCTATCCTCACATGTATTGAAGTTGCTCGATCTTTTGTATATTTCATTTAGTTTATTAATCTAAAATCTATTTTCAATGTGTAGATTAACAAAATGTTTGCATAAAATTATCAGCTGTTCTAAATGAGAGAAATAATCGATAATTTGTTGACATTTGCCAGTGATGCCATATTTATCCGACTTGACTTAGTTCATTTTAAACTTTCACTGTAAAATAGCTATCAAAGTTAAACGTCGTTTAAATTATTGAGACGTTTAATTAAACAAAGGTTAAACTAGGTTTAAACTAGCACTGTAAAACCGGCTCTAAGTAGACAAAAGGACTGAATATTTTCAAACATGATATCATTGTAACATGAGAAGATTCAAAATGTCCCTTTTTTATTAAATCAAAATGTTTTTACTGAAAATGCATAAAAAGATCAACATTATTAGGTTTCTGGTATTTTGTAAATAAAATATTCCCATTTTTAGCCATTTTTTGAGAAATTTTAGCCATATTTGGCGGTTGGGTGCTGGCAACACTGGTATACAGGGTATTTTTGTGAGTTTAAATCAGCGAAGAGCATTTGCATAGACGCGTGCATTTGAGCTTTTTTGTGTTGTATACGTATACATAGCAGTGTGACCAGATAGATTTCAAAAAAAGCGCCAAAATCCCAAAATTGTGTAGCCCAAAATCGCCCAATAACCAAATCGACTAATAAATAAATGAATACATAGAATTATAGATCCCTTTTGATATAGATATAATATGTACTTTTGTTGAATTCTGAAAACTATGTAATTGTTTTATATGTACGTGTTATACCCTACACCTATGAGGTACAGGGTATATTAACTTTGTGCATATATTGTAACGCCCCTTAGGAGGCGTGTCCGGTATGGAAAAGTATATATATTCTTGATCAGCATCACTACCCGAGTCCGTATAGCCATGTCCGTCTGTCTGTCCGTCTTGCTGTCCGAATACAGAATAACTTGAGAAATACTGCTAAGAATGCAATAAAATTTCGTATTATTATATTTTAGCCAAAAGTAGGAACTGAGTTTGAAAATGAGCCAAATCGGTCAACGGACACGCCCACCGCCCATACAAGTCACTTTTATATAACTCATTAGGAACTAATAACTCGAAAAGTATTCAAGATATAGGTATAAAATTTAAAACGTATTGTTATAATCAAGGATTGAAACCGTAACCGAAACCGATATCCGTTTAAAACCGTTTCATTTTTAAAACCGAAACCTTAACCGAAACCGTTATACGAAAATCAGAAATAAACCGATATCCAAAACCGATATAAACGGTTTCGGTTTTATACCGGTTTAAAACGGTTTTTAAAAAAGTATAAAAAGAAAAAGAAAAACATATTTTATTTTATATAGAAGTTCTTAAATAAAATATCATTAATTAAAAATTTGGAGTTCCCAAAATAAACATTTTTGGTTGAACAAAAATTCACATGTTGTTTTTTGAGAAACGATATTTCCAAAGCAACGGTATTTGGTCTAAAATTTGTTTTTTGTTTCATTAATCGAATTTAAACATTTCAAGTATAAGGCAGATATTTGTTTACATTAGTGATGATTAAAAATTTCTTGTTTTTGCATTTTTTTTTGCAAGAACGAAAGCGAGAACAAGATCGAGATTTTGCAAGAAAACGAACAAGAGCAAGTGCAAGACTAAGACTGCAAGAAAAGGAAGACTCTTGCGTTTTTTTTATACCCTACACTAAGAGTGAAAGGGTATATTCAGTTTGGTACGCCGTTTGTAACACCCAGAAGGAAGCATCTCTGGTATGGAAAAGTATATATATTCTTGATCAGCATGACCACCTGAGTCGATTTAGAGCTAGATAAATGAAACTTATAACATATATTACTAATATACCTACGCTGTATGTGCGTAACTATCATAATTACACCTACTTTAAAATTTCCCATGTGATCTAACCTTCCCAACTGGTTCTTATTATGTTTTGAAATATCACAAAAAATGATTTTGGACATGTCAATTGAAGGATGAGGTGCTCCTGAACATGTCCAGGATGATCACTCCATGTGCGCGGAATCGTCTTCAAAATATCAAAAAGATCAAAAAGACCGAAAAGATCAAAGAGATCAAAAAGATCGAAAATATTTAATAGATCAAAAAGATCGAAAAGATCACTTTTGATTACGATTACTAAAGGATCGTAATCAAAAATTTCGATTACGATTCTTAGTAGTCGTAATCAAAATTTTTGATCACGATTAGAAATAATCAAAAAGTAATTTGATTCTAGTACATTTTTTGATTATTTTCACGACTACTATAAAATAATCAAAAACTAGTAATTTTTGATTATTTAAAAATAATCAAAAAAAAGTAATTCGACTACTTTTTATGGATTATTTGAAAATAATCAAAAAAAAAGTAATCCGACTACTTTTTTTTGATTATTTGAAAATAATCAAAAAAAGAATCCTACTTCTTTCTTTGGATTATTTCAATTTTTGTTAGATTATTTTTTGATTATTTGATAATCAAGAAATAATTAATGAAAATATAAATAATCAAAAAAAAAGTAGTCGGATTACTTTTTTTGAATATTTGCAAATAACACAGTGCAATAAATGTCCAACTTTTTCTTCCATCTTCCGATTTGATACCGATTTTAGGGTAACATGGGGTCGCTGATCTCAAATCTGAAGTCCGTTTTGCTCTATAAGCTCTGGGTTCACAATTGGCTCACGACAGTACTCAAAATATTTTCATTTCAACAGATACCGGTTTGGTGGCTTCAGAAATGTTATTTATCATGAACATCGTCATCATAACCCTTGTTTTTTCGAAATTTCTGTTTTTAGGCATTATTTTGCATGGTAGGCAATAGGTGGAAGTCTCACTAATATATCTTGTATCTAAAATTTACATAAATGCTCACACATTTAGTATTGATATTCATTTTAAAAATACATCATGGTTTTCGAGATATATGTAATAAAGTAGCAAATTTTGGGATAAAAAAAAATCATTTTTGGGTATTCATTTCTTTGGCATCCAGGTGAACACCATTCTCGTTTTTTAGCTTTAGCTTAGCAAATTATACCAGTTTTAAAACTGCAATATTAATTCGTCTGTCCTTATTTTGGATCCAAAATCTATAAGCTTAACCTCTACCAAAAAAAAAGTATGCCTTAAAACATAGCATTTCGCTTTTGTCGTATATCCTTGAAACAGAACGTTTATGAAAAAAACTACAAACGCCATTATTTTTATAATAATGAAATTTATAAGAATATATAACTTGTATTTTTTCTGCCGAGAATTTTGCAAACAACGTAATGAATAAATGACAAAGTTTATGGTTTCATCATTCTATTAAATGGCTGAATCTGAGACGATTTTGTTGTTTGAGGAACTCGTCTCATTTTTTATGGGAAACATTTTTGCTGAAGAGAGTATAAATGTTTTTTCAAGAGTTAACGTGGTACGTCAAAATTTGTAATTAGTAAGATTAAAGTTCGATAAAACAAGGTTATGGAAAAGCGTTGGTGCCAAAGTAAAAAAAATGCGCCTGTTCATGATAAACATCATTGCTGAAGAAACCAAACCTGTATATTTTTAATTTAAATTATTTTTTGTATTGTCTTTAAACACCCTAATTGTTTATATTTGACCCCAAATTGTGAGGAACCCAGAGCTGATGGATTCGAGATCAGCGACCCTACGTTACCCTAAAATCGTTATCAAATCGGAAGAAGGTATTTTTGCTGCATTGTGTAATCAAACAAAAAGTAGTCGGATTACTAATTTTTGATTATTTTAAAGTAGTCGTGAAAATAATCAAAAAATGTACTAAGAATCAAATTACTTTTTTTATCATTTCTAATCGTTATTAAAATTTTTGCATTCGACTCTAAGAATCGTAATCGAAATTCTTGATTACGATCCTTTAGAAATCGTAATCAAAAGTAATCGTAATCCAGCCTTTACAGCTTTGCTTTCAACATATCGATCCGTTTAGCTGCTATCACTCAGAATATAATGGCATATTTCGTACAGGCATATTTATTTTTTCGTTGCTACCATGATATCAGACAGACAATAAACACTACGTGTGTGTATTCTAGTACAGCCATCCATTTGGCAACAAAAACTTCTTGTACAATAACACGCACAAGTTTTCCCGAGTGGACATTTGATAAAGTTTGCCTTCAGTACCTGTTCAGAATACGATGAGGCATCCCTACCTATGCTCACCTGAAATGATCCTGATCAAGGTCGACTAGGGCAATCCAATTTCCATTCGGGCGGATAATTATCTCAGAGAACTACACTCATAATTAAAACATGTATTTTTATAAAACCAATTTTGAAAACACACTGTATTTCATTGGGAGTTCTAGATACCCCCTAACTTTGTAACATTATTTTTCGTGAAATAAACTAAGGAACCAGTGCACAAATTATATGCATCCTGAAGCTTGACACCCTGTATATATAAAACTAATATTACTTATAATCTTCCAAGGCATATCGACAGACTTAGCGGTAAAAACGTTAATAAAAATAAATTAAATTTATATTTTCTTATATATTCTTGTATCTTATATCAATATATTTTTTATAGGTCGCAAATAACTACCATAACGTACATTTCTCGGTTTAAAAATTTAATTAGTATAAAGTATACCACGTGTTCATTTTCTTTTAATGTTAATTATGTTTATTGAATATTTAAGAAAAGCTATCGATACATTTTAAATTTGTAGCAAGATGGCGAAAATGGATGTGAATTATCTAAAGTATACATACAGTGGTGGTCATGAATTTAGCACAATAACAACATTGTTCTCTTCCACATTCGTCGCACAATCTTAAATATAACTGTAAATTAAAACTACACGCTGCAAAAAAAAAGGGCTCTCCCAAACATAATTTTGCAGGCATTAACATGTATGTTTGGAATTCTATGTAAACATAATATATAACTGATATATAACTGACTTAGTACATATAACTAAATCATTTGTAAACAGGGTTGTATTGAGGTTTGAACAGTGTTGTAATGAGCTCTGACGTACATTATAATATCACAGAAACATTTTAATGTTGCCCCTTAAAATGGTGTATGTTCTAATGGAAACATAATAATTACTACATCCAAACAAAATAAATATTTGAAAACAAATATGTTTCCAGTGAAACATATCAGTTGTTTCAGTACAAAAAGTAGTATGTTTGCATAAAAACATATTTAAATATTTTTTGGAAAAAAAATCCTGAAAATAAAATAAATATTAAATGTTGTTTTTTTTAAATTATTTTTATTAAAAATCTTTAAACATGCACAGTGGAAAATTATAATAATAAAATTCATATACAAATTTTTAAATGCATAAATAAATAATTGGTATAAAACTGCAAGTACAAGTGACAGCATCAATGAATACACAATTGCACCTGCAGACGCTAAACCAGACGATACAGGCTCGCTTTATATTTGGTACAGTTACAGTTGGTCTCAGTACAGCACATAGCGTAGGCAATGAATTCACGGAGGCATTTGTAAAAAAAACATGCCAAATTAGGTTTGAAAATCGAAACACTGATTTTTATTTGTGATTTTTTCACATTAGTTTCAGAAAGTATATACTGCACTATATTACACTCTCTTACTATTAGTACTTTTTATAACACAATTTATATATTTATTATACCCTACACTAAGAGTGAAAGGGTATATTCAGTTTGGTACGCCGTTTGTAACACCCAGAAGGAAGCATCTCCGGTATGGAAAAGTATATATATTCTTGATCAGCATGACCTCCTGAGTCGATTTAGCGATGTCCGTCTGTCCGTCTGTCTGTCTGTCTGTTGAAATCCCTACTACTTAAACAATTGAAGAGTTAGATAAATGAAACTCATAATTTAGATTACTTATATACCTACGCTGTATGTGCGTAAAAACTAGCGAGATCGGAACATTGCGACCTGTGATTACCATTTATATTCAAATACCTCATATTAAATTTACATCTACAGATCAATTTTACTGTATACGTGCTTAGATAAACTTTTTTGGTCAATTATATATTGAAGTCATGCTCAAATACATAAAAATAATGTTTTCCGCAGATACGACTTGTCTTTCCCATTCGGTACACCTGTAAATATGCGTAACAAATGAATGGAAATTCTTCAGCGATTGAAATTTTGTAATTATTTTCAGGATTCGTATACCAATACCACTTTGAATGGTAACCACACATAAGTGTAGGGTATTTATAGTCGGCTTAGACCGACTATAATTTTGATAATCCTAACTATCATAATAACACCAAATTTAAAATTTCCTATGTGATCTAACCTTCCCAACTGGTTTATGATTTTAGTGTATTTATTATGTTTTTAAGGTAATAATAATATACAAAAGAATTCATGATATTACTAAATATTGAACAACAAGTAATGGAAAGCGTGCAAAATATTTATGAACGTGAACAGTAATGAAGATACGTGTTTTTTTTTTGTTTTTGTAAATTCTAAAGAATATAAGCATCTTAAAAATAAGGCCTGTGAAGCACTTTTGAAGCGGTAAATAGCTTTAAAAGTGCTTCAAAAGTCGCTTCAAAAAGATAAAATAAACAAAACAAAGTTTTTTCTCTTTTCTTCGCTACGCAAGTTCGTACATCGATTGTGCATATGCACTGTGCTATGCACATTATTATTTTTGTTTTACTCTTATATTTAGTTTTTTGTTAATTGTAAAATCATGAAGTAATAAAAAATTATATATGAACATTTTCACAGTGTGATATATTTAGCTGATATATTGCTTTTTATGTTTTTCTTTTTTCACAAATCCGCTGATTCGTTTGAAAGTGCAACAACAACAAAAATGCGAATAAAGCAGCATCCATCCAAGCTTTTGATAGAATTTTTGGCGGGAAATTTGTTGTACCACAAAGAGAACTCGTTTTTGTTGCCAACTAGAGAGCTGTACTAAATACATACATGTAGTGTGGTGCCATGAGTCTGTCCGTTGTCATGCGTCTGTCTGTTGTCATGCGTCTGTCCGTTGTCATGCGTCTGTCTGTTGTCATGCGTCTGTTTGTTGCCATGCGGTGATACAGGATAGCAACAAAGAGTTGTCGTTGTGAAAGTGTGTGTATACGAATCGTTATTGTCATATTCTCTTCTTTCTGTTAGTATTCACTTTGTAGCGTTTGAGTTTGTGTCCGCATGGTGTTCGCAAAGAAAAATGTTACTCTGTAAGATATTATTTCAGTTCTCTTGACATACGGTACGAGTATCATACGGATTTTTTAATCTGTGACGAAAACAGAAATATGCCTATACGAAATATTCCTTATATTTATTGTATGTGTATATCGTAGCCGCGGTAGCTCAGTGGTTAGTGCGTTGGACTGCGAGCCGAAAGGTCCCCGGTTCAAGCCTGGACTGGGGCTAACAACATCTTTTCATAGAAACATTTTTCTATACCGCGCTACCTCTCGGCAGTAAATGGCAAACCTACGACAGTAAAAAATTGCCTATGAAAAGCTCTTACCCGCCGTTCGGATTCGGCAATAAACTGTAGGTCCCACCACTTTGAGTACAAATATAACACGCACAGCTCAAAATGGTGAGAGAGCTCGGCCTAAGTTCTTAAAGATGATGTAATGCCAAACTATTATTATATTATTATATCGTCGTTGTAGAACGAAAAGTCACCAAATACATTTTTATGAAAAACTTAATTTTCGAGTTTGTTGATTAATATTATAAAAAGTAATTGATGCATTTTTAAAGTTGAAATAACAATTGATAGATTTACATTTTCTTATCATGTGGTAAAAAATGGAGATCATCGATTAAAAATTGACAGATACATAAAGATGTTTGTAAAAAATATTTAGAATTTTGAAAATGTAATTGGTGACTTTTCGTTCATTTTATTATGGCCTTGAGATTTTGAATTGTCTCGTCAACATCACTTGATTTAAACAATTTTTTTTTTGTTAGTTAATTCTTGTTAAAATATAATTCCAATTTTTATGTTATTGGATTTTTTTTTTTAGTAAAATGTTGAAGAAATTGAAAATATGGAAAATAAGTAACTTAAATACAATTAGTGTTCAAATTCTATTCGTTTTCATAATTAATATGCAGTTTAAGATATTTGTCTTCGATCTTTTATTTAAAATTTAAGATTACCATTTCTTGCCTTGCTCTTGCAAATGATCATCACTAGTTTACATATATTGCAGTTCACAGAATTGTTGAAATTTAATTTCTTTGGCTTTTATGGATGAAAATTGTACAAAATCTTCTTCTTTGCAATTCAGATCATATCTCAGGTGAAGTCAAAATGTTGCTTTTCATTGGTTTGTGGTCACGAAATTTTAAATTTTTTTTTTCTTGGCGTAATCTATTAAATAATTCATATAACACAATATTTTTACTAAAATAACAACAAACATTGTTTAAATTACGTTTCTCACTTTACCCAGTATCATAATTTGACCATAATTTAGCACCATATAAAACATGTAAAATTATTTGAAAAATATGGAAATAAAGAAAATTTATACAAAAACCGAAACCGTAACATGGAACCGGTGTACCGAAACCGTTTCGTTATAAAAACATAAAACCGTAACCGAAACCGAAACGCGGAAAAAACCGAAACCGAAATCGAAACCGTTATTCGTTTAGGTTTCAATCCTTGGTTATAATTCACCTAAAAATATGTGGTCCAAAAATGGGCGTGATCCGCCCACTTTTTTTTCATTATTTCCCGGGTTTTCATAGTGAAAATTTGATCCGTAAATTATTAAAATCAAATCTATGAAATATTAGCCTTTCAAAATTTTAAATATAGACGTTGTCCGCCCAAATATGTTTCTATTTTTATACCCTACACCTATTAGGTACAGGGTATATTAAGTTTGATATTGTAACGATATTGTAATGATATTGGAACAGATATTGTAACGTCCCTTAGGAGGCGTGTTCGGTATGGAAAAGTATATATATTCTTGATCAGCATCACTACCCGAGTCCGTTTAGCCATGTCCGTCTGTCTGTCTGTCCGTCTTGCTGACCGAATACAGAAAAACTTGAGAAATACTGATTAGAATGCGATGAAATTTCGTCTGAATATATTTTAGCCAAATGTAGGAACTGAGTTTGAAAATGAGCCAAATCCGTCAACGGACACGCCCACCTCCCATACAAGTCACTTTTATATAACTCTTTAGGAACTAATAACTCGAAAAGTATACAAGATATAGTTATAAAATTTAAAACATATTGTTGTAATTTACCTTAAAATATGTTGTCCAAAAATGGGCGTGAACCGCCCACATTTTTTTTCATTATTTCCCGGGTTTTCATAGTGGAACATTGAACCGTAAATTATTAAAATCAAATCTATGAAATATTAGCCTTATAAAATTTTGAATATAGGCGTGGTCCGCCCAATTATATTTTTCTATTTTTTTTATTAGTTTTTTTATACTTTTATATCAATTTTTTAAATTATGGGGATATATGACGTAAATTTCGGATATGTGAATAATATTCTGAGGGTGGGGAGGTTCAGCATAATTAAAAACTTCAAAATTAAGGTATGCAATTAAATATCCCACATTAATATCTCCACCAAAGGTGTAGGGTATTCCATAGTCGGACCCGACCGACTATAAAAGTCCGCCCCATGTGACCGAACTTACCCATGTGACCTAACTTTCCCAACTCGTTTTTTATTAGTTTTTTATACTTTTATATAAATTTTTTAATTTATGGGGATATAAGACGTAAATTTCTGATATGTGAATAATATTCTGAGGGTGGGGTGGTTCAGAATAATTAAAATCTTTAAAATTAAGGTATGCAATTAAATATCCCACATTAATATCCAGACCAAAGGTGTAGGGTATTCCATAGTCGGGACCGACCGACTATAAAAATTCGCCCCTTGTGACCGAACTTACCCATGTGACCTAACTTTCCCAACTCGTTTTTTTACAGATTTTTTTCTAAAGATATCAGATTTATGAATCTATATGATAAAATAATAATACATAACCTATAAAAATCAAAATTTGACATTTACTATTTATTTTATATTCAAAAATGTGTCAGAAAATACCAAAAATCTGTATTTATTTTTTAAAAACGTTACAGAATAGAAAAAACTCTGTAGTCAAAATCAGAAAGCGAATGTATAGAAAATATACGGAATGTTAGTTAATACAATTTTTACTCTTTATTGTGGTAGTAGTCTTTTTATATCCTACACCAGGCATGTCAAACACGCGGCCCGACAACCTTTTATCTGCGGCCCGCGAAGACTTTTTAAATATTATTAATATATTTAATAATATTAAATATTTATTTTATATTCAGGCGTTAAAATCATAACTTTGTATTTTTGTGCAGCGCCATGTATCTAATTTAACATGCCATATAAAATTACTAATCTTGGTTAAAAACTTATTAATATTTTAATAAAATCAATATTTTTGTAGGTACATTATTTTTCCAAAATTTAATATTGATAAGTTTTTAATATAGAGTCTTAATTTACTTTGCACAAATGGCATAACATAATTTGTAATATTGTTTTTTATTCATACAATTTAAAATTTATTCTAATGTTTTGAATTTCCCTTGGCTATATTTTGCCCGCATATATAAAAAAATTATGGTAGCGCATAGTTTTGTACGTCTAACACCGAAAAGAAAATTACATTATGGTTTTTGGTACGACTAATAAAATTAAAAGGAGATAAAACTAATTAAAACTTAAAAATCTCAAAAACTTGACCCCATTCAACAAAAATATTTTCGGAATCAGCTCCAGTATGAAATAAAGGAGCAATCAGACTTTAGACTTTTATTAAAAAAACGACAAGTTTTTAACCAAAAGCCTTGCTTAGCACAAACTGGATTTGGAATCATTTTAATATTTTTTTTTTTGTATTAGAAACATTCCACACCAAAAATATCAGAGTTCAAGACTTACCTTCTCCAGGGATACAGTGGTCCAAAGTTTCAAAAAAAATGATCAATAATAACTTTTTTAAAAAAAAAACTCTTTACCGGAGAATACTGCAAACCTCGCTTTAAGGATAATAAAACAAACTTCGTCATAACTCCTAAAACCAAACATCTAATCAATGGTCATGGTCCTTTAAATTTAATTTAATTGTTCTTAAAAATCAATAATAACTTTTTGTATTATAAAAACTCTTTACCGTAGAATGCTGCAAACCTCGCTTTAAGGATAATAAAACAAACTTCGTCATAACTCCTAAAACCAGCATCTAATCAATGGTCATGGTCCTTGAAATTCAAATTTATTCAAATATCATATTTATATACTATAAACAAACTTTCTCAACAGTTTAAGTACCGTCAACTGGGGTGACTTTGACCCGAAAAACAAACAAAATCAAAAAAATATGTTGATTTTGTAATGCTTTTAATTCGCTATTTTGTAATGGAATTAATATTTAATTATTTTATAAAATATTGTAAGTATGTATAAAAAAAATAAAAATGGTTCAAAGTCACCTCGCGCGTGAGGTGACTTTGGCCCAAACATGTTTATCACCAATTTTATCTATGTTTTTATGGAACTATAAGATGACTATGATACTATATCATCATAAATATTTTACTGAAAATCCAGATCACTTGAAACCCATATATTTCGAATAATAAGCATGGTAATAAGGATTAATATGAAAAAAGATAAAAAGCATTTTGTATTTTTCATTAGAACAAGTTTATTAAATGGAATTAATCAAGTAAATTAGTAAACTGATATGTAATATAAATTACAAAAAATAAATTCTGACTATTTTACACTTTTTTTAGTAAAGGGCTTATGTGGGTCTATTTTTTTAATATTTCTAGATAAATAATGGCCACTTCCAGTTTGTACCCGTCTTAGTCTTGCAATTAACTCAACTCCGTAGTTTTTCATTTATATTGTTATGTCAATATCTGAAATTAAATGAAAAAAACTAACTAAAATTCAAACACGTTTATTTTAAAAATGGGAAAATATAGCATATATTTGGAAAAAAATGGAACATATAAACCCACAATTTCACATGAGTTATTTTAACATTGGGTATACACGTTCGAATTATTTGATGTGGGTTTTAACGGGGTCAAAGTCACCTCCATGTATAGTTTGGGGCGTCTTTAACTCGGGCCAAAGTCACCCCAAATACATTAATTTTAAGAACGATTAAATAAAAAAAATAATTAACCAGTTGGGAAGGTAAGATCACATGGGAAATTTTAAAGTAGGTGTAATTATGATAGTTAGGATTATCAAAATTATAGTCGGTCTAAGCCGACTATAAATACCCTACACATATGTGTGGTTACCACTCAAAGTGATATATAGATCACCAAGGTATACGAATCCTGAAAATAACTACAAACATTCAATCGCTGAAGAATTTCCAATCATTTGATACCCATATTTACAAATGGGTAGGTGTACCGAATTTCGATTTTTTTTTTTGTGAACCACAAGTCTTTTCGCCGGAAAACATTATTATCATGTATTTGAGCATGATGTCAATATATATTTGTCCAAAAAAGTTTACCTAAGCACGTATACATAAAAATTGATCTTTATATGTACATTTTATATGAGGTATTTGAACATAAGTGGTCGGATCATAGGTCACAATGGACCGATCTCGCCAATTTTTTCGCACATACAGCGTAGGTATATTAGTAATCTAAGTTATAAGTTTCATTTTTCAAGCTCTTCAATTTTAAAAGTCTTAGGGATTTCAACAGACAGACGGACAGACAGACAGACGGACAGACAGACAGACGGACAGACAGACAGACGGACAGACAGACGGACATCGCTAAATCGACTCAGGAGGTCATGCTGATCAAGAATATATATACTTTTCCATACCGGAGATGCTTCCTTCTGGGTGTTACAAACGGCGTACCAAACTGAATATACCCTTTCACTCTTAGTGTAGGGTATAAAAATAGTAATGGACTAAAATGACAATATATATTTGGTTTATTAGATAGAAAATATATTAATTTCTAACATAAACAATGTAACGTATTAATAGCATACACTCTAACAAAAAATGTTGGGAATTTACTACTATTATAGTTGGCAATAGATTACCTACAATTATAATAGTAAAATTCCGTCACAATGAAATTGAAAAAAATCACACTAAAAGTGCGTAAAATAAAAACTATTTATATAGCGTTATTTCTCGCTAGAAAATGAAACAAAAAGGTATTTTTTTGGTACTCGAAAAAAACTCATCACTGTTTGCAGTGAATGAGTGAAAAGTAATTTATAAATTGGTCGATTTTCATAGCTATTCTTAGCATGATAATCGATATTGATACTTTACTTGTATTAAGTATTGCAAAAAAAATGAAACGGAACGGCTGATTTATGTTTTTTACATATTCGGGGACATGCAAAATGTCCAGCGCAGTCATATGTCACATGGCCGCTTCAGCTTGTTTACGGAACACTTGCACACATTTCGAAACATTTCCACAACTCAATGTGGCCAATAATTGTGGAAAGTTGCGTTAGATCCGTTTACTTTGCAGTACTTAATAAAACACGATACAAAATAAAACTTAATTCATTTGTATTAATCTTATTGTCTGCACCATTTAAGAACATTTTATCGAATGACAAAATGTGCATCTCATAACGTTCATACATGTTTAACAACGAAAAAAACACGCTGCTTTCAACGTTTTGTAAAAATTCCACGAAAGTAGCGACAAAAATTACGCGAATTTCATGAAATTATTAAAAACACACTATTTATGGAGTACATTTCAAAAACACGATCTGCAGCTGTATTTTAACATATCACCAAAAAAGCGTGAAATTTACTACAATTATAGTAGTAATATTACAATCATTTTTTAGAGTGTACGTATATTTTACATACTAAATTGATTTTGTTCGTAAATAAAATTAATGATTTTTAGCTACATTTACAAAGATATTAATATGTTGTAATATGAGTGTTAAAAGTTAAGGAAATAGCATAACGCATATAGAAAATGCTTCAAAGAAAATTATTGTAAAAGAAATGAAATCTGTAAGTCACTTGGATGCTGAGAAAATTTGATTGCAAACATTATTTATTGTTTGGCCAAAGTCACCTCTGGAAGTCTAAAGTCACCCCAGTTGACGGTATTGTTTGTACCTAAAATATAAAAATATTTGCTACCAGTTTGACATGTGATTTATGCCTTGAAGTTTTCTTGAAATAACTTGAATAACAAAAATCCAATCTTGTTGCTAATTTTTAAAATTTCGTAATTTTCGTAGAGAAAAATTTTATGTTAGGATATTTAAACATTTCCCACGTCGATATCGCAATGCTTTTGAAATAAAGCTCTATATATATTTGAACTATTTGATGCAATATTAATCCAGAATCGTTTTTATTATCGTTTGGAAAAAAACTGCGATATGTCGCTATGAACTATTTTTGCAGTTTTAGTACGATTTGGCAAAAATTTTGGATGATTGTCATGTGTCAGTTTTATAACATTTTTCTAGTGTTTGAAACAGGCCCGTAGCCAGGGGTAACGGGTTGTCGGTGTTCTGATTTTTTTCAAGGAATATTACATAGGGTTTTTAGTTTTTGTTTTCATTAGTGAATTTTAGTAATCTATACTTAAATCAAAAAATCTACACTTAATTAAAAATTATGACCTGGTTCCAAGATTTTTAAAATAGTGGTTCCGGTTCCGGTTTCAACCAAACAAATTATATGGGTTCCGGTACAACACATTTTTTTAATATCGGTTCCGATTTCAAAACTCGAATAGGTTTCGGTTTATTGCGGTTCCTGCTTCTATAAATTTTTTATAAAATCCTAAATAAGGATTTTATTTTTTTCCTGTGTTCAATAACTCCATTTTTAAATTGTTTATGATGTGATCCACTGCTGCCAGATATACGGATTTCTCCGTATTTTTATGGATTTTTCATGTTTTAAAAATAAATACGGATTTTATACAGAATTAGCAATTCTGTTAAAATACTGTGAGAAAATTATGTTTCTGAAGTTAATTTTTTTAATGGCAATGCTAAAAAAATAATAATCTGAGCCGTTATGTAGAATACAACTGGGACCTGTTGTCACAGCAGAGTTGACTTGCTTGAACCGTAACATTCCAATTGCTAGTATTGACAATTTCGGAGCATATTTAAAAACTGTTTTCATTTATAGAACGCAGTTTCAAAGATCTCAGGATACTTAATTTTGTGGACTCTGTTTACTTCAAATTTTTGTTTTGATGTCGATATCGTCCACGAGGAGTTCAATATACCAACAAAACAAAAATAATAATAAAAACGAGACAGTTTTGGATGATATCTCGACGGATCTACGGAATTTCCGTTGTTAATGGGAATTGTTGATCGAGTAGTTGTTCTTCCAAATTCATCGGCTAAATGCTAACGCACTTTGACTTGTATTAATTTGAATCAAGGATTGAAACCTAAACGAATAAAGGTTTCGATTTCGGTTTCGGTTTTTTCTGCGTTTCGGTTTCGGTTACGGTTTCGGTTTTAAGTTTTTATAACGAAACGGTTTCGGTATACCGGTTCCATGATACGGTTTCGGTTTTGATTTCGGTTTTTGTATAAATTTTCTTTTTTCCATATTTTTCAAATAATTTAACATTGTTTATATGGTGCTAAGTTATGTTCAAATTATGATATTGGGGTAAAGTGGGAAACGTAATTTAAACAATGTTTTTTGTTATTTTAGTTAAAATATAGTGTTATATTAATTATTTAATTGATTACGCCAAGAAAAAATTTTAATTCAAAATTTCGTAACCACAAACCAACATAACCTGAGATATGATCTGAATTGCAAAGAAGAATAATTTTGTACAATTTCCATCCATAAAAGCCAAAGAAATTAAATTTCAACAATTCAGTGAACTGCAACATATGTAAAATAGTGTTGATCATATGCAAGAGCAAGTCAAGAAATGGTAATCTTGTTCTTGTTCTTAAACGCTGCGTCTTGCTCTTGCATAGGTACATATGATCTTGTTCTTGCATTACCTTTTTTCCTCTTGCTTGCAAGAATCTTTCAAAATTTAACTTTTTAAATTTTAAATAAAAGATCGAAGACAAATATCTTAAACTGCATATTAATTATGAAAACGAATAGATTTTGAACACTAATTGTATTTAAGTTACTCATTTTCCATATTTTCAATTTCTTCAACAAAAAATAAATTATTTTTCTAACAAAAAAAAATTTGTATTATATTTTAACAAGAATTAATTAATAAAATATAATTGTATAAATCAAATGATGTTGGCAAGATAATTCAAAAACTCAAGGCCATAATAAAATGAACATAATATGTTCAATGTATATTATACATTCATAATAAATATAAGGAATATTTCGTATAGGCATATTTCTATTTTCGTCAGAGATTAAAAAAAATCCGAATGCTGCACGCACCGTATGTAAAGAGAACACAAATAATATCTTGCAGGGTAACATTTTTTTTTTGCGAACACAAACTCAAACGCAAACGCTACAAATGGAACACTGACAGAAAGAAGAGAATACAACAATAACGAATTACGATTCGTATATACACACTTTCACAACGACAACTCTTTGTTGCTATCCGGTATCATCGCAAGGCAACAAACAGACGCATGACAACAGACAGACGCATAACAACGGACAGACGCATGACAGCAGACAGTCGCATGACACCACACTTCATGTATGTATCTAGTACAGCTATCTAGTTGGCAACAACGAGTTTTTTTTGTGGTACAAAAAATTTCCCGCCAAAAATTGTATCAAAATCGTGGATGCTGCTTTATTGTTATGCTGCTTTATTTTCATTTCTGTTGTTTTTGCACTTTCAAACGAATCAACGGATTTGTGAAAAAAAAAACACAAAAAGCAATATATAAGCTAAATGAGGTACACTGTGAAAATGTTCATATATTATTTATTTTTTTGGTTTTATAAGTTGAATGAAATAATGCACATAGAACTTGACTTAAGTAAACTTCATAATAATACAAAACAATAATAATAATGTGCATAAGTGCATATGCACAATCGATGTACGAACTAGCGTAGCGAAGAAAAGCGAAAAAAACATTGTTTTGTCTATTTTATCTTATTGAAGCGACTTTTGAAGCACTTTTGAAGCTATTTACCACTACAAAGTGCTTCACAGACCTTATTTTTAAGATGCTTATATTCTTTAGCCTTGAAAAAATTTTGGGAACTCTAAATTTTATTAAATGACACTTTACTTAAGATCTTCTATTATAAAATGAAATATGTTTTTCTGTTTCTATTTATAGGTACTTTTTAAAAACCGTTTTAAACCGGTATAAAACCGAAACCGTTTATATAGGTTTTGGATATCGGTTTCTTTCTGATTTTCGTATAACGGTTTCGGTTACGGTTTCGGTTTTAAAAATGAAACGGTTTTAAACGGATATCGGTTTGAATAAAACGAAAGTTAAAAATAACCGTGGATCAGAAAAGCCATAAGTTATCTGAAAATGAGAACGTATCCGTCGAAGTGGATACTAAAATGGAACGAAAACGAAGTGGATACTAAAATTAAACGAAAACATACCGTCAAATTCCATGACTTCGTTTGTATGCAGTATTTTCCGCATTTCGATAATAATACGTTAAACTTCGTTTCAATGGTACTATTTTCGTGCCGTAGTAGACGGACTACACCGTTTTCTTTCCGTTGGTACTCTGCTACGCAGGTGTCGATTTTATTCCTTTATAGCCAAATGTTTGAAACATAAAAACAATTTTTTTTTTAAATTTTTATATATATGTATAAATAATTTTTAATGTTCATTAATTTTTAATTATATTAACAACTTTGATCTTATTTTTTTTTATTAAACATTAAAAACTTTAAAAATAATAAATAAAAATTCAAAGTATAAACAAATGGTACATTAAAAAATCATACGGATGTATACGGATTTGTTTTTTATGTGAGCTATATGTTCGATTTCATAGAATGAGACTTTTTTTAAATATTTCGAAAACCCAAATTATTGCACTTTTTTGTAGTTGGGTATTCAAAGAGTCTCAAAATGATCCAAAAATATCCAATGACGCATATCCTAGTTAAATATTAAAGTGATCAATATGTTCAATGCTTACCTTTTCCCTCTGTAAAAGTCATATATAAAAAATATAAATTATTATTTTCTAAATTTTAAATGCATAAGAATATACCATACCATGCTAATTCGACAAAGACTATTTTCAATGTTATTCCATGTTTGGATTCTTTATATTCGGTAGAATTTTGGTGCGGATCGGTCGATCCTATCCCAAATTATAAATTTTCTTAGCATAAATTAACACTTTTAAAAACGTACAATCCATTGGACTTAGTATACTTCCTTGGAAGTTTTTAAATGTTATACCATCCTAAGTATAGTAACCAATTTTTGGAGGGTCGATATCATTTATATATTTGAAGAAAAAGTTTTCTTTTCATTATAGTTTTTCGTGAAAATTATGAGTCATTATATTCGGCTGGGAATATTCCAAAATAAATTTATGATTTGAAAATACATAATCCGAATGAATAAAAATGAAAAAGAATTAATGGGTATACGCGGATGTATTTTCTGTAACTCTTAAAAAGTAATATATTTCTCCATTTGTCCGCCTGTCCGACTTTACGGTAACTTGTGAAATACTGATCAGAATGCGATGAAATTTTGTTCTAAAATGTTTTACTTAAAAATTAGTTCTGGGTGCGGAAATTAACCAAATCGGTCGACGAACACGACCACCTCCCAAACCAATAACTCGAAAAGTATTTAGGATATAGTTATAAATTTTAAAACGTATTGTTATGCCTGAATCACATGATTGAATAAACAATCAACGTTTGAATCAATTTTCAAAACAATTTAAATATCAATCGTGTGATTGCCTAATTTTCCATACAAAAATTGGGCAATCACACGATTGATATGAAAATTATTTGAATATTGATTCAAAAGTTGATTGCTTATTCAATCGTGTGATTCAGGCTTTAGAATTCACATAAAAAATATGTGATAATAAAATGAGCGTGATCCGACCAGTCATTTTCGATTTTTTTATTTTTTATTTTATTTTATTTTTTTTTCATTATGGTCGTAAATTATTCGAAACAAATCTATGAAATATTAATCTTACAGATCTCCACACATATTTTAAAAATGGGCGTTATCCGACCACTTCTATTTTTCTACATTTGGACCGTTTGTCAAATATAAAGTTAATACGCTGGAGCTACGTATTGATTGAGCGAATATTCCAATGATTTTCACCAGTGAGGACAAAATTTCTTATGTGGGAATAATATTATGAGGGTGTTCAGCATTTACGTATACAATTCATTACCCCACTTTGATATACCCACCAAGGTGTAGGGTATTCCATAGTCCGGCCAGACCGACTTTAAGTCCCGCCAATGTGAGTTAACTTTCCCAACTCGTTTTAACTCATAATTTCGTTTGTTTTATCTCCTTAAAAACATATTTTTGTCCGAAAATATACCGATTTTTTTGAAAATAAATATATCAACACTGGATCATATTAAAATTTTGGCAGGTTATAACTTTCCTCCAATCAACCCCAATTTCATTGGATTTGTTTCAAAATATTAGCTGAAGTATTCCAAATGAAATACAAAGGAATCAGACATAAAGTTGTAGATTTATAAAAAGTCGTAATAACTCATTAGAAATTTGAAGTCTATTGGAATATCATACTAATATCATGGATATTTTTTTAGTTTAGTGTAGTGTTATTGACGTTAAAGTTTTCAACATCAATCTATTTTTGATTTTTGTTTGTTGAATATTATTCTGTTGTCTTTCCGACTACGATAAAAAAATTCACAAAACGGTATTCTAAAATGGCTTAATCATTTAAAATAATTCTTTAAAAAAGTTTCCAACGTTTAAAAAGTGTAGCCCAAAAAAACGCGGGGCGCTTTTTCCAAAAGAAAAAGCGCGATCATCATAAAAATATCGCCCAGTGTTGTGTATCATAACTACAGCTTACATATGATCCAATATTGTGTATCATAATTGTAGAGCTTACAGCGTACGTATGATCCACAACATAACATAACCAGTATACTTTTCTTAATGGCATATTTTTAGGGTTAAGAATTAGGCATGTTAAACACAAACAGCATTTAATTGTCTTGGCGCACACTACTTAACATAGCCAGTATGTACGCCCACATTAAATAGGTCACTCTGATCATACAAATAAATATTTTATGAGTCACTTAGTAATGCTGACTAAGTTATTTTAGCATTATGAAAGTACTCAATTTATTGTGAAATTAAAACAATACGAGGTGTTATGTAGAAGTTAAGTATAGACTAAAAACCAATTGTTTCCGATAAGCCGAAGTTCCAGTTCTAAAACCTAGTGATAAGTATAAGTGTAAAAAAAACCTTTAAAAACGAAATAAAGTGTCTGAAAGTAAAAAGACTCGGGTTTTATTAAATAATAAACACATAAAAAAGGGACTTAGTAAGTATAAAATTTATTATATTATTATTATAAAACGAGTTGGGAAAGTTAGGTCACATGGGTAAGTTCGGTCACATGGGGCGGATTTTTATAGTCGGTCGGGCCCGACTATGGAATACCCTACACCTTTGGTGGGGATATTAATGTGGGATATTTAATTGCATACCTTAATTTTAAAGATTTTAATTAGGTATGCTGAACCTCCCCACCCTCAGAATATTATTCACATATCAGAAATTTATGTCTTATATCCCCATAAATTAAAAAATTTATATAAAAGTATAAAAAACTAATAACAAAAAAAACAGAAACATATAATTGGGCGGACAACGACTATATTTAAAATTTTGAAAGGCTAATAATTCATAGATTTGATTTTAATAATTTACGGATCAAATTTTCACTATGAAAACCCGGGAAATAATGAAAAAAAAAGTGGGCGGATCACGCCCATTTTTGGACCACATATTTTTAGGTGAATTATAACAATACGTTTTAAATTTTATACCTATATCTTGAATACTTTTCGAGTTATAAGTTCCTAAAGAGTTATATAAAAGTGACTTGTATGGGAAGTGGGCGTGTCCGTTGACCGATTTGGCTCATTTTCAAACTCAGTTTCTACTTTTGGCTAAAATATAATAATACGAAATTTTATCGCATTCTGATCAGTATTTCTCAAGTTATTCTGTATTCGGACAGCAAGACGGACAGACAAACAGACGGACATGGCTAAACGGACTCGGGTAGTGATGCTAATCAAGAATATATATACTTTTCCATACCGGACACGCCTCCTAAGGGGCGTTACAATATATGCACAAAGTTAATATACCCTGTACCTCATAGGTGTAGGGTATATAACGTATTGTTATAATTCACCTAAAAATATGTGGTCCAAAAATGGGCGTGATCCGCCCACTTTTTTTTTATCATTATTTCCCGGGTTTTCATAGTGAAAATTTGATCCGTAAATTATTAAAATCAAATCTAAAAATTATTAGCCTTTTAAAATTTTAAATATAGACGTTGTCCGCCCAATTATATGTTTCTGTTTTTTTTTTATTAGTTTGTTATACTTTTACATAATTTTTTTAATTTATGGGGATATAAGACATACATTTATGATATGTGAATAATATTCTGAGGGTGGGGAGGTTCAGCATACTTAATTGAAATCTTTAAAATTAAATATCCCACATTAATATCCCCACCAAAGGTGTAGGGTATTCCATAGTCGGGCCCGACCGACTATAAAACTCCGCCCCATGTGACCGAACTTACCCATGTGACCTAACTTTCCCAACTCGTTTAATTTATGGGGATATAAGACGTAAATTTCTGATATGTGAATAATATTCTGAGGGTGGGGAGGTTCAGCATACTTAATTAAAATCTTTAAAATTAAGGTATGCAATTAAATATCCCACATTAATATCCCCACCAAAGGTGTAGGGTATTCCATAGTCGGGCACGACCGACTATAAAAATCCGCCCCATCTGACCGAACTTACCCATGTGACCTAACTTTCCCAACTCGTTTTTAATAAAGCTGAATGCTTTGTGGTCGTACGGTAGCTGTTGGTACAAAATTTTGTGTTGAGAGGCATTATAATGCGCTCCATTCACAATACAAAACATGCAATCCAAAGTGGTATAACAAACAAAAAGCACACAAAATTAGTATTTCAATGTTGCCACATAAAAGATAAACAAAAAGCTTTTACATGAGCTTTCGACCAACATTGTTTTAAGTGTAAAGCATTTCAAACGCACAAACACTTAGGCATTTTGTTAATGTGTGCATTTGCCCTTCTTTGGTTTAAATATAAAAACCAATGGAGACGGACTGTGATATTTTTATTTGTTTTAATTTTTACAAATTCTTGACTATGTATTGTATTTAATTCTTCAATGTTGTGTTAACTGGACCGAATTTCAATTTTTTTTTTTTTGGGAACCACAATCATTTCGCGGGAAAACATTATTTCCATGTATTTGAGCATTAAGTCAATATATATTTTACCTAGGCACGTATACAGTAAGACTGAACTGTAGATGTACATTTTATATGAGTTATTTGAATATAAATGGTCAGATCACCGGTCACAATGGACCGATACGCACATACAGCGTACGTATATAAGTAATCTAAATTATGAGTTTCATTTATCTAACTCTTCAATTTCAACAGACAGACGGACAGACAGACGGACATCGCTAAAACAGGATGTCATGCTGATCAAGAATATATATACTTTTCCATACCGGAGATGCTTCCTTCTGGGTGTTACAAACGGCGTACCAAATTGAATATACCCTTTTACTCTTAGTGTAGGGTATAATAAAATATTTTATTTGGATTAAAAAATTATCAGACCACAAATTATATTAACAAAAAAAAATAAACCCATCTCGTTGAATTGTTTTTTGAATCCGCATCACTAAATTTATTTTTTTGTTTAAGAAAATATGGACAAAAAATAATTTTAATACAAACACCGAAATCAATTTTGGTATTCAACATGTAACCGCATTCCTCTTTAAATGTCAGATTGCTACAATCAGAAAAAAGTTCATACATCAAATAAGTAAGTGATGAACTTAATTAAAGTATGGGCAGATTTATATTCATTAAGTTTACACTGCAACCTTGTCATTTGTTGTGAGGTATTGCTAACTCCAAAAAATTATATTTTTATACCCTACACTAAGAGTGAAAGGGTATATTCAGTTTGGTACGCCGTTTGTAACACCCAGAAGGAAGCATCTCCGGTATGGAAAAGTATATATATTCTTGATCAGCATGACCTCCTGTTTTAGCGATGTCCGTCTGTCTGTCCGTCTGTCTGTCCGTCTGTCTGTTGAAATCCCTACTACTTTTAAAATTGAAGAGCTAGATAATTGAAACTTATAACTTAGATTACTAATATACCTGTATGTGCGAAAATTGGCGAGATCGGTCCATTGTGACCTATGATCCGACCACTTATGTTCAAATACATCATATAAAATGTACATATAAAGATCAATTTTTATGTATACGTGCTTAGGTAAACTTTTTTGGTCAAATATATATTGACATCATGCTCAAATACATGATAATAAAGTTTTCCGGAGAAAAGACTTGTGGTTCACAAAAAAAAATCGAAATTCGGTACACCTACCCATTTGTAAATATGGGTATCGCATGAATGGAAATTCTTCAGCGATTGAATGTTTGTAGTTATTTTCAGGATTCGTATACCCTGGTGACCTATATATCACTTTGAATGGTAACCACACATATGTGTAGGGTATTTATAGTCGGCTTAGACCGACTATAATTTTGATAATCCTAACTATCATAATTACACCTACTTTAAAATTTCCCATGTGATCTAACCTTCCCAACTGGTTATTTTTCTTTTTACATGGAACATAATTTGTAACTTATTAAAAACGTGGTAAATTACTATTATTTGTTTACATTTTGTATTGCATGAGTAAGAGCAATGTCTTATTGATATATTAAAACCAATCTAAGCACTAAAATATGTTTGTGATATATACTATAAGATATTCAATAAATCCCTTTGTTTCACGAAATGAACAAAATGTGACTTACACCACTATGATTTTCAACGCCTCATATATAACAACTTTAATTTTAATATAACATTAAAAGTTGTTAAATTTTCTTCAAATAACGATTTATCATTATTACGAATATTGAATTCAATACAATTTAAAATTACATCGGCTGAGTTTCAATTATAAACTAATTGTATTGATTAACATTTTTGTTATATTTACACAGTTTTTTATTTCAGATAGATTTATCAATTATAAGGTCGAACATTTGAATTGTAATTAAATGCCATATAACAGGCATGTCAAACTCAGTTGGTATCACGGGCCGCACTGGCAATTCAAATGATGAGGCGGGCCGCATTTGTGTACCATAAAAAAATTGTGCGATTTTTGTCTGTTTGAAATAATTGAAAAAATGTCCGAACTTCTTTGATCCTGCCAAATATTTTGTCTGAGGTATTTACAGTGGAGTACCTATATTTCAAACACTAGAGAAAATTTTATAAAACAGACACCTGACAGTCATCCAAAATTGTTGCAATTTTTTATATCCGCAAAATTGTACGATATCGAATTAGATCTTGCACCAATATCGAAGGCCAAATCGTACTAAAACTGCAAAAATAGTTCAAAGCGACATATCGCAGTTTTTTTTTCGAAACGATAATAAAATCGATTCTGGATTAATATTGCATCAAATAGTTAAAATATATCGATATTTATTTGAAAAGCATTGCGATATCGATGTGGAAAATGTTTTAATTATCCTTACATAAAATTTTACTCTACGAAAATTACAAAATTTTAAAAATTAGCAACAAGATTGGATTTTTGTTATCCAAGTTTGTTCAAGAAAACTTCAAGGCATAAATCACATGTCAGACAACTTCAAGGCATAAATCACATGGCCTTTTATTTTTAATAGTCGACACAAAAACAATAATGTAATTTTCTTTTCGGTGTTAGACGTACAAAACTATGCGCTACTATATATTTTTTATATATGCCGGCGAAATATATCCAACGGAAATTTACAATAAATTTTATGAATAAAAAACAATATTACTTGATGAAAAAAATGTAAAAATTATAGTTATGCCATTTTGCAAAGTCATGTATAATATTTAAAATGACAATTAGGAAAATAAATTAAGACTCTATATCAAAAACTTATTAATATCTCCTTATTAAATTTTAGAAAATAATGTACCTACAAAAATATTGATTTTTTTAATAAATTAATAAGTTTTTAACCAAGATTATTAATTTAATTTCATATATGGCATGTTAAATTGGATACATGGCGCTACACAAAAATGCACAACAATACATAGTAATCATTTTAACGCCTGAAAATAAAATAAATATTTATATTATTAAATATATTAATAATATTTATAAAATCTTCGCGGGCCGCAGATGAAAGTTGGCGGGCCGCATGCGGACCGCAGGCCGCGTGTTTGACATGCGTGCCATATAAGTTGTAGCATCGGTAACACGATTAGTAAGTGCATTGGACTACGAGCCGAAAGGTCCTGGATTCGATCCCAGCAAATGTCAACCAATTTTCATAGAAACATTTTTCCATCAGTCAATTGCAAACCCACGGGAATAAAACATTGCCGAATGGTAAATGGAGTGGTATTTACCGATAAAAAGAATAATTTGTACTCGTTATTGACTAATTTGAATAGCAATAACTATTAAAAAACTATTTATTGAATTGTATATTTTTGTGTATATATTAAATTATAATTAATTCAGTGGTGGTCACAGTAATATGGACGATTGTTTTTTTTTTATTATTTTTATTAAGGTACGAAACCAAATATATTTGTACAGTATTTTTGATAGTCAGTTTTTACCATGTTCTGGATAAACATGGATCATTTTCTTGTTTAACATTAGATCCGAAAAGATCCGATTAAAATTTTCTTAACTGAGTATTTATAATAATTCGCTGGTTTCGATTTTGACAGTATACTCAGTTTTTTCATATTACGTAACGTTCTTAAGAAAGAGCTCACATAATTTTAAACACCCTTTCATCCACTATTTATTACTTAATTTAATACTGTTGAAAAAAATTGTCCGAAAAAAACCATAAACTCAATTATTATTATAATTGTCAAGATTAATTTTAATATAACAATGAATGTCAATATTCTTATAATTTTTGTTTAGAATACTATGAAAATTTTGATGTTTTCAGATTTTTTTTTTAATTATTTCTTTAGTATTTATAATCTAACGATAACACTACACAACAGCCATTCTGCGCAGCAGTCAATGTTATTTTTGTATTATGTAAAATGACGCCCTTGTTCCGAAAATATGGTTTATTAATTTTTCTTTTGATAGGTTTACAAAATATGGGCCAATAACTTTTGAACCGAGCTTTCATAAAAGTGGTCGCATATATTTGCAAATATCTCGCGTTGAATAAACATTTCTCAGAACATTTTTAAATCGGTTCATTAGTTTAAGAGAACTCGAAAGGAGAACTTGAAAGAACATTTTTTTTCAACAAAAATTTAAGAAAAAAATTCATTTAAAAAAATGAAAAAAAAAAATCGAGAAAGTAAGATGATACACAAATTTTAATTTTTTCACACTCCGTCGAAGAAATTGAGCTATAAATGACAAAAATATATGGGTAACATTTGAGGATAAAAAAAGTTATGTGAAAGCAATGTAATTGAGTGCTATACAAATAGGCATAAAAATAAAAAATGTGAGCGGATCACGATTATTTTTGAGCACCTATTGATAGATGATTGCTTCTAATTAATTTTAAATTTTATAACTTTATCTTTAATACTTAACGAGATATGTGATCCTAAAAAGTAAACCCATATTTCGTAGTGGATGTAGTAGATTACGACTCATTTTCGAACTTCGAATTACTATTCTACTAAAATATATTGAAAATAAATTTCACATCATTCGGAATATCAGTTTTAATGTTATCGTGTATAGGCGGACAAACAGACGGTCATATCTAAATCGACCCGGAAAGTGATGTTGACCAAGAAAATATGTACTTTTTCATACCAGTCACGCCTACTCTATCCTCAAATATCCGCTAAAATATCCTCACATATATTTTATAACTTGTAACCCATGGGTATAGGGTATAAACATATAATGCGATTTTTTTTAGTTAATACCCAATTGTAATGCTTTCACATGATTTTTTCTGTTCTCAAAACGTATCATCTTGCGTTTTAAATTTTTCGCCATTTTTTAATAAAATTTTGGTCGACAAAATTTACATTTTTCGAGTTCTTCTATAGAGTTTTCTTAAACCAGTAAAACTTCCAAACTATTGTAAGAAATGTTTATTTTAATTCAATTATCTTTCATTTGATATAACAATTGAGTTTTTGAAAGCTCAGTACAAAAGTTATTGCCCGAAATTTCGTAATCCTATCCGTAGAAAATTTTTTAATTCATATATTCAAATTCTGCGAGTCATTTCCAATAATACAAAAATAATGGAATTTACTGTGCAAACTTTTTTTCTCATTTTGTTGTGTAGTGTAATCAAGGAAATTATTAATGATTATCCGGAGCATAGTCCAAACTAAAATTAGTATAAATATGTATTCATGTAATTCAAAGAAAATATTTTTTAATATTAAAAAATAAAAAAGTGATCGTCCCTGTTTATATGACCACCACTCTGTATGTTTTTTTTTTGTGTGAATCATTTGGTCAGGTATTTTGGTTATTTGGTTCCTTTTAAAATTTCAACGAAGAGATTTATCAATTTCGATAACAATTATCAAAAACAACTATCCAGGTTCAATTATTCTTAATACTTATGGTATTTGGTAAGCATGTTCATTTAAATGCAAAATTAGGATTAAATTTGAATCATGCAAGGGGCTTTGTGTCAAGCAACATGATATCACTTTACTTACGATTTTACTATTGGAACACAATGACGTTCAAAGTCTGGTCAAATGCAGACACAACAATAATAAATAAAAAAAAAGAGATTAAAACAAAAAACTTCCGTTGCCACGTTTTTTAGTGACAGTGTTTTATATTTACTACGAGTAGAGCGTGCAATCGACCGGCCGACGGACATCTACAAAATACTATTTGCAAATGCAGCACAGCTTATTTCACACACACATAAATCATTTGTTGCGACAACCAACTTTTTTGATCGTCCAGAGGGTTGTCAACACCTTCTAAGAAATGACTTAAAATTAAGAAAAACTAAACTAACTAAACAAAAAAAAGTATGTAATAAAATATTGATATAATTTTAAACAAGATGTACAAAATTGCATAAAATATTTTTTGATCAATTTATTAAATGAAAACCAGGGGTTGTACCCGATATGAATTACGGAACGGTAAAGGATAACGCTATTGGAGAAGTTTTGGTAACGGTATTGTTTTCGGTAACGGTATTTGATTTGAAAAAGTATTACCGGCATTATACCGGTAACAGCAACATTTTTTAGATATAATTTTAAAGTGTTATTTTTTGAACTTTGTTTTCTTCATGGGTAACGGCGTAAACAATGAACAGCTAAACAACAGTTTTTAATTTATTTTAAAAAATAAAAATTTAAAAATATGAACAAATATTTACTTTTAAAAATGTTGTTTGATTTTAAATGCATTATGTAATTTTGAATCATTAAATTTGTCGTGTTCAAAGACACGGAGATATGACACTAAATCATCTGAACTTCACTATACTTTTTTATACCCTACACTAAGAGTGAAAGTTTGGTACGCCGTTTTTAACACCCAGAAGGAAATCACGATTACAGACAAATTAGAAGAGCTAGATCAATGAAACTTCTAATTTAGATTACTTATATATCTACGCTGTACCAACAAGACCGACTTTAATGACCTCCGAACCGTTATATATATATATATATATATATATATATATATATATATATATATATATATATATATATATATATATATATATATATATATATACATATATATTTATATATATATATATATATATATATATTTCAACGGCGTAAACAATGAACAGCTAATACAACACTTTTTAATTTATTTTAAAAAATAAAAATTTTAAATATGACCAAATATTTCCTTTTAAATATGTTGTTTGATTTTAAATGCATTATGGAATTTTGAATCATTAAGTTTATCGTGTTCAAAGACACGGAGATATGACACTAAATCATCTGAACTTCACTATACATTTTTATACCCTACACTAAGAGTGAAAGTTTGGTACGCCGTTTTTAACACCCAGAAGGAAATCACGATTACAGACAAATTAGAAGAGCTAGATCAATGAAACTTCTAATTTAGATTACTTATATATCTACGCTGTACCAACAAGACCGACTTTAATGACCTCCGAACCGTTATATATATATATATATATATATATATATATATATATATATATATATATATATATATATATATATATATATATATATATATAAATCGGATTTTTTTGATTATTTTCAAAATTTGGGATGTCCACCGGATTTTTTTTCTTTTTGTTTAGTAGGATAGTTCAATAATATACAAGCCACAGTAGTATTAAAATAGTATTCAAATTGTTTATAATAATGAATCATTTTTTGTCCTTGGTCTAGTTGTTCCACTGTGTGCTTGGCGATAGTGTGAGCGGCGAACCAAACTTAAGTGATCTTGGAGAGGGAATGCGATGAGATATGCTGTTGTAGTATTTGTTATAATGCCCTATAGTGAACTCGAAAAACAAAAATAAAACATAATTTAAAGATTGGTATTGAATATAAATCTTTAAATAGAACGTACAGAGATATTTAGGCACACTAACAGAAATTTTATGATAATCTTGCTGGAACTATCAGTTTAAATCAAAGTTGTAACCAATACGAATAATGGTATGGTAACGGATAACAATATTGCGGTAGTTTCGGTAACGGTATTGTTTTCGGTAACTGTATTTGATTTAAAAAGGTGTGGTATTACCGGTAATTTCCGGTAAGAACAACATTTTTTAGATGTCATTTTAAAGCGAAAATTTTTGAACTTGGTTTTCTTTATGGGTAACGGCGAAAAAAATAAACAATAAACTGCTTATAAAACTATTTTTTTTAATATTTTAAAAGATAAACATTAAAATAGATGAACAATTATTTACTTTTAAAATCGATTTTAAAAGCATTATCGAATTTAGCATGTTTGAATCAAGCCGACTTCTTAGTGGGTTTTTTAAATTTTACTCCTGAGAAAAGTCTTTTCACACTTACTTGAGTGGCAGGTACAACAAAAACTACTTTAAAAAGCACGAACAAGAGTGGTTTTATTTAGTGACTGTTTTGCCCACCATTCCAGATTATCTCGTGTTTTTGCCACTTGCTTTTCCTTGACAAAGGAATGCAGCTGTGAATGAATGGTGTCCGCGTATTTTCGATCGGCCATTGAATCATTAAGCTCATTAAGAATCATCCGACTACTAATTGTCTTTTTTTCTTTTACCTCTATCATAAACTCAACGTCATCAATTTACCATTAATCAAAAATGTAATCCAACTACTTTTATTGATTGTTTCTATTTTTAGAAACAATCAATCCGCCGATCAAACTACTATATTTTCATAGGGAGTTGCCAGATTATAATTTTTTGTATTTTTTCAGACTAAAATAAAAATGTTGGTATTTAAAATTCCAAAAAGTGAGCCATTTTCTTACCGGAAAAATACCGTTTCATACCGGCATTTTACTGGAAACTTTTTATATCGGTAACGGAAAACGGTATGGTTCGAAGCCATCAATTCGATAACAGAACGGTATTGCATTTGAAACGGTATGAAACGGTTAACAGAAAAGGTAACGGTTACAATCTCTGGTTTAAATTTATGCATTTGTATTTGTTGCATGTTTGTCTCAAAAACGATCTGAGCATTTTGCTAGTACAATAATTTTTACTGATGTGATATTTATGGTAAACGGGCCATTCCACACCAAATAGATCAAAATTTTTTTTTTGAGATTTTACCTTTTCGATTTCAATGAAATTTTGGCAACTGATAAAGAATATCGACATATTGACCAATTTTTTTTATTTTTTTCGACCACTACTTCCAGAGATACAGTGCTTCAAAGTTACAAAAAATGGGCCAAAAATCTCCTTTGTATGTCTGTTCATATTTCAATATCTCTTAAAGTAGAAATGGTAGAAACTCCGTTGATGGCCCGTTTTAAAGCTAATAGAACAAGCTTTTAGAGCAATTGGGCTGTAACTTCTAAACTTGAACATGTGGCCCGAGGTCATTATCCTTGAACTTCAATATTAATGTTATTAAAGAGGTCACGGAGGAGCTGGTTTCGGCCTCGATAATAAAGTTTTTATCCATGAGAGTCTATCAACTGATGTTCGAAACATTCTACAAGAGGTTATACGGCTAAAGCGTCTTAACAAACTATTTAATGATTTTTCTCGCCCTGGCGTTATATATGTGAAAGTTAATAAAAATGATGATGCGATTGCTGTCCACAGTGAATATGAAACTAATTCGCTGGCGACCATTTCTAATGTACAGTCTTAATAGTATGTATGTTTATTTATTTAGCTTATATTTACTTAACTATATTTACCATAAATTCTACCGTCCATCTATCTTTAAGAATATGTTAATTTATTTATTTTTTCTATGTAAAAATGTTTTTGTTTTAATTTACTAGTACTCGTTGATAATATTGTATCGTTTGTTATGTAATGCTTATTTTTATATTTCTGTTTTTATTGTGAAATAATATAAAATTTGTCCAGTGGCGTTAGTGAAAATCATAAAGTTTTAATTGATATTCTATCTAAGCAGCGTGTCTGTTGTGAATTTTAACGCAAGAAGTTTAAATTCACTAAAATATGACTATATTAAATATGTGTTTGAAAAGTCTAGTGTTGACGTAATTTCTGAAACGTGGCTTAATAATGAAATATCGGTCAACTACTATCATTTTTCCAATTATAAGTTGTTTAGAAATGACAAGGTTAATAAAAATTGTGGTGGAGTATTGTAAATCGTATCTCAACTCTAGACTTTTTATTAAGTCAAATGGGACTAATATTGAATTCTTAAATGGTGAAATATCGGATAATAATAATACTTCAAATTTATTGATTTCTTGCGTTTACAATCCAAATAGATATTACAGCCTTGAACCTTTTTTCATCGACTTAAATAATGATGTTACAAATTTTGACTATTTATTATATTTGGTGATTATAATGTGAATTTTCTCTGTAATGGCAATGCTTCTAATAATTTTTATGACCAAGTAAATGCAGCTGGAATGACAATTATCAGTACTGAATCCCTTACACGTTTTGCTCCAAATGTTACTCCTAGTCTACTTGATGTTTTCATTTTGTCCGATATTTCCCTGTTGTTGCTTTTTGACCAAATTTCATTTATATCTGGCCATGACTTACTTTTTTGTACTTTAAATCAACGAAGGGCATTTGCATGCAGGCGTGCATTTGAGCTTTTTTGTGTTGTATACGTATACATAGAGCTTTCACAACGAAAGCGCGTCAGTGTCTGTTGAGTTGTCATGCGAGCAAGGTCGCACATCGCTGCTCAATTATTTGCTTTAGTTTTGCACACTATAAAAATATTTAATTGAGTATCGACTTCAAATTTTTTTTATTGTGTCTTTTTTTATAATTAACCTTTTTTCATTAAATTTTAAGTTAAATTTAAATAAAATGTTTTTAATTGAGTGGGACTACAAATATTTATTTATTGAGCATTTAAAAAAAAAGCAGAATGCTTAGTTTGTGGTCGTACGGTAGTTGTAAAAAATTTTGTGTTGAGAGGCATTATAATGCGCGCCATTCACAATACAAAACAAACAACTCAAAGGAAATGATAGAATTGCTTTCAATATTAAAATAATCTTTTTTTTAGAAAAGATGAATGCATGCCAATTAAAGAAAATTGAAAATTTCAATGCATATATTTGTGGAATAACAAACAAAACACAAAAAAGCACACAAAATAAGTGTTTCAATGTTGCGACATAAAATATAAATAAAAAGCTTTTACATGAGCTTTCGCGCAACATTTTTTTAAGTGCAAAGCATTTCAAACGCACAAACACTTTTGTTAATGTGTGCATTTGACCTTCGCTGCTTTAAATATAAGCCTTTGTTGTAATACTACTCCACTGACAGTCTCGGATCGTGACTATAATTTCATTGATTGTTTCTCCTTATATAATTATATGTCTTAAATATGTTGGGAAGATTGTTGGTTTTATGAGTCTGTTGATAATAAATTGAATTTCCTTATCTCTAACGTCTACCATGTTTTTAATACTTTTGTTCCCCTTCGCACTGTGATCGTTGATAATAAAGAATGTTCTTGGTACAAATCTACTATTAAGCTTGCAATTAAGAAGAAAAATAAACTTCTGGTGAATTGAAGGAAACATAGAATTAATGAAAATTGTCAGTTATACAAGCATGCTCGTAATGAGGATCCTTTTGTTGTAAGACTGTCGAAGAAAAAATTATATTTTCGTAAATTGAATTCGTCTCTTCCTTCTTTTGGATTCGGAATTCGGAATCTCGGTGTTTGTCAGAAGGATAGCTTTCAGTGTAATGTTGAATTAATATCTTAAATGATTTTTTTCTATCCAAAAACCCAATAATCAATAATAATAATTCTCAGTGTAGTGTCAGCCATATTGATAATCTTCATCATTTCTCTTTTACCAGTGTGGATGAGTATTATGTTTTGAGGTCTATAATGAAAATACCTATCAGATTTATTAAATTAATTTTGCAGTACATATTAAGACATTAATAATAATAGTTTGGCGCTACAGTCCTGTATAGAACTTCGGCCGAGCTCTCTCACCATTTTGAGCTGTGCGTGTTATATTTGCACTCAAAGTGGTGGGACCTACAGTTTATTGCCGAATCCGAACGGCGGGTGAGAGCTTTTCGTAGGCAATCGTTTTACTCTCGTAGGTTTGCCATTTACTGACGAGAGGTAGCGCGGTATAGAAAAATGTTTCTATGAAAAGATGTTGTTAGCCCCAGTCCAGGCTTGAACCGGGGGCCTTTCGGCTCGCAGTCCAACGCACTAACCACTGAGCTACCGCGGCTACAAGTCCGTTGACCCATATTATAAATCATTGCTTCACTACTTCGTGTTTTCCAAATTCGTGGAAAATAGCTACGGTAATACCGGTTGCTAAAATACCATCTGTTTCCTCGATGAAGGACTTCAGGCCCAGCACTTATGCTGATGACGTCCAAATATATTTTTTTAAACCGCATAGGATTAGTTGATGATTTATGCTACAGATTTAACCTTATCGTGAACAGTTGGGAATATTCCCTCGGAATTTTTTGTTCCCAGGTAAATTTTTTAGGTATCATCAATCTCCCAGGAACAGCAATTCCTCCGGAATTTTTTTCGAAATTCGAATGCAGTTTTACAATATGGCCAGATTTTTTTTAATGGGTTTTTTGGTTATCTTTATCATTTGAGATAATAAAGTTGTAAAATAATAGTTCAAATACAGATTGTAGTATATATTTTAATTGTAGTATTTCATTTAAGAGCACAAATGAAATTGCAATTAGTTGAGAAGTTATAAAATTTATGTTTCCAAATAAATTCCAAACTTTCTTGTACTGACCACGTCAATCAAGATATAAAAAAAGTTTACTATACACTACGGTGTCTACGCGTATCTGCCGAATTAACTCCAGTAGAAACTAAAAAACGACTAGTAAAACTTAATAATGCCTATAATTACTTATTCCGAGCTTGTATATAGTACGCTTGATTCACATTCAACACATAAATTAAATGTTGCTTTTAATAATGTGACGCGATATGTATTCGCCTTTTTCACATGTAAGGTTATGGCATTTTAGGTTGTAACATTACAAACTATCTGGACGCGAGAAACTGCATATTTCTGCACAAGTTGTTATATTCGAAAACTCCATCATACCTTTATGATAAGTTACGTCTCAGCGTTTCAAATAGAATCATCAATTTTATGTTGCCTAAATTTAACTATCTTCAATCGCAAAGACTATTAATCAATTAGACTCGGGAATTCATTACCACTTAATATTTAAAAAATATATAAACAGAACATGTAGCTTTAGGCATTACATATTAATACATTTTTCGGACAAGTAATCTAATAACATATTCAAGCTATTATTCATAAGTAACCAAACATCTAATTTCTCTTTCAATATGTTAAATTATAAGTAAATTTTTTGCATTATTCTTAATTTTTAAATTCTAACTAATTTTTATAAACTGACCTGTTATCTATGTTATCTATGTAATTTTGTTGTACTGTAAAATAATCACTTCTTATAGTACTAATTTGATCAAATATAAATAAAAAAAAAATCTGAAAAAATCAAATTTTTTAAAAAATAATTCTAAATTTTTATTTACTTTTTGTATTGAAAAAAAAAAAAATTTTTTTTCTACCGTAAAAGTTGCAATAATTCTTGAATGTATTTCTTACTCTGATTTTTAAAATGGTGTCAATTTTATCATATTGAATCTAGTTTTTGAGATATTGGTTTTGGGATATATGTAGTTGTGGAGGTATCCACGATATTAACATTGTGAAATATTTTGTTAAATACTTTGTCAAATGCTTTGTTAAATACTTTATTTATGTTTAAATATTAATTCCAAAAATATATTTTTAGATTTTTGCAAAACAATAAAAGAAATAAAATATTAATATGACTTTGAACTTCAAAAGATCCGAAACGTTTTATTTAAATTAACATAATACACGGATCCATTAAATTGGTGATCCCTTATTGAAGAACATTAAAAGGTCTAAATCATTATCGCAACTAACTTCTGTAGAAATCAGTTTTTTTAATTCGAAATTGGAAACTTTCCCAACAATAGAAGAAGAACACAAAAATCATCAAGACTAGAAGCATACCTTGCAGAGCGGCTTCCACTTGCAAATATTGCTGATTGCGATTTGTCTCATGAATTGGTTGGAATTGATGAAAATTGTCCAACTTCATCGAACGAAGATGTCTCAAAAGCAATTCAACAAATACAACATTTTATGGAAGGTATGGAGACTCGCTTTAGACAGTTTGTCGAAGCAAGTGCAACTAATCTTACACAAACTAATTTACAAAATTCAAATAATTATGTTCTAATGAACGATGAAATTAAAAATCTTTAAATCTCCCGCCATTTTGGCATCAACATCCAGAGATATGGTTTATTACAGCAGAACAAATATTTCAAAATTATTCAATATCATCTGATAGTATCAAATATTCAAAATTAATAGATTCACTAGAAGTTTCCCCTATTAGCAAAGTATCAAATTTTATTCGTAATCCACCAACATTACAAAATATGACCTTTTAAAAAAAAAAAATGTCAATTTACCAAGAAACGTAGGAATCTAAAAGATCTATATTTAGGTGATCAGAAACCCAGTTAGCTTTTTAATGAAATGCGAAATTTAAGCTGTGATAAAATAGCTGACGATGTCTCTCTCTGTGCTTTAGAAAACTTCCCAAAGAATGCCAACAAAATCTTCGAGGTTTAAGTAAAATTACATCTTTGAACAAATTAATTGAAGTTGCTGATGGTATGTTAGATTGTCAAAAGTCAGAAATTTCTAAAATTACAAATACCTCAAGCGATGAAATCTCAGTTGTGAATTTTGGAAATATGTATTGATTTGCTTATTGAAACCCTTCAAAAGAACACTCAAAAGAATTCCTCAAGATCACGGCAAAGCTCAGATTCAAGAAATACCTATCAAAGACAATCTTCTAGAAATCCCATATGTTATTTCCATCGTCGTTATAAAGAAAATGCTCATAAGTATGTTCATCCATGTAATTTCTCATCCAATAATTCAGTTTCGGAAAACTCCAACATCAGACACTAATGAGGACTAGTGATTTTGGTTACATATCAAAAAGTCGCCGATTGTTTATAAAAGATCCTTTATCGAAATATAAATTCTTAATTGATTCTGGAGCTGATGGAACTAAAATCAATACATTTGGTTCAAACCTTCTACAATTACACACACAGAAATAAACTGTTAATAAACGACAATTACAGCGTGTCGATTCACATTTGTTATAAACGACAGGTTAAATGGTCGATTAAAAATATTTAACGAAAGAAATATCAAAGATAGCTTTGCGTTTATTAACAAACATTAGTTGACAACATAATTTTTTATTTTGTATGAACATTTTTGAAAATCAATACGCATTTTAAACAGTCAAAGTTTCAATTACAAACAACTGGAAATCTGTGTCTTAATCACATCTACTGATTATCAACGGGCCAATGGAAAGATATATGTGAAATAAATGTGCAGCCTCTCGAAAAGATTTAAGTCTTTGGACAGCAAAGACGGTTTACCACATCTAGCCTATAGTGTTCCTTATTAGACATCTGCACAAATGGTTTTGAAGTTTCTTCTGCAAATATGCACTACTGCACTCTACAGTTTTAAACTCATTGAGCAAATGACAATCGACAGTATTATGGTGAAGTCTCTCTGAGCGACTTCACTACAGTAGGTGCAGCGAGTGAGCGCAATGAGTAACGAGTGAAAAAACGAACATTGAAAACAACAACAAATCTAACGATCGTTCGACGGCAGTAATATTGTTGTTGGTATTTATGTGTTAATAAAAAATACAACAAACATTATTTAAAAAAAAAATTGTAAAAAAAAAAGTTGTACGACAAAAACAACGCTTTGGTCGAAAAGCAATATATCAAAAAAAAAAAATTAATTAAGTAATGAAAAAAATGTTTTTCGATAAATAAAAAACTTAATATAAAATATTATGTGATTTTCTTATACCATTTGTTTTTTTCTATATTTCAATATTAATGAAAATTCCTACTCTATTCCTTACTCTAGTAAGAATGATAAAAAAAAAATGAAAAATGCACTAAGTACTCGGTGTCATAAGCAGTTCATTTCAGTATTTGAATGTTTATAGCACATCATCATAGACCTATTCACTTCAGTTTTGTTTTGACAGTACTTGGTTCTTTGTTGTTGTGAGCAAGACATTCATTTGATTTTCAAGCATAGAGTTGACGACAGTAAATGTTTTGAAACGAAATGAATATCTTGAAGTGGGTTTCAAATGGACTTGTGCAGATGTTTATTCCTTATGATGCTGTTGTAGATCAGTTATACTTTGTAACCGGCCACTTGTGTTCTGCATTTGTTAATATTGGCCAACACTTCGAGCAGCGCTTCTTCAATGGCGCAGTGTTTTGATAATGGGCGCAACGGCCCCATCCCACTTTTATCCACAAATTTCACATTTTCTTAACTCAATAAAAGATTAATTTGCAATTAGAACTGAACATCAGGCAACGCTAAATCAGCTGTTTTGCCAAATGTCAAACAGTGTTGTTGGATAAAATTGCGTTGTGTTGTGAAAATAAATATTGAAGTTAAAATTATGTTAAACTGCAATTAAAAGTATATAAAATGACTCTTAATTGTAGTTTTTCATTTAAGAAAATGTTGTGATTAGACTGTGTTCATTTTTCAAGAGTTAAAAAAAATTAAGATATTCCCCAGCCGGTGAAGTTTTTGCAGTTGTTAAATATATCTGTAATTTATTTGTGCAGAAATATGTGAATAACTTTTATTTAAATAATTTTGGTGCTATCCATAGATATTTGTTAACATATTATAAATAAAAATATAGTTAATTAAAGTGTGTTTTGTTTTTAATTAATTATTTTTCCCGATGAAAAAGTGGCGGAATTTTTTCGGCGAAACAGGGGTAATTTTTCCTCCAAAATGTTGTTCATGATACGTAGTTTTTTTAGAGAAACATTTTTTCCCTTTTCGAATATTGTTCACGATACCCATTTTCCACCAAGGGCAAAAATTCCCTGAGGAAATTTATTCACGATAAGGCTGAATATTTAAAATATTATCTTAAAACAGTTAATAAAAAAACTATTCAAATAGTCTCTGTATTTTTACTATAATCTTGAGAAAGTTAAAAAAAAATAGCATTGGTATATCGAAAGTTGATATTGTAGGAACGACAACATAAACTGTCGAATCAAAAGTAGCAACTGTTACTTGCATGTTTGACATTTATGCTAAACGACACTTTCTACTGTCAATTTAACACTTTTTTTAACAGTAACTTAGTGCGGGCTCCATTTCAGCACTGAAAACTGTCGAAATAGAACACAAAACAACAGTTTATTTCTGTGTGTGTAGGCTTAAATCTTAAGAAAACATTCTTGTGGACATTTATTATAGCTGATGTAGATATTCCTATAATTGAAAATGATTTTATTAAACAATTTTGACTACTTATTAATACTAAAAACAAATTACTTATTGACCCAAGCACTAACATATCTTCAGGAGAAGTTTTAAAACAGTGTTCAGTTACATCAATACGGACAGTAAGCTGCAAAGATGAATACCACTCAATATTAAAATTACCAATATTGAACATCAAATAATGACAAATCGCCACCCAATTAGCTGTAAAGTTCGTCGGCTGGATATCTTAAAACTACAAGAAGAAAAAGATGAATTTGATCATCTACTTCAACTCGGTATGATACGCAAATCGGAAAGTCCATGGACAAGTGCATTACACATGGTACCAACATCAAACGGAACATAGCGCGCATGTGGTGAATATAGACGTTTAAACAATCAAACAGTTTCCGATAAATATCCAATTTCAAACATCAGAGATTTTCAAACTATTTTACATGGTAAGCGATTTTTTTCAAAAATTGATTTAGTAAAGTTGAAACTATTCTCAAATTTAAAACCTAAAGATGTGACTGAATTACGAAGATTTCTCGGTATGTACAATTATCGTTCATCAATTCCTTTCGTTGCAAAACTGCAAGCTCCTTTGAACGACTTTCAAAAAGGCAATCCCAAAAAATAGCAAATTTTAGTTTGGTAAGATATTCAAAATAATGAATTTGTGAATTTAAAGAACGCTTTATTTAGCAAATGCTACTCTACTATCACATCCATCTAGTACAACACCTCTTTCGTTATATGTTGAAGCATCAGATACTTGCATAGGCGTTGTTTTACAACAGGAGGAGAAAAATTGTCAGATACAACAACCGTTAGTTAACACAACCACAAACAAAGTAAAGTGCGTACGATAGAGAATTGCTTGCTATTTACGAAAGTATCAATTACGCAAAAGAATTTACGATGAATTACACAGCTTATCCTATCCAGGAATGAGAGCTTCTACTTAACTCGTAGCTGATCGATTTGTTTGGTCAGGAATGAATAAGGATTTGAAAATATGGATAAAAGCATGTTTAAAATGTCAAAAATCTTAAATTTGCAAACACTGTAAATCTCCTCTTGGCAAATTCGACAATCCAAGTGAACGTATTGAGCACATAAAGATTGACATCGTTGGACCTCTTTCAATATCTCATTACATGTATCGATAGGTTTACAAGATGGCCCGAAGTTATGTTATTAAGAATTTTAAAGCAGATACTGTGGCGAAATCCTTCTACGAGAATTGGATTTGCAGATTTGGCGTTCCACTTAAAATTACTACGGATCACGGTAAACAAAGTGAATTATTTAACAAACTATCAAAATTTCTTGGAATAAGCCATTTACGTACAACTCTCTACCATCCATGCTCAAATGGAATGATAGAAAGGTTTCATAGGACTCAAAAAACTTCAATTAAATGCTATGAAACGAATAATTGGACTGATGCAATACCAACAATTTTACTCGAATTAAGATCAACTCTGAAAGAAGATATTGGATTTTGTAGTTCTGAGTATACCCATTCGTTTACCGGGCGAATTTTTCAACAAATCAACTACACGACTTTCCTAATTGGATTTTATGAATGAATTTAGAGAAAAATTTAATCAAATTTGGCACACCACATCACTATCACAGCAATCTGATTAAAGTTGAATTACTTATTTATTTTTGGTTGAATTTTGATTAAATTTTGAAATCTTGAACATAATTCACTACAAATTACAATGAAAGATTTGATCTGACCATAAATAATTTAATCGCCGATTTTTACATATACTTTTCTTAGATAGTTCACACCCATTTTCGCCATTTTGCTACAAATTTAAAATGTGACAATAACATTCTTAAAATTCCAATAAACATAATTAACATAACAAGAAATTTAACACATGGCATACTTTATTGTAATTCAATTTTTAAGTCATTAAATGTACGTTTTGATATTTATTTGCGTACTATAAAAATATATATTGGTACTATATGATACATAAAGACGAATACATGTAAAATAATTAATATATAAATTTATTTTTTTTATTAACGTTTTTACTGCTAAGTATATCAATATGCCTGGGAGGATTATAAGAAATATATCGTCGGTGATACTGCAAAACCTGCTAACTGCATGTGAAAATTACGCCTAATTTTGTGTTATACCCTAGTAGAAATTTGGTTAGGGCCATGCTCATGAACTGATCATGTCATTATTTGAGATTATCGGGTTATGACAAGGCCCAAACGAGGTACAAATCATGGTCACGATGTCTTTTGTGAATTAGTTCACACATTTTTCTTTTCCTTATGGATATTCACTATTCACACAATTTTGGAAGTTGCTGTACATATGTTGAGCGCATCATGTGTTTAGCATGTGTACTCATGTTGTACAGCAACATGTTCATAGCATTGTTCCAACGCTTCACGCTGGCAACAATGATAATAATTGGCAAAGCGGTAAAGCTTTGTTTAGGCCACACCTCTTGCAAGTTAGCTTACACAGTTAACAGAGGCTTGCAATACAATTTTTCATTGCATGATTAAGGGGCTATGTTAAAATAAGCAAAGCAGAAGTTCTCCAGCAATTGGTGTCAGCCAAAAACTGCAAGTCGGACTTTCTTCAAAAGTCACGTACACCAAAATTGAGTGAAAGTGAAAACACACTAGAACATAGTTAAAATAGAATTTAATAAAAGCTTGCAACGAAGGTAATGTTAATACCTTTCGTTGCAATTTAAAAGATTGTAGTTTAATTAACCTCAAGTGGAGGTAGTGTTAAATAAAAAGTAACATTAAAATTTAAAAGTAAATATAAAAGTGTAAAGTTATTTCAACAGTGGAAAAGATTAGCAAACGACTTTTCAACATTTGGCGCAGCCGGCACGTCGGTACCAACCTCTCAAGGACCAAGAGTGGAAAGAAGGACGAAGGAAGGAGAACGAGAACGAAAAGTAACCAAAATGGTAAGTGGTTAAAATTTCAATTATTTGTTTTTTAATTTAATAAAAGAGAGCTTTAAAAACTAGAATTAAATTATATTTTGTTTTTTTTTGTTATAGAGATAGGGAGAGTTTTTTAAAGTTATAAATAAAAATTTTTTAAACATCCTAAATAATCTAAAAATTTGGTTCTTCTGTTGTAAAATAAAATATAATGTTAAGATGATAAAATTTTCCATTGATCCTCGTTAAAAGCGCCGCAGGTGATTTTTATACCCTACACTAAGAATGAAAGGGTATATTCAGTTTGGTACGCCGTTTGTAACACCCAGAAGGAAGCATCTCCGGTATGGAAAAGTATATAGATTCTTGATCAGCATGACCTCCTGAGTCGATTTAGCGATGTCCGTCTGTCTGTCTGTCCGTCTGTCTGTTGAAATCCCTACTACTTTTAAAATTGAAGAGCTAGATAAATGAAACTTATAACTTAGATTACTAATATACCTACGCTGTATGGCGAGATCGGTCCATTGTGACCTATGATCCGACCACTTATGTTCAAATACCTCATATAAAATGTACATATAAAGATCAATTTTTATCTATACGTGCTTAGGTAAACTTTTTTGGTCAAATATATATTGATATCATGCTCAAATACATGATAATAATGTTTTCCGGCGAAAAGATCGAAATTAGGTACACCTACCCATTTGTAAATATGGGTATCAAATCAATGGAAATTCTTCAGCGATTGAATGTTTGTAGTTATTTTCAGGATTCGTATACCCCGGTGACCTATATATCACTTTGAATGGTAACCACACATATGTGTAGGGTATTTATAGTCGGCTTAGACCGACTATAATTTTGATAATCCTAACTATCATAATTACACCTTCTTTAAAATTTCCCACCTTCCCAACTGGTTTTTTGCTATTTTTGTCTGTTTGAAATATATCGAAAAAATGTTCGAACTTCTTTGATCCTGCCAAAAATGTTGTCTGGAGTATATTTCTAACACTAGAGACAATATTATAAAACGGATCTAACAATCATCCAAAATTGTTGCAACTTTTTATGTCCGCAAAATCGTACGATATCGAATTAGTTCTTGTACCAATATCAAAGGCCAAATCGTACTAAAACTGCAAAAATAGTTCAAAGCGACATATCGCCGTTTGTTTTTTCGAAACGATAATAAAAACGATTCTGGATTAATATTGCATCAAATAGTTCAAATATATAGAGATATATTTCAAAAACATTGCGATGTGGAAAATCTTTAAATATCCTAACATAAAATTTTGCTGTACGAAAATTACGAAATTTTAAAAATTAGCAACGAGATCGGATTTTTGTTATCCAAGTTAGTTCGAGAAAACTTCGAGGCATAAATGACTTCTTGCCAAATTTTTTAGGTTTTTGTTACGAATAATACCTAAACATATTGTAAAAGTTTGTTTTTAAAATATCGTATATAATTTTGATATTTATATAAATTTGAAAATGGCTCCTTTTTATGCACAATTTATTTAAATTGTATTGATTCGATGTTCGGATTTAAGAGTTATGACGAAGTTTGTTTCACTATCCTTAACACGAGGTTTGTAGTATTCTACGGTCGAGTTTTTTTTTCTACAACCACAAAAAGTAATTATTGCTTTTTTTTTTTGAAACTTTGGACCACTGTATCTCTGGAGAGGGTGAGTCTTGAACCCTGGTAGATTTGGTGTGGAATGTCTCTAATACAAAAAGTTTTAGTTACTAAAAAGCCTTGTTAAAATGAATCCAATTCCAATTTGTACAATGCAAGACTCTTGTCTGCAAATTTTTGATTCTTGTTTTATTCTGATTTGCGCCTTTGGATCTGATTCCGAAAATGGATTTGTTAAATACTGTCCAGTTTTTAAGATTTTTAAGTTTTAATTATTTTTCTCTCCTTTTATTTTTAATAGTCGAACCAAAAACAATAATGTAATTTTCTCTTCGGTGTTAGATGTACAAAACAATGCGCTACCATATATTTTTAATAAATGCCGGTGAAATATAGCCAAGGGAAATTTAAAACTTTACCTTACATTTAAAATTTTATGAATGTAAAACAATATTATTTACTTGATGAAAAAAGGCAAACATTATTGTTATGCCATTTGTGCTACGTCATTTATAATATTTAAAATAATAATTAGAAAAATAACTTAAGACTCTATATTAAAAACTCATCAATTTCTTATTATTAAATTTTGGAAAATACAAAAATATTGGCTTTTTTTTAAATAAATTAATAAGTTTTTAACAAAGATTAGTAATGTAATTTAATATCATTTTAACGCCTGAAAATAAAGTATTTTAAAAAATTTTCAATTCTTAAAAATATATTTTTTTATATTATTTAAAAAGTCTTCGCGGGCCGCGTGTTTGACATGCCTGCTCTAGTGTATAATAAAATAATTCATACTATTAGTATGCAAATTATAATTTTTATTAAATATAAAACGATAACACTATAAAATCAAACAAATATTTATATTCAAAACGTATCAGTTTTTCGCAGCACTGATTGCTGTTGATAAAGAGAATTAATTTTTATATCAAATTGAATGAAAAATTAAATGCGATAAAAAAAACTCAATATATTTTCCGGATGTGTTTTCAGAAATAACATTTGGAAATATTCTAGAAATTTTAATATATTATAATATTCTAAAAAATAAATTTACACTTGACATTTCTCTTAAACGTCTTCTGTATTATGAAAATAATTACATAGTAACAGCGATTACATTAATTTTAATTTAAACGAAGGATTGAAACCGTAACCGTAACCGAAACCTTTATACAAAAATCAGAAATAAACCGAAATAAACGGTTTCGGTTTTATACCGGTTTAAAACTGTTTTTAAAAAAGCATAAAAAGAAACAGGAAAACATATTTTATTTTATATAGAAGATCTTAAGTACAAGGCATGTTTAAATGGCATTTAATAAAATTTTGAGTTCCAAAAATATTTTTTTTTGTTGTACAAAAATTGACATGTTGTTTTTTGAGAAACATTGTTTCGAAATAACAGTCTTTGGTCTAAAATTTGTTTTTTCATTAATTTGTGTAGCGGTGAATCGAATTAACAACAAAACACCAGCAACTCCAAGCACAATTTTTTTGTTAAAAAATGATTAAATTTTGAATGATATTATTTTTATTTTAAATTTTTTTAAAGGATCTATTGAATGATTTTGTCAAAACACCTAAATTTTTGACATATATATTAAGGATACTTATAATAAGGTAACAAAAAAACAATGGTGATACAAGAAAAAATTAGTAACTAATATGGAAAATAAAGTGCAAGTTCGAACATTTCAAGTATAAAGGCAGTTATTTATTTGGAGATATTGCAGTTCACCGAATTGTTGAAATTTCATTTCTTTGGTTTTATGGATGGAAATTGCACATAATTTTTCTTATTTTCATGAAGTTTAAGAACATTTACCGATGTATTCTTCTTGCTTTTATTTAAGGTTCGCTTCTCGGCTCTCCTCTGCAATTCAGATCATATCTCAGGTGAAGTCAAAATAATACTTTTCATTGACTTGTGGTCACGAGTGCAGAATGCTTAGTTTGTGGTCGTACGGTAGTAGTACAAAATTTTGTGTTGAGAGGCATTATAATGCGCTCCATTACCAATACAAAACAAACAACTGAAAGGAAATGAAAGAATTGCTTTCAATATTAAAATAATCTTTTTTTAGAAAAGATGAATGCATGCCAATTAAAGAAAATTGAAAATTTCAATTGGAGCAATGCATATATTTGTGGAATAACAAACAAAACACAACAAAAAGCACACAAAATAAGTGTTTCCATGTTGCGACAAGAATATAAACAAAAAGCTTTTACATGAGCTTTCGCGCAACATTTTTTTAAGTGCAAAGCATTTCAAACGCACAAACACTTAAATTTTGTTAATGTGTGCATTTGACCTTCGCTGCTTTAAATATAAGCCTTTGTTGTAATACTACTCCATTGACAGTCTCAGATCGTGACTATAATTCCATTGATTGTTTCTCCTTATAGAATTATATGTCTCAAATATGTTGGGAAGATTGTTGGTTTTATGAGTCTGTTGATAATAAATTGAATTTCCTTATCTCTAACGTCTACCATGTTTTTAATACTTTTGTTCCCCTTCGCACTGTGATCGTTGATAATAAAGAATGTTCTTGGTACAAATCTACTATTAAGCTTGCAATTAAGAAGAAAAATAAACTTCTGGTGAAATGAAGGAAACATAGAATTAATGAAAATGTTCAGTTATACAAGCATGCTCGTAATGAGGATCCTTTTGTTGTAAGACTGTCGAAGAAAAAATTATATTTTCGTAAATTGAATTCGTCTCTTCCTTCTTTTGGATTCGGAATTCGGAATATCGGTGTTTTTCAGAAGGATAGCTTTTAGTGTAATGTTGAATTAATATCTTAAATGATTTTTTCTATCCAAAAACCCAAAATTCAATAATAATAATTCTCAGTGTAGTGTCAGCCATATTGATAATCTTCCTCATTTCTCTTTTACCAGTGTGGATGAGTATTATGTTTTGAGGTCTATAATGAAAATACCTATCAGATTTATTAAATTAATTTTGCAGTACATATTAAGTCCGTTGACAATAATAATAATAGTTTGGCGCTACAGTCCTGTATAGAACTTCGGCCGAGCTCTCTCACCATTTTGAGCTGTGCGTGTTATATTTGTACTCAAAGTGGTGGGACCTACAGTTTATTGCCGAATCCGAACGGCGGGTGAGAGCTTTTCATAGGCAATGGTTTTACTCTCGTAGGTTTGCCATTTACTGACGAGATATAGCGCGGTATAGAAAAATGTTTCTATGAAAAGATGTTGTTAGCCCCAGTCCAGGCTTGAACCGGGGGGCCTTTCGGCTCGCAGTCCAACGCACTAACCACTGAGCTACCGCGGCTACAAGTCCGTTTACCCATATTATAAATCATTGCTTCACTACTTCGTGTTTTCCAAATTCGTGGAAAATAGCTACGGTAATACCGGTTGCTAAAATACCATCTGTTTCCTTGATGGAGGACTTCAGGCCCATCACTTATGCTGATGACGTCCAAATATATTTTTTTATACCGCATAGGATTAGTAGATGATTTATGCTACAGATTTAACCTTATCGTGAACAGTTGGGAATATTCCCTCGGAATTTTTTGTTCCCAGGTAAATTTTTTAGGTATCATCAATCTCCCAGGAACTGCAATTCCTCCGGAATTTTTTTCGAAATTCGAATGCAGTTTTACAATATGGCTAGATTTTTTTTAATGGTTTTTTTTGGTTATCTTTATCATTTCAGATAATAAAGTTGTAAAATAATAGTTCAGATACAGATCTTTATTATTTGCAGTTACCTATAATTTTATGCACAAATTTCAAAATTGTTTAACTCAATAAAAGTTTAATTTGCTATTAAAACTGAACATCAGGCAACGCTAAATCAGCTGTTTTGCCAAATGTCAAACAGTGTTGTTGGATAAAATTGCGTTGTGTTGTGAAAATAAATATTGAAGTTAAAATTATGTCAAACTGCAATTAAAAGCATATAAAATGACTTTTAATTGTAGTATTTCATTTAAGAAAACAAATGAAATTGCAATTAGTTGACAAGTTATAAAATTTAGGTTTCCAAATAAATTCCAAACTTTCTTGTACTGACCACGTGAATCAAGATATAAACAAAGTTTACTATACACTACGGTGTCTACGCGTATCTGCCGAATTTACTCCAGTAGAAACTAAAAAACGACTGGTAAAACTATTAATAAAATCTATAATTACTTATTTCGAGCTTGTATATAGTACGCTTGATTCACATTCAACACATAAATTAAATGTTGCTTTTAATAATGTGACGCGATATGTATTCGCCTTGAGACTTTTTCACATGTCAAAGATGTAGGTAAGGGCATTTTAGGTTGTAACATTACAAACTATCTGGACGCAGTATACTTCTGCACAAGTTGTTATATTCCAAAACTCCATCATACCTTTATGATAAGTTACGTCTCAGCGTTTCAAATAGAATCATCAATTTTATGTTGCCTAAATTTAACTATCTTCAATCGCAAAGACTATTAACCAAACATCTAATTTCTCTTTCAATATGTTAAATTATAAGTAAATTTTTTGCATTATTCTTAATTTTTAAATTCTAACTAGTTTTTATAAACTGACCTGTTCTCTATTTTATCTATGTAATTTTGTTGTACTGTAAAAGAATCACTTCTTATTGTACTAATTTGATCAAATATTTCAGTTGGTCTCGTTTCTTTGTCGGTGACGGTTGTTTTTGTTTTAGCGCATGCATTTGTGATTAGAACAGTGTTATTTAAAAATTAAAACAAAGTAATATAATTTTTATAAATTGTTCTACATTATTCTCTAACAATTGATTTAACCAATAGTTAATGTACAATTATACAATTAATTGCACACATTTTTTGTAATAATTGCATAAAATAATTCTGTTGCATGTAAATTGTTATTGTTATTTTATTTTATTTGTGTTTTCCAATTCTTCTTTATGCTATATTTGTTTACGCTAAACTCTTGTTGTGTTGTTAGTGTGTTCAAAATCAGTAGCATTAACCCCTGCGTACCTTTAAATTCTTAACTTTGTGCTTTTCGATAGTTTTATACTATGGATTTCTTATCAGTTGAAAACTTCGCTGCCTGCTCACTGAGGGACAAATGTAAAAGTCAGAACATTTTAAACTCAATGTTTTCCTGTTCTGGTCCCTGTGGTCAATTGTACCACGCTACATGTGCTAATATTTCTATTGGATGCACTGAATTTTTATGTTCAGTGCATTCAGGTCTACAGTGGTACTGTCCTACTTGTAGACCTCTTTCTCCATCTGTTTTTTTTTGTTAAAATTAAAAACTTTGGTGAAAAACTTAGTATTTTAAATTCAAATTACAGTGAAATATTAAATTCGTTAAACGAATTTAGCTCAATAGTAGAAATCAGTGATACCGCAAATAAGCCAGACTGTGTTGAAGATAATACAGCTGTTATTAATAAAACAGTCTCTGATAATGAACCTTCAACTAAAAAGTTGAAAAAAAAACGCAAAAGAAAATATAATAATAAATCTTTAAGTCCTCCTAAGGCTAAACGTAGTTCCCAAACAACTTCTGCTACCCCTTCTGTTCCTTCTATTAGTCCATCACTAATAGCACTTACACTGCCCAAAACAACCACAAGTAGTTTGACACCAGTTAGTTCAACCTTAAAGGCAATCCAAAAATTAAAAAGAATTTTTTTATCTCGGTTGATGCCTGACACAACAACAGAAAATATTTCCAATTTTATAAAAATGAATAAACTCGTGCCAACTGATACTTACATTTCTTGTAAAAAAATCGGAAACAGGCCAACACATGCATCTTTTACTTTGTCAATTGCGGAAGAACTGCGGCCGTTATCAGTTCAAATCTGTGGACTGATAACATCCTTGTTTCTGAATTCAAAACCAAACAATAAGACCAACTGAAACAGTCCACCAAAATCCAAAAAACTTAAGCGTTACTCCCTTTACTACCAAAACGTAAGGGGATTGCGTTCAAAGACTCGGGATTTCTTTTTATCTACTCAGAATTTCGCGAACGATATCATCGCGTTAACTGAAACATGGCTAAATAAGAGCTTTTCAAACGTTGAAGTATTTGATAATTCATTCAATGTTTTTAGAAAAGATAGATTTGACATCGAAAAATCTCCAGTCGGTGGTGGAATAATAATAGCAATAAAGAACAATTTAATAAGTTCCTTATTAGAAATTCCAATTGCTGCTTCATTAGAGCTTATTTGTGTTAGGATTGTACTTCACAAATCCTGTGTATATGTCTTAAACGCTTACATTCCTCCGAAAAGTAACCTAGAAGTCTTATGAGACCTTATTTAAGTCCATAGATTTTGTATTGGAAATACTTAATAGTTCTGGTGATATTATACTTTTAGGTGATTTTAATTTACCAGATTTAATATGGAATAACTCTGACGATGACACATATTTCTGTGCGTCTAACTCTAAATCTCGACAAGAACAGATTTTTGTTGACACTATATCATCTGACTTACAACAAGTAAGTTGTATTACTAATTGTCTGGAACGACAACTTGACTTAGTATTTACTACAGATAGTAACAATGTTGTAGTTACAAATTCGACGAATGTTCTAATTGATGCATATCATCCGCCTCTAACAATAATAGTAAATCTGCAGACAAGGCGTATGAATTTAATTTTAAAAAAGCCAACTTTTCATTGTTAAATGAATTGTTGTCTGCTAAAATTGATATAATATCAGACTATATTAATGATAATGAACTTGATGTTGCCATAAACTATTTTTACCATGAACTCTTTTCCTGCATAGCACTATCTGTACCATATAGCCTTAAGTTCACTAAGATCTCATCGTATCCCTGGTACACTAAGGATTTGAAGATGCTACGTAACTCTACGAATAGAGCATGGAATAGATATGTCAGCAGTCAAGACCCAAGTGTCTTAGAAACATACAACAAATTGTTTCTGTGTTGTGTATCATAATCGTAGAGTTCACAGCTTACATATGATCCTGGTGTGTATCATAATCGTGGAACTTACAGCGTGCTTATGATCCACAATATAACATAACCAGTATATTTTTCTTTATGGCATTCTTTTAGGGTTAAGCATTATGCATGTTAAACACAAACAGCATTTAATTGTCTTGGCGCACACCGCTTAACATAGCACAGGTATACACGCCCACGTTAAATAGGTCACTCAGATCACACAAATAAATGCTGACTTAGTTATTTTAGAATGATGAAAGTACTCAATTTATTGTGAAATTATAAATACGCTGACTAAGTTATTTTAGCATGATGAAATTACTCAATTTATTGTGAAATTATAAGAATACGAGGTGTTAAGTAGAAGTTAAGTATAGACTAAGAATCAATTGTTTCGGAAGTGTCTAGAAATATAAAAAGAACCAAGTAAGTATAAAAAGAACCAAGGAAGTTAAAGTCCTAGTAGAAGGACCTTTTAACATACAACATTTTGGCGCAGCCGGTTTTCGGACCATACATCAACTCCCAAGGGACGAGAAGGACTGGATGGAGATTAATATTGGAAGAAATAACTATTTTGGATCATGGAAAATATTTTTTGTATTTGTAAGTATTGTGAAAAATAGTGGATACAAAAAATGTGTGCGGTAAAAAAAAAAAAATTGTGAATTTGTGATATAAAACAAAAGAAATATTTGAGAATTTTAATAAGCAAAAAATAATGGAATTATGAAAATTGACATTTGTAAAAATAAAAAAAGAACAATTGAAAATTTTGAAATAAATTGTGGAATAAAATAAACTTTTAATAAAACTGCGAAATAAAATTGTGAAATGAATTACATAAATGATAAAATTTTATAAATCAGGAAATTAAATAAGTAAACTAAATGTTTTATAAAATTGATTAATTTATATATTGAAGAACATTTTTAAAGTAATTGTGAAACATTATAAAATAATTTGAGACATTTAATGATAATGATTAATAAAATTGCAAATTTAAATAAATTGAATAAAATAAGAATTTTGATACAGCAATGTTTTTATAATGTCGCGAAATTAATTAAAGAACAAAACTGGAAAATTAAAAAAAAAAAAAAAATGAACAAATAAGTTAATTTAGGATTCATAAATAATATGTTGATATGATTTTGAAATATAGATTAAAAAGTTTAAATAATGAAACATAAAAATGTGGTAAATAAGGTAGTAAAAAATTTAATAGATAAATTAAATAATGGTTAAAAGTTGATTTAATATGAAACTAGTAAAAACAAAATAAATAGTTTATTTAAGAAAGGTATAGTTAATTATATGATTAAGTAAATGGAAAAATAAGAAACACTATTAATGGGTACTTTTCTGGGGCGAAATCTCCATTATTAGAAACAGAATTATATACATTTATTGAATGTTGTGAAACAGCTAAACTTAAAATTAAGGAATCAGATAGTGAAGAATTTATTAAATACGTTAGGTTACGTTTGGAGGGAGATGCCTATAAATTAGTAAGGACAAAACAGTTTCAAAAAATAGAAGAATTATACGAGTTGTTAAAAAATACGTACTTAAATGAAATTTCTTTAGAATTAGTACTAGAAGAGATTAAAAAGGCTTATCAAAATAGTAACGAGAGTTTGAGAATGTTTGGTAGACGATTAGATGAGTTGCAATCCATGGCTTTGGAAATTGCAAGTAAAAAATACAGAAAATGATAAAGAAATGAAAGAATTACAGAGCTCAGTGTTGATCTCTTTTAAAGTAGGGGTGAAGGATCCAACTATAAAGGTTGTATTGTTGGGTAGTAAGTCAGAAACATTAGATGCATTGTTGGAAGAAGCTTTAAATATACAGGCTGTTATGCAGCGAAGTACAAGGTCGGAAAAGGATGAATATATGGAAAAAACACAGTCAAGCGTAAAATCGGAAAATAAATTGCAACAAATAAATAATGAAAGCAACTATAAAAGGAGTGTTCCAACATGTTCATTTTGTAGTAAATTGGGGCATACTAGGGATGATTGTATTATTAGAAAAAATATGCCTTTCTGCTACGAATGTGGAACTTATGGTCACGAATCTAATTGGAGATGTGCGAATAATAATAGTAATATAGGACAGAAAGAGTTAGGAATTGTAGATCAGACTTCGGAGGAGACTTTGATCAAATTTACTACTCCATTGCATTTCCATAGAACAGATGAGACCAATGAATTAAAATATGAATTAAAGGAAGAAGAAGGTGATTGCATAATATGCAGTGGGCATGGAGATAGCTTGGATTTATCTAATGTAAGTGACGTTTTCATCGAAGTACCTTGTGAGGATGCTAAAAATGGAAAACTCATATTACTGGTAGATTCGGGAGCAGATGCTAGTATAGTAAAGGAGGGGTCGATGATACGACTTCCGGGTTTTGATAAAAATACTCAGAAGGACTTTAGTGGTGCTTTTGGGGGATGCGTAAGGACTTTAGGGACAATAAATATTCGGCACAACAGTATAAAGTGGTTCTATTTAAAGATGCATGTAGTGGCACTTGAACAAGGAATACCCGCTGATGGAATAATAGGACGAGATAATATATGGAATAGGTCCATAATAAATGCCATAGATAAGAAGTTAATATTTTATGATAAAGATAAAAACAATACTATACAACTACCCATGAGGACACGGGCAGACATGGAAAATATTTGTCTAAATCAGGAATTAAAAGTAGAACCTAGAACCGCAAAGATAGTATCATTACGTTTAAAAACAAAAATTCCAATAGTGTTAATACATAAACAAGAAATTTTTCCAGGAGTATATTTGGGCGAAAGCATATCGAATGTTAGCAAAAATAGAGTTTATGTGTCCGTATTAAATGCTACAGAAAAAGAATTTATAATAGACAGTGCTTTTAAACCAAAATTCTCGAATTTCAATCAGTATAAGGAATCGGATACCAACAATTCTACAATAAATAGCATAAATTCAGTAAACATTACGAACAGAATTAACAAATTATTAGAGGAAATAAAAATTTATGGAACCTTGAATAAAGACGAAATTACATCTTTACAAAATCTGTGTATTTCGTATCATGATGTTTTTCATTTAGATGGCGATGAATTAACATACACGCCAGTACTTAAACATGAAATAATAACACAGTGGAACCAACCACCAATCAATCAAAAGCAATACAAATTGCCACACACACATAGAGATGAAATCAACAGACAGGTTAGTAAAATGTTGGATGACGGCATTATATCACCAAGCATATCACCCTGGAATTCACCGATGTTGCTAGTTCCTAAGAAGAGCGGCAAGGACGGTAACAAAAAGTGGAGGCTAGTTATAGATTTCCGTAAATTAAACGATGTGACAATTAAACAAGTATTTCCGATTCCTCGAATAGACGAAATATTAGACCAATTAGGTCACAGTCGCTATTTTTCAACTTTAGACTTGGCAAGTGGTTATCATCAGGTACTAGTTGAAGAAGGGGATAAGGAAAAACAGCTTTTAGTACAGGACTGGGTCATTTCGAATTTAACAGAATGCCATTTGGCTTAACAGGTGCACCAGCTACCTTCCAAAGAATAATGAACCACATATTAACAGGTTTACAGGGTATAGATTGCTTTGTTTATCTTGATGATATAGTGGTGTACGGAAAAAATTTAGCTGAACATGAGCTTAGGCTGAGTAGAGTATTGCAGAAATTAAGGGAACACAATCTAAAATTAAATACAGAAAAATGTCAGTTTTTACGTCGCGAAGTTGTCTATTTAGGACATAAATGTACGGAGCTAGGCCAGATCCCTCTAAGGTTGAATGCGTAAAAAATATTCCGGTGCCGAGAATTAAAAAAAAGTGCAAGCGTTTTTGGGATTAATTAATTATTATAGAAAATTTGTAAGCAATATGGCAAAATTATCATTACCAATTAATACATTACTTAGAAAAGATGTTAAATTCACTTGGACAGACGTTTGTCAAAGTTCATTTATTAAATTAAAAGAATCAATAATTTCACCACCCATTCTCGCATATCCAGATTTTACAAACCCTTTTTTACTTACAACAGATGCAAGTAACGAAGCAATAGGTGCGGTACTGTCACAAGGCAAAGTAGGGAGCGACCGACCAATAGCATTTGCTAGTAGGGCATTAAATGGAGCAGAAAAAAATTACTCCACCATTGAAAAGGAATTTTTAGCTATAGTCTGGGCAACGAAAAATTTTAGAGCTTATCTTCTAGGCCGACATTTTCAAATTTATACAAATCATCAACCATTACGTAGCACAGCGAATCTCAAAGATCAGACATCAAGGTTAGCCCGTTTCAGGCATAAATTATCAGAATATGATTACGAAATATCTTACAAACCAGGTAAACAGAATTTGAACGCAGATGCTTTAAGTAGAATTCCACATTCAGAACCAGATATTACTGCGGTCCAAACACGGTCTAAGACCACACAGAATAAATTAGATAATCAAATTTCAAAAACCAAAAAACAAGTGAGCACGCCAGTACTGGATGAAATAACAACAGACACCAAGAACGAATTAAACTCAAGTCTACTATTAACTGACCCAGAGGAAATTAAAACTGTTATAAAAGACTTTCATGACTCAGCATTAGGGGGTCACCAGGGCGCAGTGAAAACATATTTTAGAATCAGAAAACAATTTAAGTGGAAAGGTATGCAGAAACAAATAAAAGATTACGTTAAGAATTGTCAAAAATGCCAAGTAAATAAAAGTTCTAGGCTTACTAAAATGCCAATGGTTTTAACTGATACGCCTGTACGACCATTCGATAAAGTATACATGGATCTTGTAGGTATTTTACCGGAAACTATATCTGGAAATAAATATATATTAACTTTTCAAGATGATATTTCAAAATATATGTGCTGCGTAGCTATCCCAGACGCACAAGCAAGCACTGTAGCAAAAGCATTTTACGACGAAATTATTACAAGACATAACATACCAAAAGTATTGATAACCGACAATGGTTCGAATTTTGTTTCAAAATTATTTTCGGACACGTGTAAATTGTTAGGAATTAAAAAGTTACATATTACGCCATATCATTTACAGGCCAACGGCTCTTTGGAACGAAGCCACCGACCATTAGCAGAGTATTTACGAAGTTTTGCGAAAGAGGATGGATCAAACTGGGACCAGTGGTTAAATACAGCAATGCATGTACACAATAATACAATGCATATGTCCACCGGGCAAACGCCTTTCCGTACTTTATACGGTTACGATTTTGAAATGCCAACCAATCTTAAACGCAAATACTCACCAGTATATAATACCGATGATAGCAACAAGCTATTAAAATACCAAATTCTACGCACACACGAAATCGTGCGACAAAATCAAGCCAGAGCCAAAGAAAAATCTAAGCAAAGCTATGATAGCTCAGTACACCCAATAATATTCAAAGTAGGCGATAAAATTTTACTAAAAAATCAAAATAGGAAAAATAAATTTTCACCAGTCTGGGTGGGACCCTACGAGGTACTTTCAATAATAAGCCCTGTAACAACTGAGATTTGTATCAAGGGTAAAGGGAAAAAATTTCATAATAATTTGTTAAAAGCATACAACAGTATAGTTATGTAGGATTAAATAAACACTTTCTGCAACAAGAACCAATAATTTTTAACATCATTGAAATAAAGTCAAATAGTTAGTGCAGGACAGAATAGCTAAGTATTACATATTGAAATTGAATTGAAACTACAAAATAAATAAAGTAAAAAAAAAAAAAAAAAAAAATACAAATCGCAGAGAAAATAGCTATGTATTAATTGAATTACATTAATATAGCAAACTAACAAACTAACAAACGTTTTAAATTCATCATTACACGGTACTGAAAATAAAAAAGTACAATTGAGATGTTCAAAATTAAATATTGAACAACTTAATATAGCAAATACATTTATGTAATGCTAAGAAGTCGCGCGCGCCTATTTCTTAATACTTAAAAAAAAATATTAGTTGGTGCATGAGTAAATGGCTAAGTATTGTTGAATATGACTAGCATTTAACCATGTACTACTGGGACTCTAATTAAAACAATTTGTATTGCAAAAATGCAGAAACATATCCAAACATATATGTTTCTAAACAAAATCATATAGTACATGTTGACACATATGTAAATTAACTATTATAACTAATTAAGGTATAATTATGGTCATAGCCTTAACAGGATGTATTAAGGTAAAATAAGAAATACTTATAAGAAAACTATATGATATGATCAAGTATTCCATTAAATATGTATAAAAAAATGGAATTTCTTCTCTTTCTCTTTACGATAGGCAATAAAGAGCGAAACCAATATAATGATTAGAATTGTCACATTGGTTCTGATACTGGCAGCCAATGAAGTAGTCAACATCACACAGACATCAATTAATGATACAAGATTATTCTTTGAGAAGACAACTGATGCTTTATTCTACAATGATGAATGGACGATAGTAGCCAAGTTTAAACCGCTACAGCTGAACGATTTCCTGGAGCTGACAAACAGGAAGTCGAAAATCTGCAAAATGTGTTAAACATAACAATAAGAACACAAAAATACATAAATGAAAAAATAAACCAACAAGTTAGTCATTTACTATTCATGATGGATACCTTGGAAATTCAATCTACAATTAATGCAAACCTAATCGAAATTCAAGGACAACAGCAGATGGAAATGGCAATCATAGATGATTTATACAAGGGACGATTACACCCGACAATTATAGACCAGAGCGAGTTAGATGAAATGCTGACTAGTCTCACGTTAAGAGGAAAGGCGAAGTGGTTCATACAAAAATCATTCGAAATGCACCGTGCATCAACAGTACGAGTTTTCCCAGACACAGACGGCCTAATAATAATATAAATTCAATACACCAGCTTTTTTCGAAGCAGTTGTGGGTCAAATATAGCCACATTGACACTATCCGGCCTGGGTTGGATGTCCATAAATGAAGCTTGCAACATACACAACAAAGAAATGATACTGCCATACGAGTTTACACATCAAAGCATTAGGAATATAACATACAAAAAGGAAGAACATACGGTTATGATAGAAAATTTACAAGGCAATTGGTCATCATTACCATATTCAAATATATCCAAAACATCGTTACCGATCTTGGTGTCAGATCACAGCAAAATAAGATCAGCATTAAGAGATGGGCATCGTGATTTCGACGAAATATTACTACAATTAACTGATAACCAGGAACGCAAATAATTACTTAATCGTCAAAATAAAATAACGAAAACCGGTATGTCTTACGGCATATTAATGCTTATGTTAATAATAATAATAGCAGCATATGTGTTATACATACATTACTACTCCACAATTAAAAATAAAGCCGATGAATTTAATACAAATAAATCACCAATAGCAACAATAGATGTAGAAGCGGCTAAGGAAAACCTTGAAATGGTGTCAAATACATTTCCCAGCAAGAAATCGCCACTCGAAAAAATCGGGTCATTGCGGAAATGAACAACGCAGAAACCAAACACCACAACACCTATAGCAAGTCAACGAACAAAGTCACATGAAATAGAAGCCAATACGTCAGAAACAACAACAAAGCATCGAACTACCGCAGAACAGCAGCAGTCAGCAACGAAAACATCGGGACCAGGTTTTTATTACATATAACTGGAAATTACAACCCTTAATTTACTAATATCCATAAAATATTATATAAGTAAAGATCATAACTTCATAACTAATAGAACTTAACGTAATTTATACCACATAAAACAATGTAAAAAGAAATAACTATTATTCTTTTTAATAATAATTGTCTCTTCAGAAATAATTAAAATAATACAAAAGAAAAAAAAATATATTATTCTTCTTAATAATAATATTTTTTTTTTCTTTCAATAAGGGGGGAGGTATGTTGTGTATGATAATCGAAGAGTTCACAGCTTACATATGATCCTGGTGTGTATCATAATCGTGGAACTTACAGCGTGCTTATGATCCACAATATAACATAACCAGTATATTTTTCTTTATGGCATACTTTTAGGGTTAAGCATTATGCATGTTAAACACAAACAGCATTTAATTGTCTTGGCGCACACCGCTTAACATAGCACAGGTATACACGCCCACGTTAAATAGGTCACTCAGATCACACAAATAAATGCTGACTTAGTTGTTTTAGAATGATGAAAGTACTCAATTTATTGTGAAATTATAAATACGCTGACTAAGTTATTTTAGCATGATGAAATTACTCAATTTATTGTGAAATTATAAGAATACGAGGTGTTAAGTAGAAGTTAAGTATAGACTAAGAATCAATTGTTTCGGATAAGCTGAAGTGTCTAGAAATAAATGTTAAGTATAAGTGTAACCAACTTTTAAAGCGAAATAAAGTGTCTTAAAGTAAAAAAAGACCCGGTTGTTTTAAATAATATAAAGAAAGTAAAAAGGGCTCAGTAAGTATAAAAAGAACCAAGGAAGTTAAAGTCCTAGTAGAAGAACCTTTTAACATACAACATCTGGAATTCCAGTCTAGGTCTAAAATTCTTTACAATGAGTATATTGATAAAATGAAGATACAAATTTTATCAGATCCAAAAAAGTTCTGGGGTTTCATCAATACTAAAAAAAAGAGCGATGGTTTTCCTGCTTCTTTTAAAAATAATATGGAAAATAATTCACTAGCGACTCTAATGTCATATGTGGCCTATTTGCAAGCCTGTTTAAACAATCATTCTCTAATGATTCTTTTATAACCGATGTTAATTATTTTGATTACATGCGTTCTGCTCCTAAAACTTCATTAGTCTTTATACCATTTTCTCCGGATCAGATTTTACAATATATTTCGACGATTGATGATGATTTTAGTTCTCGACCAGACGGTATTCCGGCAACAGTTATAAAGAAATGTGGTACTTCGTTATGTAAACCACTTTGGTCCATATTTAATAAATCAATAAATGAAAGTAATTCCCAATATTTTGGAAAAACTCATTTATAAGCCCAATTTTTAAAAAGGGATGTAAAAATGATGTAAATAACTATAGGCCAATCGATAAATTGTCATCAATACCGAAATTGTTTGAACGTATTGTATTTGATCAAGTTAAAATCCACTGTAGAGATGTAATTACCTCACGTCAGCACGGATTTGTAACCGGAAGATCCACAGTGTCTAATCTATTAGACTTCACTTCATTTGCAATAAGTTCAATAGAATCAGGAAAACAAGTCGACTGCATTTACACAGATTTCAGTAAAGCTTTCGATAAACTTCCTCATAACTTAATTTTATTCAAACTAAGGGTACTGGGATTTCCCGAATTCTTTGTTAAGTGGATAGGATCCTATTTATCTGATCGGTCATAACAAATACGATTCAGAAATAATTTATCTTCGCCATTTATTGCAACATCTGGGGTACCCCAGGGTACCCCATGATGCTATTAATGATGTGATATACAACATTAAGTACTCGCATTTATTAATTTTTGCCGATGATATGAAAATATATAAATCAATAAATGACGATAAGGACGTTCATATACTTCAGTCCGACTTAAAATCATTTGAAACGTGGTGTTGTAAGAATAACTTGATTCTAAATCCAGAAAAGTGTCAAGCCATGACATTTTCTCGCAAAAAAATAAACTAGAATACAACTATTCACTAAAAGAGTTTGTCGATACAAATTTATCGTTTAATTTACATATTGAAAATATATGTAAAAAAGCCTTGGTTTTATCAAACGATGGGCTAAAGAATTTAATAGCCCCTTACAACTTTGACTCTATATTGCACTCTGGTTCGTTCACAATTAGAATATGAAAGTCATGTATGGTCTCCTTTCTACAAGGTACATAATGACCGAATCGAAAGGATTCAGAAAAACTTCGTACGTTTCGCTCTCAAGGGTTTAAATTGGATGGATAACTTACATCTTCCTCCATACGTAGATCGTCTGAAACTACTAAATTTAAAGACTCTTGAAGAGCGCAGACAAATTTCCGATATCATTTACATACATCAATTAATAACCGGTAGACTTGATTCACCCGAGCTTCTTAACTATATTAGTTTTAACCATAATCGTAGAAGTAGCAGACATCGTGATGTTCTTTTTTATGTACCTTATAGTAGAACTAATTATGTTGCTGCTTCACCATTCAATCGAATGTGTAATTTAGTTAATAATTGTCCACCGTATAATATAAATCTGTCAAAAAATCAACTCAAATGTAGACTAAAACTATAATGTAACAAATGCATGCGAGCCCAACTAATTTAGTGGGTAAATATTTTCCAGCTTTATGCTGTGAAAGTGCAAGCTAGCTGCATTAGCTAAAACTCGATTATTAAAAAAAAAAAAAATCTGAAAAAATCATATTTTTTAAAAAATAATTCTAAATTTTTATTTACTTTTTGTATTGAAAAAAAAAATTTTTTTTCTACCGTAAAAGTTGCAATAATTCTTGAATGTATTTCTTACTCTGATTTTTAAAATGGTGTCAATTTTATCATATTGAATCTAGTTTTTGAGATATTGATTTTGGGATATATGTAGTTGTGGAGGTATCCACGATATTAACATTGTTAAATATTTTGTTAAATACTTTGTCAAATGCTTTGTTAAATACTTTATTTATGTTTAAATATTAATTCCAAAAATATATTTTTAGATTTTTGCAAAACATTAAAAGAAATAAAATATTAATATGACTTTGAACTTCAAAAGATCCGAAACGCTTTATTTATATTAACATAATACACGGATCCATTAAATTGGTGATCCCTTATTGAAGATCATTAAAAGGTCAAAATTATTATCGCAACTAACTTCTGAAGATATCAGTTTTTTTAATTCGAAATTGGAAACTTTCCCAACAATAGAAGAAGAACACAAAAATCATCAAGACTAGAAACATACCTTGCAGAGCGGCTTCCACTTGCAAATATTGCTTATTGCGATTTGTCTCATGAATTGGTTGGAATTGATGAAAATTGTCTAACTTCATCGAACGAAGATGTCTCAAAAGCAATTCAACAAATACAACATTTTATGGAAGGTATGGAGACTCGCTTTAGACAGTTTGTCGAAGCAAGTGCAACTAATCTTACACAAACTCATTTACAAAATTCAAATAATTATGTTCTAATGAACGATGAAATTAAAAATCCAAAATCTTTAAATCTCCCGCCATTTTGGCATCAACATCCAGAGATATGGTTTATTACAGCAGAACAAATATTTCAAAATTATTCAATATCATCTGATAGTATCAAATATTCAAAATTAATAGATTCACTAGAAGTTTCCCCTATTAGCAAAGTATCAAATTTTATTCGTAATCCACCAACAATACAAAATATGACCTTTAAAAAAAAAATGTCAATTTACCAAGAAACGTAGGAATCTAAAAGATCTATATTTAGGTGATCAGAAACCCAGTTAGCTTTTTAATGAAATGCGAAATTTAAGCTGTGATAAAATAGCTGACGATGTCTCTCTCTGTGGTTTAGAAAACTTCCCAAAGAATGCGAACAAAATCTTCGAGGTTTAAGTAAAATTACATCTTTGAACAAATTAATTGAAGTTGCTGATGGTATGTTAGATTGTCAAAAGTCAGAAATTTCTAAAATTACAAATACCTCAAGCGATGAAATCTCAGTTGTGAATTTTGGAAATATGTATTGAAAGAAAATTAGATTTGCTTATTGAAACCCTTCAAACGAACACTCAAAAGAATTCCTCAAGATCACGGCAAAGCTCAGATTCAAGAAATACCTATCAAAGACAATCTTCTAGAAATCCCATATGTTTTTTCCATCGTCGTTATAAAGAAAATGCTCATAAGTGTGTTCATCCATGTAATTTCTCATCCAATAATTCAGTTTCGGAAAACTCCAACATCAGACACTAATGAGGACTAGTGATTTTGGTTACATATCAAAAAGTCGTCGATTGTTTATAAAAGATCCTTTGTCGAAATATAAATTCTTAATTGATTCTAAATTTTTATTTACTTTTTGTATTGAAAAAAAAAATTATTTTTTCTACCGCAAAAGTTGCAATAATTCTTGAATGTATTTCTTACTCTGATTTTTAAAATGGTGTCAATTTTATCATATTGAATCTAGTTTTTGAGATATTGATTTTGGGATATATGTAGTTGTGGAGGTATCCACGATATTAACATTGTTAAATATTTTGTTAAGTACTTTGTCAAATGCTTTGTTAAATACTTTATTTATGTTTAAATATTAATTTCAAAAATATATTTTTAGATTTTTGCAAAACAATAAAAGAAATAAAATATTAATATGACTTTGAACTTCAAAAGATCCGAAACGTTTTATTTATATTAACATAATAAACGGATCCATTAAATTGGTGATCCCTTATTGAAGAACATTAAAAGGTCTAAATCATTATCGCAACTAACTTCTGAAGAAATCAGTTTTTTTAATTCGAAATTGGAAACTTTGCCAACAATAGAAGAAGAACACAAAAATTATCAAGACTAGAAGCATACCTTGCAGAGCGGCTTCCACTTGCAAATATTGCTGATTGCGATTTGTCTCATGAATTGGTTGGAATTGATGAAAATTGTCTAACTTCATCGAACGAAGATGTCTCAAAAGCAATTCAACAAATACAACATTTTATGGAAGGTATGGAGACTCGCTTTAGACAGTTTGTCGAAGCAAGTGCAACTAATCTTACACAAACTCATTTACAAAATTCAAATAATTATGTTCTAATGAACGATGAAATTAAAAATCCAAAATCTTTAAATCTCCCGCCATTTTGGCATCAAAATCCAGAGATATGGTTTATTACAGCAGAACAAATATTTCAAAATTATTCAATATCATCTGACAGTATCAAATATTCAAAATTAATAGATTCACTAGAAGTTTCCCCTATTAGCAAAGTATCAAATTTTATTCGTAATCCACCAACATTACAAAATATGACCTTTAAAAAAAAAATGGCAATTTACCAAGAAACGTAGGAATCTAAAAGATCTATATTTAGGTGATCAGAAACCCAGTTAGCTTTTTAATGAAATGCGAAATTTAAGCTGTGATAAAATAGCTGACGATGTCTCTCTCTGTGGTTTAGAAAACTTCCCAAAGAATGCGAACAAAATCTTCGAGGTTTAAGTAAAATTACATCTTTGAACAAATTAATTGAAGTTGCTGATGGTATGTTAGATTGTCAAAAGTCAGAAATTTCTAAAATTACAAATACCTCAAGCGATGAAATCTCAGTTGTGAATTTTGGAAATATGTATTGAAAGAAAATTAGATTTGCTTATTGAAACCCTTCAAACGAACACTCAAAAGAATTCCTCAAGATCACGGCAAAGCTCAGATTCAAGAAATACCTATCAAAGACAATCTTCTAGAAATCCCATATGTTTTTTCCATTGTCGTTATAATGAAAATGCTCATAAGTGTGTTCATCCTTGTAATTTCTCATCCAATAATTCAGTTTCGGAAAACTCCAACATCAGACACTAATGAGGACTAGTGATTTTGGTTACATATCAAAAAGTCGTCGATTGTTTATAAAAGATCCTTTGTCGAAATATAAATTCTTAATTGATTCTGGAGCTGATGGAACTAAAATCAATACATTTGGTTCAAAACTTCTACAATTACACACACAGAAATAAACTGTTAATAAACGACAATTACAGCGTGTCGATTCACATTTGTTATAAACGACAGGTTAAATGGTCGATTAAAAATATTTAACGAAAGAAATATCAAAGATAGCTTTGCGTTTATTAACAAACATTAGTTGACAACATAATTCTTTATTTTGTATGAACGTTTTTGAAAATCAATACGCATTTTAAACAGTCAAAGTTTCAATTACAAACAACTGGAAATCTGTGTCTTAATCACATCTACTGATTATCAACGGGCCAATGGAAAGATATATGTGAAATAAATGTGCAGCCTCTCGAAAAGATTTAAGTCTTTGGACAGGAATTATTATCCTTCTTGACCAGCGACATGCAGCAAAGACGGTTTACCACATCTAGCCTATAGTGTTCCTTATTAGACATCTGCACAAATGGTTTTGAAGTTTCCTCTGCAAATATGCACTAATGCACTCTACAGTTTTGAACTCATTGAGCAAATGACAATCGACAGTATTATGGTGAAGTCTCTCTGAGCGACTTCACTTCACTTCAGTATTTGCTTCATTGGTGTCAAGCTCTGTCAAAACATCAAACCATTCAAAACATTCAATGTTTTGAAAAACACAACAAACGACAACACTGTCGCTGAACATGCAACGAATACAGTAGGTGCAGCGAGTGAGCGCAATGAGTAACGAGTGAAAAAACGAACATTGAAAACAACAACAAATCTAACGATCGTTCGACGGCAGTAATATTGTTGTTGGTATTTATGTGTTAATAAAAAATACAACAAACATTATTTAAAAAAAAAATTGTAAAAAAAAAGTTGTACGACAAAAACAACGCTTTGGTCGAAAAGCAATATATCAAAAAAAAAAATTAATTAAGTAATGAAAAAAATGTTTTTCGATAAATAAAAAACTTAATATAAAATATTATGTGATTTTCTTATACCATTTGTTTTTTTCTATATTTCAATATTAATGAAAATTCCTACTCTATTCCTTACTCTAGTAAGAATGATAAAAAAAAATGAAAAATGCACTAAGTACTCGGTGTCATAAGCAGTTCATTTCAGTATTTGAATGTTTATAGCACATCATCATAGACCTCTGTAAATCTGTTAAAATCAAAATAATAAATGTCCGAGTTTATATCCAAATATTTTAAAAACGTGTAAGAATATTACCATTCCTTATTATATGAAAACTGACAATTGAAGAAAAATTGCGTTTAAGGTTTATGAAAAACTATTTTTCAATGGCTTTAAATAACGATTAAAATTTTCTTAACTGAGTATTTATAATAATTCGCTGGTTCCGATTTTGACAGTATACTCAGTTTTTTCATATTACGTAACGTTCTTAAGAAAGAGCTCACATAATTTTAAACACCCTTTCATCCACTATTTATTACTTAATTTAATACTGTTGAAAAAAAATTGTCCGAAAAAATCCATAAACTCAATTATTATTATAGTTGTCAAGATTAATTTTAATATAACAATGAATGTCAATATTCTTATAATTTTTGTTTAGAATACTATGAAAATTTTGATGTTTTCAGAATTTTTTTTTAATTATTTCTTTAGTATTTATAATCTAACGATAACACTACACAACAGCCATTCTGCGCAGCAGTCAAGGTTATTTTTGTATTATGTAAAATGACGCCCTTGTTCCGAAAATATGGTTTATTAATGTTTCTTTTGATAGGTTTACAAAATATGGGCCAATAACTTTTGAACCGAGCTTTCATAAAAGTGGTCGCATATATTTGCAAATATCTCGCGTTGAATAAACATTTCTCAGAACATTTTTAAATCGGTTCATTAGTTTAAGAGAACTCGAAAGGAGAACTTGAAAGAACATTTTTTTTCAACAAAAATTTAAGAAAAAAATTCATTTAAAAAAATGAAAAAAAAAAAAATCGAGAAAGTAAGATGATACACAAATTTTCATTTTTTCACACTCCGTCGAAGAAATTGAGCTATAAATGACAAAAATATATGGGTAACATTTGAGGATAAAAAAAGTTATGTGAAAGCAATGTAATTGAGTGCTATACAAATAGGCATAAAAATAAACCAGTTGGGAAGGTTAGATCACATGGGCAATTTTAAAGTAGGTGTAATTATGATAGTTAGGATTATCAAAATTATAGTCGTTCTAAGCCGACTATAAATACCCTACACATATGTGTGGTTACCATTCAAATATAGGTCACCAGGGTATACGAATCCTGAAAATAACTACAAACACTCAATCGCTGAAGAATTTCCATTCATTTGATACCCATATTTACATTTGGGTAGGTGTACCGAATTTCGATTTTTTTTTTGTGAACCACAAGTCTTTTCGCCGGAAAACATTATTATCATGTATTTGAGCATGAGTCAATATATATTTGACCAAAAAAGTTTACCTAAGCACGTATACATAAAAATTGATCTTTATATGTACATTTTACATGAGGTATTTGAACATAAGTGGTCCGATCATAGGTCACAATGGACCGATCTCGCCAATTTTTTCGCACATACAGCGTAGGTATATTAGTAATCTAAGTTTCATTTGTCTAGCACTTCAATTTTAAAAGTAGTAGGGATTTCAACAGACAGACAGACGGAAAGACAGACGGACATCGCTAACTCATCGACTCAGGAGGTCATGCTGATCAAGAATATATATACTTTTCCATACCGGAGATGCTTCCTTCTGGGTGTTACAAACGGCGTACCAAACTGAATATACCCTTTCACTCTTAGTGTAGGGTATAAAAATGTGAGCGGTTCACGATTATTTTTGAGCACCTATTGATAGATGATTGCTTCTAATTAATTTTAAATTTTATAACTTTATCTTTAATACTTAACGAGATATGTGATCCTAAAAAGTAAACCCATATTTCGTAGTGGATGTAGTAGATTACGACTCATTTTCGAACTTCGAATTACTATTCTACTAAAATATATTGAAAATAAATTTCACATCATTCGGAATATCAGTTTTAATGTTATCGTGTATAGGCGGACAAACAGACGGTCATATCTAAATCGACCCGGAAAGTGATGTTGACCAAGAAAATATGTACTTTTTCATACCAGTCACGCCTACTCTATCCTCAAATATCCGCTAAAATATCCTCACATATATTTTATAACTTGTAACCCATGGGTATAGGGTATAAACATATAATGCGATTTTTTTTAGTTAATACCCAATTGTAATGCTTTCACATGATTTTTTCTGTTCTCAAAACGTATCATCTTTCGTTTTCAATTTTTCGCCATTTTTTAATAAAATTTTGGTCGACAAAATTTACATTTTTCGAGTTCTTCTATAGAGTTTTCTTAAACCAGTAAAACTTCCAAACTATTGTAAGAAATGTTTATTTTAATTCAATTATCTTTTATTTGATATAACAATTGAGTTTATGGGTTTTATTAAACGCGAAATATTTACAAATATATGTGACCACCTTTTTGAAAGCTCAGTACAAAAGTTATTGCCCGAAATTTCGTAATCCTATCCGTAGAAAATTTTTTAATTCATATATTCAAATTCTGCGAGTCATTTCCAATAATACAAAAATAATGGAATTTACTGTGCAAACTTTTTTTCTCATTTTGTTGTGTAGTGTAATCAAGGAAATTATTAATGATTATCCGGAGCATAGTCCAAACTAAAATTAGTATAAATATGTATTCATGTAATTCAAAGAAAATATTTTTTAATATTAAAAAATAAAAACGTGATCGTCCCTATTTATATGACCACCACTCTGTATGTTTTTTTTTTTGTGTGAATCATTTGGTCAGGTATTTTGGTTATTTGGTTCCTTTTAAAATTTCAACGAAGAGATTTATCAATTTTGATAACAATTATCAAAAACAACTATCCAGGTTCAATTATTCTTAATACTTATGGTATTTGGTAAGCATGTTCATTTACAAGCAAAATTAGGATTAAATTTGAATCATGCAAGGGGCTTTGTGTCAAGCAACATGATATCACTTTACTTACGATTTTACTATTGGAACACAATGGCGCTCAAAGTCTGGTCAAATGCAGACACAACAATAATAAATAAAAAAAAAGAGATTAAAACAAAAAACTTCCGTTGCCACGTTTTTTAGTGACAGTGTTTTATATTTACTACGAGTAGAGCGTGCAATCGACCGGCCGACGGACATCTACAAAATACTATTTGCAAATGCAGCACAGCTGTTGCGGCGAATATCTTTACATGTACAGTGGAACAGAGCACTGCAATAAATCGTAAGAAATACTTAATTATTTCACACACATAAATCATTTGTTGCGACAACCAACTTTTTTGATCGTCCAGAGGGTTGTCAACACCTTCTAAGAAATGACTTAAAATTAAGAAAAACTAAACTAACTAAACAAAAAAAAGTATGTAATAAAATATTGATATAATTTTAAACAAGATGTACAAAATTGCATAAAACATTTTTTGATCAATTTATTAAATAAAAACCAGGGGTTGTACCCGATATGAATTACGGAACGGTAAAGGATAACGCTATTGGAGAAGTTTTGGTAATGGTATTGTTTTCGGTAACGGTATTTGATTTGAAAAAGTATTACCGGCATTATACCGGTAACAGCAACATTTTTTAGATATAATATTAAAGTGTTATTTTTTGAACTTTGTTTTCTTCATGGGTAACGGCGTAAACAATGAACAGCTAAACAACAGTTTTTAATTTATTTTAAAAAATAAAAATTTAAAAATATGAACAAAAATTTACTTTTAAAAATGTTGTTTGATTTTAAATGCATTATGGAATTTTGAATCATTAAGTTTGTCGTGTTCAAAGACACGGAGATATGACACTAAATCATCTGAACTTCACTATACTTTTTTATACATTACACTAAGAGTGAAAGTTTGGTACGCCGTTTTTAACACCCAGAAGGAAATCACGATTACAGACAAATTAGAAGAGCTAGATCAATGAAACTTCTAATTTAGATTACTTATATATCTACGCTGTACCAACAAGACCGACTTTAATGACCTCCGAACCGTTATATATATATATATATATATATATATATATATATATATATATATATATATATATATATATATATATATATATATATATATATATATATATATATATATATATATATATATATTTATATATATATATATATATATATATATATATATATATATATATATATATATATATATAGATATATATATAAATTATATATATCTATATATATATATATATGTATATATATATATATATATATATATATATATATATATATATATATATTATAGATATATATATATATTTCAACGGCGTAAACAATGAACAGCTAATACAACACTTTTTAATTTATTTTGAAAAATAAAAATTTTAAATATGAACAAATATTTCCTTTTAAATATGTTGTTTGATTTTAAATGCATTATGGAATTTTGAATCATTAAGTTTATCGTGTTCAAAGACACGGAGATATGACACTAAATCATCTGAACTTCACTATACATTTTTATACCCTACACTAAGAGTGAAAGTTTGGTACGCCGTTTTTAACACCCAGAAGGAAATCACGATTACAGACAAATTAGAAGAGCTAGATCAATGAAACTTCTAATTTAGATTATTTATATATCTACGCTGTACCAACAAGACCGACTTTAATGACATCCGAACCGTTATATATATATATATATATATATATATATATATATATATATATATATATATATATATATAAATCGGATTTTTTTGATTATTTTCAAAATTTGGGATGTCCACCGGATTTTTTTTCTTTTTGTTTAGTAGGATATAGTTCAATAATATACAAGCCACAATAGTATTAAAATAGTATTCAAATTGTTTATAATAATGAATCATTTTTTGTCCTTGGTCTAGTTGTACCACTGTGTGCTTGGCGATAGTGTGAGCGGCGAACCAAACTTAAGTGATCTTGGAGAGGGAATGCGATGAGATATGCTGTTGTAGTATTTGTTATAATGCCCTATAGTGAACTCGAAAAACAAAAATAAAACATAATTTAAAGATTGGTATAGAATATAAATCTTTAAATAGAACGTACAGAGATATTTAGGCACACTAACAGAAATTTTATGATAATCTTGCTGGAACTATCAGTTTAAATCAAAGTTGTAACCAATACGAATAATGGTATGGTAACGGATAACAATATTGGGGTAGTTTCGGTAACGGTATTGTTTTCGGTAACGGTATTTGATTTAAAAAGGTGTGGTATTACCGGTAATTTCCGGTAAGAGCAACATTTTTTAGATATCATTTTAAAGCGAAAATTTTTGAACTTGGTTTTCTTTATGGGTAACGGCGAAAAAAATAAACAATAAACTGCTTATAAAACTTTTTTTTTTTATTATTTTAAAAGATAAACATTAAAATAGATGAACAATTATTTACTTTTAAAATCGATTTTAAAAGCATTATCGAATTTAGCATGTTTGAATCAAGCCGACTTCTTAGTGGGTTTTTTAAATTTTACTCCTGAGAAAAGTCTTTTCACACTTACTTGAGTGGCAGGTACAACAAAAACTACTTTAAAAAGCACGAACAAGAGTGGTTTTATTTAGTGACTGTTTTGCCCACCATTCCAGATTATCTCGTGTTTTTGCCACTTGCTTTTCCTTGACAAAGGAATGCAGCTGTGAATGAATGGTGTCCGCGTATTTTCGATCGGCCATTGAATCATTAAGCTCATTAAGAATCATCCTACTACTAATTGTCTTTTTTTCTTTTACCTCTATCATAAACTCAACGTCATCAATTTACCATTAATCAAAAATGTAATCCAACTACTTTTATTGATTGTTTCTATTTTTAGAAACAATCAATCCGCCGATCAAACTACTATATTTTCATAGGGAGTTGCCAGATTATAATTTTTTGTATTTTTTCAGACTAAAATAAAAATGTTGGTATTTAAGATTCCAAAAAGTGAGCCATTTTCTTACCGGAAAATACCGTTTCATACCGGCATTTTACTGGAAACTTTTTATATCGGTAACGGAAAACGGTATGGTTCGAAGCCATCAATTCGATAACAGAACGGTATTGCATTTGAAACGGTATGAAACGGTTAACAGAAAAGGTGACGGTTACAATCCCTGGTTTAAATTTATGCATTTGTATTTGTTGCATGTTTGTCTCAAAAACGATCTGAGCATTTTGCTAGTACAATAATTTTTACTGATGTGATATTTATGGTAAACGGGCCATTCCACACCAAATAGATCAACATTTTTTTTTTGAGATTTTACCTTTTCGATTTCAATGAAATTTTGGCAACTGATAAAGAATATCGACATATTGACCAATTTTTTTTTATTTTTTTCGACCACTACTTCCAGAGATACAGTGCTTCAAAGTTACAAAAAATGGGCCAAAAATCTCTTTTGTATGGCTGTTCATATTTCAATATCTCTTAAAGTAGAAATGGTAGAAACTCCGTTGATGGCCCGTTTTAAAGCTAATAGAACAAGCTTTTAGAGCAATTGGGCTGTAACTTCTAAACTTGAACATGTGGCCCGAGGTCATTATCCTTGAACTTCAATATTAATGTTATTAAAGAGGTCACGGAGGAGCTGGTTTCGGCCTCGATAATAAAGTTTTTATCCATGAGAGTCTATCAACTGATGTTCGAAACATTCTACAAGAGGTTATACGGCTAAAGCGTCTTAACAAACTATTTAATGGTTTTTCTCGCCCTGGCGTTATATATGTGAAAGTTAATAAAAATGATGATGCGATTGCTGTCCACAGTGAATATGAAATTAATTCGCTGGCGACCATTTCTAATGTACAGTCTTAATAGTATGTATGTTTATTTATTTAGCTTATATTTACTTAACTATATTTACCATAAATTCTACCGTCCATCTATCTTTAAGAATATGTTAATTTATTTATTTTTTCTATGTAAAAATGTTTTTGTTTTAATTTACTAGTACTCGTTGATAATATTGTATCGTTTGTTATGTAATGCTTATTTTTATATTTCTGTTTTTATTGTGAAATAATATAAAATTTGTCCAGTGGCGTTAGTGAAAATCATAAAGTTTTAATTGATATTCTATGTAAGCAGCGTGTCTGTTGTGAATTTTAACGCAAGAAGTTTAAATTCTCTAAAATATGACTATATTAAATATGTGTTTGAAAAGTCTAGTGTTGACGTAATTTCTGAAACGTGGCTTAATAATGAAATATCGGTCAACTACTATCATTTTTCCAATTATAAGTTGTTTAGAAATGACAAGGTTAATAAAAATTGTGGTGGAGTATTGTAAATCGTATCTCAACTCTAGACTTTTTATTAAGTCAAATGGGACTAATATTGAATTCTTAAATGGTGAAATATCGGATAATAATAATACTTCAAATTTATTGATTTCTTGCGTTTACAATCCAAATAGATATTACAGCCTTGAACCTTTTTTCATCGACTTAAATAATGATGTTACAAATTTTGACTATTTATTATATTTGGTGATTATAATGTGAATTTTCTCTGTAATGGCAATGCTTCTAATAATTTTTATGACCAAGTAAATGCAGCTGGAATGACAATTATCAGTACTGAATCCCTTACACGTTTTGCTCCAAATGTTACTCCTAGTCTACTTGATGTTTTCATTTTGTCCGATATTTCCCTGTTGTTGCTTTTTGACCAAATTTCATTTATATCTGGCCATGACTTACTTTTTTGTACTTTAAATCAACGAAGGGCATTTGCATGCAGGCGTGCATTTGAGCTTTTTTGTGTTGTATACGTATACATAGAGCTTTCACAACGAAAGCGCGTCAGTGTCTGTTGAGTTGTCATGCGAGCAAGGTCGCACATCGCTGCTCAATTATTTGCTTTAGTTTTGCACACTATAAAAATATTTAATTGAGTATCGACTTCAAATTTTTTTTATTGTGTCTTTTTTTATAATTAACCTTTTTTCATTAAATTTTAAGTTAAATTTAAATAAAATGTTTTTAATTGAGTGGGACTACAAATATTTATTTACTGAGCATTTAAAAAAAAAGCAGAATGCTTAGTTTGTGGTCGTACGGTAGTTGTACAAAATTTTGTGTTGAGAGGCATTATAATGCGCGCCATTCACAATACAAAACAAACAACTCAAAGGAAATGATAGAATTGCTTTCAATATTAAAATAATCTTTTTTTTAGAAAAGATGAATGCATGCCAATTAAAGAAAATTGAAAATTTCAATGCATATATTTGTGGAATAACAAACAAAACACAAAAAAGCACACAAAATAAGTGTTTCAATGTTGCGACATAAAATATAAATAAAAAGCTTTTACATGAGCTTTCGCGCAACATTTTTTTCGGAATCTCGGTGTTTGTCAGAAGGATAGCTTTCAGTGTAATGTTGAATTAATATCTTAAATGATTTTTTTCTATCCAAAAACCCAATAATCAATAATAATAATTCTCAGTGTAGTGTCAGCCATATTGATAATCTTCATCATTTCTCTTTTACCAGTGTGGATGAGTATTATGTTTTGAGGTCTATAATGAAAATACCTATCAGATTTATTAAATTAATTTTGCAGTACATATTAAGTCCGTTGACATTAATAATAATAGTTTGGCGCTACAGTCCTGTATAGAACTTCGGCCGAGCTCTCTCGCCATTTTGAGCTGTGCGTGTTATATTTGGTACTCAAAGTGGTGGGACCTACAGTTTATTGCCGAATCCGAACGGCGGGTGAGAGCTTTTTCATAGGCAATGGTTTTACTCTCGTAGGTTTGCCATTTACTGCCGAGAGGTAGCGCGGTATAGAAAAATGTTTCTATGAAAAGATGTTGTTAGCCCCAGTCCAGGCTTGAACCGGGGGCCTTTCGGCTCGCAGTCCAACGCACTAACCACTGAGCTACCGCGGCTACAAGTCCGTTGACCCATATTATAAATCATTGCTTCACTACTTCGTGTTTTCCAAATTCGTGGAAAATAGCTACGGTAATACCGGTTGCTAAAATACCATCTGTTTCCTCGATGAAGGACTTCAGGCCCATCACTTATGCTGATGACGTCCAAATATATTTTTTTAAACCGCATAGGATTAGTTGATGATTTATGCTACAGATTTAACCTTATCGTGAACAGTTGGGAATATTTTTTGTTCCCAGGTAAATTTTTTAGGTATCATCAATCTCCCAGGAACAGCAATTCCTCCGGATTTTTTTTCGAAATTCGAATGCAGTTTTACAATATGGCCAGATTTTTTTTAATGGGTTTTTGGTTATCTTTATCATTTCAGATAATAAAGTTGTAAAATAATAGTTCAGATACAGATCTTTATTATTTGCAGTTACCTATAATTTTATGCACAAATTTCAAAATTGTTTAACTCAATAAAAGTTTAATTTGCAATTAGAACTGAACATCAGGCAACGCTAAATCAGCTGTTTTGCCAAATGTCAAACAGTGTTGTTGGATAAAATTGCGTTGTGTTGTGAAAATAAATATTTAAGTTAAAATTATGTCAAACTGCAATTAAAAGCATATAAAATGACTTTTAATTGTAGTATTTCATTTAAGAACACAAATGAAATTGCAATTAGTTGACAAGTTATAAAATTTAGGTTTCCAAATAAATTCCAAACTTTCTTGTACTGACCACGTCAATCAAGATATAAAAAAAGTTTACTATACACTACGGTGTCTACGCGTATCTGCCGAATTAACTCCAGTAGAAACTAAAAAACGACTAGTAAAACTATTAATAATGCCTATAATTACTTATTCCGAGCTTGTATATAGTACGCTTGATTCACATTCAACACATAAATTAAATGTTGCTTTTAATAATGTGACGCGATATGTTTTCGCCTTTTTCACATGTAAGGTTAGGGCATTTTAGGTTGTAACATTACAAACTATCTGGACGCGAGAAACTGCATATTTCTGCACAAGTTGTTATATTCCAAAACTCCATCATAATAATAATAATCGAGTTTTAGCTAATACAGCTAGCTTGCACTTTCACAGCAAAATACTGGAAAATATTTACCCACTAAATTAGTTGGGCTCGTGAACAACACATGCATTTGTTACATCATAGTTTAAATCTACATTTGAGTTGATTTTTTGACAGATTTATATTATACTGTGGACAATTATTAACTAAATTACACATTCGATTGAAGGGTGAAGCAGCTACATAATTAGTTCTACTATAAGGTACATAAAAAAGAACATCACGATGTCTGCTACTTCTACGATTATGGTTAAAACTAATATAGTTAAGAAGCTCGGGTGAATCAAGTCTACCGGTTATTAATTGATGTATGTAAATGATATCGGCAATCTGTCTGCGTTCGTCAAGAGTCTTTAAATTTAGTAGTTTCAGACGATCTACGTATGGAGGAAGATGTAAGTTATCCATCCAATTTAAACCCTTGAGAGCGAAACGTACGAAGTTTTTCTGTATCCTTTCGATTCGGTCATTATGTACCTTGTAGAAAGGAGACCATACTTGACTTGCATATTCTAATTGTGAACGAACCAGAGTGCAATATAGAGTCAAAGTTGTAAGGGGACTATTGAATTCTTTAGCCCATCGTTTGATAAAACCAAGTAATGATGAGGCTTTTTTACATATATTTTCAATATGTAAATTAAACGCCAAGATCTTTCACCACGTGCACCCGATTTATAATTTTCTCTTTTAGTGAATAGTTGTATTCTAGTTTATTTCTTTTGCGAGAAAATGTCATGGCTTGACACTTTTCTGGATTAAGAATCAAGTTATTCTTACAACACCACGTATCAAATGATTTTAAGTCGGACTGAAGTATATGAACGTCCTTATCGTCATTTATTGATTTATATATTTTCATATCATCGGCAAAAATTAATAAATGCGAGTACTTAATGTTGTATATCACATCATTAATAGCCAGTATAAATAACAGTGGACCAAGATGACTACCCTGGGGTACCCCAGATGTTGCAATAAATGGCGAAGATAAATTATTTCAGAATCGTATTTGATATGACCGATCAGATAAATAGGATCCTATCCACTTAACAAAGAATTCGGGAAATCCCAGTACCCTTAGTTTGAATAAAATTAAGTTATGAGGAAGTTTATCGAAAGCTTTACTGAAATCTGTGTAAATGCAGTCGACTTGTTTTCCTGATTCTATTGAACTTATTGCAAATGAAGTGAAGTCTAATAGATTAGATACTGTGGATCTTCCGGTTACAAATCCGTGCTGACGTGTGGTAATTACATCTCTACAGTGGATTTTAACTTGATCATATACAATACGTTCAAACAATTTCGGTATTGATGACAATTTAGCGATTGGCCTATAGTTATTTACATCATTTTTACACCCCTTTTTAAAAATTGGGCTTATAAATGAGTTTTTCCAAAATATTGGGAAATTACTTTCATTTATTGATTTATTAAATATGGAACAAAGTGGTTTACATAACGAAGTACCACATTTCTTTAAAACTGTTGCCGGGATACCGTCAGGTCCAGAACTAAAATCATCATCAATCGTCGAAATATATTGCAAAATCTGCTCCGGAGAAAATGATATAGAGACTAATGAAGTTTTAGGAGCAGAACGCGTAACTTATCATACCTTTATGATAAGTTACGTCTCAGCGTTTCAAATAGAATCATCTATTTTATGTTGCCTAAATTTAACTATCTTCAATCGCAAAGACTATTAATCAATTAGACTCGGGAATTCATTACCACTTAATATTTAAAAAAAATATAAACAGAACATGTAGCTTTAGGCATTACATATTAATACATTTTTCGGACAAGTAATCTAATAACATATTTAAGCTATTATTCATAAGTAACCAAACATCTAATTTCTCTTTCAATATGTTAAATTATAAGTAAATTTTTTGCATTATTCTTAACTTTTAAATTCTAACTAATTTTTATAAACTGACCTGTTATCTATGTTATCTATGTAATTTTGTTGTACTGTAAAAGAATCACTTCTTATAGTACTAATTAGGAATCTAAAAGATCTATATTTAGGTGATCAGAAACCCAGTTAGCTTTTTAATGAAATGCGAAATTTAAGCTGTGATAAAATAGCTGACGATGTCTCTCTCTGTGGTTTAGAAAACTTCCCAAAGAATGCGAACAAAATCTTCGAGGTTTAATTAAAATTACATCTTTGAACAAATTAATTGAAGTTGCTGATGGTATGTTAGATTGTCAAAAGTCAGAAATTTCTAAAATTACAAATACTTCAAGCGATGAAATCTCAGTTGTGAATTTTGGAAATATGTATTGAAAGAAAATTAGATTTGCTTATTGAAACCCTTCAAAAGAACACTCAAAAGAATTCCTCAAGATCACGGCAAAGCTCAGATTCAAGAAATACCTATCAAAGACAATCTTCTAGAAATCCCATATGTTTTTTCCATCGTCGTTATAAAGAAAATGCTCATAAGTGTGTTCATCCATGTAATTTCTCATCCAATAATTCAGTTTCGGAAAACTCCAACATCAGACACTAATGAGGACTAGTGATTTTGGTTACATATCAAAAAGTCGTCGATTGTTTATAAAAGATCCTTTGTCGAAATATAAATTCTTAATTGATTCTGGAGCTGATGGAACTAAAATCAATACATTTGGTTCAAAACTTCTACAATTACACACACAGAAATAAACTGTTAATAAACGACAATTACAGCGTGTCGATTCACATTTGTTATAAACGACAGGTTAAATGGTCGATTAAAAATATTTAACGAAAGAAATATCAAAGATAGCTTTGCGTTTATTAACAAACATTAGTTGACAACATAATTTTTTATTTTGTATGAACATTTTTGAAAATCAATACGCATTTTAAACAGTCAAAATTTCAATTACAAACAACTGGAAATCTGTGTCTTAATCACATCCACTGATTATCAACGGGCCAACGGAAAGATATATGTGAAAGAAATGTGCAGCCTCTCGAAAAGATTTAAGTCTTTGGACAGGAATTATTATCCTTCTTGACCAGCGACATGCATCAAAGACGGTTTACCACATCTAGCCTATAGTGTTCCTTATTAGACATCTGCATAAATTGTTTTGAAGTTTCCTCTGCAAATATACACTACTGCACTCTACAGTTTTGAATTCATTGAGCAAATGACAATCGACAGTATTATGGTGAAGTCTCTCTGAGCGACTTCACTTCACTTCAGTATTTGCTTCATTGGTGTCAAGCACTGCCAAAACATCAAGCCATTCAAAACATTCAATGTTTTGAAAAACACAACAAACGACAACACTGTCGCTGAACATGCAACGAATACAGTAGGTGCAGCGAATGAGCGCAATGAGTAACGAGTGAGAAAACGAACATTGAAAACAACAACAAATCTATCGATCGTTCGACGGCAGTAATATTGTTGTTGGTACTTATGTGTTAATAAAAAATACAACAAACATTATTTAAAAAAAAAATTGTAAAAAAAAAGTTGTACGACAAAAACAACGCTTTGGTCGAAAAGCAATATATCAAAAAAAAAAATTAATTAAGTAATGAAAAAAATGTTTTTCGATAAATAAAAAACTTAATATAAAATATTATGTGATTTTCTTATACCATATACCATTTCTTATACCATTTTTTTTTCTATATTTCAAATGAAAATTCCTTACTCTAGTAAGAATGATAAATAAAAAAAAATGAAAAATGCACTAAGTACTCGGTGTCATAAGCAGTTCATTTCAGTATTTGAATGTTTATAGCACATCATCATAGACCTATTCACTTCAGTTTTGTTTTGACAGTACTTGGTTCTTTGTTGTTGTGACCAAGACATTCATTTGATTTTCAAGCATAGAGTTGACGACAGTAAATGTTTTGAAACGAAATGAATATCTTGAAGTAGGTTTCAAATGGACTTGTGCAGATGTTTATTCCTTATGATGCTGTTGTAGATCAGTTATACTTTGTAACCGGCCACTTGTGTTCTGCATTTGTTAATATTGGCCAACACTTCGAGCAGCGCTTCTTCAATGGCGCAGTGTTTTGATAATGGGCGCAACGGCCCCATCCCACTTTTATCCACAAATTTCACATTTTCTTAACTCAATAAAAGTTTAATTTGCAATTAGAACTGAACATCAGGCAACGCTAAATCAGCTGTTTTGCCAAATGTCAAACAGTGTTGTTGGATAAAATTGCGTTGTGTTGTGAAAATAAATATTGAAGTTAAAATTATGTTAAACTGCAATTAAAAGTATATAAAATGACTCTTAATTGTAGTTTTTCATTTAAGAAAATGTTGTGATTAGACTGTGTTCATTTTTCAAGAGTTAAAAAAAATTAAGATATTCCCCAGCCGGTGAAGTTTTTGCAGTTGTTAAATATATCTGTAATTTTTTTGTGCAGAAATATGTGAATAACTTTTATTTAAATAATTTTGGTGCTATCCATAGATATTTGTTAACATATTATAAATAAAAATATAGTTAATTAAAGTGTGTTTTGTTTTTAATTAATTATTTTTCCCGATGAAAAAGTGGCGGAATTTTTTCGGCGAAACAGGGGTAATTTTTCCTCCAAAATGTTGTTCATGATACGTAGTTTTTTTAGAGAAACATTTTTTCCCTTTTCGAATATTGTTCACGATACCCATTTTCCACCAAGGGCAAAAATTCCCTGAGGAAATTTATTCACGATAAGGCTGAATATTTAAAATATTATCTTAAAACAGTTAATAAAAAAACTATTCAAATAGTCTCTGTATTTTTACTATAATCTTGAGAAAGTTAAAAAAAAATAGCATTGGTATATCGAAAGTTGATATTGTAGGAACGACAACATAAACTGTCGAATCAAAAGTAGCAACTGTTACTTGCATGTTTGACATTTATGCTAAACGACACTTTCTACTGTCGATTTAACACTTTTTTTAACAGTAACTTAGTGCGGGCTCCATTTCAGCACTGAAAACTGTCGAAATAGAACACAAAACAACAGTTTATTTCTGTGTGTGTAGGCTTAAATCTTAAGAAAACATTCTTGTGGACATTTATTATAGCTGATGTAGATATTCCTATAATTGAAAATGATTTTATTAAACAATTTTGACTACTTATTAATACTAAAAACAAATTACTTATTGACCCAAGCACTAACATATCTTCAGGAGAAGTTTTAAAACAGTGTTCAGTTACATCAATACGGACAGTAAGCTGCAAAGATGAATACCACTCAATATTAAAATTACCAATATTGAACATCAAATAATGACAAATCGCCACCCAATTAGCTGTAAAGTTCGTCGGCTGGATATCTTAAAACTACAAGAAGAAAAAGATGAATTTGATCATCTACTTCAACTCGGTATGATACGCAAATCGGAAAGTCCATGGACAAGTGCATTACACATGGTACCAACATCAAACGGAACATAGCGCGCATGTGGTGATTATAGACGTTTAAACAATCAAACAGTTTCCGATAAATATCCAATTTCAAACATCAGAGATTTTCAAACTATTTTACATGGTAAGCGATTTTTTTCAAAAATTGATTTAGTAAAGTTGAAACTATTCTCAAATTTAAAACCTAAAGATGTGACTGAATTACGAAGATTTCTCGGTATGTACAATTATCGTTCATCAATTCCTTTCGTTGCAAAACTGCAAGCTCCTTTGAACGACTTTCAAAAAGGCAATCCCAAAAAATAGCAAATTTTAGTTTGGTAAGATATTCAAAATAATGAATTTGTGAATTTAAAGAACGCTTTATTTAGCAAATGCTACTCTACTATCACATCCATCTAGTACAACACCTCTTTCGTTATATGTTGAAGCATCAGATACTTGCATAGGCGTTGTTTTACAACAGGAGGAGAAAAATTGTCAGATACAACAACCGTTAGTTAACACAACCACAAACAAAGTAAAGTGCGTAGATAGAGAATTGCTTACTATTTACGAAAATATCAAAAATTTTCGTTATGACTCTTTTATTCTTTTAATAAGATAATTGAATCTTGTACACCGAGACAATACCGATATCTGGATTTTATCAGTAAATTTTCAAACACTATCTCTCATATTTCTGGTTTTCAAATGTAGTAGCTGATGCGCTATCAAGAATTTCTTCAATTAAATTGCCAGTAAGTGTTTCTGCAGAAGAATTATTTAAATATCAAGATTCTGATTTGGAACTAAAATCACAAATATCAAATTTCACCGTTCTAAATTTAATCAAGACTAAAGTTCCAAATTCAAACGTTTCAATTTTTTGTGATCACTCTCATGGACATATTAGACCGTATATACCTAAATTATTACGCAAAAGAATTTACGATGAATTACACAGCTTATCCCATCCAGGAATGAGAGCTTCTACTAAACTCGTAGCTGATCGATTTGTTTGGTCAGGAATGAATAAGGATTTGAAAATATGGATAAAAGCATGTTTAAAATGTCAAAAATCTTAAATTTGCAAACACTGTAAATCTCCTCTTGGCAAATTCGACAATCCAAGTGAACGTATTGAGCACATAAAGATTGACATCGTTGGACCTCTTTCAATATCTCATTACATGTATCGATAGGTTTACAAGATGGCCCGAAGTTATGTTATTAAGAATATTAAAGCAGATACTGTGGCGAAATCCTTCTACGAGAATTGGATTTGCAGATTTGGCGTTCCACTTAAAATTACTACGGATCACGGTAAACAAAGTGAATTATTTAACAAACTATCAAAATTTCTTGGAATAAGCCATTTACGAACAACTCTCTACCATCCATGCTCAAATGGAATGATAGAAAGGTTTCATAGGACTCAAAAAACTTCAATTAAATGCTATGAAACGAATAATTGGACAGAAGCAATACCAACAATTTTACTCGAACTAAGATCAACTCTGAAAGAAGATATTGGATTTTGTAGTTCTGAGTATACCCATTCGTTTATCGGGCGAATTTTTCAACAAATCAACTACACGACTTTCCTATTTGGATTTTATGAATGAATTTAGAGAAAAATTTAATCAAATTTGGCACATCACATCACTATCACAGCAATCATAAATCGTTTATTAATCAAGACTTAAAAAATTCAACACACGTATACGTTCGACTTGGTCACAACACTGAAACCACCATATACAGGACCTTTCTTAATTTTAAAAAAATGTTTCAAATACTTTACAGTTCTCATAAATAACAAATCTAAAAATATTTCAATCGACAGACTAAAACCAGCTTTTATTGAAAATAATAAATCGCTTATTAGAAAAGTTCATTTCAATTAATTTTAATAAAATTACTCAAACGGGGGGTAATGTGGATGTTTCCACGATTTTAACATTGTTAAATATTTTGTTAAATACTTTGTCAAATACTTTGTTAAACACTTTGTTAAACACTTTGTTAAATACTTTGTTTATGTTTAAATTTGATTTTCAAAAATATGTTTTTAGATTTTTGTACAACAAAAAATAAAATATAAATATGAATTTGAACTTCAAAAGATCCGAAACGTTTTATTTATATTAAAATAATATACGGATCCCTAAATAGTTTTTACATTTTTCGAAAAATGGTATATATCTCAAAAACTAGAGACAATTTGATAAAAATGACGTCATTTTAGAAATCAGAGTTACAAATACATTAAAAAAGTATTGTAAATTTTCTGTTAAAAAAATATATTTTTTTTTTCAACACAAAACTAAATAAAAATTTAATAAATTATTTTTTAATATATGATGTGATTTTTTTTCAGAATATTAAAAAGGTTCCATTCTAAGGACATCAATTTTGAAGTGCAAGTATAATGGCCATGGACCTTGTGTTCATGATTAGAAGTTACAACTCAATTGCTCTAAATGCTTGTTCTATTAGCTTTAAAATGGGCCATCTACTTTAAGAGATATTGAAATATGAACAGCCATACATGAGTTACCCAAATTTCATTGAAATTGAAGATGGTGAGTTCCAACCGCTGGAATGGCCCAAACATCTTTATTTGCTTAGTGTACTTATAATTTGATGACATCAGTGATACGCTAATATTTTAAATAAGCTTTTTGTAGGATGTATGTCTGAAGAACACGCAATCAAAATAAAACATGCATTTAATTCACGAAAAAGTTATGTCGATTTTCATGGCACTTCAGTTGTTGCCATATTCTAGCAGTTGTTGCACTAGAGTGGTTTTTAGACAATTTAAACTCGTTAGTTGGTAGGTCTGATTAAAGTTGAATTACTTATTTATTTTTGGTTGAATTTTGATTAAATTTTGAAATCTTGAACATAATTCACTACAAATTACAATGAAAGATTTGATCCGACCATAAATAATTTAATCGCCGATTTTTACATATACTTTTCTTAGATAGTTCACACCCATTTTCGCCATCTTGCTACAAATTTAAAATGTGACAATAACATTCTTAAAATTCCAATAAACATAATTAACATAACAAGAAACTTAACACGTGGTATACTTTATTGTAATTAAATTTTTAAGTCATTAAATGTACGTTTTGATATTTATTTGCGTACCATAAAAATATATATTGGTACTATATGATACATAAAGACGAATACATGTAAAATAATTAATATATAAATTTATTTTTTTTATTAACGTTTTTACTGCTAAGTATATCAATACGCCTGGGAGGATTATAAGAAATATATCGTCGGTGATACTGCAAAACCTGCTAACTGCATGTGAAAATTACGCCTAATTTTGTGTTATACCCTAGTAGAAATTTGGTTAGGGCCATGCTCATGAACTGATCATGTCATTATTTGAGATTATCGGGTTATGACAAGGCCCAAACGAGGTACAAATCCTGGGCACGATGTCTGTTGTGAATTAGTTCACACATTTTTCTTTTCCTTATGGATATTCACTATTCACACAATTTTGGATGTTGCTGTACATATGTTGAGCGCATCATGTGTTTAGCATGTGTACTCATGTTGTACAGCAACATGTTCATAGCATTGTTCCAACGCTTCACGCTGGCAACAATGATAATAATTTGGCAAAGCGGTAAAGCTTTGTTTAGGTCACACCTCTTGCAAGTTAGCTTACACAGTTAACAGAGGCTTGCAATACAATTTTTCATTGCATGATTAAGGGGCTATGTTAAAATAAGCAAAGCAGAAGTTCTCCAACAATCATACTATTTAGCAATTGGTGTCAGCCAAAAACAGCAAGTCGGACTTTCTTCAAGTCACGTACACCAAAATTGAGTGAAAGTGAAAACTCACTAAAACATAGTTAAAATAGAATTTAATAAAAGCTTGCAACGAAGGTAATGTTAATACCTTTCGTTGCAATTTAAAAGATTGTAGTTTAATTAACCTCAAGTGGAGGTAGTGTTAAATAAAAAGTAACATTAAAATTTAAAAGTAAATATAAAAGTATAAAGTTATTTCAACAGTGGAAAACATTAGCAAACGACTTTTCAACATTTGGCGCAGCCGGCACGTCGGTACCAACCTCTCAAGGACCGAGAGTGGAAAGAAGGACGAAGGAAGGAGAACGAGAACGAAAAGTAACCAAAATGGTAAGTGGTTAAAATTTTAATTATTTGTTTTTGAATTTAAAACGAGTTGGGAAAGTTCGGTCACATGGGGCGGATTTTTATAGTCGGCCCGACTATGGAATACCCTACACTTTTGGTGGAGATATTAATGTGGGATATTTAATTGCATACCTTAATTTTAAAGTTTTTAATTATGCTGAACCTCCCCACATTCAGGATATTATTCATATATCAGAAATTTACGTCTTATATCACCATAAATTAAAAAATGTATATAAAAGTATAAACAACTAAAAAAAAATTGAAAAATATATTTGGGCGGACCACGCCAGTTACGTCTCAGCCAAAATAGTTTCCCACACTACGGTGTATAATGGTGTCTCATCGCAGTTGATAAGGGTTTCCCACAAACTGCGATGCAGGTGTCAAAATACACTGTAAATTGGATATCTATCTTTTTGTCTGTGACTTAACGCTCTCCTCAAAAAATGATGATGTGAACATTTATTATTATATTTATAAACTAGATTGTAAGTCTGTAATTAGCAAGTAAGTCAGTCTTAAGATCAACACTGAACCATAAGGTTCATTCAATAAATATGTTCAAAAACATTTAACTGGCGCAGTCGGAGTGGAAATAATTCCGAAGAATTATTTAAAAAACGGAGTGGAAATATTTCCGAAGAATTATTTAAAATACGAAATACGTACAATAAAATTTAATAAAATTTAATAAAATTAAATGAAGTGAACATTAATTTAATAAATAAGTAAAAACTAAATTAATAAGTGAAAAAATAACTCTCAAATCAATATATACAAACTAACATAAAATTTCAATAAAAACATTTTTTATGTCAAAAAGACAAACCAATTTTGATCATAACAGAAATTTTCAAGAGGTCGAAATGACAGAAGAATTGAATAAAAGAGCAATTCAGCTCGAAGCTGTTGTGCAAAAACAAGAGCAACTTCTACTACGGCAGCAACAAAAGATTCAACAACAGGAGCAACTGTTGCTACAACATCAACAGCAAGCAGCAGAACAACTAGTTCGGGACCACCAACAGCAAACGCAACAAAATGAATTACTGGCTTTAAGTTCAAAAGATGTTTTAAACCAATTTAGAAGCTTAAAACCTTTCTACAAGGGTCAAAATTTTTTTGCATTCGTTCGATCAGTTGAGTTCACTGCAAACTTATGTAGAGGGAACCCAACTCTCCACAAATACGCTATGGAAATAATTATAAACGAAAAAATTATGGGAGAAGCGGCAAACTACATACAAGAGCTGGGGGAAAACGCAACGTGGGAGGATGTAAAGGCCAAGCTCAAACAACATCTCCAACCAAACAGGACATATGCTGAAATATATAATTTTTGTAGAAATATTAAAGTAAGTAGTTTAAGAGAATTATTTCATATAGTACAAAATTGTAAAATAGATATAAATGAAATTTATTTGTACGACGATAAAAAGCCACATATTTATAGTCCAGAAATAGTCGATAGGGACTTAGTAATGTTAGAGAAAATCGACGGGCAAATTCGAGCCCACATAAACCAGGAAGGATCGCTTAGCGATATAATAAGAAAATATACCCAATTAAGGTTATTAGATGACAATAGAACTATAGATATTAGACATAAAAAATTAGCTAACAATAATAAACAAAATAATGGTAATAACTTCGGACAAAACAGAGATAATAAGAAAAATTATAATCCAAATCAACAAAATAATGATAACAACAACTCTGGACAATACAGATATAATAACAGAAACTAAAATCAAAATAAACAAAATAACGGTAACAACAACTCTGGACAATACAGATATAATAACAGAAACTATAATCAAAATCAACATAATAACAGTAATAATAACTCTGGACAATACGAACATAATAACAGAAATTATAATCAAAATCTACAAAATAACGGTAACAACAACTCTGAACAATACAGACATAATAACAGCAACTATAATCAATACCAACAAAATAGTGATACTAATAATACAAGACAACACCGATTTAATAGTAATAATTCTAATCAATACAGACATTTGCAACATAATGATGAAGCAATGGAAATAGGTAACATCCAAGAAGACGTAAATTTTTTAATAGCGCCTCCAATACAATATTACCCATAGTTATACTTACTTTTGACAGTCAAATTATTAAATGTCTGATTGATACGGGTTCAGATACTAGTATCATTAAACCATTTGTTCTTAACAACTTAACAGCAAATACTTTACCAAAACCGCTTTGGTTCAAAACAATTAATGGTTTAAATAAAATAACAACTGAAATAACAACATCAATACCCAGAGAATTTCAAATCTCGGGAACCTTCTCTTGGAAGGTAGTTGAATTTTCAAGTCAGAGATACGACGCCATTATTGGCACAAATTTTCTGGTTCCCCTTAATGCTAAGGTTGACCTAAACAATGGGTATCTGATCGTCAATCAACAAAAAATTTTATTTCAAAATAATAGATATCCATACAGTTTAAATGAAATTTGAACAATAGATTTTTGTGACTTAAGCAGAATAAATCTAGACCATCTGAACTTCGAAGAGAAACAAGCAATAAATAAGATCATAAATCAATACAGTAATTTATTTTATAAAGAAAGAGATAAACTTACAGCCACTAAGGAGATTCAACATGAAATAATCACATCAAATGACAATCCACTATATTCCAAAATTTACCGTTATCCTCAAGTTCATGAAAAGGAAATTGAGAAGCAGATTGCAGAAATGTTAAATCAGGGAATTATTACGCACAGTAATTCTCCATATAATAGCCCACTATGGATTGTAAAAAAAAAACTTGATAATACATTGCAACAAAAATGGCGAGTGGTTATTGATTATCGGAAGTTGAATGAGATCACAATGAACGACAAATTCCCAATTCCGAATATTGATGGAATTTTGGACAAATTTGGTAAAGTTCAGTATTTTAGCACAATTGACCTTGCTAAAGGTTTCCATCAAATTGTTGTCAAAGAAGAAGACCGTAAGAAAACAGCTTTTTCAACCCCATTTGGTCATTACAAATTTTTCCGTATGCCTTTCGGATTGAAGAATGCTCCATCAACCTTTCAAAGACTGATGAATTTTGTTTTGAAAGACCTGATTAATAAAGTTTGCGTAGTCTATTTAGATGACATTCTAATATTCAGCACTTCTTTGCAGGAACATGTAATTAATTTAAAAAAAGTATTTGAAAAATTAGAAAGTGCTGGGCTTAAAATACAGATTGATAAATGTAATTTCTTAAGAAAAGAGACTGAATTTTTGGGTTACATTCTTACTTCAGAAGGAGTAAAACCTAATCCAAAGAAAATTCAGAGCATTCAATTATTAAAATTACCTACCACTCAAAAACAGATTAAATCATTTTTGGGAGTAACAGGATTCTATAGAAAATTTATCAAAAATTACTCTAAAATAGCAGGTCCAATGCAAATTATCTTAAGAAAAACGTTAAAATTAATACTAATGATCCAAACTATATTGCAGCATTTGAAAAACTCAAGGATATTCTAACTAATCCGCCTATTCTTAGATATCCAAATTTTAATAAAAAATTTCAATTATATACTGATGCTAGTAATGCTGCGCTTGGTGCAGTTTTATGCCAGGACGGACATCCAATTTGTTTTGCGTCAAGAACATTAAATGTTCATGAACAAAATTATTCCACTATTGAAAAGGAACTCCTTGCAATAGTATGGGCAACTAAATATTATCGCCCCTATCTTTATGGACAACAATTTGAAATACTTACTGACCATGAACCTCTAAAATGGTTATATGCTAAAAATTCCGGAAAAGATATTAATCCTCGATTACAACGATGGTTAATTTCACTTGGCGAATATAATATAAAAATTGAATACCTTAAAGGAAAACAAAATAAAATTGCTGACTTTATAAGCAGAATTAACGACAATACTAATGAAATAAATGTTATGGATTCCGAAAATTTGGGAATTCCATTAAATAACTTATTTAACGAAAATGTTCAAAATATAAACACTAGAGATTATGAAGATTATGAATCTGAAAATTCTTTAGCAGTTCAAACAATTCATTCCCAGGAGGAAAATTTAAATGATCATTTTTCCATTCTAAATACGGTTGTAAACCGATTCAAAACACAAATAATTTTAAAACAAAATAAGGAAATAGAGTACATAAATATTTTTAAAAATAAAAGAATATTTATTGATCAACAAGACCTTGTTACTAATAATGTAGTTAATATTGTCCGAAGACATATAACAAAAGGCAAAATAGGCATTTATTCTGAAGTAAATGATCACGAATATAATATCTTACAGAAAAGACTAATTCATATTTTTTCAAACAATAAAAATTTATCATTTGTTAAATGTAGTTTATTTGCTAAAGATATAGAAGATGAGAAAACTTTAGCTAAACAAATTTCTTTATTCCATAAAAATGAAACTGGACATTCAGGTATTATTGCAACTTATGAGGGCATCAAACACAAAATTTATCACCCAAAATTAAAAATAAAAATTCATGAGATAATTAATAATTGCGATATTTGTACTTGCGCAAAATACGATCGAAACCCTATAAAGAATAAATTTTATTTAACAGAAACACCTTCTACAACTAATGAAATCATCCATGTAGATACTTACGTAAACAATAAACAAAACTTTATAATTTTTATAGATAAATTCTCTAAACACGCAATAAGCTTTCCATTAAAAGATAAGAATAACCAAATAATTGTCCAAAAAATACGAAAATTTTTAGCAATTAAAGGAATAATAAAAAAAATTGTTTTTGATAATGAATTTAATTCTAGAAACGTATTAGATTTTTTAGAACAAGAACATATAGAATACCACATTACAAAACCGAATAGCCACACAGGAAATTCTGATATTGAAAGATTAAACAATACTTTAACAGAAAGAATTAGAAGCTTGAATTTAGAAGAAAAATTACCAACTAAAACCCAAATGCTAAAAGCAATTAGATTCTACAATAATAGCCATCACTCAACAATAAAGGCTACACCAATCGAAGTGCAAAATAAAACAGTTGACCACAAAGTAATAAAAGAAAGGTTTGAAAAATCAAAATTAAGTATGCCAAACAAAATGAAAATAGAGAAGATTATCAAGAAGCAAGAGAAGAGGGATTCATTAAAAATTACGCCAATTTAAGACATAAGGAGCAACCTAAATATAGAAAATATTCACTAGAAAATGTCCACACAGTAAATATTAAAAAACCTTTTAAATTTTCAGGGTCTCTTAACAATAATATTAATAATGATGGTCCTACCATGTCAAACAACGTTACAAGTCAACCCAATACATGAAGAAGCTGGATATATACAAGTAAAGATTGGACAAGTCGAAATAACGAATCAAACCACCACTGTCTTGCATATTATCGACATTAATGATATAATGAAAATACTATTAACAATTGAAGCTAATATTGACCATATAGATATCGACAATAAAAATATGATTAGAACAGAAATAGAAATTATTAAATCCAAAATAAAATCAATTACTCCAAATGGATATAGGAAAAAGAGAGGTTTAGTTAATTTTGTAGGTTCCGCTCATAAATGGATTTTTGGTATCATGGACGACAATGACAGAGTAGAAATTTTAGACCATTTAGATACGATAGATCAAAACAACCATAATGCTATAAACACACTTAACAAGCAAATAGTCATTAATACAAATTTTAACGCATCTCTCACAGTAATTAAAAATGCAGTGGAGGAAGATAGAAAAAAAATAACAGAATCATTAGAAGAAATAAAAAAAATTAATAGTGGATTGCTGCGACAATTGTTGTATTTAGATCAGATGCAAAAATTAAGATACTTAGAAACTAAAGTAAATCAAATACAAGATACTGTTGCTTCCGCAAAACATCAGATATTTCACCCAATTATATTAAGAGCAGAAGAGATTGAAATGTACCAAATAAATTTCTTTAAACTAAAATTAATTAAAGTTGGAATATTAAAATATAAAGATAATATGTTAATAATAGCAATTAAGATTCCACGTAATTTTCTACAATTAGATTTAAAAATAATAATGCCTTTACCTAATACAAATTACATAGAAATAGAAGAAACCAAAGAGAAAATAATTCAAATTGAAGATAAAATGTATACATATAAAGAGGACACATTGTTAAGTGATCTTAAAATAAGCAATAACTGTATATGAAATAATAATTGTAAACATAGATACAATAATAAAACTACGATCGAAAATGTAGATAATGGAGTACTTCTAATTAAGAATGCTCATAAAATAAAAATGTTACAAAATTGTGATGACAGAAAAATAGTTCTGTCCAAAAATAATTTTATTACCTTTTCTAATTGTGAAATAAAACTATATGATAAAGTTTTTTATAATCAATAAGACACCATAGAGGATAAATATTTCTATCCAAGTGATGGATTTATTAATAGCACAATAAAAAGTATCTCTTTTAATAATTTTTCTTTTAACAATATTGATAATATTGATATAACCGAAGAATTAAAATTTCACAAGAACATTTCTTATGGATTAAATATAACAACCATAATATTTTTCTTGATAGGAATTACGGTTATATTAGTTTATATGAATAAATCAAAAAACAAAAAAAAAATTGTAACTTCAATAACAAAAGAAGAAAATGAATCAATACCATTAAAAGATATTCTAACGAAATACAATGAAAACAATTAAAAAAAAAAAAAATAATTTATATGAGATCCAGGAGTATCTCAAGATAAATGGGGGAGAAGTTACGCCTCAGACAAAATAGTTTCCCACACTACGGTGTATAATGGAGTCTCATCGCAGTTGATAAGGGTTTCCCACAAACTGCGATGCAGGTGTCAAAATACACTGTAAATTGGATATCTATCTTTTTGTGTGTGACTTAACGCTCTCCTCAAAAAATGATGATGTGAACATTTATTATTATATTTATAAACTAGATTGTAAGTCTGTAATTAGCAAGTAAGTCAGTCTTAAGATCAACACTGAACCATAAGGTTCATTCAATAAATATGTTCAAAAACATTTAACTCGCCTAAAATTTTGAAAGGCTAATATTTCATAGATTTGATTTTAATAAGTTACGAATCAAATTTCCACTATGAAAACCCGGGAAATAATGAAAAAAAATAGTGGGCGGATCACGCCCATTTTTGGACTACATATTCTTAGGTGAATTCTAATAATACGTTTTAATATAATATATTTTATAACTATACCTTGAATACTTTTCGAGTTATTAGTTCCGAAAGAGTTATATAAAAGTGACTTGTATGGGAGGTGGGCGTGTCCGTTGACCGATTTGGCTCATTTTCAAACTCAGTTCCTACTTTTGGCTAAAATATATTGAGACGAAATTTCATTCTGATCAGTATTTCTCAAGTTATTCTGTATTCGGACAGCAAGACAGCAAGTCGGACAGACAGACAGACAGACAGACAGACGGACATGGCTAAACGGACTCGGGTAGTGATGATCAAGAATATATATACTTTTCCATACCGGACACGCCTCCTAAGGGGCGTTACAATATATGCACAAAGTTAATATACCCTGTACCTCATAGGTGTAGGGTATAAAAAGAGAGCTTTGAAAACTAGAATTAAATTATATTTTGTTTTTTTTTTTTGTTATAGAGATAGGGAGAGTTTTTTAAAGTTATAAAAAAAAAATTTTAAACATCCTAAATAATCTAAAAATATAAAAATTAAATATATAAAAGAAAATGCACACTTCGAATCCGAACTCCGGACCCTCTAGTGCAGGCATGTCAAACTCATTTGGCATCACGGGTCGCGTTGGCAACTCAAAAGAGGAGGCGGGCCGCAATTGAGTACCATCCAAGAAAAAAATCACAAATTTTTTACATTTGGTTCTTCTGTTGTAAAATAAAATATAATATTAAGATGATAAAATTTTCCATTGATCCTCATTAAAAGAGCCGCAGGCGATTTTTATACCCTACACTAAGAGTGAAAGGGTATATTCAGTTTGGTACGCCGTTTGTAACACCCAGAAGGAAGCATCTCCGGTATGGAAAAGTATATATATTCTTGATCAGCATGACCTCCTGAGTCGATTTAGCGATGCCCGTCTGTCTGTTCGTTTGTCCGTCTGTCTGTCTGTCTGTCCGTCTGTCTGTCCGTCTGTCTGTCTGTTGAAACCCCTTCTACTTTGAAAATTGAAGAACTAGATAAATGAAACGTATAACTTAGATTACTAATATACCTACGCTGTATGTGCGAAAATTGGCGAGATCGGTCCATTGTGACCTATGATCCGACCACTTATGTTCAAATACCTCATATAAAATGTACATATAAAGATCAATTTTTATCTATACGTGCTTAGGTAAACTTTTTTGGTCAAATATATATTGATATCATGCTCAAATACATGATAATAATGTTTTCCGGCGAAAAGACTTGTGGTTCACAAAAAAAAATCGAAATTCGGTACACCTACCCATTTGTAAATATGGGTATCAAATGAATGGAAATTCTTCAGCGATTGAATGTTTGTAGTTATTTTCAGGATTCGTATACCCTGGTGACCTATATATCACTTTGAATGGTAACCACACATATGTGTAGGATATTTATAGTCGGCTTAGTCCGTCTATAATTTTGATAATCCTAACTATCATAATTACACCTTCTTTAAAATTTCCCACCTTCCCAACTGGTTTTTTGCTATTTTTGTCTGTTTGAAATATATCGAAAAAAAGTTCGAACTTCTTTGATCCTGCCAAAAATGTTGTCTGGAGTATATTTCTAACACTAGAGACAATATTATAAAACAGATCTAACAATCATCCAAAATTGTTGCTACTTTTTATGTCCGCAAAATCGTACGATATCGAATTAGTTCTTGTACCAATATCAAAGGCCAAATCGTACTAAAACTGCAAAAATAGTTCAAAGCGACATATCGCCGTTTGTTTTTTCGAAACGATAATAAAAACGATTCTTGATTAATATTGCATCAAATAGTTCAAATATATAGAGATATATTTCAAAAACATTGCGATGTGGAAAATCTTTAAATATCCTAACATAAAATTTTGCTGTACGAAAATTACGAAATTTTAAAAATTAGCAACGAGATCGGATTTTTGTTATCCAAGTTAGTTCGAGAAAACTTCGAGGCATAAATGACTTCTTGCCAAATTTTTTAGGTTTTTGTTACGAATAATACCTAAACATATTGTAAAAGTTTGTTTTTAAAATATCGTATATAATTTTGATATTTATATAAATTTGAAAATGGCTCCTTTTTATGCACAATTTATTTAAATTGTATTGATTCGATGTTCGGATTTAAGAGTTATGACGAAGTTTGTTTCACTATCCTTAACACGAGGTTTGCAGTATTCTACGGTCGAGTTTTTTTTTTCTACAACCACAAAAAGTAATTATTGGTTTTTTTTTGAAACTTAGGACCACTGTATCTCTAGAGAGGGTGAGTCTTGAACTCTGGTAGATTTGGTGTGGAATGTCTCTAATACAAAAAGTTTTAGTTACTAAAAAGCCTTGTTAAAATGAATCCAATTCCAATTTGTACAATGCAAGACTCTTGTCTGCAAATTTTTGATTCTTGTTTTATTCTGATTTGCGCCTTTATTTGATACTGGATCTGATTCCGAAAATGGATTTGTTAAATACTGTCCAGTTTTTAAGATTTTTAAGTTTTAATTATTTTTCTCTCCTTTTATTTTTAATAGTCGAACCAAAAACAATAATGTAATTTTCTCTTCGGTGTTAGATGTACAAAACAATGCGCTACCATATATTTTTAATAAATGCCGGTGAAATATAGCCAAGGGAAATTTAAAACTTTACCTTACATTTAAAATTTTATGAATGTAAAACAATATTATTTACTTGATGAAAAAAGGTAAACATTATTGTTATGCCATTTGTGCTACGTCATTTATAATATTTAAAATAAAAATGAGGAAAATAAATTAAGACTCTATATTTAAAACTCATCAATTTCTTATTATTAAATTTTGGAAAATACAAAAATATTGATTTTTTTTAAATAAATTAATAAGTTTTTAACAAAGATTAGTAATGTAATTTAATATCATTTTAACGCCTGAAAATAAAGTATTTTAAAAAATTTTCAATTCTTAAAAATATATTTTTTTATATTATTTAAAAAGTCTTCGCGGGCCGCGTGTTTGACATGCCTGCTCTTGTGTATAATAAAATAATTCATACTATTAGTATGCAAATTATAATTTTTATTAAATATAAAACGATAACACTATAAAATCAAACAAATATTTATATTCAAAACGTATCAGTTTTTCGCAGCACTGATTGCTGTTGATAAAGAGAATTCATTTTTATATCAAATTGAATGAAAAATTAAATGCGATAAAAAAAAAACTCAATATATTTTCCGGATGTGTTTTCAGAAATAACATTTGGAAATATTCAAGAAATTTTAATATATTATAATATTCTAAAAAATAAATTTACACTTGACATTTCTCTTAAACGTCTTCTGTACTATGAAAATAATTACATAGTAACAGCGATTACATTAATTTTAATTTAAACGAAGGATTGAAACCGTAACCCTAACCGAAACCTTTATACACAAATCAGAAATAAACGGTTTCGGTTTTATACCGGTTTAAAACTGTTTTTAAAAAAGCATAAAAAGAAACAGGAAAACATATTTTATTTTATATAGAAGATCTTAAGTACAAGGCATGTTTAAATGGCATTTAATAAAATTTTGAGTTCCAAAAATATTTTTTTTTGTTGTACAAAAATTGACATGTTGTTTTTTGAGAAACATTGTTTCCAAATAACAGTCTTTGGTCTAAAATTTGTTTTTTCATTAATTTGTGTAGCGGTGAATCGAATTAACAACAAAACACCAGCAACTCCAAGCACAATTTTTTTGTTAAAAAATGATTAAATTTTGAATGATATTATTTTTTTTATTTATTGTATTAGTATTAGTATTGAATAATTTTTAAATTTTTTTAAAGGATCTATTGAATGATTTTGTCAAAACACCTAAATTTTAGACATGTATTAAGGATACTTATAATAAGGTAACAAAAAAACAATGGTGATACAAGAAAAAATTAGTAACTAATATGGAAAATAAAGTGCAAGTTCGAACATTTCAAGTCGAACAGGCAGTTATTTATTTGCAGATATTGCAGTTCACTGAATTCTTGAAATTTAATTTCTTTGGTTTTATGGATGGAAATTGCACATAATTTTTCTTATTTTCATGAAGTTTAAGAACATTTACCGATGTATTCTTCTTGCTTTTATTTAAGGTTCGCTTCTCGGCTCTCCTCTGCAATTCAGATCATATCTCAGGTGAAGTCAAAATGTTACTTTTCATTGGTCACGAGTTAATTTTTTTCTTTTCGAAATCAATTCAATTATTAATATAACACAATTTCTTCACAAAATAACAACAAACATTGTTAAATTACGTTTCCCACTTTACCCCAATATAACAATTTGAACATAACTTAGCACAATATAAACAATGTTAAATTATTTGAAAATTATGGAAAAAAAGAAATTTTATACAAAAACCGAAATCAAAACCGAAACCGTAACTTGGAACCGGTATACCGAAACCGTTTCGTAATAAAAACCTAAAACCTTAACCGAAACCTTAACCGAAACCGAAACGCGGAAAAAACAGAAATCGAAACCCTTATTCGTTTAGGTTTCAATCCTTGATTTAAACATATTTTTATTAAAAATCAAAATTTTACAAATTGTCTGAAAAGAAAAAGGACAATATAATAATTGAAAAACGCTGAGATTCCAAACTACGGACCCTCCAGTGTATAACATATAAAAACTAAATGATGTTATTAAATTTTAAAGCGTGTAAACACAGCACTGATTTCTGTTATGATTTTGAAAATAACAAAAAAAAATGTTTACAATATTGAGTAACCCAATATACACATAATTTTTTTTCTCCCGATAATTCAAGGAATATTCTTTGGAAAAATAAAATTATTTTTATTTTTCCAATGTTATGGAAAACCGATTTGAAAAAAAAAATACTTCAATTTAAATTTGGAAAAAAATATTGTTTATAGTTACACTTCATGAATGCCAAAATTTACTTCGTTGTTGTTTGGGTAACATTTTTGTTTCGTTGGAATTTTCAATTACAACTGATGAATTTTTTTTTTTTTAATTAAAAGATAAAGATAACGTTTTAAATTGATTGAAATTATTTAATGGCAGATGCTAATAAATTAAATGCGTATATTCAAAAGCAATCTAGCGAATTGGACAGATTTGTTGAAAAATTGTGGTCGCAATTTGTACCAACAATACTAAATAAAGATAAAACAGCATTATTAAAAGATAATATATCTAGAATTCTGCATTTATCTGAATTAGAGGAGGCAGATAAAATAGTAGAAGAGTTATTAAATTTCCAGAATTAAAAAATTAAATCGGTTTTAGCAGAAAATGGTGAATTAGAAAGATTAGTTGACGGGTTGAGAAAACGTTTAAATGATTATTGTTTACAACGTACAGCAGAGTTAGAAAAATCAGCTAATATAGAAGAGGAAAACATAAAGTTAAGAAATTTATTGAAAGAAAAGAATATTTCTGAGGAATCAATAAATAATTCTGTAGACGCCTGGCAAGGGAGGAGGACGCGACGTTGGAGGAAGCGCGTATTAGATATTTGAACGAGGAGGTTAAGACAGCGCACGAGACATCCTTATACCACAAGGATACCATGGAGAGTGACGACATCACAACACAGGGCAACATGGGATTAAGCGAAGTCGCGAAATTCTTTAAAAATGCGGTGCCATATTTTGCAGGTGCAGACTCATCATCGCTGAGAACGGGTCTTCACCGTTTTATTGAAGGATGTGAAGTGGTGAGGGCAGACCTGAAGCCTGAACAAATGACGGAGTTTATTAAAGGCGTTACGGTTCGTTTACAGGGAGATGCTTTTGACTTAGTAAGTTCAAAGGAGTTTGACACAATAGATGTTAATACAGTCTGTTAAGAAATACGTACTTGGAATGTAGGTCAGTAGATGCCATTCAATATGACATTAGAAAGGTATCTAAGTATCCGGGGGAAAATATTTGATCTTTTTCGAGGCGTTTGTTTAACATGCAGTCGGCAGCATTAATCACGATTAAATGTAAATATAATGATACGAAAGACGACGTGTTTGTTAATGAATTGAATAATTTAGTTAAAAGCTCATTTAAGTTAGAACTTCGGGATTACACTTTGCGAACGCTCATGTTATTTATTATTATTGCTTCGGGGTAATGCACTGCGACCTGAATAGATCTATTGTACCCCGCTTGATACCATGACTGAAGCCATTCTCAGCTGTGGCATCTCCCTATATTATTTATAGGAGGTTCTGGTTTAAATAGTTCTATAGGATGTCCGTCAAGCCTATCTCAATTAAAAACCTGATTATATGGTTAGGGTTCATCTTTCTAATATCGTTTGGACTTGGTTGTCGATTCCCAAGTATTTGCGTTCTTGTTTCTAAAATGTGTTCTGGATCTTCATCGTCTTCTAGACAGAATATACATGTACTGTCCGTTTGTATACCCATCCTAGTCAGATTTTTACGAAGCCGACAATGACCTGTACGAAGTCCTGTTAGAATTCTCAGGTTTTTCTTCGATATATTCTTTAAATCTTCTTAAGTCATAGGACCCAATGAATTTTTTTGATTGACACATTTTAGCCTGCCCCAACCATAGTTCTTCTCTGATGTTAAATAGTTATTCTCGTAATAACTTTTTTTACAACACTGTCACCGAAAAATAATCGGGACCTATTAGCTTTGTGACGGCTCTTTTCCATGCAAGTTTGTCAGCTTCTTCATTGCCTTCTATTCCCCTGTGGCCAGGGACCCAGAGTATGGTGACACTATTATTCATACCTAGTTTATTTATTTTACCTAGACATTCCCATACTAGTTCTGAATTGATCTCGTAAAATAATAATGCCATTATGGCTGCCTGGCAGTCCGACAGGATTGCTATATTTTTATTGCTATAATTTCCATTAAGATTGAACTGGATGCATCTATCTATAGCGTATATTTCCGCTTGAAAGATACTGGTGTATTGTCCCATGGCTTCGAAGTATTTGTTTCTAGGCTCATATACTCCTGCTCAGGTTCCTTCATCTGTTAATGATCCATCCGTGTACCACGTGATCATATTCTTGTGTATATTATAAGTATCATATATGTTTTTCATATCTTTTTGTTACTGCGTTTCGTCTTGAAGTTTTTACGAAGTTGAATCTCTTCGTTTTAAGGTCTATTAGAGTTGGTAGCGTGGGAAACAGTCGGGTCAGAAGACACTCCTTCCCGGGCTCCATACGTCCTACATTCCAATACCTTCGTTTGCTATGCGGTGGAGTGCTCCTCTTGCCATTCCCTGCATGAACAGGTGTAATGGTGCAAAGTCAAGGATTACTTCCATTGCCGTGGGACATGTTCTCATGGCTCCTATTATACAAGAACAAGCTAGCCGTTGAACTTTCTCTAGAGATTTCTGTGTTGTCCGAAGACCTAGCCCATTTGCCCATACCACTATTCCATACATAATAATTGGTCGGACCATCATTGTATACATACATGTTCATGTTGAGCAGTAGGCAAACAACACTGGAGAAATTGGTGGAAGAGGCAGAGGAGTCCCCACTAAACTGGGGACCCTTAGCAAATAGTGTAGTAAGGCCAGTAGTTGTAGAAGTTCCAAAGAGAACACTACAACAAAATAAAACAGCGAATATTATTAACGCAGAAAATGAAGAACAAAAAGTAAAGATACATATTAATGAAGATCTTCCAACAAAAACATATAATGAACTAAATAATAATAATAAAACACAACTTGACGCGAAAAATAAATAGAATATAGGAATTAAGGAAATTTAAAATAAACAAATTATAGATAAAGCAAAAAAAGTAAAGAAAAAAAAACCAATTAAATCGGAAGTTAAAAATATTGAAATCAAGAATAATAAAATCAAAAGTAAATCGAATAAAAAGAATCGTGTAATTAAGGGCCCTGCAAATTTGGGAATTTTAGATCAAACGTATGGCAAGACTGTGGATACATTCCGTATAGGGGGCGAGTATAATTTGCAATGATGTAATTTCAATATTTCTTTTTATTATTAGCGCTATGTGCGTTTTATCGTCAGAAATGTATAATAAATTCACGATTTGTAAAATTAAATTGTCTTCAATTACTAATAATTTTAAATTTATGTCTAAGAAAATGAAATTAGCTTCACAATTACGCATACATCGTAAAATATTTAACCGGCATGGAGAGTGTTTCAAAATATCGCTATACGAGTGATGTGTTCATTGAAGTACCTTGCAAGGCAGCAAAAAATGGAAAACTTACTCTGTTAGTGGATTCTGGTGCTGAGGCCAGCCTGATTAAGGAAAATAGGATGCCACATTTGCCGAATTTTAATAAAAATATTCGGAAAGATCTGAGTGGTGCTTTTGGTGGATGCGTTAGAACCTTAAGCTTCACTAAGATTCAGCACACAAACATAGAAAACCTGAGTTTAACGCTACCCGTTGTGTCACTTGAAGAAGGGGTACCAGCAGATGGAATAGTCGGGCGTGACAATCTCTGGAACAGATCTATAATAAATGCGTTAAATAAAAAAATTACATTTTTTGATGAAGACAAAAATCACCTTGTTAAATTTCCATTAAAATCATTGCAAGACATAGAAAATATTAATTTTAATCAACCAGTCAGGGTACAGCCCAGAACGATCATGGTTGTATCACTGCCGTTAAAAACAAGAATTCCTATAGTTTTGTTGCACAAACACGAAATTCAGCCAGGAGAATATTTGCCAGAGAGTTTAACAAGTGTTAGAAGAAATAGACTATATGCATCAATTTTAAATGCCACCGATAATGAGCTGACCATTGATAGCAATTTAAAGTCACAATTTTCAAATTTTAACAAGGCGAGTTCTACAATAAATACAATAAACTCGGTTAATATAAAAAATAGAATTGATAGATTATTAGGGAATGTAAAGATCGATGAATCATTGAATAAAGAAGAAGTTGCATCTTTGCAAAATATTTGCTTGTCATATCACGAGGTCTTTCATTTGGAAGGGGATGAATTAACATTCACTCCGATATTAAAACATGAAATACCCACACAATGGAATCAGCCACCAATAAATCAGAAACAGTATAAATTTCCTCATATGCATAGAAATGAGATTAATAGACAAGTATCAAAGATGTTAGACGATGGAATTATTTCACCAAGCATGTCGCCTTGGAATTCCCCATTATTATTGGTACCTAAAAAGGGCGATAAAGATGGCAATAAGAAATGGAGACTGGTTATAGATTTCCGAAAATTAAATGAGTCACCATCAAACAGGTATTTCCTATACCACGAATAGATGAGATTTTAAACCAGTTAGGTCATAGTCGGTATTTTTCAACACTAGATTTAGCCAGTAGTTACCATCAGGTTCTAGTTGAAGATAGTGACAAAGAAAAAACTGCTTTCAGTACAGGTCTTGGTCATTTCGAATTTAACAGAATGCCATTCGGTTTAACGGGGGCACCTGCCACTTTTCAAAGGATAATGAACCACATACTAACAGGTTTACAGGGTATTGACTGTTTCGTTTATTGAGATGACATAGTGGTTTATGGAAATAATTTAGCAGAACACGAGCATAGGCTATGCAAAGTTTTGCAAAAGCTGAGAGAACATAATTTGAAATTAAATACAGAGAAATATCAGTTTTTGCGACGCGAGGTTATAGAGTGTGTAAAGTGTGTAGTGTTGTATATCAGAAATACTTTTTCTTTTAGTTTGAAAAATCTGCACATCGCCAGTAAGCACAATATCATATTCATATTAATCATAATAATGTAACACCAAAAATGCTTACTGTTATGCATGCATTCGTATTTTTCTCATACACTTATTTGATACACTTACTCTTATACACATATGATGACAACAACAAATGTATTGGTTGTAATGTGAGCCTCATCAGGTAGCACCTGCATGCGGCGTACAGGGAACTAAAGCACATAGAAGTTTTTCTCACGATCACCCCAATACGAATTGATTATTTCACAATATGATGACACTCATATCTGGTGTTTGTAAATATTGGTGCGACCGAGGTGATGAGTAGAGGTTAAGAATATATTTTAAGTTGGATAAGATTTTAACTGCCTTAGAGTGCAGACGTGTTTCTTTTATAAGTTAAACAATAATGTTAATATTAAAATAGAACTTTCAATTAAATAAAAGTATGTCTTGGAAGAAAAGACTTGTTTGAATTATTTCGGTTAATAAAAATGGAACTTCAACGTTGGACATTCTCTGGTAGGACATCATGGGTAATTATAAATGGAACGTTGCGACATTTGGCCTCACGCCTAAGCAACGGACATTATAATTACAACATTTGGCGCAGCCGGTTTTCGAACCAAACATCAAATCCCAGGGGACAGGATGGACTGGATGGAGATTAGAAGTATATGAAATAAATATATTGGACAAGGGAAAATATATTTTTTAGGAGTCGTGAATATTGTGAAAAACAGTGAAAGAAAATGTGCGAAAAGAAAATAATTTTTGGAATTTGTGATATAAAACAAAAGAAACATTTGAGAATATTGAAATCATGATATTAGACATTTGAAAAACAGGCAATTGAACATTTTAAATAAATGATAAAATTTTTAAAAAATTTCATAATATTGTGAAATTAAATTAACTTTAAATAAAACTGTGAAATTAAAATGTTGAATAATTTAAGAATTTTGATACAGCAATGTTTTCATAGCGTTGTGAAATTAATTAAATAACAAATTGGAGAATTTTAACAAAATTAAATTACATAGAAAAAATCAGTATTCAGTTATAAAATGATGAGATGTTTTTAGAAAAAAAATAATTGTATATATATCAAAATGAGCTAAATAAAACAGTATTAAATTTAACAGAAAAATTAAATCAACTATTAAGCAATCTACTGTTTAAACAAAAGATATACATAGCTTTGCAGAAAATAAAATATAGTATACCAATTTTAATTTAATTTTCAATTTTCATCCTTTAACATACAAATATATAACGGGTTTTCATTAATATATTTTTTTTGTTGTGTTCTAAATAAATATAAATTAATAAACTTGAAAATGTTTCACATTAAATATAAAAATAATAAATGCAATCTATATATATATAAAGAAAGTAATTAATGTTTAATTACATAAATCAATAAAAAACCGATAATTAAAATGGGTACAGAAAATGTATTTAAACGCGTACATAACGTTGTTCCTTACTTTTCTGGGGCAGAATCTCCATTACTAGAAACTGAATTATATAAATTTATTGAAGGCTGTGAAACAGCAAAGCTTAAAATTAAAGAATCAGATTATGAGGAATTTATTAAATGCGTTAAGTTACATTTGCAGGGAGATGCTTATAAATTGGTTAGGATAAAACATTTTCAAAAAATAGAAGAATTATACGAGTTGCTAAAAAATACATACTTAAATGATATTTCTTTAGATGCAGTACTAGAAAAGATTAAAAAAGTTTTTCAAAATAGTAAAGAGAGTTTGAGAGCGTTTGGAAGACGATTAGACGAATTGCAATCCATGGCATTAGAAATTGCAAGTAAAAAATACCGTAAAAAGATAGGTAATGATGACGTATTCAGATTGGAATTACAGAAGTCAGTATTGATCTCTTTTAAAGTAGGTGTGAAGGATCCAACAACAAAAGTTGTATTATTAAGTAGTAAGTCAGACACATTAGATGCATTATTGGAAGACGCATTAAATGTTGAAGCTATTATGCAACTAAGACCAAAGTTAAATGAATACGAATGTAATGTTGAAGCAGAACATAATTCAGAAATAATTAAGCAAAGAGAAAATCCAGAAAAGAATGATAAATCAACCTATGTAAGGAATGTTCCAACATGTTCATTCTGTATGAAATTAGGACATACTAGGGACGATTGTATTAGTAGGAAAAATGAGCCTTTCTGCTACGAATGTGGAACTTATGGCCATGAAGCTAATTGGAAATGTGCAAATACTAATATGAAAAATTCTAAAATACAGTTAGGTAATAATGATATTAAAAATAATAATCGCAAAGAAAATAAAACAAGTAATATGAAATGCTTATGGTGTGATAGACAAGGGCATAAAATAGATAAGTGTTATGCGAAAACAAAATTTGAATCAGTCACAAATAATAATCATAATCAGGGAAACTAAGAGGGGCTCAGTCAAGGCCAATAAACTGGGGACCCCAAAAGAAAAGTAATATAGGGCCAAATGAGTTAGGAATTGTAGATCAGACGTCGAAAGAGACTGTGGTCAAATTTACTACCCCATTAAACTTTCAAAAACTGAAGGTAAACAATGAATTAAAATATGAATTAAATGCAAAAGAAAATTGCATAATACACAATTGGAATGGAGATTGTTCGAATTTATCTAATATAAGTGATGTTTTCATTTCAGTACCTTGCGAGGCAGCTAAAAATGGAAGACTTATTTTATTAGTAGACTCAGGAGCAGATGCCAGTTTAGTAAAAGAAAGTGCGATGACAAATTTTCCAGGTTTTAACAAAAATATTCAAAAGGATTTGAATGGGGCTTTTGGTGGTTATGTTAGGACATTAGGAACCACCAAGGTCCAACACGGGAGCATAGGGTGCTTAAGTTTAATGCTACACGTAGTGTCACTTGAACAAGGAGTACCAGCAGACGGAATAATCGGACGTGACAATTTATGGAATCGATCTATAATAAATGCGATAGATAAAACGATAACGTTCTTTGATATAGATAAAAATCATATTATAAAACTACCAATGAAAACACAGACAGAAATACAAAACATTTTTTACAACCAACATATTAAAATTCAAGCGAGAACCGCGAAAATAGTATCATTACCTTTAAAAACAAAAATTCCAATCGTATTAATACATAAGCAAGAAATTTCTCCAGGTGTATATTTAGGCGAAAGCCTATCAAATGTTAGCAAGAATAGAGTTTATGTTTCAATATTAAATGCTACAGAAAAAGAAATTCTAATAGACAACAAATTTAAACCAAAGTTTTCGAATTTTAATCAGTATAAAGAATCGTATACAAAAAATTCTACAATAAATAGCGTAAATTCAGTAAATATAACAAATAGAATTAACAGATTGTTAAGGGAAATTAAAATTGACGAAACTTTAAATAAAGACGAAATTACATCTTTACAAAATTTGTGTATTTCTTATCATGACGTTTTTCACTTAGATGGCGATGAATTAACATACACGCCAGCGCTTAAACATGAAATAACTACACAATGGAACCAACCACCAATTAATCAGAAACAATATAAACTTCCACATACACATAGGGAAGAAATTAATAGACAAGTAGTAAAAATGTTAGATGACGGCATTATATCTCCAAGCACCTCACCTTGGAATTCACCGTTATTGTTAGTACCAAAAAAGAGCAATAAGGACGGTAGCAAGAAATGGAGACTAGTAATAGATTTTCGTAAACTAAATGATGTAACAATAAAACAAGTATTTCCGATTCCTCGTATAGACGAGATATTAGATCAGCTAGGGCATTGTAGATACTTTTCAACATTGGATTTAGCAAGTGGTTATCATCAGGTCTTAGTAGATGAAAGAGATAAAGAAAAAACTGCTTTCAGTACGGGACTTGGACATTTTGAATTTAATGGAATGCCATTTGGTTTAACAGGTGCACCGGCCACTTTTTAAAGAATAATGAACCACATATTAACAGGTTTACAGGGTATCGATTGTTTTGTGTATCTTGATGACATAGTTGTATATGGAAAAAATTTAAGCGAAATTGAGCATAGATTAAGTAATGTATTACAGAAATTAAGGGAACATAATTTAAAATTAAATACCGAAAAATGTCAGTTTTTGCGTCGCGAAGTTGTATATTTAGGACATAAATGTTCGGAACTAGGTGCGCTGCCAGACCCCTCTAAGGTCGAATGCGTGAAAAATATTCCGGTGCCAAGAAATAGAAAAGAAGTACAAGCATTTTTGGGATTAATTAATTATTACAGAAAATTCATAGGCAATATGGCCAAAATATCATTACCAATTAATAATTTACTTAGAAACGACGTTAAATTTACATGGACAGACGATTGTCAAAATTCATTTATTAAATTAAAAGAATCAATAATTTCATCACCAATTCTCGCATATCCAGATTTTACGAAAACTTTTTTACTTACAACTGATGCAAGCAATGAAGCAATAGGCGCGGTACTGTCGCAAGGCGAAGTTGGAAGCGATAGACCAGTCGCATTTGCGAGTAGGGCATTAAATGGGGCCGAAAAACGATACTCCACCATTGAAAAAGTTACCACAATTACACTAAATCACACACGCTTCAACAAATGAACACAATTTCTTAAACAATTTTGAAGAAGACGAATATTAAAAACGATAAGAACCAAGAATATACGTATTCGAATATTGTTACAACAAGTGAAATATAATAGTACAACAACGTCAAACTAACAAAACAACAACATCTACGTATAAATAAAAATTACAATTACTGAAGATGACAATTCCGCTAGAAAAACTATCGAACAAGAAAATTTCTCAAAACATTTAAAGAAGACAAATCCGTATTAATATTCAGAAATATAAAATTACAAAATTATCAATTTTAGTATCTGCTCTCAACAAAGTACGATTTAATTTGGCTGAAAAACAACGCAACATAGAAGACATCAAATTTTAAAAGCTAAGAAAATCAAGACGCAAGATGAAAACAATGTTTGTTGAAACAGTGGCAGAAACAAATAAAGTGCAGCTACAGTCAACGCAATCGCAGCAACCACCAACCGAAGAGTGGCAGCAGCAATTAACGCTAAAAACATCGGGATCAGGTTATGTTTGTATTTAATTTCCTTTTATAATTCAGATGTTTAGATTAAAGGCGGGCTAATGCAGCCATATAATTAGAAAATTGGGCCAATACCATTTTTTTTTAAATTTAAAATCATTAAATTTGAAATTATTTATCTCCACTAGGTAATATACAATTGTTTATTTTTAAAAATAAAATAATCTACACTATAAGAATTTTATCAAGATATTAACAATGTAAAAGAAAAAACTATTATTATTTAATTAATAATAATTTTTTCTTAAAATAAGGGGGGAAGAATGTTGTATATCAGAAATACTTTTTCTTTTAGTTTGAAAAATCTGCACATCGCCAGTAAGCACAATATCATATTCATATTAATCATAATAATGTAACACCAAAAATGCTTACTGTTATGCATGCATTCGTATTTTTCTCATACACTTATTTGATACACTTACTCTTATACACATATGATGACAACAACAAATGTATTGGTTGTAATGTGAGCCTCATCAGGTAGCACCTGCATGCGGCGTACAGGGAACTAAAGCACATAGAAGTTTTTCTCACGATCACCCCAATACGAATTGATTATTTCACAATATGATGACACTCATATCTGGTGTTTGTAAATATTGGTGCGACCGAGGTGATGAGTAGAGGTTAAGAATATATTATAAGTTGGATAAGATTTTAACTGCCTTAGAGTGCAGACGTGTTTCTTTTATAAGTTAAACAATAATGTTAATATTAAAATAGAACTTTCAATTAAATAAAAGTATTTCTTGGAAGAAAAGACTTGTTTGAATTATTTCGGTTAATAAAAACGGAACTTCAACGTTGGACATTCTCTGGTAGGACATCATGGGTAATTATAAATGGAACGTTGCGACATTTGGCCTCACGCCTAAGCAACGGACATTTTAATTACAACAGTAGAGTGTGTAAAAAATATTCCAGTTCCGAAAAATAGGAAGGAAGTTCAAGCATTTTTCGGCTTAATTAATTATTACAGAAAATTTATAGGAGGTATGGCGAAGTTGTCATTACCGAAAAACTGTTTGCTTAAAAATGACGCTAAGTTCATATGGAATGATAATTGTCAGAATTCGTTTTTAAAACTTAAAGAGGCAATTATGTCACCACCCAGCGTATCCGGATTTTAACGAACCCTTTTTGCTCACGACAGACGCCAGTAACGAAACAATTGGCGCGGTTCATTCGCAAGGTGAAGTTGGAAGCGACCGTCCGATCGCGTTTGCCAGTAGGTCTCTTAACGATGCGGAAACACGCTACTCTACTATAGAGAGAGAATTTTTGGCAATTGTATGGGCAACAAAAAATGTTAGGGCATATCTTTTGGGAAGGTCATTTAAAATTTTTACAGATCATCAGCCCCTAAAAGGTATTGCAAACTTAAAAGATCAGACATCCCGCCTTGCGCGTTTCCGACATAAGTTGTCAGAATACGATTTTGAAATGATTTACAAACCAGGTAAAAAGAATTTGAACGCGGATGCTTTAAGCAGAATACCATATTTACAACCCGATATTACAGCAGTACAAACACGTTCTAAAACTACACAAAATAAATTAGATCAACAAATTACAAAAACAAAGCCCCAAATTAGTACACCGGTCGTAGATGAAACAATTACAGATGCAAATAACGAAACAAATTCTGCACACTTATTAACTGATCCGGAAGAAATTAAAACGGTAATAAAAGATTTTCATGATTCCGCATTAGGAGGCCATCAGGGTGCAGTAAAAACATATTTTAGAATCAGAAGACAATTTAAGTGGAAAGGTATGCAGAAACAAATAAAAGATTACGTAAAAAATTGTTCAAAATGCCAAGTAAATAAAAGTTTTAGGCTTACAAAAATGCCAATGGTCCTAACTGATACGCCAGTGAGACCATTTGATAAAGTATACATGGATCTTGTAGGAATTTTACCAGAAACTATCTCTGGAAATAAATATATATTAACATTTCAAGATTATTTTTCAAAACATATGTGTTGCGTAGCTATACCGGACGCAGAAGCAAGCACTGTAGCGAAAGCATTTTACGACGAAATCATTACGCGCTTAAATATTCCAAAAGTATTAGTTACCGACAATGGTTCAAATTTCGTCTCTAAATTGTTTTCAGATACATGTAAATTGTTAGGAATTAAAAAGTTACATATTACGCCATATCATCCACAAGCTAATGGATCTTTGGAAAGAAGCCATCGACCATTAGCAGAATATTTGCGAAGTTTTGCAAAAGAAGATGGGTCAAACTGGGACCAATGGTTAAATTCGGCAATGCACGTGCACAATAATACAGTACATATGTCAACAGGGCAAACCCCTTTCCGTACTTTATATGGGTTTGATTTTGATATGCCCACTAATCTAAAACGTAAATGTTCACCAGTTTATAATACTGATGATTACAACAAATTATTAAATATAAAATATTATTAAAAAATCAAAATAGAAAGAATAAATTTTCTCCCATATGGGTAGGACCCTATGAGGTACTTTCGGTAGTAAGTCCTGTAACGACAATGATTTCCATCAAAGGAAAAGGGAAAAAATTCCATAACAACCTATTAAAAGCATATAATTTTGAAGTTTTACACAATTAAATAAATAAATGTAAAGAAATAAATAACTGAACCAATAGTTCATGATGATCATAAATCGTAATCATGTTAGAATGAAATGCATACTATTGCAAACAACAATATAAGGTAAAGAAATGCCGCGTTAATAATAATTTTTTTTTAGGAATATGTTTTTAAATCTTAATCAAATAAATAAGTGCATGAGGGAATAGCTACGTATTAATTTTAAAAGGTTACTAGCATTAAATCATGTATTAAAAAATTTGTAATGAATAAAGGAATAAAGTGATTTACAAGATTATATTAGATAATTATTAAGCAAAGATTTCAGTACGAATTAGCAAAAGAAATAAAATATACATTGCCACTATATTTGAGATAGATCAGCACCTCAATTTCATTGTCAAGGGCATTGTCAATCGAAACAAATGAAAGAAAGATCGTTGTACTTGAAATTCAGATAGACGTAAGCGGAGCACAAACTGAAGGGGAGCACAGATATAAGTGAGGAGCTTAGGTATAGTTATAAGTGATAAAATGCAATTCAGCGTTTTGCATGAACCACTGCACTATTGGACTGAAAATGAAACGAGATACGTTAATGCAGAGACAAAAACAAACAAACTCGCAAACGTTTTAACCAAAATCATTTAACGGTCATAAAAAATATATATATGTACGTATTGAATGTACCAAAGTTGTTATGCAAAAGAAAGATTGAAAATACTGTCATATATCAAGCATATTTAAATTAATAAATTAGTGCATGAATAAATAGCTAAGTATTTTTGAAAATGACTAGCATTGAGTCATGTGATAATGAAATATTATGGAAAAATTAAAGATTTCTAAAGTACATGTACATTTTATTAAATGTAATAAATTAAATGTTCAATATAAACATACAATGAAGATATTAAATTTGAATATTCTATATAAATTAAAAATGATGTTAAATTAAATTAAGTATGAAGTTATAGTAAACAAGTAATACGTATTTTAATAATAATCCTGATTCTGCAAATGTACTCCAACCACGACGAATCACAAAGAAGTAAAACATGCACGAAGAAGAACAACAAGCAAACCACCAAACAATAAAAATTAACGTTAAATACAATATGCTAAAATTTTAATTGCCAAAGAAGGTCGTTTAATTTTGTTGGGAAAAGGTCTGAAATGGTAATGTAATGAAGTACAAAAGAATAATGATAAAACGACATGTAAGAGTTATGGCGCGGACGACAACAATCAATACATGTTTAATTAAGAGAAAGGAGCTACCCTATGGATATGGATGTAGAAGTTTGACAAATCAGCAAAGAAAGTTGGAACTATTTTATCATAATAATGCAACAACATTTTACATCTTATATATACTAAATAAAAGATGACAATTTTATCGCTCAAAAAACACGCTAACATTATGTAAATAAGTTGAAGCTATTCCATATACACTTATTTAGCTGTCAATGCGAACCTGATTACAAAAATAAATTTAACAAATCAACAAAGTTACCACAATTACACTAAATCACACACGCTTCAACAAATGAACACAATTTCTTAAACAATTTTGAAGAAGACGAATATTAAAAACGATAAGAACCAAGAATATACGTATTCGAATATTGTTACAACAAGTGAAATATAATAGTACAACAACGTCAAACTAACAAAACAACAACATCTACGTATAAATAAAAATTACAATTACTGAAGATGACAATTCCGCTAGAAAAACTATCGAACAAGAAAATTTCTCAAAACATTTAAAGAAGACAAATCCGTATTAATATTCAGAAATATAAAATTACAAAATTATCAATTTTAGTATCTGCTCTCAACAAAGTACGATTTAATTTGGCTGAAAAACAACGCAACATAGAAGACATCAAATTTTAAAAGCTAAGAAAATCAAGACGCAAGATGAAAACAATGTTTGTTGAAACAGTGGCAGAAACAAATAAAGTGCAGCTACAGTCAACGCAATCGCAGCAACCACCAACCGAAGAGTGGCAGCAGCAATTAACGCTAAAAACATCGGGATCAGGTTATGTTTGTATTTAATTTCCTTTTATAATTCAGATGTTTAGATTAAAGGCGGGCTAATGCAGCCATATAATTAGAAAATTGGGCCAATACCATTTTTTTTTAAATTTAAAATCATTAAATTTGAAATTATTTATCTCCACTAGGTAATATACAATTGTTTATTTTTAAAAATAAAATAATCTACACTATAAGAATTTTATCAAGATATTAACAATGTAAAAGAAAAAACTATTATTATTTAATTAATAATAATTTTTTCTTAAAATAAGGGGGGAAGAATGTTGTATATCAGAAATACTTTTTCTTTTAGTTTGAAAAATCTGCACATCGCCAGTAAGCACAATATCATATTCATATTAATCATAATAATGTAACACCAAAAATGCTTACTGTTATGCATGCATTCGTATTTTTCTCATACACTTATTTGATACACTTACTCTTATACACATATGATGACAACAACAAATGTATTGGTTGTAATGTGAGCCTCATCAGGTAGCACCTGCATGCGGCGTACAGGGAACTAAAGCACATAGAAGTTTTTCTCACGATCACCCCAATACGAATTGATTATTTCACAATATGATGACACTCATATCTGGTGTTTGTAAATATTGGTGCGACCGAGGTGATGAGTAGAGGTTAAGAATATATTTTAAGTTGGATAAGATTTTAACTGCCTTAGAGTGCAGACGTGTTTCTTTTATAAGTTAAACAATAATGTTAATATTAAAATAGAACTTTCAATTAAATAAAAGTATTTCTTGGAAGAAAAGACTTGTTTGAATTATTTCGGTTAATAAAAACGGAACTTCAACGTTGGACATTCTCTGGTAGGACATCATGGGTAATTATAAATGGAACGTTGCGACATTTGGCCTCACGCCTAAGCAACGGACATTTTAATTACAACAGTAGAGTGTGTAAAAAATATTCCAGTTCCGAAAAATAGGAAGGAAGTTCAAGCATTTTTCGGCTTAATTAATTATTACAGAAAATTTATAGGAGGTATGGCGAAGTTGTCATTACCGAAAAACTGTTTGCTTAAAAATGACGCTAAGTTCATATGGAATGATAATTGTCAGAATTCGTTTTTAAAACTTAAAGAGGCAATTATGTCACCACCCAGCGTATCCGGATTTTAACGAACCCTTTTTGCTCACGACAGACGCCAGTAACGAAACAATTGGCGCGGTTCATTCGCAAGGTGAAGTTGGAAGCGACCGTCCGATCGCGTTTGCCAGTAGGTCTCTTAACGATGCGGAAACACGCTACTCTACTATAGAGAGAGAATTTTTGGCAATTGTATGGGCAACAAAAAATGTTAGGGCATATCTTTTGGGAAGGTCATTTAAAATTTTTACAGATCATCAGCCCCTAAAGGGTATAGCAAACTTAAAAGTTCAGACATCACGTCTTGCGCGTTTCCGACACAAATTATCGGAATATGATTTCGAAATTCATTATAAACCGGGAAAAAGTAATTTAAACGCGGATGCGCTTACCCGCATACCGAATAACACTGAAAAAGTAGTTGTAGTACAAACACGTTCGAAAACCATGAAAAGAGACAAGGAAGACGATAAGAAACAGTCAGTATACGATTCTGACGATTTGGTAACAAAGGAAAATTACAATATAATAATTCTAACTGAACCTCGGGACATAGAGACGGTAATTAAAGATGTTCACGATTCACCGTTAGGTGGTCACCAAGGTGGCGTAAAAACATTTTTAAGAATTCGACAACAGTACCGATGGAAGGGAATGCAGAAGCAAATGAATGATTATGTGAAAAATTGTTCAAAATGCCAGATAAACAAGAGTTCAAGGCTGACGAAGATGCCAATGGTTCTAACTGAGACGCCAGTCAGACCGTTTGACAAAGTGTTCATGGACCTGGTGCGTATTTTGCCTGAAACTATTTCAGGGAATAAATTCATCTTAACGTTTCAAGACGATTTTTCTAAATTTATGTAGTCGTCTTTCAAACGTTGAGGAGAACGGTTGTAAATTATCACTGATCTTTGTGCAACATTATTTTGTGTTTAATAACAAAACAAAACAAGAAAACATTTTTTTTCCTTAACAATAAATAACTGTAACAGCAGCAATTTGTTGTTCTCTCGCTAGAAGCAAGTGCTTTATGCTAGCATGAGTGATGACGACGACTGCGTTGCCGTCGGCTGGCAACAAGTGATCACTCCACAAAGAGGAAAACGAGTAAATGCAGAATCGCCAAATATCACGCGAAAGCGAATAACTCTAGAATACAATACCTTAGCTGTCAGTAGTTCAAATAGATTTGCTGTACTTGAGAATGAAGACAATGATCAACTATATGAAGAAATAAATATGTCCATGGAAATTATAACTGCCCCGAAACCTCCACCTATAATCCTTTCCGATGTTATTGACGTTAGCGTTATGATACAGTATCTATCAAATAATATTCCTAATGATGAGTATAGCTTCAAGGCACTACGTAATGGGCATATACATGTAATGGTCGAGTCTGTGGAAAGGTATAGAGCACTAACTGCAAATCTTAAAAAGGACAAAATTAAGTTCCATATCTACCAATTTAAACAAGAAAGAGCGTTTAGAGTTGTTTTCAAAAATGTACATCACTCCATGCCAACGCAGACCATTAAAATATATTTAGAAGAATTAGGTCATACAATAAGAAATATAAACAATACTCGCAGTCGCATAACCAGAGAACCATTGAACATGTTTTTGTTGATCTAGAACCAAATAACAACAACTCAGAAATTTATAAAGTCAGGCATATAGGCAATGCAATTATTAAAGTTGAACCTCCACGCAAAGACAACGACATTGTTCAATGCTATCGCTGTCAAGAATTTGGTCATACCAAATCGTGTTGTACAAAAAAGTTTAAATGTGTTAAATGTTTATTAAATCATGCAACTAAAGACTGTGCAAAAACCAAAGATGCTCCTGCTAATAAATGCGTTAATTGTCTTCAAAATCACGCCGATAGCTACAAAGGGTGTAGAATTTACAAGGAATTAGTGGCTAAAAAAAATGCACAACAAAATAGAACACAGCAAAATCAAAATAACACTTTTTTGTTTCAACAGCAATTTTTTTCAACACCAAGATCAGTTCCCACAAGCGGAACTGAAAATCCAAACCGATTGTCCTATGCCCAAACTCTAAAATAAAATGTTAATGTAGCACAAAATGATTCAAACCCTTTTGAAAAAATTGAAGCATTATTAACCAAACAGTTTGAATTAACAAAAAACCTGCTAAATATGTTGTCAATTTTATTAAATAAATTATGCAACTAGATTTATGAATTGCAATATGGAATGGCATATCCAACCACAAAGAAGAACTTAACATCTTCCTTATTTCAAATAATATTGACGTCTTGCTAGCTTCAGAGATACACTTTACTGATAGAAGCTATTTTAGAATTAACGTATACGAAGTCATTAAAGCAAACCACCCTGACAATAGAACGCATGGTGGTTCGGCAGTATTAATCAAAAGTTTTTTTTTAAATATGATGTTATGAATATATCAGAATTATTTTTTTGTGGACCACAAGTCTTTTCATCGGAAAACATTATTATCATGTATTTGAGCATAATGTCAATATATATTTGACCAAAAAAGTTTACCTAAGCTCGTATACATAAAAATTGATCTTTATATGTACATTTTATATGAGGTATTTAAACATAAGTGGTCGGATCATAGGTCACAATGGACCGATCTCGACATACAGCGTAGGTATATTAGTAATCTAAGTTATAAGTTATAAGACATCTAAGACATCGCTAAATCGACTCAGAAGGTCATGCTGATCAAGAATATATATACTTTTCCATACCGGAGATGCTTCCTTCTGGGTGTTACAAACGGCGTACCAAACTGAATATACCCTTTCACTCTTAGTGTAGGGTATAAAAATGGTATCCTGCTCCTTACTATTTGTTTCTGAAGTCAATCGTCATTTCTATGTTAAACTGAAAGGTGAAACCTCAAAAATATGTGCTATTATCGCCGTTGTCCCACAAGGAAGTGTGTTGGGGCCAGTTAATAATAATAATAGTTTGGCGCTACAGTCCTGTACAGAACTTCGGCCGAGCTCTCTCACCATTTTGAGCTGTGCGTGTTATATTTGTACTCAAAGTGGTGGGACCTACAGTTTATTGCCGAATCCGAACGGCGGGTGAGAGCTTTTCATAGGCAATGTTTTACTCTCGTAGGTTTGCCATTTACTGACGAGAGGTAGCGCGGTATAGAAAAATGTTTCTATGAAAAGATGTTGTTAGCCCCAGTCCAGGCTTGAACCGGGGACCTTTCGACTCGCAGTCCAACGCACTAACCACTGAGCTACCGCGGCTAGTTCTCTACACCATATTTACAGCTGACTTGTCAGTAAATGATAATATTCATATAGCAACATTTGCCGATGACATGGCCATAATAGCAATCAGTTCAGTGCCAAGAGAATCTTCTATAATAATGCAAAGTCAACTAAATAAAATTGAGGATTGGTTGAAGAAATGGAGAATTAACGTTAACTCTGATAAGTCTGTACAGGTCACTTTTGCTTTAAGAAAAGGTGACTATCCACCTGTCACACTAAATGGTTCGCAAATACGTCACAGTGATTATGTCAAATACCTTGGTCGCAGACTTACATGGAAGAATCACATCAAGGCTAAACAAAAACAACTCAGTATTAAAACAAAAAAAAATGTATTGGCTACTTAATCCAAACTCGCAGCTGAGTTTGGAAAATAAGTTATTATTATATAAAGTTATATTAAAACCTGCATGGACCTACGGGATACAATTGTGGGGTACTGCAAGCAACTCGAATATTGAAATTCTACAATGGTATCAGTGTTGTGAATTAGCGCATACATTTTTCTTTTCTTAATGGTTCTTCACTATTCATTCAGTTTTGGATATTGCTGTACATATGTTGAACGCATCATGTTTTATTATCATGTTGTACTCATGCTGTACAGCAACATGTTCATAGCATTGTCCCAACGCTTCACGTTGGCAACAATGTTAATAATTTGGCAAAACGATAAGGTTTGCGTAGAACACACCTCTTTCAAGTTAGGTTCCACAGTTAACAAAAGCTTGCGATAATTCGGCAAAGCGCTAAAACTTTACTTAGACCACACCTCTTTCAAGAGGCTTGCAATACAATTTTCTATTGCATAATTTTGGGTCTATGTAAAAATAAGCAAAGCAGCGATTGCCAACAATTCTGATATTTCGCAATTGGTGTCAGCCAAAAACTGCAAGTCGGACTTTCTTCAAAAGTCACGTACACCAAAATTGAGTGAATACTCACTAGAACATAGTGAGAATAGAATTTAAGAAAAGCTTGCAACGAAGGTATTGTTAATACCTTTCGTTGCAATTTAAAAGATTGTAGTTTAACCAACCTCAAGTGGAGGTACTAAAATAGTAAAAGTGTCTTTTCAATAGTAAATTTAATAAAAGTGTCTTTTCAACTCTAAAAATAAAAAAGTGTCTTTTGATTAATTAAATTGTAAAATAAATAAATGTAAAATAAATCAACTCTAACATTACAAAACTAACTTTACAACATTTGGCGCAGCCGGTACGTCGGTACCAACCTCTCAAGAACCGAGAGTGGGAAGGAGGACGTAGAACGAAGGGAGGAGGACGAAGGACGTAAAAAAACCCAAATAGGAAATGGTGAGTTTTTAAAGTTTTGAATAAAAAAAAATTTTAACACATTCTAACTATTAAAAAAAAAATCAATGAAAAATAGAATATATAAAATTAAATACACACTGAGATTCCAAACCACGGACCCTCCAGTGTATAATAGAAATATTAATTTAAAATAATATGGAAAGTAAAAAAAAAAGTACTACGAAATATTACTTAAAATCAAGGATTGAAACCGTAACCGAAACCGAAACCGATATCCGTTTAAAACCGTTTCATTTTTAAAACCGAAACCGTAACCGAAACCGTTATACGAAAATCAGAAATAAACCGATATCCAAAACCGATATAAGCGGTTTCGGTTTTATACCGGTTTAAAACGGTTTTTAAAAAAGTATACAAAAAACCAGAAAAACATATTTTATTTTATATAGAAGATCTTAAGTAAAATTTCATTAATTAAAATTTGGAGTTCCCAAAATAAACATTTTTGGTTGTACAAAAATTCACATGTTGTTTTTTTTGAGAAACGATATTTCCAAAACAACGGTATTTGGTCTAAAATTTGTTTTTTGTTTCATTAATCGAATTAACAACAAAACACCAGCAACTCCAAGCAAAATTTTTACGTTAAAAAATGATTAAAATTTTAATAATATTGGTTTTTTATTTATTTTATTAGTAAAATATATAGGGGAGCTTGAGGTAAAGTGGAACAAGTTTTGAAAAGTTCATTTGAATATATTTTAAATTCTTTTAAATGATCTATTCAATAGAATACCATTTATAAGTCTTCTAATGGATTTTTGACTGATGTTTCAAAACAGCTCAATTTCGGACATAAACAAAACAATGTAATGCAAAAAAAAATGTAAAAAAAGTTTCAAATTATTAACATCTCAGTACCTATTTAAGGAAATACGAAAAATGAAGTGCAACTTAGACAAGTTTAAAAATTTCAAGTATAAGGCAGATATTTGTTTACATTAGTGATGATTAAAAATTTCTTGTTCTTGCATTTTTTTTTGCAAGAACAAAAGCGAGAACAAAATCGAGATTTTGCAAGAAAAAGAACAAGAGCAAGTGCAAGACTAAGACTGCAAGAAAAGGAAGACTTGCATTTTTTATGATTTTGTTGTATTTATTATGTTTTTAAGGTAATAATGATATACAAAATAATTCATGATATTACTAAATATTGAACAACAAGTAACAATGGAAAGCGTGCAAAATATTTATGAACGTGAACATTAATGAAGATGTGTGTTTTTTTGTTTTTGTCATTTCTAAAGAATATAAGCATCTTAAAAATAAGGCATGTGAAGCACTTTTGAAGCGGTAAATAGCTTTAAAAGTGCTTCAAAAGTCGCTTCAAAAAGTTAAAACAGACAAAACAATGTTTTTTCTCTTTTTTCTCTTAGTTCGTACATCGATTGTGCATAAGCACTGTGCTATGCACATTTTTATTTTGGTTTTACTTTTATATATAGTTATTTTGTTAATTGTAAAATCATGAAGTAATAAAAAATAATATATAAACATTTTCACAGTGTGATATATTTAGCTTTTTGTGTTTTTCTTTTTTCACAAATCCGCTGATTCGTTTGAAAGTGCAACAACAACAAAAATGCGAATAAAGCAGCATACAAGCTTTTGATTGAATTTTGGCGGGAAATATTTTGTACCACAAAGAGAACTCGTTGTTGTTGCCAACTAGAGAGCTGTACTAGATACATACATGTAGTGTGGTGCCATGCGTCTGTCCGTTTTCATGCGTCTGTCTGTGTCATGCGTCTGTCCGTTGTCATGCGTCTGTCTGATGTCATGCGTATGTTTGTTGCCACGCGATGATACAGGAAAGCAACGAAGAGTTGTCGTTGGGAAAGTGTGTGTATACGAATCGTAATCGTTATTGTTATATTCTCTTCTTTCTGTTAGTATTCGCTTTGTAGCGTTTGAGTTTGTGTTCGCATGGTGTTCGCAAAGAAAAATGTTACTCTGCAAGATATTATTTGAGTTCTCTTGACATACGGTACGTGTAGCATACGGATTTTTTTAATCTGTGACGAAAACAGAAATATGCTTATACGAAATATTCCTTATATTTATTGTATATGTATGTCGTATACTGTATATCGTCGTTGTAGAACGAAAAGTCACCAAATACATTTTTATGAAAAACTTAATTTTCGAGTTTGTTGATTAATATTATAAAAAGTAATTGATGCATTTTTAAAGTTGAAATATCAATTGATAGATTTACGTTTTCTTATCATGTGGTAAAAAAATTGAGATCATCGATTAAAAATTGACAGATACATAAAGATGTTTGTAAAAAATATTTAGCATTTTGAAAATGTATTTGGTGACTTTTTGTTCATTTTATTATGGCCTTGAGATTTTGAATTGTCTTGTCAACATCACTTGTTTTATACAATTATTTTTTATTTGTTAATTCTTGTTAAAATATAATTCAAATTTTTATGTTATTAGATTTTTTTGTTAGTAAAATCTTGAAGAAATTGAAAATATGGAAAATAAGTAACTTAAATACAATTAGTGTTCAAATTCTATTCGTTTTCATAATTAATATGCAGTTTAAGATTTTGATCTTTATTTAAAATTTAAAAGATTAAGATTAACATTTCTTGCCTTGCTCTTGCAAATGATCATCACTAGTTTACATATATTGCAGTTCACAGAATTGTTGAAATTTAACTTCTTTGGCTTTTATGGATGAAAATTGTACAAAATTCATCTTCTTTTCAATTCAGATCATATATCAGGTGAAGTCAAAATGTTGCTTTTCATTGGTTTGTGGTCACGAAATTTTAAATTAAATTTTTTTCTTGACGTAATCAATTAAATAAATTCATATAACACAATATTTTACTAAAATAACAACCAACATTGTTTAAATTACGTTTCCCACTTTACCCCAGTATCATAATTTGATCATAATTTAGCACCATATAAAAAATGTAAAATTAATTGAAAAATATGGATATAAAGAAATTTTATACAAAAACCGAAATCAAAACCGAAACCGTAACATGGAACCGGTATACCGAAACCGTTTCGTTATAAAAACTTAAAACCGAAACCGTAACCGAAACCGAAACGCGGAAAAAACCGAAACCGAAATCGAAACCATTATTCGTTTAGGTTTCAATCCTTGCTTAAAATATAATAATATATAATAAAAATATGACAATAAATAATAAAAATACACACTGCGAATCCAAACTCCGGACCCTCCAGTGTATAATAAAATAATTCATACTATTAGTATGTAAATTATAATTCTCATTAAATATAAAACGATAACACTATAAAATCAAACAAATATTTATATTCAAAACGTATCAGTTTTTCGCAGCACTGAATGCTGGTGATAAAAATAATAAAATTGTATATCAAATTAAATGGAAATTAAAATGCAATCAAAAAATCAGTATATAATAATTTATGAAATTATAATTTACAAAATAATTTATAAATTATTAAATCAAAAATACAATATAAAATATTTAAATCAAAATATGAAACATTAATTATTTTTCAAAATGTAAAAATTTCATAAGTAAAGGTAAACAAAGGACAAATATACCACGAACCAAATTAAGAAATAGTAAATTACACTGTCGACAATCAAAATGGGTACGGAAAATATTTTGAAACTCGTACGTTATTTGGTTCCCAGCTTTTCTGGAGCAGATTCACCATTATTAAAAACAGAAATTTACAGATTTATTGAAGGTTGTAAAGCTGCGAAGCTTGGAATTTAAGATTCAGAGAATAATGTATTTATTAAATGCGTTAGGTTACGATTGAATGGGGATGCTTATGACTTCGTAAGGTCAAGAAATTTTGAAAAAATAGAAGATTTATACGATTTACTAAAAAATACATACTTAGAAGTAGTTTCCTTAGATTCAGTACTACAAAAGATTAGACAAACTATCAAAATAGTGGAGAAAAGTTGAGGGCATTTGCCAGACGGTTATATGGATTACAATTCATGGCATTGGATATATGTTTTTTCTGTAAAAAGTACAGAAAAAACATAGGTATTGATGACGTGTCCAGATTAGAGTTGTTGGATTCAGTTCTGACTTCTTTCAAAATTGGAGTTCGGGATCCAACAATAAAAATTATAATGTTTGGTAGCAAGTCAAACACATTAGATGCATTGTTAGATGAAGCTCTAAATGTGGAAGCTCTTATGCAGTGAGAACCATGGTCGAAAAAGGACAATTATAATTTTAAGGAAGAAACTTTTTCAAAAAGCAATGAGCAAAGAAAAACGTTAGCAGATGAATTTGGACAAGTAATTAATAATGATGATATAAATTCCGAAATAGGGAGACCATTTCCAATATGTTCCTTTTGTAAAAAATCAGGACATAGGGAAGATTGCTGGAATGGGAAAAATATGCCTTTCTGCAAAGAGTGTCAAACTTATGAACACGAATCTAATTGGAAATGTGGAAATAATAAAATGAAAAATATGAATACACCTGCAAATTATACACAACAAGGTGATAATAATAATCAAATGAAAAATAATACAAGTAATATGAAATGCTCATGGTATAATAGAAAAGGGCATACAATAACTAATTGTTATGCGGAAAAAAATATAGAATCAGCTACAGGTAATATAGTTAGGCCGGAAGTTGTAGAAGTTTGTAGTATAACACTACAAAAAAGCGAAATAGAGAGTATAAGTAATCAAGAAAATAAAGAACAAAAAGTGAAGATACATATAAATGAAGATAGAAATCTTCCAACAAAAACATATAATGAACTAAATAATAAAACACAACTTGACGCGAAAAATTAACAAAATATAGGAATTAAGGAAATTAAAAACCAGTTGGGAAGGTTACATCACATGGGAAATTTTAAAGTAGGTGTAATTATGATAGTTGGGATTATAAAAATTATAGTCGGTCTAAGCCGACTATAAATACCCTACACATATGTGTGGTTACCATTCAAAGTGATATATAGGTCACCAGGGTATACGAATCCTGAAAATAACTACAAACATTCAATCGCTGAAGAATTTCCATTCATTTGATACCCATATTTACAAATGGGTAGGTGTACCGAATTTCAATTTTTTGTTTTGTGAACCACAAGTCTTTTCGCCGGAAAACATTATTATCATGTATTTGAGCATGATATCAATATATATTTGACCAACAAAGTTTACCTAAGCACGTATACATAAAAATTGCTCTTTATATGTACATTTTATATGAGGTATTTGAACATAAGTGGTCGGATCATAGGTCACAATGGACCGATCTCGCACATACAGCGCAGGTGTATTAGTAATCTAAGTTATAAGTTTCATTTATCTAGCTCTTCAATTTTAAAAGTAGTAGGGATTTCAACAGACAGACAGACAGACCGACGGACAGACATCGCTAAATCGACTCAGGAGGTCATGCTGATCAAGAATATATATTTTTTTTTTTTTTTAATGTGGGATAAAAAATAGAGCCACAGCACTCAGACAGGGTTATATCCATTGTGCTGTGACCCAGTTCCCTGGTTTTTAATGATACTTCTTAGATTCATTATTGAATCTAAGAAGGCTATTGTGTGATAGAGAGTGAAGCTGATCCTCTCTCATCAAGTCTGTGCCAAAGATCTGCCCTCTTATTCTAGAAAATGCTGGACAGTCACAGAGATAGTGCTCTGTGGTGCCAGTTTCTTCGTAGCAGGCCAGGCCGATTGCGTTCATGTGTTTTTCACATGCGTTGTGTCACGTTAGAAGTCCCGTCAGTTTTCTGCACTCCTTTCTACTTAAGGAAAGTAGAAACGAGGCCGATCTTTTGGTTATCGTCGGTGTCATGAGCTTGGAGAATCTGCATTTCGTCTCATTCAGCCATCTGCTCTTGTGTGCGGAGGCGACCCAAGAGCTGATGACGAATTTCCCCGTAGATGCAGGTAGTCCAAGCACAGGTTCTGGTCCAAATGGATTATCCTCAGATCCAGCACGTGCTAGTTCGTCAGATGTTTCATTGCCCGAAACTCCTTTATTCTGGGTGTTACAAACGGCGTACCAAACTGAATATACCCTTTCAGTTTGGTGAATATATTCAGTTTGGTACGCCGTTTGTAACACCCAGAAGGAAGCATCTCCGGTATGGAAAAGTATATATATTCTTGATCAGCATGACCTCCTGAGTCGATTTAGCGATGTCCGTCTGTCCGTCTGTCTGTCCGTCTGTCTGTCCGTCTGTCTGTTGAAATCCCTACTTCTTTTAAAATTGAAGAGCTAGATAAATGAAACTTATAACTTAGATTACTAATATACCTACGTTGTACGTGCGAATTGGCGAGATCGGTCCATTGTGACCTATGATCCGACCACTTATGTTCAAATACCTCATATAAAATGTACATATAAAGATCAATTTTTATGTATACGTGCTTAGGTAAACTTTTTTGGTCAAATATATATTGACATCATGCTCAAATACATGATAATAATGTTTTCCGGTGAAAAGACTTGTGGTTCACAAAAAAAAATCGAAATTCGGTACACCTACCCATTTGTAAATATGGGTATCAAATGAATGGAAATTCTTCAGCGATTGAATGTTTGTAGTTATTTTCAGGATTCGTATACCCTGGTGACCTATATATCACTTTGAATGGTAACCACACATATGTGTAGGGTATTTATAGTTGGCTTAGACCGACTATAATTTTGATAATCCTAACTATCATAATTACACCCACTTTAAAATTTCCCATGTGATCTCACCTTCCCAACTCCCAAACCAATTGCATTAATTTAAATATAAATCAATGTTAGTCATAAAATTGTCGAATTCAATACAGATAATGCAAAACCAACAATTGCATTACTGACCTATATTAATAGCGCAAGCTATCAAACCTTGAAAAGGGTCATTCCCCCAAGTGTTTCATGCTGAAGCACATATGCAATTTGTACGAACGTATGTATATCATACACTAAGCAAGCGTTAATAGCTGACATATAAATGCAGATCTTGCAGTTTTTTTTTTGATACTATAAACAATGCAAATAAATATAATTCAATTTTACCGTCATGCCAGTAGGAAGTTTCATATAATGTGACTTATATAAGTACACAAAAATAATATAATAAAATATTAAACATGTATAGAAAATAAATCGCAACTCTAATTATATTTATTTACATGCAGATAAATTATAGGTACTTTTGTATATTAATATAATTCAATTTGAATATGTTTGAATATCACAAATAAATTTTAAATGAATTGGAAGAACTTACTTATAATAATTTAAATAACTTAAAGAAGAACAAAAATATCAGTTAGCATTCAAATTTAAAAAAAAGAGAGAAATATAAATATTTAGAACAGTTAAAATGTAAATATTTAATTTTTAACAAATATTAAAAATAAAACAAAAACAAAGAATTTAAAATTAAAAAAAATAGGGATTTATGCATTAAAATATTTAGTGCAGTTAAAATTAAAAAAAAAAAGTTTTAATATTTGAATCGAAAAAAAAGAGGAAACATATTAGTAAAATAAATAAAATGGAGAAAATTATGTATAGGTATTAAATATTATTTTTTTTTTTAAAAAAGGAATTTTTAAATTTTAAAGAAAAAAAGGAATGAAAAATAAAATATAATAAGACAAGAAAAAAAATGGGGAATTAAAATTTAAAAAAAAGAGGGATACAAATTTTTATTAAAAAGAAAAAAAAAAAAGAAAAAAAAATAATAATATTCTATCAAATTTTTAAAGAAGAAAAAAAAAAAGAGATAAAAAAATATATATATAAAAAAAATAATATATATGAAACAAATTTTAATTAAAGAGAAGAAAAAAAAAAGATAAACTATTCAATTTTTAAAGAAAAAAAAGAGATAAAACCAGTTGGGAAGGTTAGATCACATGGGAAATTTTAAAGTAGGTGTAATTATGATAGTTAGGATTATCAAAATTATTGTCGGTCTAAACCGACTATAAATACCCTACACATATGTGTGGTTACCATTCAAAGTGATATATAGGTCATCAGGGTATACGAATTCTGAAAATAACTACAAACATTCAATCGCTGAAGAATTTCCATTCATTTGATACCCATATTTACAAATGGGTAGGTGTACCGAATTTCGATTTTTTTTTTGTGAACCACAAGTCTTTTCGTCGGAAAACATTATTATCATGTATTTGAGCATAATGTCAATATATATTTGACCAAATAAGTTTACCTAAGCACGTATACATAAAAATTGATCTTTATATGTACATTTTATATGAGGTATTTGAACATAAGTGGTCGGATCATAGGTCACAATGGACCGATCTCGACATACAGCGTAGGTATATTAGTAATCTAAGTTATAAGTTTCATTTATCTAGCTCTTCAATTTTAAAAGTAGTAGGGATTTCAACAGACAGACGGACAGACAGACGGACGGACATCGCTAAATCGACTCAGAAGGTCATGCTGATCAAGAATATATATACTTTTCCATACCGGAGATGCTTCCTTCTGGGTGTTACAAACGGCGTACCAAACTGAATATACCCTTTCACTCTTAGTGTAGGGTATAAAAATGGTATCCTGCTCCTTACTATTTGTTTCTGAAGTCATACTTAGCCAATCGTCATTTCTATGTTAAACTGAAAGGTGAAACCTCAAAAATATGTGCTATTATCGCCGTTGTCCCACAAGGAAGTGTGTTGGGGCCAGTTCTCTACACCATATTTACAGCTGACTTGCCACGGCCATAATAGCAATCAGTTCAGTGCCAAGAGAATCTTCTATAATAATGCAAAGTCAACTAAATAAAATTGAGGATTGGTTGAAGAAATGGAGAATTAACGTTAACTCTGATAAGTCTGTACAGGTCACTTTTGCTTTAAGAAAAGGTGACTATCCACCTGTCACACTAAATGGTTCGCAAATACGTCACAGTGATTATGTCAAATACCTTGGACTTCATCTTGATCGCAGACTTACATGGAAGAATCTCATCAAGGCTAAACAAAAACAACTCAGTATTTACACAATCAAAAAATGTATTGGCTACTTAATCCAAACTCGCAGCTGAGTTTAGAAAATAAGTTATTATTATATAAAGTCATATTAAAACCTGCATGGACCTACGGGATACAATTGTGGGGTACTGCAAGCAACTCGAATATTGAAATTCTACAATGGTATCAGTGTTGTGAATTAGCGCATACATTTTTCTTTTCTTAATGGTTCTTCACTATTCATTCAGTTTTGGATGTTGCTGTACATATGTTGAGCGCATCATGATTTTATATCATGTTGTACTCATACTGTACAGCAACATGTTCATAGCATTGTCCCAACGCTTCACGTTGGCAACAATGTTAATAATTTGGCAAAACGATAAGGTTTGCGTAGAACACACCTCTTTCAAGTTAGCTTCCATAGTTAACAAAAGCTTGCGATAATTCGGCAAAGCGCTAAAACTTTACTTAGACCACACCTCTTTCAAGAGGCTTGCAATACAAATTTCCATTGCATAATTTTGGGTCTATGTAAAAATAAGCAAAGCAGCGATTGCCAACAATTCTGATATTTCGCAATTGGTGTCAGCCAAAAACTGCAAGTCGGACTTTCTTCAAAAGTCACGTACACCAAAATTGAGTGAAAACCTCTCAAGGTCCGAGAGTGGGAAGAAGGACGTAGAACGAAGGGAGGAGGACGAAGGACGTAAAAAAACCCAAATAGGATAATGGTGAGTTTTTAAAGTTTTGAATAAAAAAAAAATTTAACACATTCTAACTATTAAAAAAAAATCAATGAAAAATAAAATATATAAAATTAAATACACACTGAGATTCCAAACCACGGACCCTCCAGTGTATAATAGAAATATTAATTTAAAATAATATGGAAAGTAAAAAAAAGTATTACGAAATATTACTTAAAATATTGTTACGAAAAGAGGCAATTTGCTCCACTGTGCAAGCAATCAACAATAATAAATGAGACACAAGACAATTCAGCGCACTAAGCAATGTGTTAGAAAGAGACGGAAGATCATTCAGCGCACTATGCAATGTGCGAGAAAGAGATGGAAGATCAGCACATTAAAACACATGAGTGCGAATGAGATGCCAATAGCATGCGTCATTCACGAAACGAGTAGAAGGTTCTCGAAACAAGTCGAAGCTTGTCGAAACGTGTCGAACTGATGCCTGCAGTATATAAGGCCGCGCATCTGAGGCACTGTACTTCAGTTGTGATTTAATAGTGAACTAGTGCGTCTCGTGATTGAACATTGTAAAGACAAATTGTAGTAATTAAGCAGTTGATATAAGGATTATTCTTTAAGTTGTTATTTAAATTAATAAAGTTAATTAATACTAGTTGAAATAATACTAGTTAAAACGAAATATAAGTGCGTTTTTATTTTGTACACAATCCAGCGATACGAACTCGTAGAACAGTTTTCCGCAGACTGAATTTTCGTAACATTGGTGTCAGAAGTGGGATTGTGATACAAAATGGTTAAATTCGATCAACTTAAAGTCGACCAGCTAAAGAAGGAGCTGGCGATTCATAATCTTCCAACTGTAGGTACGAAAGTAGAGCTACAAAAGCGTCTAATGGATGGCATTGACCTCGCAGAGCACGAGTTTGAAGTAGAAGCTGCAACAGCGTCATCGAAAAATGTGGACACGGAGCAAAAAGTACAGTCCCAAAGTTTTGATATGAGCCAGTTGCTCGGAGCAATACAACAACAGCTTCAAGAAAATTCGACCAGAATGGAACAGAAACTTCTAGAAAATTCAAAACAATTTCAAGAAAATTCCAAGCAGCTCAAAGCAGACCTTCTAGAGAATTCCAACAAACATCAAATAATAATGGAGGAAAAGATGCAGGAACATTCGAAGCAACTTCTGGAAGTTTCTAATACACTCCATGGCAAAGTAAACGAACTTGAGGCACATGTAAATGACATGGAAGGACAATTTGAAAAATTGGAAAATGGCATCGACAAAAAGTTCCAGAAAATGCAAGAAGATTTCGGTGCGTTACAGCTAAGTGGTTCGAAGCTGAAATCGCCGATTTACGATGGAACCACAGCGTTCAACATTTTCAAGCTTCAATTTGAGACAACGGCTGTTAGTAATCGATGGAACAATGAAGATAGCGTAGCAGCGCTTATTGTGACCCTGAAAGATGGAGCAGCCAAAGTATTGCAGACTGTTCCAGAAAGCGATAGAAATAGTTACACAGCGGTTATGGCTGCACTGCAACGGAAATATGGCAGTGATCACATGAAGCAGATATACAGAATGGAACTAAAGGGCCGAATGCAAAGAAAAGGTGAAAAATTGCAGGCGTATGCAGCGGACGTCGAGAGGCTTGCGCATTTGTCGTATTCAGATTCAGCAAGTGATTTCATAGAAAAGTGCAAAATCGAAGCGTTTGTTGATGGCATACGCGATCAGGAGACAAAACGTGCAACAGTGATTGCGTCCAAGGTAACATTTACGGAAACGGTTACCATCGCTCTAACACAGGAGACAGCAAATGCGTTGTGCCGATCGGCTCCAAAGGCGCGTAGAATTGATGTGGAGAACGATGATTTATTTCAAGTAGTGTGCCAAGCAGTTAAAGCAGGCGTTAAAACCGAACACACAGCTGGAAACCGAGACACCCAATTTAAAGGTAAATGCTACAACTGTGATACATATGGGCATATGGCACGTGACTGTCGTAAAAAACGCAAGCGCTCAATAAATCAATCTGCAGATGAACCCAGTCATGAAGAAAGGCAGGATCATGTCAAAAATAGCGTAAATTTTGATCAAGCTTTAAACTAAAACGAGTCAGATCTGCGGGGCACGATCTGACTCCCATAACCGATTGCCCCAGAATCTCCATTTCACAAATTGCTCGAAAGCCAAATAGCTTAACTGTCGAAGGAGTCATTGATTGTACAGCATATATGGTAACATTGGATACGGGAGCTTCACACTCTATAATAAGAAGTAACCTTGTTAAGGACATAGTAGAGCCGCTTATCGGAATAAGATTGCAAACAGCGACAGGTGAAGAGGCTCCAATCAGAGGAAAAATTACCAAGGAAATCACTATTGGCACTACGACAGTTAAGCATGATTTTATAGTGGCGGAAATAGTAGACGAAATAATACTTGGCACTAGATTTAACAAGAAAAATTTTGAGTTATGCCAACACAGAGATCCAACTAAACATTGATTGTGACCAGAGCCCGAAAAATATTGCTCATAAAAATAGAAAAATACCACCTAATTCAGAAGCAATTGTTTGGGCGAAATTAAATGGAGATTGTGGGATAAGCAAGTTGTGGGTTATAGAAGCGAATGATGAGCAAATGAGCAGAAGTAATATTGTTGTCGGAAGAACATTAGTAGAAGCGACAAAAGACAAAGTTGTTCCAATAAGAGTTCTCAACATGGAAAACTCGTCCAAATTAATTAAAAAGGGAACAGTGATAGGCCAGTGTCAAGAGGCATCAGCGATTATAAATTGTGAGTCAAATCCATCAAGGGACTACGGCACATCGCAAATAAACAAACAATCTACTCACAGGTTTATAAATGAGTGGACGAAGGATTTGGGTGGCAAAGAAAAGAGTCAAGTGCAACAGTTAATTGACAAATATCGGTGTATATTTGCTGAAAACGGCCAAAAGAATGGCAGAACTGCCATTGTAAAACATCGAATAGACACTGGTGATTCTAACCCAATTCGTCAAGCACCAAGAAGGGTACCACTTGCGAAAAGAGACGAAGTATCACATTTGGTTGAAGAAATGCACACAACTGGCGTGGTGGAACCATCTGACAGTCCATGGAGTTCACCAGTAGTATTGGTGAAAAAGAAGGACGGTAGTACTCGGTTCTGCGTTGACTACCGAAAACTTAATGATGTCACCAAGAAAGATAGTTATCCACTGCCCAGAATCGATGACACCTTGGATACACTATCTAATGCTAAGTGGTGTTCAACGTTGGACTTGCAAAGCGGTTACTGGCAAGTAGAAATCGATAAGAAAGATCGAGAGAACACCGCATTCAGTACTGGAGATGGACTATGGCAATTTTTGGTAATGCCGTTTGGACTATGCAATGCCCCAGCAACATTCGAGCGGTTAATGGAGCACGTATTAAAAGGTTTACACTGGAAAACATGCCTAGTAAACCTTGATGACATAATTGTTATGGGCAAGGATTTCAAAGAACATCTAAGAAATCTAGAGGAAGTATTTCTTCGATTGAAAAATGCGGGTCTACAACTTAGCCCAAATAAATGCTCACTTTTCAAGAAAGAAGTCAAGTATCTGGGTCATCGAGTTACCACGGAAGGAGTGCATACCGATGAGAATAAAATAGTTGCAGTCAAGGAGTGGCCCAGACCGCAAAATCTACATGGCCTACGAAGTTTCTTGGGGCTATGTACATACTACAGACGATTTTTTCCAGGTTTTGCCAATGTTGCAAACAGTCTTCATGAGTTGACAAGAAAGAACCGCGAATTTCAATGGAGCGATGATCAAGAAAGTGCATTTTTGAAATTAAAAGGTCTGCTGTGCTCGGCACCAATTCTTGCGTATCCAATTCCAGGTGAGAAATTTATACTTTAAACGGATGCAAGTGGATACGGAATAGGCGGAGTTCTCTCTCAAGTGATCAATGGGCAAGAAAAAGTGATCGCATACTACAGTAAAACATTGTCCAAGCCCGAGCGAAATTACTGTGTCACCAGGAGGGAGCTTCTTGCAGTAATTGAAAGTGTGAAAAATTTCCATAAGTATCTGTACGGACAACAGTTACACTTAAGAACCGATCACGCAGTACTACGATGGTTACTTCAGTTCAAAGATCCGGAAGGTCAAATTGCGCGTTGGATAGAAAGATTGCAGAGCTACGATTTCTCAATCGAACATCGTAAAGGAGGAAACCATGGAAATGCAGATGCTCTGTCACGACGCCCATGTAAACTAGAATGCAGACATTGTTCAAGAGCGGAAGGAAAAGAAAACATAATTGACATTCGTTTGCTAAATGTTTTGCCCGATGAAAAATGGACTCCGGAACAAATTCAAATTGATGAAAAGAGTGATCCCGACCTCACAAAAATCATGATGTTCAAGGAACAGCAAAGAAAACCATCATGGGAAGATATAGCTGCCGACAGTGTCATAACTAAAGCTTACTGGGCACAGTGGCAGAGCTTAAAGCTACAAGATGGTTGCTTATATCGTGTATGGGAAAATGAAGATGGCACATCCGCTCGAAGTTTGATTATTGTTCCCAAGACAAAAATAAAAGAGATATTAGCGGAATACCATGGTGGATCTAGTGGTGGTCATTTGGACATTAATAAAACGGTCGAGAAGGTAAAGAAACGTTTTTATTGGATTGGGTGCCAAGAGTCAGTCGCCGATTGGATTCGCAGTTGCCCGCAATGTGTACCAGCAAAAGGACCATAAGTCAGAAGTCGCGGCAGGATGTATCAATACAACGTGGGAGCACCATTCGAGCGTATTGCCATGGATGTCGCCGGGCCGTTTCCAATCAGTGATGCGGGGAATAAGTATGTGCTTGTCGTCATTGACTACTTCAGCAAGTGGCCTGAAGTGTATCCCATGCCGAATCAAGAAGCCACAACAGTTGCGGATGCATTAGTTTACAACTGGGTAAGCCGTTTTGGAGTACCGTTGGAATTGCATTCAGATCAAGGAAGAAATTTTGAGTCTGCTGTATTTAAAGAAGTATGCAAAGTCCTCAACATACACAAAACACGAACAACGCCTTTGCACCCGCAATCAGACGGCATGGTGGAGAGATTCAATCGGAGTTTGGAAGAGTATCTCAGAAAAGTGGTTGATAAAAATCAAAAATATTGGGATACACACATACCACTATTCCTCATGGCTTATCGAACGGCGGTTCATGATACCACAGCAACTTCACCATCTAAAATTGTTTTTGGAACAGACTTAAGATTACCTGCGGATTTAAAGTTTGGTGCGAGCCCTTCAGCTGGAATTCCTGTACACGATTATGTTTCCAGGAAAAGTGAAGAAATGAACGAAGTGCATCAGTTTGTAAGGCAGCGTACACAATTTGCGAGTGATAAGATGAAGGCCAGATACGACTTGCGCTCAAATTCAGAGGGATTTACGGAAGGACAACTTGTTTTGCTCTATAACCCACAAAGGAAGAAAGGCTTATCCCCTAAGTTACAAACACACTAGGAAGGACCATATAAGATAATTAAAAGAATTAATGATGTAGTGTATCGGATTCAGAATACTGTGGGCGTTAGACGAAAAATGAAAGTAGTACATTTAGAAAGGTTGGCGCCGTATAGAGAGAGAGAGGATTAACATCTGTTCGGGACGAACAGATTTAGGTGGAGGGCAGTGTTACGAAAAGAGGCAATTCGCTCCACTGTGCAAGCAATCAACAATAATAAATGAGACGCAAGACAATTCAGCGCACTAAGCAATGTGTTAGAAAGAGACGGAAGATCATTCAGCGCACTATGCAATGTGCGAGAAAGAGATGGAAGATCAGCACATTAAAACACATGAGTGCGAATGAGATGCCAATAGCATGCGTCATTCACGAAACGAGTAGAAGGTTCTCGAAACAAGTCGAAGCTTGTCGAAACGTGTCGAACTGATGCCTGCAGTATATAAGGCCGCGCATCTGAGGCACTGTACTTCAGTTGTGATTTAATAGTGAACTAGTGCGTCTCGTGATTGAACATTGTAAAGACAAATTGTAGTAATTAAGCTGTTGATATAAGGATTATTCTTTAAGTTGTTATTTAAATTAATAAAGTTAATTAATACTAGTTGAAATAATACTAGTTAAAACCAAATATAAATGCGTTTTTATTTTGTACACAATCCAGCGATAAGAACTCGTAGAACAGTTTTCCGTAGACTGAATTTTCGTAACAATATAATAATATATAATAAAAATATGACAATAAATAATAACCAGTTGGGAAGGTTAGATCACATGGGAAATTTTAAAGTAGGTGTAATTATGATAGTTAGGATTATCAAAATTATAGTCGGTCTAAGTCGACTATAAATACCCTACACATATGTGTGGTTACTATTCAAAGTGATATGTAGGTCACCAGGGTATACGAATCCTGAAAATAACTACAAACATTCAATCGCTGAAGAATTTCCATTCATTTGATACCCATATTTACAAATGGGTAGGTGTAACAAATTTCGATTTTTTTTTTTTGTGAACCACAAGTCTTTTTGCCGGAAAACATTATTATAATGTATTTGAGCATGATATCAATATATATTTGACCAAAAAAGTTTACCTAAGCACGTATACATAAAAATTGATCTTTATATGTACATTTTATATGAGGTATTTGAACATAAGTGGTCGGATCATAGGTCGCAATGGACCGATCTCGCCAATTTTTTCGCACATACAGCGTAGGTATATTAGTAATCTAAGTTATAAGTTTCATTTATCTAGCTCTTCTATTTTAAAAGTAGTAGGGATTTCAACAGACAGACAGACAGACAGACAGACAGACAGACAGACAGACAGACAGACGGACGGACGGACGGACAGACGGACATCGCTAAATCGACTCAGGAGGTCATGCTGATCAAGAATATATATACTTTTCCATACCGGAGATGCTTCCTTCTGGGTGTTACAAACGGCGTACCAAACTGAATATACCCTTTCACTCTTAGTGTAGGGTATAAAAATACACACTGCGAATCCGAACTCCGGACCCTCCAGTGTATAATAAAATAATTCATACTATTAGTATGTAAATTATAATTCTCATTAAATATAAAACGATAACACTATAAAATCAAACAAATATTTATATTCAAAACGTATCAGTTTTTCGCAGCACTGAATAATAATAAAATTGTATATCAAATTAAATGGAAATTAAAATGCAATCAAAAAATCAGTATATAATAATTTATGAAATTATAATTTACAAAATAATTTATAAATTATTAAATCAAAAATACAATATAAAATATTTAAATCAAAATATGAAACATTAATTATTTTTCAAAATGTAAAAATTTCATAAGTAAAGGTAAACAAAGGACAAATATACCACGAACCAAATTAAGAAATAGTTAATTACACTGTCGACAATCAAAATGGGTACCGAAAATATTTTGAAACTCGTACGTTATTTGGTTCCCTGCTTTTCTGCAGCAGATTCACCATTATTAAAAACAGAAATTTACAGATTTATTGAAGGTTGTAAAGCTGCGAAGCTTGGAATTTAAGATTCAGAGAATAATGTATTTATTAAATGCGTTAGGTTACGATTGAATGGGGATGCTTATGACTTCGTAAGGTCAAGAAATTTCGAAAAAATAGAAGATTTATACGATTTGCTAAAAAATACATACTTAGAAGTAGTTTCCTTAGATTCAGTACTACAAAAGATTAGACAAACTATCAAAATAGTGGAGAAAAGTTGAGGGCATTTGCCAGACGGTTATATGGATTACAATTCATGGCATTGGATATATGTTTTTTCTGTAAAAAGTACAGAAAAAACATAAGTATTGATGACGTGTCCAGATTAGAGTTGTTGGATTTAGTTCTGACTTCTTTCAAAATTGGAGTTCGGGATCCAACAATAAAAATTATAATGTTTGTCAAACACATTAGATGCAGTCAAACACATTAGATGCATTGTTAGATGAAGCTCTAAATGTGGAAGCTCTTATGCAGTGAGAACCATGGTCGAAACAGGACAATTATAATTTTAAGGAAGAAACTTTTCAAAAAGCAATGAGCAAAGAAAAACGTTAGCAGATGAATTTGGACAAGTAATTAATAATGATGATATAAATTCCGAAATAGGGAGAACATTTCAAATATGTTCCTTTTGTAAAAAATCAGGACATAGGGAAGATTGCTGGAATGGGAAAAATATGCCTTTCTGCAAAGAGTGTCAAACTTATGAACATGAATCTAATTGGAAATATGGAAATAATAAAATGAAAAATATGAATACACCTGCAAATTATACACAACAAGGTGATAATAATAATCAAATGAAAAATAATACAAGTAATATGAAATGCTCATGGTATAATAGAAAAGGGCATACAATAACTAATTGTTATGCGGAAAAAAATATAGAATCAGCTACAGGTAATATAGTTAGGCCGGAAGTTGTAGACATACATACAGCGTAGGTATATTAGTAATCTAAGTTATAAGTTTCATTTATCTAGCTCTTCTATTTTAAAAGTAGTAGGGATTTCAACAGACAGACAGACAGACAGACGGACAGACATACAGACGGACAGACAGACGGACATCGCTAAATCGACTCAGGAGGTCATGATCAAGAATATATATACTTTTCCATACCGGAGATGCTTCCTTCTGGGTGTTACAAACGGCGTACCAAACTGAATATACCCTTTCACTCTTAGTGTAGGGTATAAAAATACACACTGCGAATCCGAACTCCGGACCCTCCAGTGTATAATAAAATAATTCATACTATTAGTATGTAAATTATAATTCTCATTAAATATAAAACGATAACACTATAAAATCAAACAAATATTTATATTCAAAACGTATCAGTTTTTCGCAGCACTGAATAATAATAAAATTGTATATCAAATTAAATGGAAATTAAAATGCAATCAAAAAATCAGTATATAATAATTTATGAAATTATAATTTACAAAATAATTTATAAATTATTAAATCAAAAATACAATATAAAATATTTAAATCAAAATATGAAACATTAATTATTTTTCAAAATGTAAAAATTTCATAAGTAAAGGTAAACAAAGGACAAATATACCACGAACCAAATTAAGAAATAGTTAATTACACTGTCGACAATCAAAATGGGTACGGAAAATATTTTGAAACTCGTACGTTATTTGGTTCCCTGCTTTTCTGCAGCAGATTCACCATTATTAAAAACAGAAATTTACAGATTTATTGAAGGTTGTAAAGCTGCGAAGCTTGGAATTTAAGATTCAGAGAATAATGTATTTATTAAATGCGTTAGGTTACGATTGAATGGGGATGCTTATGACTTCGTAAGGTCAAGAAATTTCGAAAAAATAGAAGATTTATACGATTTGCTAAAAAATACATACTTAGAAGTAGTTTCCTTAGATTCAGTACTACAAAAGATTAGACAAACTATCAAAATAGTGGAGAAAAGTTGAGGGCATTTGCCAGACGGTTATATGGATTACAATTCATGGCATTGGATATATGTTTTTTCTGTAAAAAGTACAGAAAAAACATAGGTATTGATGACGTGTCCAGATTAGAGTTGTTGTATTCAGTTCTGACTTCTTTCAAAATTGGAGTTCGGGAGCCAACAATAAAAATTATAATGTTTGTCAAACACATTAGATGCAGTCAAACACATTAGATGCATTGTTAGATGAAGCTCTAAATGTGGAAGCTCTTATGCAGTGAGAACCATGGTCGAAACAGGACAATTATAATTTTAAGGAAGAAACTTTTCAAAAAGCAATGAGCAAAGAAAAACGTTAGCAGATGAATTTGGACAAGTAATTAATAATGATGATATAAATATTACAAATATGATGTAATATGAAATGCTCATATTACAAATATGATGTAATATGAAATGCTCATGGTATAATAGAAAAGGGCATACAATAACTAATTGTTATGCGGAAGAAAATATAGAATCAGCTACAGGTAATATAGTTAGGCCGGAAGTTGTAGAAGTTTGTAGTATAAGACTACAAAAAAGCGAAATAGAGAGTATAAGTAATCAAGAAAGTAAAAAACAAAAAGTGAAGATACATATAAATGAAGATAGAAATCTTCCAACAAAAATATATAATGAACTAAATAATAAAACACAACTTGACGCGAAAAATGAACAAAATATAGGAATTAAGGAAATTAAAAATAAACAAATTATAAAGAAAGCAAATGAAGTAAAGAAAGTAAAACCAATAAAATCCGAAGTTAAAAATATTAAAATCAAGAATAATAAAATCAAAAGTAAATCGAATAAAAAGAAAGTTGTAATTAACTGGCCTGAAAATTTGGGAATTGTTGATCAAACGTCTGGCAAGACTGTGAATACATTCCGTACAGGGGCAAGTATAATTTTCAATGAATTAATTTCAATATTTCTTTTTAGTATTAGCGCTATGTGCGTTTTATCGTCAGAAGTGTATAATAAATACACGATTTGTAAAATTAAATTTTCTCCAATTGTTAATAATTTTAAGTGTTAATTTATGTCGAGGAAAATGAAATTAGCTTCACAATTACGCATACATCGTAAAATATTTAACCGGCATGGAGAGTGTTTCAAGATATCAGATACGAGTGATGTGTTCATCGAAGTACCTTGCAAAGCAGCAAAAAATGGAAAACTTACTCTGTTAGTGGATTCTGGTGCTGAGGCCAGCCTGATTAAGGAAAATAGGATGCCACATTTGCCGAATTTTAATAAAAATATTCGGAATGATCTGAGTGGTGCTTTTGGTGGATGCGTTAGAACCTTAGGCTCCACTAAGATTCAGCACACAAACATAGAAAACCTGAGTTTAACGCTACAAGTTGTGTCACTTGAACAAGGGGTACCAGCAGATGGAATAGTCGGGCGTGACAATCTCTGGAACAGATCTATATTAAATGCGTTAAATAAAAAATTACATTTTTTGATGAAGACAAAAATCACCTTGTTAAATTTCCATTAAAATCATTGCAAGACATAGAAAATATTAATTTTAATCAACAAATCAGGGTACAGCCCAGAACAGCCATGGTTGTATCACTGACGTTAAGAACAAGAATTCCAAACAGGAAATTCAGCCAGGAGTCTATTTGGAAGAGAGTTTAACAAACGTTAGAAGAAATAGAGTATATGCATCAATTTTAAATGCCACCGATAAGGAGGTGACCATTGATAGCAATTTTAAGCCACAATTTTCAAATTTTAACAAGGCGAGTTCTACAATAAATACAATAACTCGGTTAATATAAAAAATAGAATTGATAGATTATTAGGGAATGTAAAGATCGATGAATCATTGAATAAAGAAGAAGTTGCATCTTTGCAAAATATTTGCTTGTCATATCACGACGTTTTTCATTTGGAAGGGGATGAATTAACATTCACTCCGATATTAAAACATGAAATACCCACTCAATGGAATCAGCCACCTATAAATCAGAAACAGTATAAACTTCCCCATACGCATCGAAATGAGATTAATAGACAAGTATCAAAGATGTTAGACGATGGAATTATTTCACCAAGCATGTCGCCTTGGAATTCCCCATTATTATTGGTACCTAAAAAGGGCGATAAAGATGGAAATAAGAAATGGAGACTGGTTATAGATTTTCGAAAATTAAATGACGTCACCATCAAACAGGTACTTCCTATACCACGAATAGATGAGATTTTAGACCAGTTAGATCATAGTCGGTATTTTTCAACACTAGATTTAGCCAGTGGTTACCATCAGGTTCTAGTTGAAGATTGTGACAAAGAAAAAACTGCTTTCAGTACAGGTCTTGGTCATTTCGAATTTAACAGAATGCCATTCGGTTTAACGGGGGCACCTGCCACTTTTCAAAGGATAATGAACCACATACTAACAGGTTTACAGAGTATTGACTGTTTCATTTATTTAGATGACATAGTGGTTTATGGAAATAATTTAGCAGAACACGAGCATAGGCTATGCAAAGTTTTGCAAAAGCTGAGAGAACATAATTTGAAATTAAATACAGAGAAATGTCAGTTTTTGCGACGCGAGGTTATTGAGTGTGTAAAGTGTGTAAAAAATATTCCAGTTCCGAAAAATAGGAAGGAAGTTCAAGCATTTTTCGGCTTAATTAATTATTACAGAAAATTTATAGGAGGTATGGCGAAGTTGTCATTACCGAAAAACTGTTTGCTTAAAAAGGACGCTAAGTTCATATCTAATGATAATTGTCAGAATTCGTTTTTAAAACTTAAAGAGGCAATTATGTCACCACCCAGCGTATCGGGATTTTAACGAACCCTTTTTGTTCACGACAGACGCCAGTAACGAAGCAATTGGCGCGGTTCTTTCGCAAGGTGAAGTTGGAAGCGACCGTCCGATCGCATTTGCCAGTAGGTCTCTTAACGATGCGGAAACACACTACTCTACTATAGAGAGAGAATTTTTGGCAATTGTATGGGCAACAAAAAATGTTAGGGCATATCTTTTGGGAAGACCATTTTAAATTTATACAGATCATTAGCCCCTAAAGGGTATAGCAAACTTAAAAGTTCAGACATCAAGTCTTGCGCGTTTCCGACACAAATTATCGGAATATGATATCGAAATTCACTTTAAACCGAGAAAAAGTAATTTAAACACGGATGCGCTTAGCCGCATACCGAATAATACTGAAAAAGTAGTTGTAGTACAAACACGTTCGAAAACCATGAAAAGAGACAAGGAAGACGATAAGAAACGGTCAGAATACGATTCTGACGATTTGGTAACAAAGGAAAATGATAATATAATAATTCTAACTGAACCTCGGGACATAGAGACGGTAATTAAAGATTTTCACGATTCACCGTTGGGTGGTCACCAAGGTGGCGTAAAAACATTTTTAAGAATTCGACAACAGTACTGATGGAAGGGTATGCAGAAGCAAATAAAGGATTATGTGAAAAATTGTTCGAAATGCCAGATAAACAAGAGTTCAAGGCTGACGAAGATGCCAATGGTTCTTACTGAGACGCCATTCAGACCCTTTGACAAAGTGTACATGGACCTGGTGGGTATTCTGCCTGAAACCATTTCAGGGAATAAATACATCTTAACGTTTCAGGACGATTTTTCTAAATTTATGTGCTGTGTGGCTATACCCGATGCGGAAGCCAACACCGTAGCAAAAGCATTCTTCAACGAAATAGTTACACGCCACAATATACCCAAAGTATTGGTAACAGACAATGGATCGAACTTCGTTTCCAAACTATTTTCGGATACATGTAAATTGTTAGGAATTAAAAAATCATCGTACACTAGCTGAATATTTACGTAGTTTTGCTAATAAGGATAAGAACCAATGGTTAAATTCTGCAATGCATGTTCATAATAACACGGTGCATACGTCGACGGGCCAAACACCATTCCGTACGTTGTACAGGTTTGACTTCGACATGCCTACGAATTTAAAGCGTAAATGTTCACCTTTATATAACGCAGAAGACTACAATAAGGTACTAAAGTACCAAATACAGCGATCACACGAGATAGTCAGGCACAAATCAAGGTAGGGCCAAGGAGATGTCGAAAAAACAATACGACAAGAACCTCAACCCTATACAATTCAAACCACACGACATGGTTTTAATGAAAAACCAAACTAGGAAGAATAAGTTCTCTCCAATTTGGAAGGCACCCTACGTGGTCGTAGAGGGAAGTGGGCCAGTGACCACGATGATATTGATCAAAAACAAAGATAAGAGAATTCACAATAATTTGTTAAAGGCATATCACAAATAGTGTATGCCGTTAAAACTTAAAATATTATAATATTACCCTAAAATAGAACCCATGAAAGTAAAAATATAAAACAAATTAGCTATGCGTTGACAATTAAACTCGTAGATTGCAACATAATGTTAGACAAAATAAATCTAACCATAAGATAAAGAGTAATCATTAAATAAAACATTACATACTTCGTCATTTGGAGGAAAAAATAAATATAAATAGTTTAGGAAAACAGTAAGTAAAAAACAAAGGAAAAATTATAGTAATAAAAATAAATAGATAGGACTTATTAAAAATAATAATTTAGTAATAAGAAATACATTCCCCCAAGTGTTTCATGCTGAAGCACATATGCAATTTGTACGAACGTATGTATATCATACACTAAGCAAGCGTTAATAGCTGACATATAAATGCAGATCTTGCAGTTTTTTTTTGATACCATCAAAAATGCAAATAAAATAATTCAATTTTACCGTCATGCCAGTAGGAAGTTTCATATAATGTGACTTATATAAGTACACAAAAATAATATAATAAAATATTAAACATGTTTAGAAAATAAATCGCAACTCTAATTATATTTATTTACATGCAGATAAATTATAGGTACTTTTGTATATTAATATAATTCAATTTGAATATGTTTGAATATAACAAATAAATTTTAAATGAATTGGAAGAACTTACTTATAATAATTTAAATTACTTAAAGAAGAACAAAAATATCAGTTAGTATTCAAATTTAAAAAAAAGAGAGATATATAAATATTTAGAACAGTTAAAATTTAAATATTTAATTTTTAACAAATATTAAAAATAAAACAAAAACAAAGAATTTAAAATTAAAAAAATTAAGGGATTTATGCATTAAAATATTTAGTGCAGTTAAAATTAAAAAAAAAAAGTTTTAATATTTGAATCGAAAAAAAAAGAGGAAACATATTAGTAAAATAAATAAAATGGAGAAAATATATGTATAAGTATTAAATATTTTTTTTTTTTAAAAAGGAATTTTTAAATTTTAAAGAAAAAAAAGAATGAAAAATAAAATATAATAAGACAAGAAAAAAAATGGGGAATTAAAATTTAAAAAAAAGAGGGATATAAATTTTTATTAAAAAGAAAAAAAATATTATAATATTCTATTAAATTTTTAAAGAAGAAAAAAAAGAGATAAAAAAAATATATATATAAAAAAAATAATATATATGAAACAAATTTTAATTAAAGAGAAGAAAAAAAAGATAAACTATACAATTTTTAAAGAAAACCAGTTGGGAAGGTTAGATCACATGGGAAATTTTAAAGTAGGTGTAATTATGATAGTTAGGATTATCAAAATTATAGTCGGTCTAAGCCGACTATAAATACCCTACACATATGTGTGGTTACCATTCAAAGTGATATATAGGTCACCAGGGTATACGAATCCTGAAAATAACTACAAACATTCAATCGCTGAAGAATTTCCATTCATTTGATACCCATATTTACAAATGGGTAGGTGTACCGAATTTCGATTTTTTTTTTTGTGAACCACAAGTCTTTTCGCCGGAAAACATTATTATCATGTATTTGAGCATGATGTCAATATATATTTGACCAACAAAGTTTACCTAAGCACGTATACATAAAAATTGATCTTTATATGTACATTTTATATGTGGTATTTGAACATAAGTGGTCGGATCATAGGTCACCATGGACCGATCTCGCCAATTTTTTCGCACATACAGCGTAGGTATATTAGTAATCTAAGTTATAAGTTTCATTTATCTAGCTCTTCAATTTTAAAAGTCTTAGGGATTTCAACAGACAGACAGACGGACAGACAGACAGACAGACAGACAGACAGACAGACAGACAGACGGACAGACAGACGGACAGACGGACATCGCTAAATCGACTCAGGAGGTCATGCTGATCAAGAATATATATACTTTTCCATACCGGAGATGCTTTCTTCTGGGTGTTACAAACGGCGTACCAAACTGAATATACCCTTTCACTCTTAGTGTAGGGTATAAAAAGAGATAAAACCAGTTGGGAAAAGCTCTCACCCGCCGTTCGGATTCGGCAATAAACTGTAGGTCCCACCACTTTGAGTACAAATATAACACGCACAGCTCAAAATGGTGAGAGAGCTCGGCCGAAGTTCTATACAGGACTGTAGTGCCAAACTATTATATTATTATTTATAAAATAAATCAACTCTATCTTTACAACTCTAACTTTACAACATCAATCAAAGACGTTGAGAAATATTGTAAATACACCTTGGTTTGTAAGAAATGAGGAAATTCACAGAGACTTAAACATTCCATTTGTAAAACCAGAAATTGTAAAGTTTACGGAAAGATACATTAACCGACTTGATCATCATAGCAACGTATTGGCTATAGCTCTTGTAGACAACAGTTTAACAACAAGAAGACTTAAACGCTTTCATGTTTTGGATTTACCTTACCGCTAATATTATGCTCTGTGGATAATCTGTAAATACTTCATATGTACATAATATTTCAAAACGTATATTAAGTAACCAATGTAAGATATTCTTGTTTCTATATAGCTACACTCACTGGAGTGTAACTATTCTGTTATTTTCTTATATCATAGTAAAAAAATTTTGCTTATTGTCAAATTAGACAGATTGCAAATAAAATAAATACAAAAAAAAGGCACAATGACTATAATATCTGTTCCGATTCCGATATTTTTAAAAAAGCGGTACCGATTACAACCGGAAAAAATATTCCAGTTCCTGTTCAACACATTTTTAATAACGATTCTGGTTCCAAAAATCTAAACGGTTCCGGTATTATTTTTCACGTTTCGCTTGCTTTTTCATGTATTTCAGTGCTTTTTTCGTGTTTTGTCGTGTTCTTCCATGTTTTGTCGTGTTTTTTCGTGTTTCTTCGTGTCTTTTAAAATACCGTATTTTATCGTGCTTCTCGTGCGTGCCTGTAAAAGTTGTGTCGAAGTTGTGTCAATGCTGATATGAGGGACGGACGTGTCGTCTTCATGCCTTTTAAATGTTTTCCGTCCGTCGGTGTTAAGTTTAATTGTCGCGTAAAATTGTATTTAGTGTGCCCGCCCAACATTAAATAACAATAAAATAAAAACAAAACTAAAATAAAAAAAACACAAATTAAATTAAACTTACATAAAAACAAAATTACATTTCAATAAACACCAACCAAATAAATAGAACAATAAAATAACAAACAACAACAACACAATAGAACCGGTTTTGCGCTGCCTGCTGAGTTGCTGTACTCAACGTTTTTTTTTGCAATTACCAACGCAAAGGGCTTTTCTATGCTCTTTGCTGCACTTGCACAGGTTTGTTTCGTATCCCTTCCCTCCCTCATCCTACTCTACGTTACTAGCGCTCACAGTTGAGGCTGCACTGAGTGCGTGATCTATGCTGTGGTGGAGGCTTAACACTCACCACGTCTTGACTTACGCTCTCATTTGTTTGTATCAACTGCTGCGCGTTGGTAGAATGTATGTCTGTTTTGAAGTTGCCCAGTAGGAAAAATGTCGAATAGATTTTTGCAACATTCGTGGGCTGAGAACGAATTTCTTCTCTATATATGCGTATGTGTCCATTAATAGGCCACAAATAATGGCACTGGGTGAGACCCAGGTTAGTGAGGATGCAGATCCACTGGATTTTCAAATACCTGGTTATCACTTAGTGCCATTATTTTCTGCCCATAGGGGTCTCGCTTTATTTATTCGGAGTGACGTTGTGTATCAACTGCAGCAACAACATAGTGTGTCGGATAGCAAATTTAATACAATTTGGGTTAAATTCAAAATCCAAGCACACATCATGCACTTGTGCTTTCTTTATAGGAGTCCGAATCTAGATAGGGTTTCCACCTGTAATAAGCTGGATGTCTTATCTGATTCGATCTCAAATATATTGGAGCAATTTCCAGGCAGTTAAATTGTTGTTGCCGGCGATTTTAATGTGCACAACGCCACTTGGTTGAGCCACTCGGGTCTTCCAACACAGGAGGGTTGTTATGTTGAGCTGTTTGCAGAGTGCAATCAACTCACTCAATTGGTGAAGAAACCGACGTACCTCCCACGCATCGGTGGGCAAAGCCAAAAAGTCCTAGACCTTTTTCTGACTTCATATCATGAAAAATATGATGTAAAGGTCCTTGCACCTCTTGGTAACTCCGACCACTCTACTGTTTCCGCTGAGTTTTCATATTCTAGTTTACGCGCCTTTTTTAGGTATGCGATCCTGCATACCTTCTAAAAATATTAGCATTAAACCCAAGGACCACTCATGGTTTAATGCAGTCAGGTCGAAAGAGGAAGCCTTTCAGAATTGGCGGTCTAACAAGAATTCTGATACAGAAAGACTTCGCATACAGACTAGGAATCGCTGTAATTCCGTGATCTCGCGCGAATAGTTTCTTCACGAACGCGCACAAATAGGTCCTACTCTACCTCAGAGGTTGTAAACATTTCTGGTCATTCGTAAAAAGGGTGAAGAATCAGACGACATCGTCTACTCCAACTCTTATTATGAATGGCCAGACCTTCACTGACCCGGTTGATAAACACTTCTGATATTTCGCAATTGGTGTCAGCCAAAAACTGCAAGTCGGACTTTCTTCAAAAGTCACGTACACCAAAATTGAGTGAAAGTGAAAACTTACTGGAACATAGTGAGAATAGAATTTAAGAAAAGCTTGCAACGAAGGTATTGTTAATACTGTTACGAAAATTCAGTCTACGGAAAACTGTTCTACAAGTTCGTATCTCTGGATTGTGTACAAAATAAAAACACTCTTATGTTTGGTTTAAATTATAACAATTAACTTTATTAATTCACTTTAATAAACAACTTTACTAATAACAAATTCTAACAACTGCTGCATGTCCACAATTTAACTTGACATTTATCACACGATATGCACTCGACCACTGTACAATCACTACTGAAGTGCTGTACCTCAGATGTGGCTCCCTTATATACTGCATGCATCAGATCGACACGTTTCGACAAACTTCGACTTGTATCGATAACCTTCTACTCGTTTCGTGAATGACGCATGCTATTGGCATCTCATTCGCACTCATGTGTTTTAATGTGTAGATCTTCCCTCTCTTTCTCGCACATTGCTTAGTACGCTGAATGATATTCCCTCTCTTTCTAACACATTGCTTAGTGCGCTGAATTGTCTTGCGTCTCATTTATTATTGTTGATTGCTTGCACAGTGGGGAAAATTACCTCTTTCTCGCACATTGCTTAGTACGCTGAATGATATTCCCTCTCTTTCTAACACATTGCTTAGTGCGCTGAATTGTCTTGCGTCTCATTTATTATTGTTGATTGCTTGCACAGTGGGGAAAATTACCTCTTTTCGTAACACTGCCCTCCACCTAAATCTGTGGAGGGCTGTACGGGCTACAAAGCATAACCAGATCTCCTACCTTAAACCCCTCAGAGTTTGCTTTCAAGTCGTATCTGGACTTTATCTTACTACTTGGAATTTGTATCCTCTGCCTTAAGGACTGATGCAACTCGTCTCGGTCTTCACTTTTTCTCTTATGCAAAACACTTTTTGGAATCGGCTTTTTCCCATCCATTACAGTACGTTCGCAATGTGCTCCTGTATTGATTTATCTTAACGCAACTTCCGATTGGTTTTCTTTTTGTGGATACACATTGCTTACATCTCTGAATCCAATAGGCGCCTGACTTCTGATATCCGACCCAATAGAAACGTTTTCTGACTTCTTCAACCGTTTTATTAATGCTCAAGTGACATCCATTGGAACCACAATGGCATTTCAGTACTATCTCTTTAATTTTTGATTTAGGAACAACAATTAAATTAAGTGCAGATCTGCCATTTTCAGTTTCCCAAACACGGTACAAACAGCCATTTTGTAGCTTCAGGCTTTGCCACTGCGCCCAATAAGCCCTGCTTATTGGACTGTTAGATGCTAACTCTTTCCATAATGGCTTTCCTTGTTGTTCCTTGAACGTCCTAATTTTTGCGATGTCGGGGTCCTTCTTTTGATCATTTCGTATTTGCTCTAGAGTCCATTGATCATCTGCCATGACATTTAACGAACGAATGTGAATTATGTTCGTCTTTTCTTCCTCCGTCGAGCATTCTCTGGATTCCATTTTACACACTCGTGCCGACACAGTGCCCGAATTGCCATGATGTTCCCTGGCGTTATTTTGGCCATCCTCAGGTCTCTTTTCTGGTCGGTATCCTTTAGGTGGTTGTAGATTTACACATTTACGTCTATCACGACAGTCGCGTGCCATATGCCCATATTTTCCACAGTTGTAGCATTTACATTTCAATTGGGTGTTTCTGTTGGCAGCAGTGTAATCTGGTTTAGCTCCACTTTTTAACGCTTGGCAAATTACCTGAAGTAGGTCTTCATTCTCCACATCTAGTTTACGGACCTTTGGCGCTGGGCGGCACATCGTAGTTGCTGTCTCTTGTGTTAGCGCTGTGGTTACAGTTTCCGTAAATGTCACTTTCGGCATTGTCACTGTGGCACGTCTTGTTTCCGGATCACGTATGCCGTCAACGAAGGCTTCGATCTTGCACTTTTCTATGAAATCATTCGTTGAATCTGCATACGACAAATGCGCAAACCTCTCGACGTCCGCTGCATACGCCTGCAATGTTTCACCATTTCTTTGCATTCGGCACTTTAGTTCCATTCTGTAGATTTGCTTCATGTGATCACTGCCATATTTTTGCTGCAGTGCAGCCATAACCGCTAAATAACTGTTTCGATCACTTTCTGGAACAGTCTGCAATACTTCGGCTGCGCCTCCTTTAAGCGCCACGATAAGTGAGGCTACGCTGTCCTCATTATTCCATCGATTACTTACAGCCGTGGTCTCAAATTGCAGCTTGAAAATATTGAACGCTGTGGTTCCATCGTAAATCGGCGATTTTAGCCTCGTACCAGTAACAACATGCTGCGTAGGTCCACTTATCTGTAGTAAACTGACATCTTCTTGTATTTTCTGTAGCTTTTTGTGGAAACCATTTTCCAACTTTTCAAATTTGTCATCAATGTCCACTACAATGTCATTTACATGTGCCTCAAGTTCGTTTACTTTGACATGGAGTGTATTAGAAACTTCCAGAAGCTGCTTAGAATGTTCCAGCATCTGTTGCTCAATTTTTCCTTGATGTTGGTTGGAATTTTCTAGCACTTTCTCCTCAAGTCGATTTGAATTTTCTCGAAGTTTCTGTTCCATTCTGGTCGAATTTTCTTGGAGCTGTTTTGAATTTTCTAGAAGCTGTTGCTGTATTGCTCCGAGCAACTGGCTCATAGCAAAACTTTGGGACTGTACTTTTTGCTCCGTGTCCACACTTTTCGATGACGCTGTTGCAGCTTCCACTTCAAACTCGTGCTCTGCGAGCTCATTGGCTTGGTTCTCTAATTCTTCCATTAGACGCTTTTGTAGCTCTACTTTCGTACCAGCAGTTGCAAGATTACGAATCGACAGCTCCTTCTTTAGCTGGTCGAATTTAAGTTGATCGAATTTAACCATTTTGTATCACAATCCCACTTCTGACACCAATGTTACGAAAATTCAGTCTACGGAAAACTGTTCTACAAGTTCGTATCTCTGGATTGTGTACAAAATAAAAACACTCTTATGTTTGGTTTAAATTATAACAATTAACTTTATTAATTCACTTTAATAAGCAACTTTACTAATAACAAATTCTAACAACTGCTGCATATCCACAATTTAACTTGACATTTATCACACGATATGCACTCGACCACTTTACAATCACTACTGAAGTGCTGTACCTCAGATGTGGCTCCCTTATATATTGCATGCATCAGTTCGATACGTTTCGACAAGCTTCGACTTGTTTCGAGAACCTTCTACTCGTTTCGTGAATGACGCATGCTATTGGCATCTCATTCGCACTCATGTGTTTTAATGTGTAGATCTTCCCTCTTTTTCTCGCACATTGCTTAGTACGCTGAATGATCTTCCCTCTCTTTCTAACACATTGCTTAGTGCGCTGAATTGTCTTGCGTCTCATTTATTATTGTTGATTGCTTGCACAGTGGGGAAAATTACCTCTTTTCGTAACAATACCTTTCGTTGCAATTTAAAAGATTGTAGTTTAACCAACCTCAATAGTAAATTTAATAAAAGTGTCTTTTCAACTCTAAAAGTATAAAAGTGTCTTTTGATTAATTAAATTGTAAAATAAATAAATGTAAAATAAATCAACTCTAACTTTACAACTCTAACTTTACAACATCAGTCAAAGATGTTGAGAAATATTGTAAATGCACCTTGGTTTGTAAGAAATGAGGAAATTCACAGAGACTTAAACATTCCATTTGTAAAACCAGAAATTGTAAAGTTTACGGAAAGATACATTAACCGACTTGATCATCATAGCAACGTATTGGCTATAGCTCTTGTAGACAACAGTTTAACAACAAGAAGACTTAAACGCTTTCATGTTTTGGATTTACCTTACCGCTAATATTATGCTCTGTAGATAATCTGTAAATACTTCATATGTACATAATATTTCAAAACGTATATTAAGTAACCAATGTAAGATATTCTTGTTTCTATATAGCTACACTCACTGGAGTGTAACTATTCTGTTATTTTCTTATATCATAGTAAAAAAATTTTGCTTATTGTCAAATTAGACAGATTGCAAATAAAATAAATACAAAAAAAAGGCACAATGACTATAATATCTGTTCCGATTCCGATATTTTTAAAAAAGCGGTACCGATTACAACCGGAAAAAATATTCCAGTTCCTGTTCAACACATTTTTAATAACGATTCTGGTTCCAAAAATCTAAACGGTTCCGGTATTATTTTTCACGTTTCGCTTGCTTTTTCATGTATTTCAGTGCTTTTTTCGTGTTTTGTCGTGTTCTTCCATGTTTTGTCGTGTTTTTTCGTGTTTCTTCGTGTCTTTTAAAATACCGTATTTTATCGTGCTTCTCGTGCGTGCCTGTAAAAGTTGTGTCGAAGTTGTGTCAATGCTGATATGAGGGACGGACGTGTCGTCTTCATGCCTTTTAAATGTTTTCCGTCCGTCGGTGTTAAGTTTAATTGTCGCGTAAAATTGTATTTAGTGTGCCCGCCCAACATTAAATAACAATAAAATAAAAACAAAACTAAAATAAAAAAAACACAAATTAAATTAAACTTACATAAAAACAAAATTACATTTCAATAAACACCAACCAAATAAATAGAACAATAAAATAACAAACAACAACAACACAATAGAACCGGTTTTGCGCTGCCTGCTGAGTTGCTGTACTCAACGTTTTTTTTTGCAATTACCAACGCAAAGGGCTTTTCTATGCTCTTTGCTGCACTTGCACAGGTTTGTTTCGTATCCCTTCCCTCCCTCATCCTACTCTACGTTACTAGCGCTCACAGTTGAGGCTGCACTGAGTGCGTGATCTATGCTGTGGTGGAGGCTTAACACTCACCACGGCTTGACTTACGCTCTCATTTGTTTGTATCAACTGCTGCGCGTTGGTAGAATGTATGTCTGTTTTGAAGTTGCCCAGTAGGAAAAATGTCGAATAGATTTTTGCAACATTCGTGGGCTGAGAACGAATTTCTTCTCTATATATGCGTATGTGTCCATTAATAGGCCACAAATAATGGCACTGGGTGAGACCCAGGTTAGTGAGGATGCAGATCCACTGGATTTTCAAATACCTGGTTATCACTTAGTGCCATTATTTTCTGCCCATAGGGGTCTCGCTTTATTTATTCGGAGTGTCGTTGTGTATCAACTGCAGCAACAACATAGTGTGTCGGATAGCAAATTTAATACAATTTGGGTTAAATTCAAAATCCAAGCACACATCATGCACTTGTGCTTTCTTTATAGGAGTCCGAATCTAGATAGGGTTTCCACCTGTAATAAGCTGGATGTCTTATCTGATTCGATCTCAAATATATTGGAGCAATTTCCAGGCAGTTAAATTGTTGTTGCCGGCGATTTTAATGTGCACAACGCCACTTGGTTGAGCCACTCGGGTCTTCCAACACATGAGGGTTGTTATGTTGAGCTGTTTGCAGAGTGCAATCAACTCACTCAATTGGTGAAGAAACCGACGTACCTCCCACGCATCGGTGGGCAAAGCCAAAAAGTCCTAGACCTTTTTCTGACTTCATATCATGAAAAATATGATGTAAAGGTCCTTGCACCTCTTGGTAACTCCGACCACTCTACTGTTTCCGCTGAGTTTTCATATTCTAGTTTACGCGCCTTTTTTAGGTATGCGATCCTGCATACCTTCTAAAAATATTAGCATTAAACCCAAGGACCACTCATGGTTTAATGCAGTCAGGTCGAAAGAGGAAGCCTTTCAGAATTGGCGGTCTAACAAGAATTCTGATACAGAAAGACTTCGCATACAGACTAGGAATCGCTGTAATTCCGTGATCTCGCGCGAATAGTTTCTTCACGAACGCGCACAAATAGGTCCTACTCTACCTCAGAGGTTGTAAACATTTCTGGTCATTCGTAAAAAGGGTGAAGAATCAGACGACATCGTCTACTCCAACTCTTATTATGAATGGCCAGACCTTCACTGACCCGGTTGATAAACACTTCTGATATTTCGCAATTGGTGTCAGCCAAGAACTGCAAGTCGGACTTTCTTCAAAAGTCACGTACACCAAAATTGAGTGAAAGTGAAAACTTACTGGAACATAGTGAGAATAGAATTTAAGAAAAGCTTGCAACGAAGGTATTGTTAATACTGTTACGAAAATTCAGTCTACGGAAAACTGTTCTACAAGTTCGTATCTCTGGATTGTGTACAAAATAAAAACACTCTTATGTTTGGTTTAAATTATAACAATTAACTTTATTAATTCACTTTAATAAACAACTTTACTAATAACAAATTCTAACAACTGCTGCATGTCCACAATTTAACTTGACATTTATCACACGATATGCACTCGACCACTGTACAATCACTACTGAAGTGCTGTACCTCAGATGTGGCTCCCTTATATACTGCATGCATCAGATCGACACGTTTCGACAAGCTTCGACTTGTATCGATAACCTTCTACTCGTTTCGTGAATGACGCATGCTATTGGCATCTCATTCGCACTCATGTGTTTTAATGTGTAGATCTTCCCTCTCTTTCTCGCACATTGCTTAGTACGCTGAATGATATTCCCTCTCCTTCTAACACATTGCTTAGTGCGCTGAATTGTCTTGCGTCTCATTTATTATTGTTGATTGCTTGCACAGTGGGGAAAATTACCTCTTTCTCGCACATTGCTTAGTACGCTGAATGATATTTCCTCTCTTTCTAACACATTGCTTAGTGCGCTGAATTGTCTTGCGTCTCATTTATTATTGTTGATTGCTTGCACAGTGGGGAAAATTACCTCTTTTCGTAACACTGCCCTCCACCTAAATCTGTGGAGGGCTGTACGGGCTACAAAGCATAACCAGATCTCCTACCTTAAACCCCTCAGAGTTTGCTTTCAAGTCGTATCTGGACTTTATCTTACTACTTGGAATTTGTATCCTCTGCCTTAAGGACTGATGCAACTCGTCTCGGTCTTCACTTTTTCTCTTATGCAAAACACTTTTTGGAATCGGCTTTTTCCCATCCATTACAGTACGTTCGCAATGTGCTCCTGTATTGATTTATCTTAACGCAACTTCCGATTGGTTTTCTTTTTGTGGATACACATTGCTTACATCTCTGAATCCAATAGGCGCCTGACTTCTGATATCCGACCCAATAGAAACGTTTTCTGACTTCTTCAACCGTTTTATTAATGCTCAAGTGACATCCATTGGAACCACAATGGCATTTCAGTACTATCTCTTTAATTTTTGATTTAGGAACAACAATTAAATTAAGTGCAGATCTGCCATTTTCAGTTTCCCAAACACGGTACAAACAGCCATTTTGTAGCTTCAGGCTTTGCCACTGCGCCCAATAAGCCCTGCTTATTGGACTGTTAGATGCTAACTCTTTCCATAATGGCTTTCCTTGTTGTTCCTTGAACGTCCTAATTTTTGCGATGTCGGGGTCCTTCTTTTGATCATTTCGTATTTGCTCTAGAGTCCATTGATCATCTGCCATGACATTTAACGAACGAATGTGAATTATGTTCGTCTTTTCTTCCTCCGTCGAGCATTCTCTGGATTCCATTTTACACACTCGTGCCGACACAGTGCCCGAATTGCCATGATGTTCCCTGGCGTTATTTTGGCCATCCTCAGGTCTCTTTTCTGGTCGGTATCCTTTAGGTGGTTGTAGATTTACACATTTACGTCTATCACGACAGTCGCGTGCCATATGCCCATATTTTCCACAGTTGTAGCATTTACATTTCAATTGGGTGTTTCTGTTGGCAGCAGTGTAATCTGGTTTAGCTCCACTTTTTAACGCTTGGCAAATTACCTGAAGTAGGTCTTCATTCTCCACATCTAGTTTACGGACCTTTGGCGCTGGGCGGCACATCGTAGTTGCTGTCTCTTGTGTTAGCGCTGTGGTTACAGTTTCCGTAAATGTCACTTTCGGCATTGTCACTGTGGCACGTCTTGTTTCCGGATCACGTATGCCGTCAACGAAGGCTTCGATCTTGCACTTTTCTATGAAATCATTCGTTGAATCTGCATACGACAAATGCGCAAACCTCTCGACGTCCGCTGCATACGCCTGCAATGTTTCACCATTTCTTTGCATTCGGCACTTTAGTTCCATTCTGTAGATTTGCTTCATGTGATCACTGCCATATTTTTGCTGCAGTGCAGCCATAACCGCTAAATAACTGTTTCGATCACTTTCTGGAACAGTCTGCAATACTTCGGCTGCGCCTCCTTTAAGCGCCACGATAAGTGAGGCTACGCTGTCCTCATTATTCCATCGATTACTTACAGCCGTGGTCTCAAATTGCAGCTTGAAAATATTGAACGCTGTGGTTCCATCGTAAATCGGCGATTTTAGCCTCGTACCAGTAACAACATGCTGCGTAGGTCCACTTATCTGTAGTAAACTGACATCTTCTTGTATTTTCTGTAGCTTTTTGTGGAAACCATTTTCCAACTTTTCAAATTTGTCATCAATGTCCACTACAATGTCATTTACATGTGCCTCAAGTTCGTTTACTTTGACATGGAGTGTATTAGAAACTTCCAGAAGCTGCTTAGAATGTTCCAGCATCTGTTGCTCAATTTTTCCTTGATGTTGGTTGGAATTTTCTAGCACTTTCTCCTCAAGTCGATTTGAATTTTCTCGAAGTTTCTGTTCCATTCTGGTCGAATTTTCTTGGAGCTGTTTTGAATTTTCTAGAAGCTGTTGCTGTATTGCTCCGAGCAACTGGCTCATAGCAAAACTTTGGGACTGTACTTTTTGCTCCGTGTCCACACTTTTCGATGACGCTGTTGCAGCTTCCACTTCAAACTCGTGCTCTGCGAGCTCAATGGCTTGGTTCTCTAATTCTTCCATTAGACGCTTTTGTAGCTCTACTTTCGTACCAGCAGTTGCAAGATTACGAATCGACAGCTCCTTCTTTAGCTGGTCGAATTTAAGTTGATCGAATTTAACCATTTTGTATCACAATCCCACTTCTGACACCAATGTTACGAAAATTCAGTCTACGGAAAACTGTTCTACAAGTTCGTATCTCTGGATTGTGTACAAAATAAAAACACTCTTATGTTTGGTTTAAATTATAACAATTAACTTTATTAATTCACTTTAATAAGCAACTTTACTAATAACAAATTCTAACAACTGCTGCATATCCACAATTTAACTTGACATTTATCACACGATATGCACTCGACCACTTTACAATCACTACTGAAGTGCTGTACCTCAGATGTGGCTCCCTTATATATTGCATGCATCAGTTCGATACGTTTCGACAAGCTTCGACTTGTTTCGAGAACCTTCTACTCGTTTCGTGAATGACGCATGCTATTGGCATCTCATTCGCACTCATGTGTTTTAATGTGTAGATCTTCCCTCTTTTTCTCGCACATTGCTTAGTACGCTGAATGATCTTCCCTCTCTTTCTAACACATTGCTTAGTGCGCTGAATTGTCTTGCGTCTCATTTATTATTGTTGATTGCTTGCACAGTGGGGAAAATTACCTCTTTTCGTAACAATACCTTTCGTTGCAATTTAAAAGATTGTAGTTTAACCAACCTCAATAGTAAATTTAATAAAAGTGTCTTTTCAACTCTAAAAGTATAAAAGTGTCTTTTGATTAATTAAATTGTAAAATAAATAAATGTAAAATAAATCAACTCTAACTTTACAACTCTAACTTTACAACATCAGTCAAAGATGTTGAGAAATATTGTAAATGCACCTTGGTTTGTAAGAAATGAGGAAATTCACAGAGACTTAAACATTCCATTTGTAAAACCAGAAATTGTAAAGTTTACGGAAAGATACATTAACCGACTTGATCATCATAGCAACGTATTGGCTATAGCTCTTGTAGACAACAGTTTAACAACAAGAAGACTTAAACGCTTTCATGTTTTGGATTTACCTTACCGCTAATATTATGCTCTGTAGATAATCTGTAAATACTTCATATGTACATAATATTTCAAAACGTATATTAAGTAACCAATGTAAGATATTCTTGTTTCTATATAGCTACACTCACTGGAGTGTAACTATTCTGTTATTTTCTTATATCATAGTAAAAAAATTTTGCTTATTGTCAAATTAGACAGATTGCAAATAAAATAAATACAAAAAAAAAAGGCACAATGACTATAATATCTGTTCCGATTCCGATATTTTTAAAAAAGCGGTACCGATTACAACCGGAAAAAATATTCCAGTTCCTGTACAACACATTTTTAATAACGATTCTGGTTCCAAAAATCTAAACGGTTCCGGTATTATTTTTCACGTTTCGCTTGCTTTTTCATGTATTTCAGTGCTTTTTTCGTGTTTTGTCGTGTTCTTCCGTGTTTTGTCGTGTTTTTTCGTGTTTCTTCGTGTCTTTTAAAATACCGTACTTTATGGTGCTTCTCGTGCGTGCCTGTAAAAGTTGTGTCGAAGTTGTGTCAATGCTGCCATGAGGGACGGACGTGTCGTCTTCATGCCTTTTAAATGTTTTCCGTCCGTCGGTGTTAAGTTTAATTGTCGCGTAAAATTGTATTTAGTGTGCCCGCCCAACATTAAATAACAATAAAATAAAAATAAAACTAAAATAAAATAAAACACAAATTAAATGAAACTTACATAAAAACAAAATTACATTTCAATAAACACCAACCAAATAAATAGAACAATAAAATAACAAACAACAACAACACAATAGAACCGGTTTCTTCTCTATATATGCGTATGAGTCCATTAATAGGCCACAAATAATGGCACTGGGTGAGACCCAGGTTAGTGAGGATGCAGATCCACTGGATTTTCAAATACCTGGTTATCCTTTAGTGCCATTATTTTCTGCCCATAGGGGTCTCGCTTTATTTATTCGGAGTGACGTTGTGTATCAACTGCAACAACATAGTGTGTCGGATAGCGAATTTAATACAATTTGGGTTAAATTCAAAATCCAAGCACACATCATGCACTTGTGCTTTCTTTATAGGAGTCCGAATCTAGATAGGGTTTCCACCTGTAATAAGCTGGATGTCTTATCTGATTCGATCTCAAATATATTGGAGCAATTTCCATTCAGTTTAATTTGTTGTTGCCGGCGATTTTAATGTGCACAACGCCACTTGGTTGAGCCACTCGGGTCTTCCAACACAGGAGGGTTGTTATGTTGAGCTGTTTGCAGAGTGCAATCAACTCACTCAATTGGTGAAGGAACCGACGTACCTCCCACGCATCGGTGGGCAAAGCCAAAAAGTCCTAGACCTTTTTCTGACTTCATATCATGAAAAATATGATGTAAAGGTCCTTGCACCTCTTGGTAACTCCGACCACTGTACTGTTTCCGCTGAGTTTTCATATTCTAGTTTACGCGTCTCCTCGATTAAAGCCCCGAAAAGGACTGTATGGTTTTACGAAAAAGCAAATTGGGTTGCGTTAAATGATAAATGACTTTAATTGGAAATTGTATTTCGCAGACAGAGACATAAATGCCGCGGCTTTAATGGAACAAAATATTATTTTATTAGTTATGCGATCCTGCATACCTTCTAAAAATATTAGCATTAAACCCAAGGACCAGTCATGGTTTAATGCAGTCAGGTCGAAAGAGGAAGCCTTTCAGAATTGGCGGTCTAACAAGAATTTTGACACAGAAAGACTTCGCATACAGGCTAGGAATCGCTGTAATTCTGTGATCTCGCGCGAAAAGTTTCTTCACGAACAAAACCCGCACAATTAGCAAATACTCTACCACAGAGGTTGTAAACATTTCTGGCCATTCGTAAAAAGGGTGAAGAATCAGACGACATCGTCTACTCCAACTCTTATTATGAATGGCCAGACCTTCACTGACCCGGTTGATAAAGTTAATCTCTTGGCAGAATTATTTACAAATAATTCAACGCTCCCAGATACCAATCAACCACTGCCCGATGTCGATTTGGTTTCTTTTGCAATGCCGGAGATTCATTTTCGAACTCGGGCAGTTAAAAAGGTTTTAACAAACCTCAACATTAACAAAGCGTCTGAGCCAGATGGCATATCTGCCCATGAGTTGAAGAAGTGCGCGTCAACGCTGGATTGTCCGTTGCGGAACCTTTTCAACATCTCCTACACGACAGGAATTTTTCCATCTTGTTGGAAGGTTGCCAATGTCCAGCCAGTTCCAAAAAAGGCGAGGCCACGAACCCTGCCAATTACCGACCCATTGCAATATGCTCTGTACTCTCCAAGGTAATGGAAAGCGTAATTAACTTCCACTTTGTGAACTATCTTGAGCACAACGAATTGCTCAGTGACCGACAATACGGTTTCCGTAGGAACAGATCCACAGGTGACTTGGTGGCGGTCCTCTCCGAAAAGTGGAATAATTGTGTTCACCTTTTCGGGGAGAGCAAGGCTGTTGCTCTTGATATCTCCAAGGCTTTTGATCGAGTGTGGCATAAAGCTCTCGTTTCAAAACTAATTGCATATGGTGTCGGTGAATCTTTTACTCGATGAATATCGAGTTTTCTCCAGGGTCGTTCAATACGAGTTGCGATGGATGGTGTTCTTTCGGAACAACATTTCATCAATTCTGGAGTTCCGCAGGGTTCCGTCCTATCCCCGTCCCTATTTCTTTATCAATGACCCATTTAATTATTGATCCTTACAAAAATTAAAACATCAAAAATTTCATCGCGATATCTCGTATAGAAACGTAGGTTATGGTTGATGAAATGTTATGTTTATATGACAGGTAGGCGTGGCAGTTCACTGAACTAGAATATACTTCGAATTAATATTACCACATACAAAAGAGGAATACAAGCAAAATTTCATGATTTTAACTCAAATAAGACCAAAGATTTAGCACTTTATATGTTAAATTTATATGACAGGTAGGTGCGGTAGTTGGTCGATCGCAACAATTTTCAGTGGTCCATTTTATTTTTATATTACATGATGTTGGACAAAATTTCATAATATACCTCTTATATCTTCAGAGTTATAGCGTGTTGACTATAAATGTTATATTGCAGCTAGGAGTGGCAGTTGACAATAACTGCCCATTTTTTGTAACATGGTTTGTACTTAAGACATATGAGTATATATCAGTTTTTATTGATGTATCTCAAACTAATCTAAACTTATGGCGATTTATATACTAAAAACCGAATTTTCAAAATTAAGAAAAAAAAATTAAGAAAAATTCTTACCACTTCAAATCAAAGTGGAATGATCTTTGTTCAATGTCAAGAATTTATGTAAATTTTTTCAGAATTTTAAAAATTCAGTTTTTGCAGGAACCGACGTATAGTCCACGCATCGGCGGGCAAAGCCCAAAAGTCCTAGACCTTTTTCTGACTTCACATCATGAAAAATATGATGTAAAAGTCCTTGCACCTCTTGGTAATTCCGACCACTGTACTGTTTCCGCTGAATTTTCGTATTCTAGTTTACGCGCCTCTTCGACTAAAGCCCCGAAGAGGAATGTATGGCTTTACGAAAAAGCAAATTGGGTTGCGTTAAATGAGTTTTTTCGCAACTTTAATTGGACATTGTGTTTCGCTGACAGAGACATAAATGATGCGGCTTTAATGGTACAAAATATTATTTTATTAGGTATGCGGTCCTTCATACCTTCTAAAAAGATTAGCATTAAACCCAAGGACCACTCTTGGTTTAATGAGACTTGCAGGATTGCAGTCAGGTCGAAAGAGGAAGTCTTTCAGACTTGGCGTTCTAACAAGAATGCTGATACTGAAAGACTTCGTATACAGGCTAGGAATCGCTGTAATGCCGTGATCTCGCGCGAAAAGTTTCTTCACGAACAAAACGCGCGCAAAAAGGTCCTACTCTATCACATAGGTAGTAAAAATGTCTAGTCATTTGTAAAAAGGGTGAAGAATCAGACGACATCGTCTACTCCAACTCTTAGTATGAATGGCCAGACCTTCACTGACCCGGTTGATAAAGTTAATCTCTTGTCAAAATTATTTGCAAATAATTCAACGCTCCCAGATAGTAATCAACCACTGCCTGTCGTCGATTTTGTTTCTTTTGCAATACCGGAGATACATTTTCGAACTCGGGCAGTTAAAAAGGTTTTAGCAAACCTCAACATTAACAAAGCCTCTGGGCCAGATGGCATATCTGCCCATGTGTTGAAGAAGTGCGAGTCACCGCTGGCTTGTCCGTTGCGTAACCTTTTCAACATCTCCACACGACAGGAATTTTTCCATCTTGTTGGAAGGTTGCCAATATCCAGCCAGTTCCGAAAAAGTGCGAAGCCACGAACCCTGCCAATTACCGACCCATTGCAATATGCTCTGCACTCTCCAAGGTAATGGAAAGCGTAATTAACTTCCACTTTGTGAACTATATACAGCGAAACTAATTACTTAGTGACCGACAATATAGTTTCCGTAGGATCAGATCCTCAGGTGACTTGATGGCTGTCCTCTCCTATCCCGTCCCTATTTCTGGTATTTATCAATGACGTTCTGTCATTGACCTAGAACCCAATTCATTCCTTTGCAGATGACAGTAACATTTGTCATTCATATTCGTTCACAAAGCGCCCAAACTCTTTAGAGATTGAGAGTAAAAGACGCACTATGAATGACACACTCAACAATGACCTTAAATCAATCTCTGAGTGGGGTCTTGCAAATAGAGTTGATTTTAATGCCAGCAAGGCACAATCTGTTATCTCACAAACGAATGGATTCACCTCTCCCTCCCCTCAATATGGGTGCTGTGGATATTGCGCAGTCAGCTGCTCTTGACGTTCTGGGCATATCAATTCAATGTGAGCTCCGATGGAATGATCACAGATTTGATACGACGAAAGAAGCGGCCAAGTGCCTCGGTTTTTTAAAACGGTGTAAAACGTACTTCACTCCTGCTGATTTACGCACTGTCTACACTGCCTATATTCGGCCTAAGATGGAATAGATCTCGCACATATGGGCAGGGGCTTCTAAATCTTCTTTGGAGTTCCTGGACCGAATCCAACAACGTGCAATATATTTAATAGGGGATGAAAATATTTCATCCTCTATTGGCTCTCTTGAGCACCGAAGGACCGTTGAGTGTGTAAGCCTGTTCGATAGGTATTACAATGGTAAGTGTTAGAGGGAGATACATGGCCTGATTCCACCAGGTCGGGTGTTCTCTCGTTCTACTCGGGCATCAAATCAAGCACACCCCTTCGTAGTCCACTCGGCTCTCAATAGAACCACGCATTATAGAGAGAATTCGTTCTTCAGTCGCACGATTCGTTTATGGAACAATCTCCCTGCGTCTGTTTTTCCCGACATTTTTGATATTGGCAAATTCAAAACAAATATTCACCGACACTACCTCATCTTTCCTTCCTTCCTCTAACCCTAATCCTACGATCAACACTGTGCTTTGCATAAATAGGGGGCATCCCCTGAATGTTGGTTAATCTGTAAAAAAAAAGAAGTATAAACACCGGTTAGGTAAGAGATATCTGTTCGGTACGAACACCAATAGATATCTACTCGTTGAAGTTACGGCCATAAGAGTGAAAGGGTATATTCAGTTTGGTACGACGTTTGTAACACTCAGAAGGATCAGCATAACCTGCTCAGTTGATTTAGCGATGTCCGTCTGTCTGTCTGTTGAAATCTTGATTACAGAAAATCTAGAAGAGCTAAATAAATGAAACATGTGTATGGTATTTATAGTCGGCTTAGACCTACTATAATTTTGATAATCCTAACTATCGTAATAACACCTACTATAAAATGTCTCTACTTTAAAATTTCCCATGTGATCTAACCTTCCCAACTGGTTTCAAATTAGCTCTAGATTTTAAGATATTACACCATTTCTTGAAAAAATTTAAAAACATTCTAAATCTCAAAAACTAGAGCCAATTTAATGAAACTTACGCCATTTTCGATGTTAAAATTCAAATTCAGAATTGTAAAAACGGCCCTTTTTTTAGAAGTTATGATTAAAATTTACAAAGACATTTTTTACTAGCTTTAAACCGATATATTTAAGGAGTTCAGGAGATATTTGAATATGAACAACTGTACAAATGTGATTCTTGCCACATTTTTTGTCACTTTGAACCACTGCATCTCTGGAAGTAGTGTTCGGAAACAATAAAAACCAGTTGGAAAGATTTGATCACATGGGAAATTTTAAAGTAGGCGTTATTATGATTCTTAGGATTATCAAAATTATAGTCGGTCGAAAAATAAAACAAAAATTGATCAATACATATCTCGATACCCTTTGTCAGTTGTGCAAATTTCATTGAAATCGAAGAAGTATAGTATATAATAAAATACTAATAAAACACCTCCGAGAGCTGTCCGAGAACTTGCAGACTATGCGAACACACATTACCTCACATCACAGCTATTCAAGAACCATGGGTGTATAACAAACGCATCTGTGGTCTTAGTGAACTACGTGGTGAAACCATACTATACGATGAGCAAGCCGCAAGGCCTAGAAGCTGTCTTATAGTATCGAAACACTTTGCTGTCACCAAGTTAACCCAATTCTGTGGGCAAGACCTGGTGGCAGCCAATGTGAGCTATGAAAGCGATAGTGGATGGAAACATCTGATTGTCGCTTCAGGCTACTTCCCCTATGACTCACTACTGCCTCCTCCGCCAAAGGCAATTGTTGAGCTCATAGAGTACTGTGATCTTAAGGAGACCGGCCTTATTCTTTGCTGTGACGCTAATGCTCAACACACTGTGTGGGGCAGCAGTAAATGCAACGCGCGAGGTACCAGACTCCTTGACTTCATCATGACCTCCAATCTGAACATTCACAACACTGTTAATAAACCCACTTTTGTGACTGCTAGAAGACAGGAAGTGATTGACCTTACTTTGTCTAACTGTAGACTGAGAGAGTCAATCTTTAACTGGAAGGTTCTTAAAGAAGATTCTTTATCGGACCACAGGTATATCGAGTTTCATACTGACCGAGAGGTGTTGCCCTCTATGACGGTAAGAAACCCTAGAAAAACGAACATCGCGATATCTCGTATAGAAACGTAGGTTATGGTTGATGAAATGTTATGTTTATATGACAGGTAGGCGTGGCAGTTCACTGAACTAGAATATACTTCGAATTAATATTACCACATACAAAAGAGGAATACAAGCAAAATTTCATGATTTTAACTCATATAAGACCAAAGATTTAGCACTTTATATGTTAAATTTATATGACAGGTAGGTGCGGTAGTTGGTCGATCGCAACAATTTTCAGTGGTCCATTTTATTTTTATATTACATGATGTTGGACAAAATTTCATAATATACCTCTTATATCTTCAGAGTTATAGCGTGTTGACTATAAATGTTATATTGCAGCTAGGAGTGACAGTTGACAATAACTGCCCATTTTTTGTAACATGGTTTGTACTTAAGACATATGAGTATATATCAGTTTTTATTGATGTATCTCAAACTAATCTAAACTTATGGCGATTTATATACTAAAAACCGAATTTTCAAAATTAAGAATTTATGTAAATTTTTTCAGAATTTTAAAAATTCAGTTTTTGTAGGAACCGACGTATAGTCCACGCATCGGCGGGCAAAGCCCAAAAGTCCTAGACCTTTTTCTGACTTCACATCATGAAAAATATGATGTAAAAGTCCTTGCACCTCTTGGTAATTCCGACCACTGTACTGTTTCCGCTGAATTTTCGTATTCTAGTTTACGCGCCTCTTCGACTAAAGCCCCGAAGAGGAATGTATGGCTTTACGAAAAAGCAAATTGGGTTGCGTTAAATGAGTTTTTTCGCAACTTTAATTGGACATTGTGTTTCGCTGACAGAGACATAAATGATGCGGCTTTAATGGTACAAAATATTATTTTATTAGGTATGCGGTCCTTCATACCTTCTAAAAAGATTAGCATTAAACCCAAGGACCACTCTTGGTTTAATGAGACTTGCAGGATTGCAGTCAGGTCAAAAGAGGAAGTCTTTCAGACTTGGCGTTCTAACAAGAATGCTGATACTGAAAGACTTCGTATACAGGCTAGGAATCGCTGTAATGCCGTGATCTCGCGCGAAAAGTTTCTTCACGAACAAAACGCGCGCAAAAAGGTCCTACTCTATCACATAGGTAGTAAAAATGTCTAGTCATTTGTAAAAAGGGTGAAGAATCAGACGACATCGTCTACTCCAACTCTTAGTATGAATGGCCAGACCTTCACTGACCCGGTTGATAAAGTTAATCTCTTGTCAAAATTATTTGCAAATAATTCAACGCTCCCAGATAGTAATCAACCACTGCCTGTCGTCGATTTTGTTTCTTTTGCAATACCGGAGATACATTTTCGAACTCGGGCAGTTAAAAAGGTTTTAGCAAACCTCAACATTAACAAAGCCTCTGGGCCAGATGGCATATCTGCCCATGTGTTGAAGAAGTGCGAGTCAACGCTGGCTTGTCCGTTGCGTAACCTTTTCAACATCTCCACACGACAGGAATTTTTCCATCTTGTTGGAAGGTTGCCAATATCCAGCCAGTTCCGAAAAAGTGCGAGGCCACGAACCCTGCCAATTACCGACCCATTGCAATATGCTCTGCACTCTCCAAGGTAATGGAAAGCGTAATTAACTTCCACTTTGTGAACTATATACAGCGAAACTAATTACTTAGTGACCGACAATATAGTTTCCGTAGGATCAGATCCACAGGTGACTTGATGGCTGTCCTCTCCTATCCCGTCCGTATTTCTGGTATTTATCAATGACGTTCTGTCATTGACCTAGAACCCAATTCATTCCTTTGCAGATGACAGTAACATTTGTCATTCATATTCGTTCACAAAGCGCCCAAACTCTTTAGAGATTGAGAGTAAAAGACGCACTATGAATGACACACTCAACAATGACCTTAAATCAATCTCTGAGTGGGGTCTTGCAAATAGAGTTGATTTTAATGCCAGCAAGGCACAATCTGTTATCTCACAAACGAATGGATTCACCTCTCCCTCCCCTCAATATGGGTGCTGTGGATATTGCGCAGTCAGCTGCTCTTGACGTTCTGGGCATATCAATTCAATGTGAGCTCCGATGGAATGATCACAGATTTGATACGACGAAAGAAGCGGCCAAGTGCCTCGGTTTTTTAAAACGGTGTAAAACGTACTTCACTCCTGCTGATTTACGCACTGTCTACACTGCCTATATTCGGCCTAAGATGGAATAGATCTCGCACATATGGGCAGGGGCTTCTAAATCTTCTTTGGAGTTCCTGGACCGAATCCAACAACGTGCAATATATTTAATAGGGGATGAAAATATTTCATCCTCTATTGGCTCTCTTGAGCACCGAAGGACCGTTGAGTGTGTAAGCCTGTTCGATAGGTATTACAATGGTAAGTGTTAGAGGGAGATACATGGCCTGATTCCACCAGGTCGGGTGTTCTCTCGTTCTACTCGGGCATCAAATCAAGCACACCCCTTCGTAGTCCACTCGGCTCTCAATAGAACCACGCATTATAGAGAGAATTCGTTCTTCAGTCGCACGATTCGTTTATGGAACAATCTCCCTGCGTCTGTTTTTCCCGACATTTTTGATATTGGCAAATTCAAAACAAATATTCACCGACACTACCTCATCTTTCCTTCCTTCCTCTAACCCTAATCCTACGATCAACACTGTGCTTTGCATAAATAGGGGGCATCCCCTGAATGTTGGTTAATCTGTAAAAAAAAAGAAGTATAAACACCGGTTAGGTAAGAGATATCTGTTCGGTACGAACACCAATAGATATCTACTCGTTGAAGTTACGGCCATAAGAGTGAAAGGGTATATTCAGTTTGGTACGACGTTTGTAACACTCAGAAGGATCAGCATAACCTGCTCAGTTGATTTAGCGATGTCCGTCTGTCCGTCTGTTGAAATCATGATTACAGAAAATCTAGAAGAGCTAAATAAATGAAACATGTGTATGGTATTTATAGTCGGCTTAGACCTACTATAATTTTGATAATCCTAACTATCGTAATAACACCTACTATAAAATGTCTCTACTTTAAAATTTCCCATGTGATCTAACCTTCCCAACTGGTTTCAAATTAGCTCTAGATTTTAAGATATTACACCATTTCTTGAAAAAATTTAAAAACATTCTAAATCTCAAAAACTAGAGCCAATTTAATGAAACTTACGCCATTTTCGATGTTAAAATTCAAATTCAGAATTGTAAAAACGGTCCTTTTTTTAGAAGTTATGATTAAAATTTACAAAGACATTTTTTACTAGCTTTAAACCGATATATTTAAGGAGTTCAGGAGATATTTGAATATGAACAACTGTACAAATGTGATTCTTGCCACATTTTTTGTCACTTTGAACCACTGCATCTCTGGAAGTAGTGTTCGGAAACAATAAAAACCAGTTGGAAAGATTTGATCACATGGGAAATTTTAAAGTAGGCGTTATTATGATTCTTAGGATTATCAAAATTATAGTCGGTCGAAAAATAAAACAAAAATTGATCAATACATATCTCGATACCCTTTGTCAGTTGTGCAAATTTCATTGAAATCGAAGAAGTATAGTATATAATAAAATACTAATAAAACACCTCCGAGAGCTGTCCGAGAACTTGCAGACTATGCGAACACACATTACCTCACATCACAGCTATTCAAGAACCATGGGTGTATAACAAACGCATCTGTGGTCTTAGTGAACTACGTGGTGAAACCATACTATACGATGAGCAAGCCGCAAGGCCTAGAAGCTGTCTTATAGTATCGAAACACTTTGCTGTCACCAAGTTAACCCAATTCTGTGGGCAAGACCTGGTGGCAGCCAATGTGAGCTATGAAAGCGATAGTGGATGGAAACATCTGATTGTCGCTTCAGGCTACTTCCCCTATGACTCACTACTGCCTCCTCCGCCAAAGGCAATTGTTGAGCTCATAGAGTACTGTGATCTTAAGGAGACCGGCCTTATTCTTTGCTGTGACGCTAATGCTCAACACACTGTGTGGGGCAGCAGTAAATGCAACGCGCGAGGTACCAGACTCCTTGACTTCATCATGACCTCCAATCTGAACATTCACAACACTGTTAATAAACCCACTTTTGTGACTGCTAGAAGACAGGAAGTGATTGACCTTACTTTGTCTAACTGTAGACTGAGAGAGTCAATCTTTAACTGGAAGGTTCTTAAAGAAGATTCTTTATCGGACCACAGGTATATCGAGTTTCATACTGACCGAGAGGTGTTGCCCTCTATGACGGTAAGAAACCCTAGAAAAACGAACATCGCGATATCTCGTATAGAAACGTAGGTTATGGTTGATGAAATGTTATGTTTATATGACAGGTAGGCGTGGCAGTTCACTGAACTAGAATATACTTCGAATTAATATTACCACATACAAAAGAGGAATACAAGCAAAATTTCATGATTTTAACTCATATAAGACCAAAGATTTAGCACTTTATATGTTAAATTTATATGACAGGTAGGTGCGGTAGTTGGTCGATCGCAACAATTTTCAGTGGTCCATTTTATTTTTATATTACATGATGTTGGACAAAATTTCATAATATACCTCTTATATCTTCAGAGTTATAGCGTGTTGACTATAAATGTTATATTGCAGCTAGGAGTGACAGTTGACAATAACTGCCCATTTTTTGTAACATGGTTTGTACTTAAGACATATGAGTATATATCAGTTTTTATTGATGTATCTCAAACTAATCTAAACTTATGGCGATTTATATACTAAAAACCGAATTTTCAAAATTAAGAATTTATGTAAATTTTTTCAGAATTTTAAAAATTCAGTTTTTGTAGGAACCGACGTATAGTCCACGCATCGGCGGGCAAAGCCCAAAAGTCCTAGACCTTTTTCTGACTTCACATCATGAAAAATATGATGTAAAAGTCCTTGCACCTCTTGGTAATTCCGACCACTGTACTGTTTCCGCTGAATTTTCGTATTCTAGTTTACGCGCCTCTTCGACTAAAGCCCCGAAGAGGAATGTATGGCTTTACGAAAAAGCAAATTGGGTTGCGTTAAATGAGTTTTTTCGCAACTTTAATTGGACATTGTGTTTCGCTGACAGAGACATAAATGATGCGGCTTTAATGGTACAAAATATTATTTTATTAGGTATGCGGTCCTTCATACCTTCTAAAAAGATTAGCATTAAACCCAAGGACCACTCTTGGTTTAATGAGACTTGCAGGATTGCAGTCAGGTCAAAAGAGGAAGTCTTTCAGACTTGGCGTTCTAACAAGAATGCTGATACTGAAAGACTTCGTATACAGGCTAGGAATCGCTGTAATGCCGTGATCTCGCGCGAAAAGTTTCTTCACGAACAAAACGCGCGCAAAAAGGTCCTACTCTATCACATAGGTAGTAAAAATGTCTAGTCATTTGTAAAAAGGGTGAAGAATCAGACGACATCGTCTACTCCAACTCTTAGTATGAATGGCCAGACCTTCACTGACCCGGTTGATAAAGTTAATCTCTTGTCAAAATTATTTGCAAATAATTCAACGCTCCCAGATAGTAATCAACCACTGCCTGTCGTCGATTTTGTTTCTTTTGCAATACCGGAGATACATTTTCGAACTCGGGCAGTTAAAAAGGTTTTAGCAAACCTCAACATTAACAAAGCCTCTGGGCCAGATGGCATATCTGCCCATGTGTTGAAGAAGTGCGAGTCAACGCTGGCTTGTCCGTTGCGTAACCTTTTCAACATCTCCACACGACAGGAATTTTTCCATCTTGTTGGAAGGTTGCCAATATCCAGCCAGTTCCGAAAAAGTGCGAGGCCACGAACCCTGCCAATTACCGACCCATTGCAATATGCTCTGCACTCTCCAAGGTAATGGAAAGCGTAATTAACTTCCACTTTGTGAACTATATACAGCGAAACTAATTACTTAGTGACCGACAATATAGTTTCCGTAGGATCAGATCCACAGGTGACTTGATGGCTGTCCTCTCCTATCCCGTCCGTATTTCTGGTATTTATCAATGACGTTCTGTCATTGACCTAGAACCCAATTCATTCCTTTGCAGATGACAGTAACATTTGTCATTCATATTCGTTCACAAAGCGCCCAAACTCTTTAGAGATTGAGAGTAAAAGACGCACTATGAATGACACACTCAACAATGACCTTAAATCAATCTCTGAGTGGGGTCTTGCAAATAGAGTTGATTTTAATGCCAGCAAGGCACAATCTGTTATCTCACAAACGAATGGATTCACCTCTCCCTCCCCTCAATATGGGTGCTGTGGATATTGCGCAGTCAGCTGCTCTTGACGTTCTGGGCATATCAATTCAATGTGAGCTCCGATGGAATGATCACAGATTTGATACGACGAAAGAAGCGGCCAAGTGCCTCGGTTTTTTAAAACGGTGTAAAACGTACTTCACTCCTGCTGATTTACGCACTGTCTACACTGCCTATATTCGGCCTAAGATGGAATAGATCTCGCACATATGGGCAGGGGCTTCTAAATCTTCTTTGGAGTTCCTGGACCGAATCCAACAACGTGCAATATATTTAATAGGGGATGAAAATATTTCATCCTCTATTGGCTCTCTTGAGCACCGAAGGACCGTTGAGTGTGTAAGCCTGTTCGATAGGTATTACAATGGTAAGTGTTAGAGGGAGATACATGGCCTGATTCCACCAGGTCGGGTGTTCTCTCGTTCTACTCGGGCATCAAATCAAGCACACCCCTTCGTAGTCCACTCGGCTCTCAATAGAACCACGCATTATAGAGAGAATTCGTTCTTCAGTCGCACGATTCGTTTATGGAACAATCTCCCTGCGTCTGTTTTTCCCGACATTTTTGATATTGGCAAATTCAAAACAAATATTCACCGACACTACCTCATCTTTCCTTCCTTCCTCTAACCCTAATCCTACGATCAACACTGTGCTTTGCATAAATAGGGGGCATCCCCTGAATGTTGGTTAATCTGTAAAAAAAAAGAAGTATAAACACCGGTTAGGTAAGAGATATCTGTTCGGTACGAACACCAATAGATATCTACTCGTTGAAGTTACGGCCATAAGAGTGAAAGGGTATATTCAGTTTGGTACGACGTTTGTAACACTCAGAAGGATCAGCATAACCTGCTCAGTTGATTTAGCGATGTCCGTCTGTCCGTCTGTTGAAATCATGATTACAGAAAATCTAGAAGAGCTAAATAAATGAAACATGTGTATGGTATTTATAGTCGGCTTAGACCTACTATAATTTTGATAATCCTAACTATCGTAATAACACCTACTATAAAATGTCTCTACTTTAAAATTTCCCATGTGATCTAACCTTCCCAACTGGTTTCAAATTAGCTCTAGATTTTAAGATATTACACCATTTCTTGAAAAAATTTAAAAACATTCTAAATCTCAAAAACTAGAGCCAATTTAATGAAACTTACGCCATTTTCGATGTTAAAATTCAAATTCAGAATTGTAAAAACGGTCCTTTTTTTAGAAGTTATGATTAAAATTTACAAAGACATTTTTTACTAGCTTTAAACCGATATATTTAAGGAGTTCAGGAGATATTTGAATATGAACAACTGTACAAATGTGATTCTTGCCACATTTTTTGTCACTTTGAACCACTGCATCTCTGGAAGTAGTGTTCGGAAACAATAAAAACCAGTTGGAAAGATTTGATCACATGGGAAATTTTAAAGTAGGCGTTATTATGATTCTTAGGATTATCAAAATTATAGTCGGTCGAAAAATAAAACAAAAATTGATCAATACATATCTCGATACCCTTTGTCAGTTGTGCAAATTTCATTGAAATCGAAGAAGTATAGTATATAATAAAATACTAATAAAACACCTCCGAGAGCTGTCCGAGAACTTGCAGACTATGCGAACACACATTACCTCACATCACAGCTATTCAAGAACCATGGGTGTATAACAAACGCATCTGTGGTCTTAGTGAACTACGTGGTGAAACCATACTATACGATGAGCAAGCCGCAAGGCCTAGAAGCTGTCTTATAGTATCGAAACACTTTGCTGTCACCAAGTTAACCCAATTCTGTGGGCAAGACCTGGTGGCAGCCAATGTGAGCTATGAAAGCGATAGTGGATGGAAACATCTGATTGTCGCTTCAGGCTACTTCCCCTATGACTCACTACTGCCTCCTCCGCCAAAGGCAATTGTTGAGCTCATAGAGTACTGTGATCTTAAGGAGACCGGCCTTATTCTTTGCTGTGACGCTAATGCTCAACACACTGTGTGGGGCAGCAGTAAATGCAACGCGCGAGGTACCAGACTCCTTGACTTCATCATGACCTCCAATCTGAACATTCACAACACTGTTAATAAACCCACTTTTGTGACTGCTAGAAGACAGGAAGTGATTGACCTTACTTTGTCTAACTGTAGACTGAGAGAGTCAATCTTTAACTGGAAGGTTCTTAAAGAAGATTCTTTATCGGACCACAGGTATATCGAGTTTCATACTGACCGAGAGGTGTTGCCCTCTATGACGGTAAGAAACCCTAGAAAAACGAACATCGCGATATCTCGTATAGAAACGTAGGTTATGGTTGATGAAATGTTATGTTTATATGACAGGTAGGCGTGGCAGTTCACTGAACTAGAATATACTTCGAATTAATATTACCACATACAAAAGAGGAATACAAGCAAAATTTCATGATTTTAACTCATATAAGACCAAAGATTTAGCACTTTATATGTTAAATTTATATGACAGGTAGGTGCGGTAGTTGGTCGATCGCAACAATTTTCAGTGGTCCATTTTATTTTTATATTACATGATGTTGGACAAAATTTCATAATATACCTCTTATATCTTCAGAGTTATAGCGTGTTGACTATAAATGTTATATTGCAGCTAGGAGTGGCAGTTGACAATAACTGCCCATTTTTTGTAACATGGTTTGTACTTAAGACATATGAGTATATATCAGTTTTTATTGATGTATCTCAAACTAATCTAAACTTATGGCGATTTATATACTAAAAACCGAATTTTCAAAATTAAGAAAAAAAAATTAAGAAAAATTCTTACCACTTCAAATCAAAGTGGAATGATCTTTGTTCAATGTCAAGAATTTATGTAAATTTTTTCAGAATTTTAAAAATTCAGTTTTTGCAGGAACCGACGTATAGTCCACGCATCGGCGGGCAAAGCCCAAAAGTCCTAGACCTTTTTCTGACTTCACATCATGAAAAATATGATGTAAAAGTCCTTGCACCTCTTGGTAATTCCGACCACTGTACTGTTTCCGCTGAATTTTCGTATTCTAGTTTACGCGCCTCTTCGACTAAAGCCCCGAAGAGGAATGTATGGCTTTACGAAAAAGCAAATTGGGTTGCGTTAAATGAGTTTTTTCGCAACTTTAATTGGACATTGTGTTTCGCTGACAGAGACATAAATGATGCGGCTTTAATGGTACAAAATATTATTTTATTAGGTATGCGGTCCTTCATACCTTCTAAAAAGATTAGCATTAAACCCAAGGACCACTCTTGGTTTAATGAGACTTGCAGGATTGCAGTCAGGTCGAAAGAGGAAGTCTTTCAGACTTGGCGTTCTAACAAGAATGCTGATACTGAAAGACTTCGTATACAGGCTAGGAATCGCTGTAATGCCGTGATCTCGCGCGAAAAGTTTCTTCACGAACAAAACGCGCGCAAAAAGGTCCTACTCTATCACATAGGTAGTAAAAATGTCTAGTCATTTGTAAAAAGGGTGAAGAATCAGACGACATCGTCTACTCCAACTCTTAGTATGAATGGCCAGACCTTCACTGACCCGGTTGATAAAGTTAATCTCTTGTCAAAATTATTTGCAAATAATTCAACGCTCCCAGATAGTAATCAACCACTGCCTGTCGTCGATTTTGTTTCTTTTGCAATACCGGAGATACATTTTCGAACTCGGGCAGTTAAAAAGGTTTTAGCAAACCTCAACATTAACAAAGCCTCTGGGCCAGATGGCATATCTGCCCATGTGTTGAAGAAGTGCGAGTCAACGCTGGCTTGTCCGTTGCGTAACCTTTTCAACATCTCCACACGACAGGAATTTTTCCATCTTGTTGGAAGGTTGCCAATATCCAGCCAGTTCCGAAAAAGTGCGAGGCCACGAACCCTGCCAATTACCGACCCATTGCAATATGCTCTGCACTCTCCAAGGTAATGGAAAGCGTAATTAACTTCCACTTTGTGAACTATATACAGCGAAACTAATTACTTAGTGACCGACAATATAGTTTCCGTAGGATCAGATCCACAGGTGACTTGATGGCTGTCCTCTCCTATCCCGTCCCTATTTCTGGTATTTATCAATGACGTTCTGTCATTGACCTAGAACCCAATTCATTCCTTTGCAGATGACAGTAACATTTGTCATTCATATTCGTTCACAAAGCGCCCAAACTCTTTAGAGATTGAGAGTAAAAGACGCACTATGAATGACACACTCAACAATGACCTTAAATCAATCTCTGAGTGGGGTCTTGCAAATAGAGTTGATTTTAATGCCAGCAAGGCACAATCTGTTATCTCACAAACGAATGGATTCACCTCTCCCTCCCCTCAATATGGGTGCTGTGGATATTGCGCAGTCAGCTGCTCTTGACGTTCTGGGCATATCAATTCAATGTGAGGTCCGATGGAATGATCACAGATTTGATACGACGAAAGAAGCGGCCAAGTGCCTCGGTTTTTTAAAACGGTGTAAAACGTACTTCACTCCTGCTGATTTACGCACTGTCTACACTGCCTATATTCGGCCTAAGATGGAATAGATCTCGCACATATGGGCAGGGGCTTCTAAATCTTCTTTGGAGTTCCTGGACCGAATCCAACAACGTGCAATATATTTAATAGGGGATGAAAATATTTCAAGAAAAAAAGAAGTATAAACACCGGTTAGGTAAGAGATATCTGTTCGGTACGAACACCAATAGATCTCTACTCGTTGAAGAGAAAAGTATAAACAAAGAAGTATAAACACCGGTTAGGTAAGAGATATCTGTTCGGTACGAACACCAATAGATCTCTACTCGTTGAAGTTACGGCCATAAGAGTGAAAGGGTATATTCAGTTTGGTACGACGTTTGTAACACTCAGAAGGATCAGCATAACCTGCTCAGTTGATTTAGCGATGTCCGTCTGTCTGTCTGTTGAAATCTTGATTACAGAAAATCTAGAAGAGCTAAATAAATGAAACATGTGTATGGTATTTATAGTCGGCTTAGACCGACTATAATTTTGATAATCCTAACTATCGTAATAACACCTACTATAAAATGTCTCTACTTTAAAATTTCCCATGTGATCTAACCTTCCCAACTGGTTTCAAATTAGCTCTAGATTTTAAGATATTACACCATTTCTTGAAAAAATTTAAAAACATTCTAAATCTCAAAAACTAGAGCCAATTTAATGAAACTTACGCCATTTTCGATGTTAAAATTCAAATTCAGAATTGTAAAAACGGTCATTTTTTTAGAAGTTATGATTAAAATTTACAAAGACATTTTTTACTAGCTTTAAACCGATATATTTAAGGAGTTCAGGAGATATTTGAATATGAACAACTGTACAAATGTGATTCTTGCCACATTTTTGTCACTTTGAACCACTGCATCTCTGGAAGTAGTGTTCGGAAACAATAAAAACCAGTTGGAAAGATTTGATCACATGGGAAATTTTAAAGTAGGCGTTATTATGATTCTTAGGATTATCAAAATTATAGTCGGTCGAAAAATAAAACAAAAATTGATCAATACATATCTCGATACCCTTTGTCAGTTGTGCAAATTTCATTGAAATCGAAGAAGTATAGTATATAATAAAATACTAATAAAACACCTCCGAGAGCTGTCCGAGAACTTGCAGACTATGCGAACACACATTACCTCACATCACAGCTATTCAAGAACCATGGGTGTATAACAAACGCATCTGTGGTCTTAGTGAACTACGTGGTGAAACCATACTATACGATCAGCAAGCCGCAAGGCCTAGAAGCTGTCTTATAGTATCGAAACACTTTGCTGTCACCAAGTTAACCCAATTCTGTGGGCAAGACCTGGTGGCAGCCAATGTGAGCTATGAAAGCGATAGTGGATGGAAACATCTGATTGTCGCTTCAGGCTACTTCCCCTATGACTCACTACTGCCTCCTCCGCCAAAGGCAATTGTTGAGCTCATAGAGTACTGTGATCTTAAGGAGACCGGCCTTATTCTTTGCTGTGACGCTAATGCTCAACACACTGTGTGGGGCAGCAGTAAATGCAACGCGCGAGGTACCAGACTCCTTGACTTCATCATGACCTCCAATCTGAACATTCACAACACTGTTAATAAACCCACTTTTGTGACTGCTAGAAGACAGGAAGTGATTGACCTTACTTTGTCTAACTGTAGACTGAGAGAGTCAATCTTTAACTGGAAGGTTCTTAAAGAAGATTCTTTATCGGACCACAGGTATATCGAGTTTCATACTGACCGAGAGGTGTTGCCCTCTATGACGGTAAGAAACCCTAGAAAAACGAACTGGGCACGCTTCAGACATGAACTTGAGAATTCCCCCAATATTCCTGTCAGAATTCGTACCAAAGAAAGTATTGAGACGTCCGTTCAAGTTATGAACGATGTCATAAATTCTAGTTTTGTACGAACATGACCGGTACGAAAAACGTTATCTAGACCTCCCGTTCCTTGGTGGAACGCTTGTCTTGAAACCTTGCGCAAGGATTCCAGAAAGCTTCTAAATAGGGCCCTAAGGAGCAACTTAGACTCTGACTGGTTTTTTTATCGATCTAAGCAGAAAGAGTATAAGAAACGAATTCGTAAATCGAAAAGTGTTTCCTATAAAGACTTCTGCAGTAGCATCGAATCCTGCAGTGAGACTAGCAGATTGGTCAAGTTTCTTAAAAGAGACCGAACTGATCGACTGGACTCACTGCGGAGACCTGATGGCTCGTATACTGAGTCTAAGACAGAGGCACTCAGTGTCCTAGTTGAGACTCACTTTCCGGGAAATCAAATCCACATAGGGCCACTTTGTAATCCCAGCACTGGGGACTGCAATAACAACTCTAATGTGAAAAAGATGACTGGCAGGTTGCCAGATTGGTTGTGTACGAAGAAGCCATCCAATACGCAGTGGCCTCTTTTGATGGCTTCAAGTCACCTGGACTGGATGGCATCTACCCAGTCATGCTACAGGAAGGTATAACCCAATTGCTACCATGCCTAAAGAAGATCTTTAGAGCAATTCTCGCATGGGCATACATTCCGACATCCTGGCGTTTAGTGAAAGTAGCCTTCATTCCTAAAGTTGGAAGAGAAGACTATTCCATAGCCAAGAGCTTCAGACCCATTAGTATGATGTCCTTCATACTAAAGTGTCTAGAAAGACTAGTTGAGCTGCACATCAGAAAAACATCGCTGTCAAGGTACCCACTATCATCAAGACAACATGCCTACCAACGTGGAAAATCCTGTGAAACAGCATTGCAACATCTGGTTGGCCGGATCGAGCATGCTTTTCAGAGGAAGATGTACGTTATGGGCATATTTCTTGACATCGAGGGTGCTTTTGATAATGCGACTTTTGATGGAATGTGTGACGCAGCTAGATGGCATGGAATAGATGAAACATTGGTCAAATGGCTAAGGTCAATGCTAATGTTTAGGAGCATCACTTCTGAGGCGGAGTGCGGTCAGTATATTATGGCAGGGGTGAATAGAGGTTGTCCTCAAGGAGGCGTTCTCTCCCCCCTGCTCTGGTGTATGCTGGTTGACTCTTTAGTCAACGATCTCGATGGACCAGGTGTCTATTCCCAGGCCTATGCAGATGATGTTGCCATTCTTGCCACAGGCTTTTCCCTCAATGAGGTCTGTGTTAAAACACAAAACTCGTTGAACCGAATTGACAGCAGGTGTACTGCAAACGGACTTTCCGTCAACCCTCACAAAACAGGGATTGTTCTCTTCACTAGGAAAAGAATAATGACAGGATTATCTCTACCAGTACTTAAGGGTGTCACTATTCCTCTGTCTAACGAAGTAAAATATCTGGGCTTAACTCTAGATAGTAAACTACTTTGGATAAAACATGTTGAAAATAAAATTTCGCGAGCATTGAATGCCTTCTGGCAATGCAGAGGAATTTATGGGAAGACATGGGGACTATCGCCGAGCAAAACCTTATGGATTTACACGGCAATGATAAGACCGATGATATCATATGCATCGGTAGTCTGGTGGAACAAGCTGTCGCGAAAATGCGTGACAACTAGTCTTGCCAATATTCAGAGAACCGTGTGTCTAGGTGTTACGGGTGCCTTTCCCACAACACCTGGTCCAGCACTGAATGCAATCTTAAACCTACCACCACTTGACATCTTCATCAGAGGCGAAGCGAGGTGGTTTCTGGTTTAATGTTCCCTGGAATATCTCTGACATTGCACTTGACACTCCATTAGACACCTGTCTACTGGAGATGCCCTCTGATGCAATGATAACAGAAATATTACCAAGACGAAATTTTGAGGTCTGCCAACCTGACATTCAAGACTAGCTAACGCCTGACTGTGAGCCAGGTAGAGGGTCACACCGCATTTTCACAGACGGCTCCAGAACCGATCAGGGATCTGGTGCTGGAGTGTTTGTGGAACCGGATGACCGCAGACTTCACTTCGCCTTAGGCGACAATGCCTTGGTATATCAAGCCGAAGTCTATGCTATACTTATGGCTATGGACTACATTGCGGATAATAAATGGCAGAACAGGGCTATATCAGTTTGCAGCGATAGTCAGGCTGCTCTTATGGCTTTGAACAACCAGGTCATCACATCCAAAATTGTACGTCAATGCAGATCACTGAAACTGATTTGGGTGCCGGGCCATAAAGGAGTTTCGGGCAATGAAACATCTGACGAACTAGCACGTGCTGGATCTGAATCCATTTGGACCAGAACCTGTGATTGGACTACCTGCATCTACGGGAAAATTCGTCATCAGCTCTTGGGTCGCCTCCGCACACAAGAGCAGATGGCTGAATGAGACGAAATGCAGATTCTCCAAGCTCATGACACCGACGATAACCAAAAGATCGGCCTCGTTTCTACTTTCCTTAATTAGAAAGGAGTGCAGAAAACTGACGGGACTTCTAACGGGACACAACGCATGTGAAAAACACATGAACGCAATCGGCCTGGCCGAAAGCGCCTTATGTTCTGCCTGCTACGAAGAAACTGGCACCACAGAGCACTATCTCTGTGACTGTCCAGCATTTTCTAGAAATAGAAGGCAGATCTTTGGCACAGACGTGATGAGAGAGGATCAGCTTCACTCTCTATCACACAATAGCCTTCTTAGATTCAATAATGAATCTAAGAAGTATCATTAAAAACCAGGGAACAGCACAATGGATATAACCCTGTCTGAGTGCTGTGGCTCTATTTTTTTATCCCACATTAAAAAAAAAAACACGGAACCTGCCACTGGTGATCGGCTGTGACGCCAACGCACATCACAGCCAGTGGGGTAGTAAGGAAATCAACGAACGAGGTGAGTCAATCTTTGAATTTCGTATATCCTCGGACTTTATCTTGTGCAACAGGGTAGATCACCCCACTTTTCAAAATAGAGTAAGAGAAGATATCCTTGACCTGACTTTAATCAATAACACTGAACTAATTGTGGTCGAAGACTGGAAGTGTCCCCTAAAAACTGCTTTTCGGACCATTTTAGAATCCTTTCAACATTAACTTCAAACCTAGTAAGATAAAACCTTTTAGGAACCCTTCGAAAACAAAGTGGTCAAAATATTCAGAGTGGATATCAGAAAACGTGCCGCACACATGCGAAACTTCTTTTCCTGACAGTATATCCATAGACTCCGCGGTAGACATGATCACGAAGAAAATGAATAAAGCCTTCTTAAAGTTTTGCCCAATCTCTCGCTAAAAAAAGCAGAGAACAGAGGTTAGAAAACTACATTACAAGGCCAGGAAAAGTATGCTTGAAATTGACTGGACCAAGTATAGAACAGAACTAAATACCTATACGAAATCCATAAGGGACGCTAAATTCAACTCATGGAAAACATTCTGTGAAGAAATTGAAAAGACCAATGATGCAGCTAGACTACGTAGAGTTCTATTCAAGGCCCTGTAATACCCAGCTACATCAGACGACCAGACAATACCTGGACCGAATCAAGTCAAGAATCTCTCGCACTCCTAATAGAAGTTCACTTCCCAGGATGTAGAGACCCTGACGACACGACCCCTACATATGTTTCGGAGCCGATTTACAATAGCCTTTTGGCACCGAATCACAATGAAATCGGCTCCGATGTAGACAGTATGTTAACAGATAACATGGGTTATTAAATCGTTCAAGCCCTACAAATCCGCAGGACCGGACGATATAATACCAGCCATGTTGATGCATGCTCTTCCAGCAAGTGGTACATGGCTAAAGACAATCTTCAAACGTACGGTTCTACTGTATGGTGGGAAGCGATAAAGAAGACTGCATTTCTTAGGGAAATGAAAAAGTACGAAGACTGGCATGCACCAGTATTACAGGCGCAATGAAATCGACCCCACAAATAGGGATGGAGATCATGCTTAATCTTCTGCCAGTAGACGACTTCATTAGGAGTACAGCAGCAAAGAACGCGATTTGACTTAGAGAATCAGGATTCTCGAAGCAACTCTCATATGGGCACACGTCTATCCACGAAGTTTTTAGCATGATCGTACTCCCAAAAACAGACTATATAACACCACAGATGGAAATAAATCCAAACTACTCCATCGTAAGACCTAGTAGAGAACAATGGAGCGCTAACTCGCCAACAAGCAATATCCACCTTCAAGTCTTTACTGACGGGTCTAAGATGGAAATAGGGACTGAATCCGGCATTTTCTGCGACGCACTGCAAATTCACGAGTCACATAGACTTCTCGACGACTGCAGTGTCTTTCAAGCAGAAATATTCACGATAGATAAAGCAGCACAGACCATCCAAACAAAGAACATGGATCCATCGGAGATTACAATCTTTGTGGATAGTCAGGCTGCCATCCTAGCACTAGACAATGCGGTCATAATATCAAACACAGTACTCCATTGTCGCCGATCACTCAACATACTAAGTCAAACCCATGCGATAACCATATGCTGGGTTCCCGGACATAGCAATATAGAAGGGAACAAACAAGCCGATGAGCTTGTTAAATAACAGTAAAGAAGCTACCCGCATCCTCATCGGCGTCCTGACAAGACATTGTGCAATCGGCACAATGGCGCACAGACTGGGCATCCCCGCGCCCGACCACTGCAGGAGCTGCAAAGATATTGAGGAAGTAGAATCAATCGTACATCTACTATGCGACTGTCCAAATCTCCAAACGCGTTGACTCCAGTACATGGTGAACAGGTTCTTTGGGGAACTGGAAGAAATAGTTGAAGTTCTAATTGAAAATCTACTACGGTTCGTAAGGAGATCAGGTTGGTTTCGAAGAAACAAACCCATCGTTGTCAACAAAATATAGTTACCACACAGATAAAAAGGGAACACAATGGACCACTAGGCCCCCGTGAGTGTTTGCTGATTAGATTTCAGCAACACTCCTTACAAACCTAACCTAAAAATATTAAAATCAAGAATAATAAAATCAAAACTAAATCGAATAAAAAGAAAGTTGTAATTAAGGGCCCTGAAAATTTGGGAATTGTAGATCAAACGTCTGACAAGACTGTGGATACATTCCGTATAGGGGCGAGTATAATTTGCAATGAAGTAGTTTCAATATTTCTTTTTATTATTTGCGCTATGTGCAATTTATCGTCAGAAATGAATGATAAATTCACGATTTGCAAAATTAAATTGTCTTCAATTGCTAATAATTTTAAGAGTAAATTTATGTCGCGGAAAATGACATTAGCTTTACAATTAGGCATGCATCGTAAAATATTTAACCGGCATGTAGAGTGTTTCAAGATATCCGATACGAGTGATGTGTTCATTGAAGTACCTTGCAAGTGGATTCTGGAGCTGAGGCCAGCCTGATTAAAGAAAATAGGATGGCACATTTGCCGTATATTAATAAAAATATTCAGAAAGATCTGAGTGGTGCTTTCGGTGGATGCGTTAGAACCTTAGGCTCCACTAATCAACAAATCAGGGTACAGCCCAGAATGGCCATGGTTGTATCACTGCCGTTAAAAACAAGAATTCCTATAGTTTTGTTGCACAAACAGGAAATACAGGCAGGAGTATATTTGTGAGAGAGTTTAACAAATGTTAGAAGAAATAGAGTATATGCATCAATTTTAAATGCCACCGATAAGGAGGTGACCATTGATAGCAATTTAAAGCCACAATTTTCAAATTTTAACAAATATAAAGAAGCAACTAAGGCGAGTTCTACAATAAACTCGGTTAATATAAAAAATAGAATTGATAGATTATTAGGGAATGTAAAGATCGATGAATCATTGAATAAAGAAGAAGTTGCATCTTTGCAAAATATTTGCTTGTCATGTCATGACGTTTTTTATTTGGAAGGGGATGAATTAACATTTACTCCGATATTAAAACATGAAATACCCACACTGTGGAATCAGCCACCAATAAATCAGAAACAGTATAAACTTACCCATACGCATCGAAATGAGATTAATAGACAAGTATCAAAGATGTTAGACAATGGAATTATTTCACCAAGCATGTCTCCTTAGAATTCCCTATTATTACTGGTACATAAAAAGAGCGATAAGGATGGCAATAAGAAATGGAGACTGGTTATAGATTTCCGAAAATTAAATGACGTCACCATCAAACAGGTGTTTCCTCTACCACGAATAGATGAGATTTTAGACCAGTTAGGTCATAGTAGGTATTTTTCAGATTTAGCAAGTGGTTATCATCAGGTTGTAGTTGAAGATAGTGACAAAGAAAAAACTGCTTTCAGTACAGGTCTAGGTCATTTCGAATTTAACAGAATGCCATTCGGTTTAACGGGGGCACCTGCCACTTTTCAAAGGATAATGAACCACATACTAACAGGATTAAAGGGTATTGACTGTTTCGTTTATTTAGATGACATAGTGCTTTATGGAAATAATTTAGCAGAACACGAGCATAGGCTATGCAAGGTTTTGCAAAAGCTGAGAGAACATAATTTGAATTTAAATACAGAGAAATGTCAGTTTTTGCGACGCGAGGTTATAGAGTGTGTAAAGTGTGTAAAAAATATTCCAGTTCCGAAAAATAGGAAGGAAGTTCTAGCATTTTTCGGCTTAATTAATTATTACAGAAAATTTATAGGAGGTATGGCGAAGTTGTCATTACCGAAAAACTGTTTGCTTAAAAAGGACGCTAAGTTCATATCTAATGATAATTGTCAGAATTCGTTTTTAAAACTTAAAGAGGCAATTATGTCACCACCCAGCGTATCCGGACTTTAACGAACCCTTTTTGCTCACGACAGACGCCAGTAACGAAACAATTGGCGCGGTTCTTTCGCAAGGTGAAGTTGGAAGCGACCGTCCGATCGCGTTTGCCAGTAGGTCTCTTAACGATGCGGAAACACGCTACTCTACTATAGAGAGAGAATTTTTGGCAATTGTATGGGCAACAAAAAATGTTAGGGTATATCTTTTGGGAAGATCATTTTAAATTTATACAGATCATCGGCCCCTAAAGGGTATAGCAAACTTAAAAGTTCAGACATCACGTCTTGCGCGTTTCCGACACAAATTATCGGAATATGATTTCGAAATTCATTATAAACCGGGAAAAAGTAATTTAAACGCGGATGCGCTTACCCGCATACCGAATAACACTGAAAAAGTAGTTGTAGAACAAACACGTTCGAAAACCATGAAAAGAGACAAGAAAGACGATAAGAAACGGTCAGAATGCGATCCTGACGATTTCATAACAAAGGAAAATGACAATATAATAATTCTAACTGAACCTCGGGGCATAGAGACGGTAATTAAAGATTTTTCACTATTCACCGTTAGGTGGTCACCAAGGTGGCGAAAAAACATTTTTAAGAATTCGGCAACAGTACCGATGAAAGGGTATGCAGAAGCAAATAAAAGATTATGTGAAAATTGTTTAAAATGCCAGGTAAACAAGAGTTCAAGGCTTACGAAGATGCCAATGGTTCTAACTGATACGCCAGTGAGACCCTTTGACAATGTGTGGATTGGTCAAACTGGGACCAATGCTTACATTCTGCAATGCATGTTCATAATAACACCGTGCATACATCGACAGGTCAAACACCATTCCGTACGTTGTACGGGTTTGACTTCGACATGCCTACGAATTTGAGGCGTAAATGTTCACCATTGTATAACACAGAGGACTACAATCAGATACTAAAATACCAAATACAGCGATCACACGAGATTGTTAGGCAAAATCAATAAAGGCCCAAGGATTTGTCGAAAAAACAATACGACAAGAACTTCAACCCTATATAATTCAAACCACACGACATGGTTTTAATGAAAAACCAAACTAGGAAGTATAAGTTCTCTCCAATTTGGAAGGGACCTTACGTGGTCGTAGAGGGAAGTGGGCCAGTGACCACGACGATATTGGTCAAAAACAAAGATAAGAAAATTCATAATAATTTGCTAAAGGCATATCACAAATAGTGTATGCCGTTAAAACTAAAAATATAATATTACCCTGAGATAGAGCCCATAAAAGTAACAATATAAAACCAATTAGCTATGGGTTGACAATTATACTCGTAGATTGCAACATTATGATAGGAAAAATAAATCTAACCATAAGATATAGAGCAATCATTAAATAAAACATTAAATAACTCGTCATTTAGAGGAAGAAATAAATTTAAATAGTTTAGGAAAACAGTAAATAAAAAACAAAAAAAAATATGATAATAAAACATAGGACATATTAAAAACAATAATTTAGTAATAAAAAATTAAAAAAAAATATATATAATAACTATTTTAGGAGAAGAACTTATAATTTGAAAGTTAGATAATCTAAGCAAAGGCAACAAATTTCCTTCATATAAAATTAAATGAAAATTCGTCATAAAATTGTCGTATTCAATGCAGATAACGCAAACCAACAATTGACTTACTGGCCTACATTAATAGCGCAAGCTAACAAACCTTGAAAATAGTCATTCCACCCAAGTGTTTCATGCTGAAGCACATATGCAATTTGTTCGAATGTATATCATACGTAAAGCGAGATCTTTATTTTTTTTTTTTGATACCATAAACAATGCAAATAAATATCATATAATATGACTTATATAAGTACACGAAAATAATATAATAAAATATTAAACATGTTTAGAAAATAAATAGCAACCCTAATTATATTTATTTACATGCAGAGAAATCATAGGTACTTTTGTAAATTAATATAATTCAATTTGAATAAGTTGAAATATAACAATTACATTTTAAATGAATTTGAAGAACTTACTTATAGTAATTTAAATTAATTAAAGAAGAAGAAAATATCAGTTAGTATTCAAATTTAAAAAAAAGAGAGATATATAAATATTTAGTACAGTTAAAATTAAATAAAAGGGAACAGGAAAATATATTATAATAATGATAGTTTGGCACTATAGTACTATAAGAACTTAGACCGAGCTCTTTCACCATTTTGAGCTGTGCGTGTTATATTTGTACTCAGTGTGGTGGGACCTACAGTTTAATGCTGACTCCGAACGGCGGGTGAGAGCTTTGCATAGGCAATGTTTTACTCACGTAGGTTTGCCATTTACTTCCGAGAGGTAGCGCGGTATAGAAAAATGTTTCTATGAAAAGATGTTGTTAGCGAGAGTCCAGGCTTGAACCGGGGACCTTTCGGCTCGTAGTCCAAGGCACTAACCACTGAGCTAACGCGGCTACAGGAAAATATATTAGTAGAATAAATAAAATGAAAAAAAACAGGTATTAAATATTAAATTTCTAACAGATATAAAAAACCAAAACAAAGAATTTAAAATTTAATAAAGGGATTTGTATGTTAAAATATTTAGTGCAGTTAAAATAAAAAAAGGGATAAATATTAAAAAAATACATATGCAAAGGAATAAAAAAACAGGTATTACTTGTTATATTTTTAAAGAGATTAAAAAAAGAGGTATTCAATATTAAAATTTTAGAGAGAACAAAAAAATTAAATATTAAATTTTTAAGAAAAAAAAGAAGAAAAAATAAGAAGAGATATAAAAAACGAGTTGGGAAAGTTAGGTCACATGGGTAAGTTCGGTCACATGGGACGGACTTTTATAGTCGGTCTGGCTCGACTAAGGAATACCCTACACTTTGGTGTGAATAATAATTTGGGAAATTTAATTGTATACCTACCTTTTAAATTTCTTAATTATGCTGAACATCCTTACACTCAGAATATTATTTACATATCAAATTTCTGACGACGTATATCCCAATAATTTTAAAAAATGTAAAAATAAAAAAAAAAAATAATAAATGTTGAAACATGTAGCAATATAAATGTGGGCGGATCACTCCCACTTTTAAAACATATGTAGAGATTTAAGGCTAATATTTCATAAATTTGTTTTCAATAATTTGCGAAATGTCCAATATGAAAAAAGCGAGAAATAAAAAAAAAATAAATGTAGGCGTTTCACGTTCATTTTTGGATCACATTTTTTTAGTTGAATTCTAACAATACGTTTTAAATTTTATAAGTATATCTTGAATAATTTTCGAGTTATTAGTTATTAGAGTTATTAGTTCCCAAAGAGTTATATAAAAAATATTTGTATGGGAGGTAGGCGTGTCGGGCGACCAATTTAGCTCATTTTCATTGACAGAACTTACTTTTGTCTAAAAAGTATTGAAACGAAATTTCATCGCATTCTAAGCAGTATTTCTCATGTTGTCGTGTATACTGACAGCAAGACGGACAGACAGACAGACAGACAGACAGACAGACAGACAGACAGACAGACAGACGGACGTGGCTAAACGGACTCGGGTGGTGATGCTGATCATGAATATACAACCTTTTCCATATCGGGCACGCCTCCTAAGGGGCGTGACAATATATGCACATAGTTAATATACCATGTACCTCATAGGTGTAGGGTATAAAAATCAAAAAAAGGGGTATTTAAAAAAAAAAATAATAATATAAAAAATATTTATATATACAAAAAAAAGAACAAAAAAAAAAATTTAGAGAAAAAAAATAAGAAGAGATATAAAAAAAAATAAAAAAAAGGGGTTTTAAAAAAAAAATTAATGGATTAATACAAAAAATATATATACATACAAAAAAAGAGAAAAATAAAAAGAGATAAAAAAATATATGAAAAAAAAAATGGAACTAAAATTTAAAACAATAAAAGGAAATAAAAAAAAATGGGGTGTAAAAATTTTAATTTTGTTTTTCCTAACATTCTATTTTATATTAAGTCATTCAACAGAAACATAAAAGTTTGCATTTGAAATTACATAAATTTAAAAAAAAAATAAAGTTAATCAAAAAAAAAAAAATTTAATTCAATAAATTCTTGGAAAAATTTAAAATAATATATTCGTACACATATGCCATATATTCAATGTACAATATATTCTATGTACATTTATATTTATAAAAAAAATTATTATATCAAATTTAATTAAATTAATTTCGCGCATTGAAGGTGGATTGAGTGTTCCTCATTGCGTCCCTCCGAAGTTTGTAGTTATTTTCAGGATTTGTATACCCTGGTGACCTTATACCACTTTGAATGGTAACCACACATATATGTAGGGTATTTATAGTCGGCTTAGACCGACTATAATTTTGATAATCCTAACTATTATAATAACACCAAATTTAAAATTTCTCATGTGATCAAACCTTTCCAACTGGTTTATTTTTGTGTTTCGTTTTTTTTTAATAACTTTTGTTTATACCGATTTAATACTAGTAATTGGATGATAAAAATTTTGAAATAAATATATATATATATATATATATATATATATATATATATATACATATATATATATATATATATATATATATATATATATATATATATATATATATTTCAAAATTTTTATCATCCAATTACTAGTATTAAATCGGTATAAACAAAAGTTATTAAAAAAAAACGAAACACAAAAATAAACCAGTTGGAAAGGTTTGATCACATGGGAAATTTTAAAGTATATATATATATATATATATATATATATATATATATATATATATATATATATATTCAAAATTATATATAAATAAAAAATAAATGCAAGCAGATTCATATAACTTTTATAGTGTTTTTATTTTTCAGGAGCAGAAATTAGTAGATATACTTTTTGAAATTGTGGGCGCGACATATTTACGCATATACAATACATATACTGCATATACAATAGAATACTTTATATACATAAGTTGTATATACATAAATAACTTTGTTAAAATAATTTTTAATTGGAGGTTTAGAAAACCTCATTTTTTTTGTGGGATAAAAATAGAGCCACAGCACTCATACAGGGTGACATCCATTGTGCTGTGACCCAGTTCCCTGGTTTTTAATGATATATCTGATATTTTCGGGAAATCCGGGAAAAATCCACATAGGCCCACTTTGTTATCCCAGCATTGGGGACTGCAATAACAACTCTAATGTGACAAAACATTACTGGCAGGTTGCCAGATTGGTTGTGTACGATGAAGCTATCCAATACGCAGTGGCCTCTTTTATGGCTTCAAGTCACCTGGGCCGGATGGCATCTACCCAGTCATGCTACAGGAAGATATAACCCAATTGCTACCATGCCTAAAGAAGATCTTTAGAGCAATTCTCGCATGGGCATTCATTCCGACATTCTGGCGTTTAGTTAAAGTAGCCTTCATTCTTAAAGTTGGAAGAGAAGACCATTCCATAGCCAAGAGCTTCAGACCCATTAGTATGATGTCCTTCATACTAAAGTGTCTAGAAAGACTAGTTGAGGTGCACATCAGAAAAACATCGTTGTCAAGGTACCCACTATCGTCAACACAACACGCCTATCAACGTGGAAAATCCTGTGAAACAGCATTGCAACATCTGGTTGGCCTGATTGAGCATGCTCTTCAGAGGAAAATGTCATGGGCATATTTCTTGACATCGAGGGTGCTTTTGATAATGCGACTTTTGATGGAATGTGTGACGCAGCTAGAAGGCATGGAATAGTTAAACATTGGTCAAATGGCTAAAGTCAATGCTAATGTTTAGGACCATCGCCTCTGAGGCAGAGTGCGGTCAGTATATTATGGCAGGGGTGAATAGAAGTTGTCCTCAAGGAGGCGTTCTCTCCCCCCTGCTCTGGTGCAGGGGTGTACTGCACACTCCTTCGTAGTCCACTCGGTTCCCAACAGAACCACGCATTACAGAGATAATACGGTCGCACGATACGTTTGTAGAACAATTTCCCTGCGTCTGTTTTTCCCGACATTTGTAATATTGTTAAATTTGAAGCAAACATCCACCGACACTACTCTACCTTTCCTCCTCCCTTAATCATATAATGCTTTCTTACGATCAACACTGAGCATTGCACGAATCTGCTTGCATTTATTTATTTTTATACCCTACACTAGGTATATTCAATTTGGTACGCCGTTTGTAACACCCAGAAGGAAGCATCTCCGGTATGGTAAAGTATATATATATTCTTGATCAGCATGACCACCAGAGTCGATTTAGCAATGTCCGTCTGTCCGTCTGTCTGTCTGTTGAAATCACTACTACTTAAACAATTGAAGAGTTCGATAAATGAAACTCATAATTTCGATTACTTATATACCTACGCAGACATATCGGTCAATTGTGACATGTGATCTGACCATTTATATTCAAATAACTCATATAAAATTTACATCTACAGTTCTGTTTTACTGTATACGTGCTTAGGTAAACTTTTTTGGTCAAATATATATTGACTTCATGCTCAAAAACATGGTAATAATGTTTTCCCGCGAAACGACTTGTGGTTCCCAAAAAAAATCTAAATTCGTTACACTTACCCATTTGTAAATATGGGTATCAAATGAAAGGAAATTCTTCAGCGATTGAAAGATTGTAGTTATTTTCAGGATTTGTATACCCTGGTGACCTATGTACCACTTTGAATGGTAACCACACATATGTGTTGGGTATTTTTGATAATCCTAACTATCATAATAACACCAAATTTAAAATTTCCCATGTGATCTAACCTTCCCAACTGGTTTTTATTTATATATATATATATATATATATATATATATATATATATATATATATATATATAAATATATATATATATATATATATATATATATATATATATATATATATATATATCATTATATATATATATATATATATATATATATATATATATATCAATCGCTGAAGAATTTCCTTTCATTTGATACCCATATTTACAAATGGGTAAGTGTAACGAATTTAGATTTTTTTTGGGAACCACAAGTCGTTTCGCGGGAAAACATTATTACCATGTTTTTGAGCATGAAGTCAATATATATTTGGCCAAAAAAGTTTACCTAAGCACGTATACAGTAAAACAGAACTGTAGATGTAAATTTTATATGAGTTATTTGAATATAAATGGTCAGATCACATGTCACAATTGACCGATATGTCTGCGTAGGTATATAAGTAATCGAAATTATGAGTTTCATTTATCGAACTCTTCAATTGTTTAAGTAGTAGTGATTTCAACAGACAGACAGACGGACAGACGGACATTGCTAAATCGACTCTGGTGGTCATGCTGATCAAGAATATATATATACTTTACCATACCGGAGATGCTTCCTTCTGGGTGTTACAAACGGCGTACCAAATTGAATATACCTAGTGTAGGGTATAAAAATAAATAAATGCAAGCAGATTCGTGCAATGCTCAGTGTTGATCGTAAGAAAGCATTATATGATTAAGGGAGGAGGAAAGGTAGAGTAGTGTCGGTGGATGTTTGCTTCAAATTTAACAATATTACAAATGTCGGGAAAAACAGACGCAGGGAAATTGTTCTACAAACGTATCGTGCGACCGTATTATCTCTGTAATGCGTGGTTCTGTTGGGAACCGAGTGGACTACGAAGGAGTGTGCAGTACACCCCTGCACCAGAGCAGGGGGGAGAGAACGCCTCCTTGAGGACAACTTCTATTCACCCCTGCCATAATATACTGACCGCACTCTGCCTCAGAGGCGATGGTCCTAAACATTAGCATTGACTTTAGCCATTTGACCAATGTTTAACTATTCCATGCCTTCTAGCTGCGTCACACATTCCATCAAAAGTCGCATTATCAAAAGCACCCTCGATGTCAAGAAATATGCCCATGACATTTTCCTCTGAAGAGCATGCTCAATCAGGCCAACCAGATGTTGCAATGCTGTTTCACAGGATTTTCCACGTTGATAGGCGTGTTGTGTTGACGATAGTGGGTACCTTGACAACGATGTTTTTCTGATGTGCACCTCAACTAGTCTTTCTAGACACTTTAGTATGAAGGACATCATACTAATGGGTCTGAAGCTCTTGGCTATGGAATGGTCTTCTCTTCCAACTTTAAGAATGAAGGCTACTTTAACTAAACGCCAGAATGTCGGAATGAATGCCCATGCGAGAATTGCTCTAAAGATCTTCTTTAGGCATGGTAGCAATTGGGTTATATCTTCCTGTAGCATGACTGGGTAGATGCCATCCGGCCCAGGTGACTTGAAGCCATAAAAGAGGCCACTGCGTATTGGATAGCTTCATCGTACACAACCAATCTGGCAACCTGCCAGTAATGTTTTGTCACATTAGAGTTGTTATTGCAGTCCCCAATGCTGGGATAACAAAGTGGGCCTATGTGGATTTTTCCCGGATTTCCCGAAAATATCAGATATATCATTAAAAACCAGGGAACTGGGTCACAGCACAATGGATGTCACCCTGTATGAGTGCTGTGGCTCTATTTTTATCCCACAAAAAAAATGAGGTTTTCTAAACCTCCAATTAAAAATTATTTTAACAAAGTTATTTATGTATATACAACTTATGTATATAAAGTATTCTATTGTATATGCAGTATATGTATTGTATATGCGTAAATATGTCGCGCCCACAATTTCAAAAAGTATATCTACTAATTTCTGCTCCTGAAAAATAAAAACACTATAAAAGTTATATGAATCTGCTTGCATTTATTTTTTATTTATATATAATTTTGAATATATATATATATATATATATATATATATATATATATATATATATATATATATACTTTAAAATTTCCCATGTGATCAAACCTTTCCAACTGGTTTATTTTTGTGTTTCGTTTTTTTTTAATAACTTTTGTTTATACCGATTTAATACTAGTAATTGGATGATAAAAATTTTGAAATATATATATATATATATATATATATATATATATATATATATATATATATATATATATATATATATATATATATATATATATATATATATATATTTATTTCAAAATTTTTATCATCCAATTACTAGTATTAAATCGGTATAAACAAAAGTTATTAAAAAAAAACGAAACACAAAAATAAACCAGTTGGAAAGGTTTGATCACATGGGAAATTTTAAATTTGGTGTTATTATAATAGTTAGGATTATCAAAATTATAGTCGGTCTAAGCCGACTATAAATACCCTACATATATGTGTGGTTACCATTCAAAGTGGTATAAGGTCACCAGGGTATACAAATCCTGAAAATAACTACAAACTTCGGAGGGACGCAATGAGGAACACTCAATCCACCTTCAATGCGCGAAATTAATTTAATTAAATTTGATATAATAATTTTTTTTATAAATATAAATGTACATAGAATATATTGTACATTGAATATATGGCATATGTGTACGAATATATTATTTTAAATTTTTCCAAGAATTTATTGAATTAAATTTTTTTTTTTTTGATTAACTTTATTTTTTTTTTAAATTTATGTAATTTCAAATGCAAACTTTTATGTTTCTGTTGAATGACTTAATATAAAATAGAATGTTATATTGACTTCATGCTCAAAAACATGGTAATAATGTTTTCCCGCGAAACGACTTGTGGTTCCCAAAAAAAATCTAAATTCGTTACACTTACCCATTTGTAAATATGGGTATCAAATGAAAGGAAATTCTTCAGCGATTGAAAGATTGTAGTTATTTTCAGGATTTGTATACCCTGGTGACCTATGTACCACTTTGAATGGTAACCACACATATGTGTTGGGTATTTTTGATAATCCTAACTATCATAATAACACCAAATTTAAAATTTCCCATGTGATCTAACCTTCCCAACTGGTTTTTATTTATATATATATATATATATATATATATATATATATATATAAATATATATATATATATATATATATATATATATATATATATATATATATATATATATATAGATATATATATATATATATATATATATATAGATATATATATATATATATATATATATATATATATATATATATATAGATAGGTATATATATATATATATATATATATATATATATATATATATATATATATATATATATATATATATATATATATAAATAAATAAAAAAATTTATATATATAATTTTATATTAGATTGATACAAAAAGTAAACCAAAAAATTTCCGTACAGTATAGTTTTACAGTAAAAATATTTTTTATATAATAAAATATGCACATTAATATGTAGTTAGTCGTCCTTTATTCATTACTACTTGATTTAATCGGTTTTTCATGGAATTATCCAGCTTAATTGTTGTTTCTGATCGATCTTTTCCCACTCCTCAATTAGTACCGCCTTAAGCTGATTTTTGGTTGGTTATGTTGTGCTGTCGAATTTTTTTTTTCTAAGTGGTCCCACAAATGTTCCAATGGGTTGAGATCCGACAACTCAACGGCATTCTTTAACTGATTTGGGACGTTGTAGAGCAACCACTCCGTCACCACTCCAGAGGTGTGTTTAGGATCATTGTCCTGCTGGAAGTGGTAAAAAGGCCCTATATCCAATTAATTGACAATAAATTGCATTCTAGTATCTATGAAAACAAGACTACGAAGGAGTGGACTTGGTTCGATGCCCTAGTAGAACGAGAGAACACACGACCTGGTGGAATCAAGCCATGTATTTCACTCGAACACTTACCGTTATAATACCTATAAAACAGGCTTACACACCCAACGTTCATTCTGTGCTCAAGACAACCAATAGACGAAAAGTTATATTTAATTGACAGCTGGTGTACTATCGCACTTTTTAAATTCGGTCCAGGAACTCCAAGAAGGATTTTGAATCTCCAATGAAGATTTTGAATCTATATATATATACATACATAAATATATATATATATATATATATATATATATATATATATATATATATATACAAAATTATATATAAATAAAAAAATAAATAAATGCAAGCAGATTCATATAACTTTTATAGTGTTTTTATTTTTCAGGAGCAGAAATTAGTAGATATACTTTTTGAAATTGTGGGCGCGACATATTTACGCATATACAATACATATACTGCATATACAATAGAATACTTTATATACATAAGTTGTATATACATAAATAACTTTGTTAAAATAATTTTTAATTGGAGGTTTAGAAAACCTCATTTTTTTTGTGGGATAAAAATAGAGCCACAGCACTCATACAGGGTGATATCCATTGTGCTTTGACCCAGTTCCCTGGTTTTTAATGATATTTCTGATACTTCCGGGAAATCCGGGAAAAATCAACATATGCCCACTTTGTTATCAAAGCATTGGGGACTGCAATAACAACTCTAATGTGACAAAACATTACTGGCAGGTTGTCAGATTGGTTGTGTACGATGAAGCTATCCAATACGCAGTCGCCTCTTTTATGGCTTCAAGTCACCTGGGCCAGTTGGCATCTACCCAGTCATGCTACAGGAAGATATAACCCAATTGCTACCATGCCTAAAGAAGATCTTTAGAGCAATTCTCTTTAGAGCAATGTCCGTCTGTCCGTCTGTCTGTCTGTCTGTCTGTCTGTCTGTTGAAATCACTACTACTTAAACAATTGAAAAGTTAGATAAATGAAACTCATAACTTAGATTACTTATATACCTACGCAGTCTGTGCGAAAAAATTAGACATACCGGTCAATTGTGACCTGTGATCTGACCATTTATATTCATATTACTCATATAAAATTTACATCTAAAGTTCTGTTTTACTGTGTACGTGCTAAGGTAAACTTTTTTGGTTAAATATATATTGACTTCATGCTCACAAACATGGTAATAATGTTTTCCCGCGAAACGACTTGTGGTTCCCAAAAAAAATCGAAATTCGTTACACTTACCCATTTGTAAATATCTGTATCAAATAAAAGGAAATTCTTCAGCGATTGGAAGTTTGTAGTTATTTTCAGGATTTGTATACCCTGGACCCTATATACCACTTTGAATGGTAACCACACACATGTGTAGGGTATATATAGTCGGCTTAGACCGACTATAATTTTGATAATCCTAACTTAGGATTATCAAAATTATAGTCGGTTTAAGCCGACTATAAATACCCTACACAGATGAGTGGTTACCATTCAAAGTGGTATATAGGTCACCAGGTTAAACAAATTCGGAAAATAACTACAAACTTTCAATCGCTGAAGAATGTCCATTCATTTGATACCCATATTTACAAATGGGTAGGTGTACCGAATTTCAATTTTTTTTTTGTGAACCACAAGTCTTTTCGCCGGAAAACATTATTATCATGTATTTGAGCATGATATCAATATATATTTCACCAAAAAAGTTTACCTAAGCACGTATACATAAAAATTGATCTTTATATGTACATTTTATATGAGGTATTTCAACATAAGTGGTCGGATCATAGGTCACAATGGACCGATCTCGCCAATTTTTTCGCACATACAGCGTAGGTATATTAATAATCTAAGTTATAAGTTTCATTTATCTAGCTCTTTAATTTTAAAAGAAGTAGGGATTTCAACAGACGGACAGACAGACGGACGGACAGACAGACGGACATCGCTAAATCGACTCAGGAGGTCATGCTGATCAAGAATATATATACTTTTCCATACCGGAGAAGCTTCCTTCTGGGTGTTACAAACGGCGTACCAAACTAAATATACCCTTTCACTCTTAGTGTAGGGTATAAAAAGTTTCCGTACAGTATAGTTTTACAGTAAAAAGAATTTTTTCTATAATAAAATATGCGCATTAATATGTGGTTAGTCCTCCTTTATTCATTACTACTTGATTTAATCGGCTCTTCATGGAATTATCCAGCTTAATTGTTGTTTCTGACTCGATCCTCAATTAGTACCGCCTTAAGCTGATTTTCGGTTGGTTATGTTGTGCTGTCGAATTTTGTTTTTATTTTGTATATATAGATATAAATAAATATAAATTTATATATATATATATATATATATATATATATATATACATATATATATATATATATATATATATATATATATGTATATATATACATATATATATATATATATATATATATATATATATATATATATATATATATATATATATATATATATATATATATATATATATATATAAATATAAATAAATAAAAAAATAATAAATGCAAGCAATGATGAGGAAAGTTAGAGTAGTTAAAAATCTCTAGAAAAATAGACGCAGGGAGATTGTTCCACAAGCGTATCGTGCGACTGTAGAACGAATTATATCTGTAATGCGTGGTTCTGTTGGAAACCGAGTGGACTACGAAGGAGTGGATTTGGTTCGATGCCCTATTAGAACGAGAGAACACACGACCTGGTGTATTTCAGTCGAACACTTTCCGTTATAATACCTATAAAACAGGCTTACACACCCAACGTTCATTCTGCTTTCAAGAGAACCAATAGACGATGAGTTATATTTAATTGACAGCTGGTGTACTATCGCACTTTTTAAATTCGGTCCAGGAACTCCAAGGAGGATTTTGAATCTCTTGCCCAAATGTGCGAATTGAATTCCATTTTAGGCCATATATACAAGTTTCGCAGGTATACCGAACTCAGACATGGTGGCGTATAGTCGACTTCTTATCGGACTGTCGAAGGCAGCTTTGTATTTAACGAAGAGGTGGTGGGTGTCGATCCGCCTCTCTTTGGTCTTTTCCAGGATTTGGCGCAATGTGGAAATCGGTTCTATGGTGGACTTGCCAGGTCAGAAGCCGCACTGATAAGATCCAATCAGTCTGTTGACGATGGGCTTCACATAATACGCTCTTTAGAACCTTATACGCGATATTGAGGAGACTTATCCCACGGTAGTTGGCGCGTATCGTGGGATCCCCCTTCTTAAGGATTGGGCAGAGTATACCGAGATTCCATTCGCTAGGCATGCTTTCTTCTGACCATATTCTGCTGATGAGCTGGTGCATGTTCGTTATGAGCTCATCGCCTCCGGTCTTAAACAAATCAGCAGGCAGACCATCCGATCCTGCGGCTTTGTTGTTTTTCGGCCTGTTGATGGCTGTGAGGACCTCATCACGGTCAGACGACGTCGTCAGCAACTGGGGTTGTCAAGCTGTCTTCTCTATCAGCGGAGTAGTTGTCATCATCGCCTGCTAGATGATCAGAGAAGTGCTCTCTCCATAATCTCAGTGTGCCCTGGACATCTGTTACTAGATTCCCGTTATCGTCCTTACAGGAAGAGGGTCCGGATCCGGTCAGGCGTATTATCTTCTGAAAGAATTTTCGAGCCTCGTTTCTATCGCCATGCATCTCAATATCTCACTCGCGTCTTTCTAATTCCCTTTTCTTGCGCCTCAAAAGATTTCTCTCCTCCTTCTCTCTGTATCACTCCTTCGCGGCTCGCGTTACTACCGACTGCAGGGTGGCCTATATACAGCGTCTTTCTCTGCAGTGGCTGCGCGACACTCTTCGTCATACCACTTGTTCCGTAGTGGGCGTTGGAATTCAAGCATCTCTTCGGCAGCCGTACACATTGAGCGGGAGACGTGTGTCCACTGCGCGCATATATCATCGAGAGGGGGAGTGCCTTGGGCAAGCAGGTGTGAGAGTCGAGCGGCATAGCTGCACACACATTGGTCTGTTGTGTGTGCAGCTTACTGACGTCTAGCTTTCTTTGCGTGGGTGATCCGAGTCGATGTTGGCATTTCGGATCGAGGGTACATCCATCACACTAGAAGCGTGCCTTCCGTCAATCACAACATGATCAATTTGGTTGCGCGTGTTCTGATCAGGTGACCGCCACGTGGCCTTGTAAATATTGAGATGCTTGAATCTAGTACTACATGGTAATTATGTTTCGTGCTGCGACGAAATCGATCAGCCTCATTCCATTGTCGGAGGTGTTGTCGTGGAGGCTGAATTGTCCAACCGTTGAACCAAAGATACCCTCATGGCCCACCTTGGCATTAAAGTCGCCAATCACAATTTTGACGGGGGCAGCGCTCATATGCATCGTCGAGGCGCTCATGGAAAGTCTATTTAGTTTCATCGTACTTCTCATTCGTCGGAGTGTGCGCACAAATTAGGCTGATATAGAAGTATTTAGCCTTGATGCGGATGTTGCGTCACGGGTGTGAACCTAGAGACAAGGTGGCGGAGTCTCTTGCCGACTACAAATTCACAATCAAATACATGCCTCTCCGCATGGCAGCTGTAGTAAATGTCACAGGATGCCTGTTTAGAGCAGCCCTGTCCTGTCCATCGAATTTCCTGGATTGCGGTGATGTCAGCCTTGTATCTTTCGAGGACATCAACCAGCTGGATAGTGGCACCTTCCCTATAAAGGGTTCGGACATTCCAGGTGCATATCCGTAAATCATGGTCCTTTATACGTTTGCGTAGGTTGTCATCGTGTTTTCGGGTCGGTATCCGAGGCATTTTTCCTGTTTTCGTTGAATCAGTTTTTTTATATGGCGGGTCACAAGCCCAACGCACAACCCCCATTTTGGAGGTTCGTTTGTCCCCGACCAGACCTCCCACCGGGGTAAATTTAATATTAAACTGTAATACACAAAATAATTGCATAATACATTTCATGTATTTTTTTAAAACGAAGACATAAATGTAGTATAATTTACTACAGTAATTTTTTCGGTGTAAGTATATGTATTGTATAAGCGTAAATATGTCGCGCACATAATTTCAAAAAGTATATTTACTAATTCCTGCTCCTGAAAAATAAAATCACTATAAAAGTTATATGTATCTGCTTCCATTTATTTATTTTTATACCCTACACTAAGAGTGAAAGGGTATATTCAGTTTGGTACGCCGTTTGTAACACCCAGAAGGAAGCATCTCCGGTATGGAAAAGTATATATATTCTTGATCAGCATGACCTCCTGAGTCGATTTAGCGATGTCCGTCTGTCCGTCCGTCTGTCCGTCTGTCTGTCCGTCTGTCTGTCTGTCTGTTGAAATCCCTAAGACTTTTAAAATTGAAGAGCTTGAAAAATGAAACTTATAACTTAGATTACTAATATACCTACGCTGTATGTGCGAATTTGGCGAGATCGGTCCATTGTGACCTATGATCCGACCACTTATGTTCAAATACCTCATATAAAATGTACATATAAAGATCAATTTTTATGTATACGTGCTTAGGTAAACTTTTTTGGACAAATATATATTGACATCATGCTCAAATACATGATAATAATGTTTTCCGGCGAAAAGACTTGTGGTTCACAAAAAAAAAAATCGAAATTCGGTACACCTACCCATTTGTAAATATGGGTATCAAATGAATGGAAATTCTTCAGCGATTGAATGTTTGTAGTTATTTTCAGGATTCGTATACCTTGGTGATCTATATATCACTTTGAGTGGTAACCACACATATGTGTAGGGTATTTATAGTCGGCTTAGACCGACTATATATATATATATATATATATATATATATATATATATATATATATATATATATATATATAAATAAAAAAATAATAAATGCAAGCAGATTCGTGCAATGAGGAGGAAAGATAGAGTAGTTAAAAATGTCGAGAAAAACAGACGCAGGGAGATTGTTCCACAAGCGTATCGTGCGACTGTAGAACGAATTATATCTGTAATGCGTGGTTCTGTTGGAAACCAAGTGGACTACGAAGGAGTGGACTTGGTTCGATGATCTAGTAGAACGAGAGAACACACGACCTGGTGGAATCAGGCCATGTATTTCACTCGAACACTTACCGTTATAATACCTATAAAACAGGCTTACACACCCAACGTTCATTCTGTGCTCAAGAGAACCAATAGACGATGAGTTATATTTAATTGACAGCTGGTGTACTATCGCACTTTTTAAATTCGGTCCAGGAACTCCAAGGAGGATTTTGAATCTCTTGCAGAAATGTGCGAATTGAATTTCATTTTAGTCCATATATTGGTAGTATAGACAGTGTTTAAGTCAGCAGGAGTGAAGTATGTTTTACACCGTTTTAAAAAAACCGAGGCACTTGCCTGCTTCTTTCGACACATTAAATATGATAATCATTCCAACGGAGATCACATTGAATTGATATGCACAGAACGTCACGTGCAGCTGACTGTGCAATATCCACAGCACCCATATTGAAGGTAGTGAATCCATTTTTTGTGGAATAACACACAACATTGGGTCTTGCTTGCTTTAAAATCTACTCAATTTGTAACACCTCACTCGGAGATTGATTTAAGGTCATTATTGAGCGTGCGTCTCTTACTCTCAATCAGCTTGTTCCACCAGACTACCGATGCATATGATAATATCGGTCTTATCATTGCCGTTCAAATCAATAAGGTTTTGTTCGGCGATGTATTCCCAAAAATTCCTCTGCATTGCAAGGAGGCATTCAATGCTCGCGAAATTTTATTTTCACCATGTTTTGTCCAAATTAGTTTACTATCTAGAATTAAGCCCAGATATTTTACTTCGTTATGCAGAGTGACACCCTTAAGTACTGGTAGAGATAAGCCTGTCATTATTATATCCTTATAAGTGCGCCTTTATATCAAAATATAATTTATCTAACTTAAAACTCATAAAATGATTATTTAGTGAGATATGTTAAATTGTCGTATCTGTACGGAGACTTAGTTTAGTTTTAGTGTGGTGAGTTTATGTGTGGTGAGTATATATATATATATATATATATATATATATATATATATATATATATATATATATATATATATATATATATATATATATATATATATATATATATATATATATATATATATACTCACCACACATAAACTCACCAAACCTAAACCCACCACACTCAAACTCACCACACTAAATTCATTACACTAAAACTCACCACCCTTAAACTCACTACATTAAAAATTTTATGGGCACGACAAATAAAATTATGTATATAAATAAAAAAAATAAATAAATGGAAGCAGATACATATAACTTTTATAGTGATTTTATTTTTCAGGAGCAGGAATTAGTAAATATACTTTTTGAAATTATGTGCGCGACATATTTACGCTTATACAATACATATACTTACACCGAAAAAATTACTGTAGTAAATTATACTACATTTATGTCTTCGTTTTAAAAAAATACATGAAATGTATTATGCAATTATTTTGTGTATTATAGTTGTATATTAAATTTACCCCGGTGGGAGGTCTGGTCGGGGACAAACGAGACAGGGATATAGCCCTCCAAAATGCAAGTTGTGCGTTGGGCTTGTGACCCGCCATATAAAAAAGCTGATTCAACGAAAACAGGAAAAATGCCTCGGATACCGACCCGAAAACACGATGACAACCTACGCAAACGTATAAAGGACCATGATTTACGGATATGCACCTGGAATGTCCGAACCCTTTATAGGGAAGGTGCCACTATCCAGCTGGTTGATGTCCTCGAAAGATACAAGGCTGACATCACCGCAATCCAGGAAATTCGATGGACAGGACAGGGCTGCTCTAAACAGGCATCCTGTGACATTTACTACAGCTGCCATGCGGAGAGGCATGTATTTGATTGTGAATTTGTAGTCGGCAAGAGACTCCGCCACCTTGTCTCTAGGTTCACACCCGTGACGCAACATCCGCATCAAGGCTAAATACTTCTATATCAGCCTAATTTGTGCGCACACTCCGACGAATGAGAAGTACGATGAAACTAAATAGACTTTCCATGAGCGCCTCGACGATGCATATGAGCGCTGCCCCCGTCAAAATTGTGATTGGCGACTTTAATGCCAAGGTGGGCCATGAGGGTATCTTTGGTTCAACGGTTGGACAATTCAGCCTCCACGACAACACCTCCGACAATGGAATGAGGCTGATCGATTTCGTCGCAGCACGAAACATAATTACCATGTAGTACTAGATTCAAGCATCTCAATATTTACAAGGACACGTGGCGGTCACCTGATCAGAACACGCGCAACCAAATTGATTATGTTGTGATTGACGGAAGGCACGCTTCTAGTGTGATGGATGTACCCTCGATCCGAAATGCCAACATCGACTCGGATCACCCACGCAAAGAAAGCTAGACGTCAGAAAGCTGCACACACAACGGACCAATGTGTGTGCAGCTATGCCGCTCGACTCTCACACCTGCTTGCCCAAGGCACTCCCCCTCTCGATGATATATGCGCGCAGTGGACACACGTCTCCCGCTAAATGTGTACGGCTGCCGAAGAGATGCTTGAATTCCAACGCCCACTACGGAACAAGTGGTATGACGAAGAGTGTCGCGCAGCTACTGCAGAGAAAGACGCTGCATATAGGCCACCCTGCAGTCGGTAGTAACGCGAGCCGCGAAGGAGCGATACAGAGAGAAGAGGAAGGAGGAAAGACATCTTTTGAGGCGCAAGAAAAGAGAATTAGAAAGACGCAAGTGAGATATTGAGATGCATGGCGATAGAAACGAGGCTCGAAAATTCTTTCAGAAGATAATACGCCTGACCAGATCCGGACCCTCTTCCTGTAAGGACGATAACGGGAATCTAGTAACAGATGTCCAGGGCACACTGAGATTATGGAGAGAGCACTTCTCTGATCTTCTAGCAGGCGATGATGACAACTACTCCGCTGATAGAGAAGACAGCTTGACAACCCCAGTTGCTGACGACGTCGCCTGACCGTGATGAGGTCTGCACAGCCATCAACAGGCTGAAAAACAACAAAGCCGCAGGATCGGATGGTCTGCCTGCTGATTTGTTTAAGACCGGAGGCGATGAGCTCATAACGAACATGCACCAGCTCATCAGCAGAATATGGTCAGAAGAAAGCATGCCTAGCGAATGGAATCTCGGTATACTCTGCCCAATCCTTAAGAAGGGGGATCCCACGATACGCGCCAACTACCGTGGGATAAGTCTCCTCAATATCGCGTATAAGGTTCTAACGAGCGTATTATGTGAAGCCCATCGTCAACAGACTGATTGGATCTTATCAGTGCGTCTTCTGACCTGGCAAGTCCACCATAGAACCGATTTTCACATTGCGCCAAATCCTAGAAAAGACCAAAGAGAGGCGGATCGACACCCACCACCTCTTCGTTAAATACAAAGCTGCCTTCGACAGTCCGATAAGAAGTCGACTATACGCCACCATGTCTGAGTTCGGTATACCTCGGTATAAGGCTTTGCAGGATGATCCTGAGCGACACACGGTGCTCAGCGAGAATTGGGAACAACCTCACCGATACGTTTAATACCGAACGAGGTTTCAGACAAGGCGATTCCCTATCGTGTGACTTCTTCAACCTAATAATAGAGAAGATTGTAAGAGCTGCACTTCTCCATCACAATGGCACTATATTCAACAAGAGTTCCATGCTGCTCGGTACGCTGATAATATCGTCATTATTGGGCAGAGCGTACGAGCAGTCAGTGCAGAATTGTCCAGTTTAGAGGGGGAATCGCGTCGAATGGGTCTTACGGTGAACGAGGACAAGACGAAGTACCTAGTGTCAACAAACAAAGAGTCCCGGCGTCTTGGACAACACGTCACTATTGACAACCACAACTTCGAAGTTGTGAAGGACTTCGTATACCTAGGAACCAGCATCAACAGGGAAAACAATGTCAGCCTGGAAATTAACCGAAGAATAACTCTTGCCAACAGGTGTAACTTTGGGATCAGTAGGCAATTGAGGAGCAAAGTCCTCTCTCGACGGACAAAAATTACGCTCTATAAGTCGTTCATCATGCCAGTCCTCCTCTATGGCGCTGAGGCATGGACGCTTGCCAACACCGATGAGCGAGCGTTCGAAAGAAAGATTCATCGGAAAATCTATGGCCCGATATGCGTTGAAAACGAGTACAGAATCAGATGGAACGATGAGCTGTATGAGCTCTACGCCGACATTGACATAGGCAGGCGCATGAAGATCCAGCGCCTACGCTGGCTTGGACATGTCGAGCGTATGGATGAAAGCGCTCCAGCAAAAAAGGTGTTCAATTCTGTACCCAGTGGTGGTCAACGTAGGAGTGGGTGTCCGAATCTCCGGTGGAGCGACCAAGTGCGAGACAACCTGACAACACTTGGAGTGCAATTCAGAAGCGCAATGCAGAAGCGACTGGCGAGGGGTGATTGCTGCGGCCGAAACCCATCATGGGTTGTAATGGCCAAATAAGTAAGTATTAAATTATAAATTATTTACATATTATTATAAATTCTTCTATAAATTATATTCTATAAATTTACTATAAATTCCCTGTATACAAAAATATGTATCACTTAAAGTTAATTGTGATTTGATTAAAATTGAATTTATTATATAAAATCTTAAAATTCCCTATTAAAATGTGTCTAAATATGAAAACATAATTTACTTTCAAAAACAGCTAAGTTTTGTTTATATTTTTAAAACCAAATGTTTAGTGTTACCAATAATAAAAAAAATAATTTCCAATTTAAAATAATATTTGAATGTATATGGAAGACTTGTCAAAAAGCCTCTAATTTGTTAAAGATGTACACCGAAAAATTTACTGTAGCAAATTATATAAATTTTAGGTTGGCAAAAATCCGCATTCCAAACCCACCACGTTGGTGCCAACTGGAAATAACCTCCCCAGTGTCCTACTAAATAATGGAGTTAGCCAAGGTCAGGAAGAATGAATGTCAGTTGACGCCTATTAATGGTTCAACTCCTAGCTCATGCTCTCTGACTATAGGTCTGAGGTTCACTCATCCCTCCTTTCCGCATCCTAACTTTCCCTTCCACCTCCACTATCCCGTGGCTGGATTAAGGTACCCGTGGCAGAGGGCCCAGTTTATAAACTTGTACTGTCGCTAGCGGAGGTATCGGATACCTGTCGACCTCCGAACATAGCTTGCCTCACCCGTATATAGCGGATCTCTGTGCGGGTGGTACTGTAGTTCTCCGCAACTCATGGGACCTAAAATGAAGGACAACACCAACAAACAAACGAAAAGACCGAATGACCTGGCCTAGTCAGGCAAACTGGTATCGCCCCACCTGAGGCGATGGTGAAAGCCCTTCCGTTCTTCGGTACCCTGCACATTGACAGTGAGGAAGAGGAGTCAGTACTAGTATGTTTGCACCGGTTCTGGCTCAAAGGGGCTCCATGGAGCCATAACGAGCCATAAGGATCATTTTTTAACAGAGGTGTTGTTATTGTTTTCAATAGGGATAATTTTTTTTTTTATCAAAACCATTCTAATTGTTTTCATAGGGAGTATTTTTTAAGATGTGTAGATCATATTTTATCAAAAGCGTTCTAATTATTTTCATACGGAGTATTTTTTAACATGGGTGGATAATATTTTATCTAAAGCGTTCTAATTGTTTTCATAGGGAGTATTTTTTAACATGATACAGTAGTACGTTTGCGCCGGTTCTGGCTCAATGGGCTCCATGGAGCCATAAGGCGCCATGAGAAGCATTTTTTAAAAGAGATGTTGTTATTGTTTTCAATAGGGATCACTTTTTAACAGTGTAGTTGTAAGTGTATTTCAGTTCGGATCATTTTTTAACAGAGGTGTTGTTATTGTTTTCAATAGGGATCATTTTTTTAACAGAGGTGTTGTTAGTGTATTTCAGTTGGGATAATTTTTTTTTATCAAAACCGTTCTAATTGTTTTCATAGGGAGTATTTTTTAAGATGTGTGGATCATATTTTATGAAAAGCGTTCTAATTATTTTCATAGGGAGTATTTTTTAACTTTGGTCGACAATATTTTATCAAAAGCGTTCTAATTGTTTTCATATGGAGTATTTTTTAACATGATACAGTAGTACGTTTGCGCCGGTTCTGGCTCAATGGGCTCCATGGAGCCATAAGGCGCCATGAGGAGCATTTTTTAACAGAGTAGTTGTTAGTGTAATTCAATTCGGATAATTTTTTAACAGAGGTGTTGTTATTGTTTTCAATAGGGATCATTTCGTAACAGAGTAGTTGTTAGTATAATTTCAGATGTATTATAAGTATACTATATACATTATAATGGCATGGAGCCATTGGGATGACATTTTAACATATTGTTACGATAATTCAGTCTACGGAAAACTGTTCTACGAGTTCGTATCGCTGGATTGTGTACAAAATAAAAACGCACTTATATTTGGTTTTAACTAGTATTATTTCAACTAGTATTAATTAACTTTATTATTTTAAATAACAACTTAAAGAATAATCACTTATATCAACTGCTGAATTACTACAATTTATCTTTACAATGTTCACTCACGAGACGCACTAGTTCACTATTAAATCACAACTGAAGTACAGTGCCTCAGATGCGCGGCCTTATATACTGCAGGTATCAGTTCGACACGTTTCGACAAGCTTAGACTTGTTTCGAGAACCTTCTACTCGTTTCGTGAATGATGCATGCTACTGGCATCTTATTCGCACTCATATGTTTTAATGTGCTGATCTTCCATCTCTTTCTCGCACATTGCATAGTGCGCTGAATGATCTTCCGTCTCTTTCTAATACATTGCTTAGTGCGCTGAATTGTCTTGCGTCTCATTTATTATTGTTGATTGCTTGCACAGTGGAGCAAATTACCTCTTTATGTAACACTGCCCTCCACCTAAATCTGTTCGTCCCGAACAGATGTTAATCCTCTCTCTCTCTATACGGCGCCAACCTTTCTAAATGTACCACTTTCATTTTTCGTCTAACGCCTGCAGTATTCTGAATCCGATACACGACATCGTTAATTCTTTTAATTATCTTGTATGGTCCTTCCCAGTGTGTTTGTAGCTTAGGGGATAAGCCTTTCTTCCTTTGTGGGTTATAGAGCAAAACAAGTTGTCCTTCCGTAAATCCCTCTGAATTTGTGCGCAAGTCGTTTCTGGCCTTCATCTTATCACTCGCAAATTGTGTACGCTGTCTTACAAACTGATGCACATCGTTCATTTCTTCACTTTTTCTGAAAACATAATTGTGTATTGTTAGAATTCCAGCTGAAGGAATCGCACCAAACTTTAAATCCGCAGGTAATCTTAAGACTGTTCCAAAAACGATTTTAGATGGTGAAGCTGCTGTGGTATCATGAACCGCCGTTCGATAAACCATGAGGAATAGTGGTATGTGTGTATCCCAATCTTTTTGATTTTTAACAACCACTTTCCTGAGATACTCTTCCAAAGTCCGTTTCTTTACCTTCTCGACCGTTTTATTAATGCCCAAATGACCACCACTAGATCCACCATGGTATTCCGCTAATATCTCTTTTATTTTTGAATTGGGAACAACAATCAAACTTCGAGCGGATGTGCCATCTTCATTTTCCCATACACGATGTAAGCATCCATCCTGTAGCTTTAAGCTCTGCCACTGTGCCCAGTAAGCTTTAGTTATGGCACTGTCAACAGCTATATCTTCCCATGATGGTTTTCTTTGCTGTTCCTTGAGCATCATGATTTTTGTGAGGTCGGGAGCACTCTTTTGATCAATTTGAATTTGTTCCGGAGTCCATTTTTCATCGGGTAAAACATTTAGCAAACGAATGTCAATTATGTTTTATTTTCCTTCCGCTCTTGAACAATGTCTGCATTCTAGTTTACATGGGCGTCGTGATCTGCATTTCCATGATGACCTCCTTTACGATGTTCGATTGAGAAATCGTAGCTCTGTAATCGTTCTATCCAACGCGCAATTTCGCTCGGGTTTGAACAAGGATTTACTGTAGTATGCGATCACTTTTTCTTGTCCATTGATCACTTGAGCGAGAACTCGCAATCGTATCAAGTATAAATTTCTCACCTGGAATTGGATACGCAAGAATTGGTGCCGAGCACAGCAGCCCTTATAATTTCAAAAACGCCCTTTCTTGATCATTGCCCCATTGAAATGCGCGGTTCTTTCTTGTCAATTCGTGAAGACTGCTAGCAACATTGGCAAAACCTGGAACAAATCGCCTGTAGTATGTACATAGCCCCAAGAAACTTCGTAGGTCATGTAGGTTTTGCGGTCTGGACCACTCCTTTACTGCAACTATTTTATCTTCATCGGTATACACTCCTTCCGTGTTAACTCGATGACCCAGATACTTGACTTCTTTCTTGAAAAGTGAGCATTTCTTTGGGCTAAGTTGTAGACCCGCACTTTTCAATCGAAGGAATACTTCCTCTAGATTTCTTAGATGTTCGTTGATATCCTTGCCCATAACAATTATGTCATCAAGGTATAGTTTTCCAGTGTAAACCTTTTAATACGTGCTCCATTAACCGCTCGAATGTAGCTGGGGCATTGCATAGTCCAAACGGCATTACCAAAAATTGCCATAGTCCATCTCCTGTACTGAATGCAGTCTTCTCTCGATCTTTCTTATCGATTTCCACTTGCCAGTAACCGCTTTCCAAGTCCAACGTTGAAAACCACTTAGCATTAGATAGTGTATCCAAGGTGTTATCGATTCTAGGCAGCGTATAACTATCTTTCTTGGTGACGTCATTAAGTTTTCGGTAATCAACGCAAAACCGAGTACTACCGTCCTTCTTTTTCACCAATACTACTGGTGAACTCCATGGACTCTCAGATGGTTCCACCACGCCATTTGTGTGCATTTCTTCAACCAAATGTGATACTTCGTCTCTTTTCGCAAGTGGTACCCTTCTTGGTGCTTGACGAATTGGGTTAGAATCACCAGTGTCTATTCGATGTTTTACAATGGCAGTTCTGCCATCCTTTTGGCCGTTTTCAGCAAATATACACCGATATTTGTCAATTAGCTGTTGCACTTGACTCTTTTCTTTGCCACCCAAATCCTTCGTCCACTCATTTATAAACCTGTGAGTAGATTGTTTGTTTATTTGCGATGTGCCGTAGTCCCTTGATGGATTTGACTCACAATTTATAATCGCTGATGCCTCTTGACACTGGCCTATCACTGTTCCCTTTTTAATTAATTTGGACGAGTTTTCCATGTTGAGAACTCTTATTGGAACAACTTTGTCTTTTGTCGCTTCTACTAATGTTCTTCCGACAACAATATTACTTCTGCTCATTTGCTCATCATTCGCTTCTATAACCCACAACTTGCTTATCCCACAATCTCCATTTAATTTCGCCCAAACAATTGCTTCTGAATTAGGTGGTATTTTTCTATTTTTATGAGCAATAACTTGTTTAATTTTCGGGCTCTGGTCACAATCAATGTTTAGTTGGATCTCCGTGTTGGCATAACTCAAAATTTTTCTTGTTAAATCTAGTGTGAAACCGTTTCTTATCATGAAGTCCATGCCAAGTATTATTTCGTCTACTATTTCCGCCACTATAAAATCATGCTTAACTGTCGTAGTGCCAATAGTGATTTCCTTGGTAATTTTTCCTCTGATTGGAGCCTCTTCACCTGTCGCTGTTTGCAATTTTATTCCGATAAGCGGCTCTATATCGTCCCTAACAAGGTTACTTCTTATAATTGAGTGTGAAGCTCCTGTATCCAACGTTACCATATATGCTGTACAATCAATGAGTCCTTCGACAGTTAAACTATTTGGCTTTCGAGCAATTTGTGAAATGGAGATTCTGGGGCAATCGGTTATGGGAGTCAGATCGTGCCCCGCAGAACTGACTCATTTTAGTTTAAAGATTGATTAAAATTTACGTTATTTTGGATATGATCCTGGGTTTCTCCATGTCGGGGTTCATTTGCAAATGGATTCATTGAGCGCTTGCGTTTTTTACGACAATCACGTGCCATATGCCCATATGTATCACAGTTGTAGCATTTACCTTTAAATTGGGTGTCTCGGTTGGCAGCAGTGTAATCTGGTTTAGCACCACTTTTTAACGCTTGGCAAATTACCTGAAGTAGGTCTTCATTCTCCACATCTAGTTTACGGATCTTTGGCGCTGGGCGGCACAACGTAGTTGCTGTCTCCTGTGTTAGCGTTGTGGTTACAGTTTCCGTAAATGTCACTTTCGGCATTGTCACTGTGGCACGTCTTGTTTCCGGATCACGTATGCCGTCAACAAAAGCTTCGATCTTGCACTTTTCTATGAAATCACTCGTTGAATCTGCATACGACAAATGCGCAAGCCTCTCGACGTCCGCTGCATACGCCTGCAATGTTTCACCATTTCTTTGCATTCGGCACTTTAGTTCCATTCTGTAGATTTGCTTCATGTGATCACTGCCATAGTTTCTCTGCAGTGCAGCCATAACCGCTAAATAACTGTTTCGATCACTTTCTGAAACAGTCTGCAATACTTCGGCTGCGCCTCCTTTAAGCGCCACGATAAGTGCGGCTACGCTGTCATCATTATTCCATCGATTACTTACAGCCGTGGTCTCAAATTGCAGCTTGAAAATGTTGAACGCTGTGGTTCCATCATAAATCGGCGATTTTAGCCTCGTACCAGTAACAACATGCTGTGTAGGTCCACTTGTCTGTAGTAAACTGACATCTTCTTGTATTTTCTGTAGCTTTTTGTCGAAACCATTTTCCAACTTTTCAAATTTGTCATCAATGTCCACTACAATGTCATTTACATGTGCCTCAAGTTCGTTTACTTTGCCATGGAGTGTATTAGAAACTTCCAGAAGCTGCTTAGAATGTTCCTGCATCTGTTGCTCAATTTTTACTTGATGTTGGTTTGAATTCTCTAGAAGTTTCTGTTCCATTCTGGCCGAATTTTCTTGGAGCTGTTTTGAATTTTCTAGAAGTTTCTGTTCCATTTTGTTGGCATTTTCTTGAAATTGTTTTGAATTTTCTAGAAATTTTTGATCTAATTTGTTGGAATTTTCTTGAAGCTGTTGTTGTAATGCTCCGAGCAACTGGCTCATATCAAAACTTTGCGTCTGTACTTTTTGCTCCGTGTCCACACTTTTCGATGACGCTGTTGCAGCTTCCACTTCAAACTCGTGCTCTGCGAGGTCAATGCCTTGATTCTCTAATTCTTCCATTAGACGCTTTTGTAGCTCTACTTTCGAACCTACAGTTGGAAGATTATGAATCGCCAGCTCCTTCTTTAGCTGGTCGACTTTAAGTTGTTCGAATTAACCATTTTGTATCACAATCCCACTTCTGACACCAATGTTACGATAATTCAGTCTACGGAAAACAGTTATACGAGTTCGTATCGATTTTGTACAAAATAAAAACGCACTTATATATGGTTTTAACTAGTATTATTTCAACTAGTATTAATTAACTTTATTAATTTAAATAACAACTTAAAGAATAATCACTTATATCAACTGCTGAATTACTACAATTTATCTTTACAATGTTCACTCACGAGACGCACTAGTTCACTATTAAATCACAACTGAAGTACAGTGCCTCAGATGCGCGGCCTTATATACTGCAGGCATCAGTTCGACACGTTTCGACAAGCTTCGACTTGTTTCGAGAACCTTCTACTCGTTTCGTGAATGACGCATGCTATTGGCATCTCCTTCGCACTCATATGTTTTAATGTGCTGATCTTCCATCTCTTTCTCGCACATTGTATAGTGCGCTGAATGATCTTCCGTCTCTTTCTAACACATTGCTTAGTGCGCTGAATTGTCTTGTGTCTCATTTATTATTGTTGATTGCTTGCACAGTGGAGCAAATTACCTCTTTTCGTAACACTGCCCTCCACCTAAATCTGTTCGTCCCGAACAGATGTTAATCCTCTCTCTCTCTATACGGCGCCAACCTTTCTAAATGTACCACTTTCATTTTTCGTCTAACGCCTGCAGTATTCTGAATCCGATACACGACATCGTTAATTCTTTTAATTATCTTGTATGGTCCTTCCCAGTGTGTTTGTAGCTTAGGGGATAAGCCTTTCTTCCTTTGTGGGTTATAGAGCAAAACAAGTTGTCCTTCCGTAAATCCCTCTGAATTTGTGCGCAAGTCGTTTCTGGCCTTCATCTTATCACTCGCAAATTGTGTACGCTGTCTTACAAACTGATGCACATCGTTCATTTCTTCACTTTTTCTGAAAACATAATTGTGTATTGTTAGAATTCCAGCTGAAGGAATCGCACCAAACTTTAAATCCGCAGGTAATCTTAAGACTGTTCCAAAAACGATTTTAGATGGTGAAGCTGCTGTGGTATCATGAACCGCCGTTCGATAAACCATGAGGAATAGTGGTATGTGTGTATCCCAATCTTTTTGATTTTTAACAACCACTTTCCTGAGATACTCTTCCAAAGTCCGTTTCTTTACCTTCTCGACCGTTTTATTAATGCCCAAATGACCACCACTAGATCCACCATGGTATTCCGCTAATATCTCTTTTATTTTTGAATTGGGAACAACAATCAAACTTCGAGCGGATGTGCCATCTTCATTTTCCCATACACGATGTAAGCATCCATCCTGTAGCTTTAAGCTCTGCCACTGTGCCCAGTAAGCTTTAGTTATGGCACTGTCAACAGCTATATCTTCCCATGATGGTTTTCTTTGCTGTTCCTTGAGCATCATGATTTTTGTGAGGTCGGGAGCACTCTTTTGATCAATTTGAATTTGTTCCGGAGTCCATTTTTCATCGGGTAAAACATTTAGCAAACGAATGTCAATTATGTTTTATTTTCCTTCCGCTCTTGAACAATGTCTGCATTCTAGTTTACATGGGCGTCGTGATCTGCATTTCCATGATGACCTCCTTTACGATGTTCGATTGAGAAATCGTAGCTCTGTAATCGTTCTATCCAACGCGCAATTTCGCTCGGGTTTGAACAAGGATTTACTGTAGTATGCGATCACTTTTTCTTGTCCATTGATCACTTGAGCGAGAACTCGCAATCGTATCAAGTATAAATTTCTCACCTGGAATTGGATACGCAAGAATTGGTGCCGAGCACAGCAGCCCTTATAATTTCAAAAACGCCCTTTCTTGATCATTGCCCCATTGAAATGCGCGGTTCTTTCTTGTCAATTCGTGAAGACTGCTAGCAACATTGGCAAAACCTGGAACAAATCGCCTGTAGTATGTACATAGCCCCAAGAAACTTCGTAGGTCATGTAGGTTTTGCGGTCTGGACCACTCCTTTACTGCAACTATTTTATCTTCATCGGTATACACTCCTTCCGTGTTAACTCGATGACCCAGATACTTGACTTCTTTCTTGAAAAGTGAGCATTTCTTTGGGCTAAGTTGTAGACCCGCACTTTTCAATCGAAGGAATACTTCCTCTAGATTTCTTAGATGTTCGTTGATATCCTTGCCCATAACAATTATGTCATCAAGGTATAGTTTTCCAGTGTAAACCTTTTAATACGTGCTCCATTAACCGCTCGAATGTAGCTGGGGCATTGCATAGTCCAAACGGCATTACCAAAAATTGCCATAGTCCATCTCCTGTACTGAATGCAGTCTTCTCTCGATCTTTCTTATCGATTTCCACTTGCCAGTAACCGCTTTCCAAGTCCAACGTTGAAAACCACTTAGCATTAGATAGTGTATCCAAGGTGTTATCGATTCTAGGCAGCGTATAACTATCTTTCTTGGTGACGTCATTAAGTTTTCGGTAATCAACGCAAAACCGAGTACTACCGTCCTTCTTTTTCACCAATACTACTGGTGAACTCCATGGACTCTCAGATGGTTCCACCACGCCATTTGTGTGCATTTCTTCAACCAAATGTGATACTTCGTCTCTTTTCGCAAGTGGTACCCTTCTTGGTGCTTGACGAATTGGGTTAGAATCACCAGTGTCTATTCGATGTTTTACAATGGCAGTTCTGCCATCCTTTTGGCCGTTTTCAGCAAATATACACCGATATTTGTCAATTAGCTGTTGCACTTGACTCTTTTCTTTGCCACCCAAATCCTTCGTCCACTCATTTATAAACCTGTGAGTAGATTGTTTGTTTATTTGCGATGTGCCGTAGTCCCTTGATGGATTTGACTCACAATTTATAATCGCTGATGCCTCTTGACACTGGCCTATCACTGTTCCCTTTTTAATTAATTTGGACGAGTTTTCCATGTTGAGAACTCTTATTGGAACAACTTTGTCTTTTGTCGCTTCTACTAATGTTCTTCCGACAACAATATTACTTCTGCTCATTTGCTCATCATTCGCTTCTATAACCCACAACTTGCTTATCCCACAATCTCCATTTAATTTCGCCCAAACAATTGCTTCTGAATTAGGTGGTATTTTTCTATTTTTATGAGCAATAACTTGTTTAATTTTCGGGCTCTGGTCACAATCAATGTTTAGTTGGATCTCCGTGTTGGCATAACTCAAAATTTTTCTTGTTAAATCTAGTGTGAAACCGTTTCTTATCATGAAGTCCATGCCAAGTATTATTTCGTCTACTGTTTCCGCCACTATAAAATCATGCTTAACTGTCGTAGTGCCAATAGTGATTTCCTTGGTAATTTTTCCTCTGATTGGAGCCTCTTCACCTGTCGCTGTTTGCAATTTTATTCCGATAAGCGGCTCTATATCGTCCCTAACAAGGTTACTTCTTATAATTGAGTGTGAAGCTCCTGTATCCAACGTTACCATATATGCTGTACAATCAATGAGTCCTTCGACAGTTAAACTATTTGGCTTTCGAGCAATTTGTGAAATGGAGATTCTGGGGCAATCGGTTATGGGAGTCAGATCGTGCCCCGCAGAACTGACTCATTTTAGTTTAAAGATTGATTAAAATTTACGTTATTTTGGATATGATCCTGGGTTTCTCCATGTCGGGGTTCATTTGCAAATGGATTCATTGAGCGCTTGCGTTTTTTACGACAATCACGTGCCATATGCCCATATGTATCACAGTTGTAGCATTTACCTTTAAATTGGGTGTCTCGGTTGGCAGCAGTGTAATCTGGTTTAGCACCACTTTTTAACGCTTGGCAAATTACCTGAAGTAGGTCTTCATTCTCCACATCTAGTTTACGGATCTTTGGCGCTGGGCGGCACAACGTAGTTGCTGTCTCCTGTGTTAGCGTTGTGGTTACAGTTTCCGTAAATGTCACTTTCGGCATTGTCACTGTGGCACGTCTTGTTTCCGGATCACGTATGCCGTCAACAAAAGCTTCGATCTTGCACTTTTCTATGAAATCACTCGTTGAATCTGCATACGACAAATGCGCAAGCCTCTCGACGTCCGCTGCATACGCCTGCAATGTTTCACCATTTCTTTGCATTCGGCACTTTAGTTCCATTCTGTAGATTTGCTTCATGTGATCACTGCCATAGTTTCTCTGCAGTGCAGCCATAACCGCTAAATAACTGTTTCGATCACTTTCTGAAACAGTCTGCAATACTTCGGCTGCGCCTCCTTTAAGCGCCACGATAAGTGCGGCTACGCTGTCCTCATTATTCCATCGATTACTTACAGCCGTGGTCTCAAATTGCAGCTTGAAAATGTTGAACGCTGTGGTTCCATCATAAATCGGCGATTTTAGCCTCGTACCAGTAACAACATGCTGTGTAGGTCCACTTGTCTGTAGTAAACTGACATCTTCTTGTATTTTCTGTAGCTTTTTGTCGAAACCATTTTCCAACTTTTCAAATTTGTCATCAATGTCCACTACAATGTCATTTACATGTGCCTCAAGTTCGTTTACTTTGCCATGGAGTGTATTAGAAACTTCCAGAAGCTGCTTAGAATGTTCCTGCATCTGTTGCTCAATTTTTACTTGATGTTGGTTTGAATTCTCTAGAAGTTTCTGTTCCATTCTGGCCGAATTTTCTTGGAGCTGTTTTGAATTTTCTAGAAGTTTCTGTTCCATTTTGTTGGCATTTTCTTGAAATTGTTTTGAATTTTCTAGAAATTTTTGATCTAATTTGTTGGAATTTTCTTGAAGCTGTTGTTGTAATGCTCCGAGCAACTGGCTCATATCAAAACTTTGCGTCTGTACTTTTTGCTCCGTGTCCACACTTTTCGATGACGCTGTTGCAGCTTCCACTTCAAACTCGTGCTCTGCGAGGTCAATGCCTTGATTCTCTAATTCTTCCATTAGACGCTTTTGTAGCTCTACTTTCGAACCTACAGTTGGAAGATTATGAATCGCCAGCTCCTTCTTTAGCTGGTCGACTTTAAGTTGTTCGAATTAACCATTTTGTATCACAATCCCACTTCTGACACCAATGTTACGATAATTCAGTCTACGGAAAACAGTTATACGAGTTCGTATCGATTTTGTACAAAATAAAAACGCACTTATATATGGTTTTAACTAGTATTATTTCAACTAGTATTAATTAACTTTATTAATTTAAATAACAACTTAAAGAATAATCACTTATATCAACTGCTGAATTACTACAATTTATCTTTACAATGTTCACTCACGAGACGCACTAGTTCACTATTAAATCACAACTGAAGTACAGTGCCTCAGATGCGCGGCCTTATATACTGCAGGCATCAGTTCGACACGTTTCGACAAGCTTCGACTTGTTTCGAGAACCTTCTACTCGTTTCGTGAATGACGCATGCTATTGGCATCTCCTTCGCACTCATATGTTTTAATGTGCTGATCTTCCATCTCTTTCTCGCACATTGTATAGTGCGCTGAATGATCTTCCGTCTCTTTCTAACACATTGCTTAGTGCGCTGAATTGTCTTGTGTCTCATTTATTATTGTTGATTGCTTGCACAGTGGAGCAAATTACCTCTTTTCGTAACACTGCCCTCCACCTAAATCTGTTCGTCCCGAACAGATGTTAATCCTCTCTCTCTCTATACGGCGCCAACCTTTCTAAATGTACCACTTTCATTTTTCGTCTAACGCCTGCAGTATTCTGAATCCGATACACGACATCGTTAATTCTTTTAATTATCTTGTATGGTCCTTCCCAGTGTGTTTGTAGCTTAGGGGATAAGCCTTTCTTCCTTTGTGGGTTATAGAGCAAAACAAGTTGTCCTTCCGTAAATCCCTCTGAATTTGTGCGCAAGTCGTATCTGGCCTTCATCTTATCACTTGCAAATTGTGTACGCTGTCTTACAAACTGATGCACATCGTTCATTTCTTCACTTTTTCTGAAAACATAATTGTGTATTGTGGGAATTCCAGCTGAAGGACTCGCACCAAACTTTAAATCCGCAGGTAATCTTAAGTCTGTTCCAAAAACAATTTTAGATGGTGAAGCTGCTGTGGTATCATGAACCGCCGTTCGATAAGCCATGAGGAATAGTGGTATGTGTGTATCCCAATCTTTTTGATTTTTATCAACCACTTTTCTGAGATACTCTTCCAAAGTTCGATTGAATCTCTCCACCATGCCGTCTGATTGCGGGTGCAAAGGCGTTGTTCGTGTTTTGTGTATGTTGAGGACTTTGCATACTTCTTTAAATACAACAGACTCAAAATTTCTTCCTTGATCTGAATGTAATTCCAACGTTACTCCAAAACGGCTTACCCAGTTGTTAACTAATGCATCCGCAACTGTTGTGGCTTCCTGATTCGGCATGGGATACACTTCAGGCCACTTGTTGAAGTAGTCAATGACGACAAGCACATACTTATTACCAGCTTCACTGATTGGAAACGGCCCGGTGACATCCATGGCAATATACTCGAATGGTGCTCCCACGTTGTATTGATGCATCCTGCCGCGACTTCTGACTGTTGGTCCTTTAGCTGGTACACATTGCGGGCAACTGCGAATCCATTCGGCGACTGAATCTTGGCATCCAATCCAATAAAAACGTTTCTTTACCTTCTCGACCGTTTTATTAATGCCCAAATGACCACCACTAGATCCACCATGGTATTCCGCTAATATCTCTTTTATTTTTGACTTGGGAACAACAATCAAACTTCGAGCGGATGTGCCATCTTCATTTTCCCATACACGATATAAGCAACCATCTTGTAGCTTTAAGCTCTGCCACTGTGCCCAGTAAGCTTTAGTTATGACACTGTCGGCAGCTATATCTTCCCATGATGGTTTTCTTTGCTGTTCCTTGAACATCATGATTTTTGTGAGGTCGGGATCACTCTTTTCATCAATTTGAATTTGTTCCGGAGTCCATTTTTCATCGGGCAAAACATTTAGCAAACGAATGTCAATTATGTTTTCTTTTCCTTCCGCTCTTGAACAATGTCTGCATTTTAGTTTACATGGGCGTCGTGATCTGCATTTCCATGATGACCTCCTTTACGATGTTCTATGGTGAAATCGTAGCTCTGTAATCGTTCTATCCAATGCGCAGTTTGACCTTCTGGGTCTTTGAACTGAAGTAACCATCTCAGTGCAGCGTGATCGGTTCTCAAGTGAAACTGTTGCCCGTACAGGTATTTGTGGAAATTTTTCACACTTTCGATTACAGCAAGAAGCTCCCTCCTGGTGACACAGTAATTTCGCTCGGGTTTGGACAAGGCTTTACTGTAGTATGCGATCACTTTTTCTTGTCCATTGATCACTTGAGCGAGAGCTCCGCCGATTCCGTATCCACTCGCATCCGTATCAAGTATAAATTTCTCACCTGGAATTGGATACGCAAGAATTTGTGCCGAGCACAGCAGCCCTTTTAATTTCAAAAACGCCCTTTCTTGATCATTGCCCCATTGAAATGCGCGGTTCTTTCTTGTCAATTCGTGAATACTGCTAGCAACATTGGCAAAACCTGGAACAAATCGCCTGTAGTATGTACATAGCCCCAAGAAACTTCGTAGGTCATGTAGGTTTTGCGGTCTGGGCCACTCCTTTACTGCAACTATTTTATCTTCATCGGTATACACTCCTTCCGTGGTAACTCGATGACCCAGATACTTGAATTCTTTCTTGAAAAGTGAGAATTTCTTTGGGCTAAGTTGTAGACCCGCACTTTTCAATCGAAGGAATACTTCCTCTAGATTTCTTAGATGTTCGTTGAAATCCTTGCCCATAACAATTATGTCATCAAGGTATAGTTTTCCAGTGTAAACCTTTTAATACGTGCTCCATTAACCGCTCGAATGTTGCTGGGGCATTGCATAGTCCAAACGGCATTACCAAAAATTGCCATAGTCCATCTCCAGTACTGAATGCAGTCTTCTCTCGATCTTTCTTATCGATTTCCACTTGCCAGTAACCGCTTTCCAAGTCCAACGTTGAAAACCACTTAGCAGTAGATAGTGTATCCAAGGTGTTATCGATTCTAGGCAGCGGATAACTATCTTTCTTGGTGACGTCATTAAGTTTTCGGTAATGAACGCAAAACCGAGTACTACCGTCCTTCTTTTTCACCAATACTACTGGTGAACTCCATGGACTCTCAGATGGTTCCACCACGCCATTTGTGTGCATTTCTTCAACTAAATGTGATACTTCGTCTCTTTTCGCAAGTGGTACCCTTCTTGGTGCTTGACGAATTGGGTTAGAATCACCAGTGTCTATTCGATGTTTTACAATGGCAGTTCTGCCATCCTTTTGGCCGTTTTCAGCAAATATACACCGATATTTGTCAATTAGCTGTTGCACTTGACTCTTTTCTTTGCCACCCAAATCCTTCGTCCACTCATTTATAAACCTGTGAGTAGATTGTTTGTTTATTTGCGATGTGCCGTAGTCCCTTGATGGATTTGACTCACAATTTATAATCGCTGATGCCTCTTGACACTGGCCTATCACTGTTCCCTTTTTAATTAATTTGGACGAGTTTTCCATGTTGAGAACTCTTATTGGAACAACTTTGTCTTTTGTCGCTTCTACTAATGTTCTTCCGACAACAATATTACTTCTGCTCATTTGCTCATCATTCGCTTCTATAACCCACAACTTGCTTATCCCACAATCTCCATTTAATTTCGCCCAAACAATTGCTTCTGAATTAGGTGGTATTTTTCTATTTTTATGAGCAATAACTTGTTTAATTTTCGGGCTCTGGTCACAATCAATGTTTAGTTGGATCTCCGTGTTGGCATAACTCAAAATTTTTCTTGTTAAATCTAGTGTGAAACCGTTTCTTATCATGAAGTCCATGCCAAGTATTATTTCGTCTACTATTTCCGCCACTATAAAATCATGCTTAACTGTCGTAGTGCCAATAGTGTTTTCCTTGGTAATTTTTCCTCTGATTGGAGCCGACATTGACATAGGCAGGCGCATGAAGATCCAGCGCCTACGCTGGCTTGGACATGTCGAGCGTATGGATGAAAACGCTCCAGCAAAAAAGGTGTTCAATTCTGTACCCAGTGGTGGTCAACGTAGGAGTGGGCGTCCGAATCTCCGGTGGAGCGACCAAGTGCGAGACAACCTGACAACACTTGGAGTGCAATTCAGAATCGCAATGCAGAAGCGACAGGCGAGGGGTGATTGCTGCGGCCGAAACCCATCATGGGTTGTAATGGCCAAATAAGTAAGTATTAAATTATAAATTATTTACATATTATTATAAATTCTTCTATAAATTATATTCTATAAATTTACTATAAATTCCCTGTATACAAAAATATGTATCACTTAAAGTTAATTGTGATTTGATTAAAATTGAATTTATTATATAAAATCTTAAAATTAACTTCCCTATTAAAATGTGTCTAAATATGAAAACATAATTTACTTTCAAAAACAGCTAAGTTTTGTTTATATTTTTAAAACCAATTGTTTAGTGTTACCAATAATAAAAAAAATAATTTCCAATTTAAAATAATATTTGAATGTATATGGACGACTTGTCAAAAAGCCTCTAATTTGTTAAAGATGTAAACCGAAAAATTTACTGTATCAAATTATATAAATTTTAGGTTGGCAAAAATCCGCATTCCAAACCCACCACGTTGGTGCCAACTGGAAATAACCTCCCCAGTGTCCTACTAAATAATGGAGTTAGCCAAGGTCAGGAAGAATGAATGTCAGTTGACGCCTATTAATGGTTCAACTCCTAGCTCATGCTCTCTGACTATAGGTCTGAGGTTCACTCATCCCTCCTTTCCTCATCCTAACTTTCCCTTCCACCTCCACTATCCCGTGGCTGGATTAAGGTACCCGTGGCAGAGGGCCCAGTTTATAAACTTGTACTGTCGCTAGCGGAGGTATCGGATACCTGTCGACCTCCGAACATAGCTTGCCTCACCCGTATATAGCGGATCTCTGTGCGGGTGGTACTGTAGTTCTCCGCAACTCATGGGACCTAAAATGAAGGACAACACCAACAAACAAACGAAAAGACCGAATGACCTGGCCTAGTCAGGCAAACTGGTATCGCCCCACCTGAGGCGATGGTGAAAGCCCTTCCGTTCTTCGGTACCCTGCACATTGACAGTGAGGAAGAGGAGTCAGTACTAGTATGTTTGCACCGGTTCTGGCTCAAAGGGGCTCCATGGAGCCATAATGAGCCATGTGGATCATTTTTTAACAGAGATGTTGTTATTGTTTTCAATAGGGATCATTTTTTAACAGAGGTGTTGTTAGTGTATTTCAGTTGGGATAATTTTTTTTTTTGTCAAAACCATTCTAATTGTTTTCATAGGGAGTATTTTTTAAGATGTGTAGATCATATTTTATCAAAAGCGTTCTAATTATTTTCATACGGAGTATTTTTTAACATGGGTGGATAATATTTTATCAAAAGCGTTCTAATTGTTTTCATATGGAGTATTTTTTAACATGATACAGTAGTACGTTTGCGCCGGTTCTGGCTCAATGGGCTCCATGGAGCCATAAGGCGCCATGAGGAGCATTTTTTAACAGAGTAGTTGTTAGTGTAATTCAATTCGGATAATTTTTTAACAGAGGTGTTGTTATTGTTTTCAATAGGGATCATTTCGTAACAGAGTAGTTGTTAGTATAATTTCAGATGTATTATAAGTATACTATATACATTACAATGGCATGGAGCCATTGGGATGACATTTTAACATATTGTTACGATAATTCCGTCTACGGAAAACTGTTCTACGAGTTCGTATCGCTGGATTGTGTACAAAATAAAAACGCACTTATATTTGGTTTTAACTAGTATTATTTCAACTTTATTAATTAACTTTATTAATTTAAATAACAACTTAAAGAATAATCACTTATATCAACTGCTGAATTACTACAATTTATCTATACAATGTTCACTCACGAGACGCACTAGTTCACTATTAAATCACAACTGAAGTACAGTGCCTCAGATGCGCGGCCTTATATACTGCAGGCATCAGTTCGACACGTTTCGACAAGCTTCGACTTGTTTCGAGAACCTTCTACTCGTTTCGTGAATGACGCATGCTATTGGCATCTCCTTCGCACTCATGTGTTTTAATGTGCTGATGTTCCATCTCTTTCTCGCACATTGCATAGTGCGCTGAATGATCTTCCGTCTCTTTCTAACACATTGCTTAGTGCGCTGAATTGTCTTGCGTCTCATTTATTATTGTTGATTGCTTGCACAGTGGAGCAAATTACCTCTTTTCGTAACAATATGTTGTTAATGTTGATACATATATATATATATTATATGTATGTTATGATGGCATGCAGCCGTAAAGAGTAAATTTGCAACTCATATTGTTGTTGGGATAATTATTTCGGAGTAAGCATTTTAAATGGCAATATTTATAAACGTACATATATGTACGTAATAATTTTGTTGTTGTATATGTTATAGAAGCAATTAAAATTTCAGTTTTATACTTGATGATTTATTTTGCATGATCATCAAGAGAGTTGAGGAACAAAGGGTTCAATTTGAAACTTTGTTGAGGAACGAAGATTTTAATTTAAAACATGGCTATATGAATTACTGTTATTATTAATAATAATAATTTTTGGTGGGTAATTATACCCTACACTAAGAGTGAAAGGGTATATTCAGTTTGGTACGCCGTTTGTAACACCCAGAAGGAAGCATCTCCGGTATGGAAAAGTATATATATTCTTGATCAGCATGACCTCCTGAGTCGATTTAGCGATGTCCGTCTGTCCGTCTGTCTGTCCGTCTGTCTGTCTGTCTGGCTGTCTGTCCGTCTGTCTGTTGAAATCCCTAAGACTTTTAAAATTGAAGAGCTTGAAAAATGAAACTTATAACTTAGATTACTAATATACCTACGCTGTATGTGCGAAAAAATTGGCGAGATCGGTCCATTGTGACCTATGATCCGACCACTTATGTTCAAATACCTCATATAAAATGTACATATAAAGATCAATTTTTATGTATACGTGCTTAGGTAAACGTGCTAAGGCTCCATTGGGATCAATTTTTAAACAACACACTATAAATTTTAAAGATTGAACATGTTAAAACATGTTTAATTTTTTTTTCTTGAGTCAAATTTTGTATACTCTCTTTAAAATTTTAATTGAGTATATTTATACTAATGGAATTTTCTTTTTCACTCATTTTAAAGAGATATCCATTTTATATAAATGGATCGAAATTTGAATTAAAGTTATTTATCGTCTACATTACAATTTGATAGGAACAAAAATATAGCAAGATGTTTTACTTTTTTTTTAATTTTTTGTATTTATTAATTATATATTTTTATTATTTTAAGGATTTTGCTGAAATTATTAGTTTAGCAAAAGGAAACCTCTCTACATACATTAGAGTAGATGCCTTGCCCATTGTTCAGGAATTCAGGATTTCTAAATTTGAATGGAAAAACACAATTAATGGAACAAAATTAATTGTACATCTAACAGACAATAGATGGTTTTATCTACCAGCAAGAATTTCTAGAAAAGTTGAAACCGATGATCCATATTTATATAATATAAATGAGAAGAAGTGGTCTATTATTTTTAGAGAACGACAATCAGAAGTAATAAGTTTTTGCCTTTTTATACGAAAAATTATGTTTTCGCAGGATATGCCGCTTCAGGTTGTTTCTGGTCGAGAATTTTTTAATGTTTATATATTAAAAGTGTGAAAACGATTAAAATTTATTATTATATCCATTGTATAGAACACCTATATACATCAAAGTATGTAATATGATATATATTTAACTGAATATAAAAATTTGAATTCAGCAAAATTTAAAGTATATCTAGTGGAATACACCGGAAGTCAATAAAATTTAGAATACGATTTAATAATTTTTGTTCATTTTATAACAACTCCGTTTTCTATATTTTACTAAGTAATTTGAGATATCCCAACTATGCAAAAAAAAAAAAAAAATTTAATAAGTCAGCAAAAATATTGATGGTAGGTAATGTTGATTTGAAGGTAAATAACAATATTGTATGACATTTGCAGGTTTAACCGGAAGAATATATTCTCCGGAGACTTCAACATTAAATTTTATTGATTTTTTTTTTGATAATAATTCACGTTTTAGTAAAGTAGCCGCGGTAGCTCAGTGGTTAGTGCATTGGACTGCGAGCCGAAAGGTCCCCGGTTCAAGCCTGAACTGGGGCTAACAACATCTTTTCATAGAAACATTTTTCTATACCGCGCTACCTCTCGGCAGTAAATGGCAAACCTACGAGAGTAAAACATTGGCTATGAAAAGTTCTCACCCGCCGTTCGGATTCGGCAATAAACTGTAGGTCCCTCCAATTTGAGTACAAATATAACACGCACAACTCAAATGGTGAGAGAGCTCGGCCGAAATTCTATACAGGACTGTAGCGCCAAACTATTATATTATTATTATATTTATGTATAATGAAGTTAATATAAATAAATATGAAATACTGGGACCAATATATAAGACAAAAAATGAACAACCAATACATATTAATATTCTATTTTGTGAAAACGAGACAAGTATTCATTACGTATGGATTAGAGACATAAGTCGTCTTATTAGTACACAGTCACATAAAAGAAATCAAAAATTATTTGTATGTAATAATTGCAAACATCAGTTTAATTCCGAAGCATCTTTAGAAAAGCATAAATCATCATGTAAACAGAAAATAACTTACTTACCTATGGAAGAAGACAACAAAATTAAATTTAGTGGTTTTGAAAAAACATTACAAGTTCCATATACTTTCTATCTGGATTTCGAATCATTACTAGTACCGTTAGCAGGATGTACGCCAGATCCTTTAAATTCCTTCACCAATACAGTACAGGAACATGTACCTTGTGCTTTTTCATGGTATATGAAAGGAGACTATGATGACAAGTTTGATGAAATTAAAACATATATTGGTAAATATAAACTGAGAATAATAATGTATAATATACATATTTACTGTTTATTCATTGTAGGAAGTGATTGCTCCAAAGTTTTAATAGAGACGCTACTAACTAAAATCAAACAATTGTATTGGAATACAATTGCGAATATTCGTGCCATCGAGATGACGGAGATGGATAAGAAATCGTTTATAGAATGTAATATTTAGGTGCTGCACATATTGATTGTAATTTAAAAGCAAAAGCAACTAAATATTTTCCTGTATTTACTCATAACTTATCCAAATATGATTTACATTTATTTTAAAAAAATTTAAATGATATTGAAGGTGATATTGATATAATTCCTCTAAATAAAGAGGTTTTTATATCAATAACCAAAACAATTAAATTAAATGATGATCATAATTTTACAATACGGTTTGTAGACTCATTCAGATTTCTACGAAGTAGCTTGGACAAATTAGTAAAGACATTGAATGGAAGATTCAATATATATAACAAAAAAAATCTTTTCAAATAATTCACATAGATTATTATTTCGAAAGGGTAATTATTCCTTGTAATTATTTGGATAGTTTTCAGAAATTGAATGAGTCTGCATTACCCCCAAGGGATAAGTTCTTTAATACTAAATAATGAGGAATGTACGGAGGAGGATTATATGTTTGCACAACAAGTTTGGAATAAATTTTCATGTCAAAGTTTGAAAGATTATTTAACAATCTATTTAAATTGTGACGTTGTCCTATTAGCAGATATTTTCGAAAATTTTAGGAAAATTTGCATTCAAATTTATGAATTAGATCCATGTCATTATTTTACAGCACCTGGTTTATGCTGGGATGCTATGCTTAAAATTACTGGTATTGAGTTAGAACTATTAACAGATATAGATAAGTATACATTTATACAGGATGGCATTCGAGGAGGTCTAACTCCATGTTCAGTTAGACATGTTAAAGTCAATAATAAATTTATGCATGAATTTAATCCTAGAGAGAAATCAAAATATTTAATGTATTTCGATGCAAATAATTCATATGGTTATGCAATGTCATAACCATTACCATATAAAAATTTTAAATTTTTAGATGAAAAAGATATTAAAACATTCACACCAGAAAATATTAATTCATTATCAATGAGTTCTGATAAAGGATTAATTTTCAAAGTAGACTTAAGTTATCCTGAGAATATACATGATATGCATAATGATTTCCCATTTTGTCCAGAAAGTAAAGTATCACCTGCTTCATCTAAATCTAAAGAACCGAAATTAATTGCAGATTTAACTCATAAGACTCAATATAAAATCCATTATATGATGCTACAAGAATGTCTGAAACAGCGCCTAATTTTATTAAAAGTTCACAGAGTATTAGAGTTTCAACAAAGCTGTTGGCTTAAAAAATATATCGATCTGAATAGTGTATTAGACTATGGAAAATGTTGAAAAAAGAAAGAATGTCAAAATTTCATGTAACTGGGAGAATTTAGGAAAAGTAAAAGGAGCAAAAGCTTTAATAGCAAGTCCAGCTTTTCATAGTCAAACCATTATAGATGAAAATATGGTGATAATTGAATCCAAACAGCTCAGAGTAAAGCTAAATAAACCAATATATACAGGGTTTTGTGTATTAGATCTATCAAAATTAAAAATGTATGATTTTTATTATAACTACTTGAAAAACAAATTTAATTCAAATATTCGTTTAGTATATCCGGATACAGACTCGCTTGTAATTGAAGTTAATACTATTGATTTCTATAAAGACATTTATGAAGATGTTCAAAAAACTAATCCATCAAATTATATTTTTGACACTTCTAGTTATGAGTATCCTAATATATTTGGTTATAATCAAAATAATTGTAAAGTAGTGGGTTTGATGAAAGACGAAAATAATGGTAAAATAATGAAAGAAATAATAGGTCTTAAACCTAAGACATACTTTTTTACTATTGAAGATGGTACACCAATATCAAAAGCAAAAGGTGTTAAAAAATCAGTTAGTAAAACACTACTATTCATGATTATAAAATATGTCTTTACAATAAAAAAAGTTATAATGAGAGAAATTATATACTAATTAGATCTAAAGCCCATATTTTATATACACAATGTGTAAATAAATTAGCACTTAATTTTATAGATGACAAGCGGTATATACTAGATGATGGTATATACACACTTGCTTGGGGGCATTATAAAATTAATTATATTAAAGCTTTAAATACTGATTTAGATATTTTTATGAACATAGATATTTAGAAAATTAATATGTAAACATATTAAATATAATATATAATGTTATATACATGTATAATGTATTAAATTAAATTAATAATAAAATAAAAATTCAATATTATATATGTAAAAAATGATTTTTTATTTAATATTATACCAATTAACATCATCATAATCATTTTGTAATGTTTTATTTCTTTGACGAGTAAGGCGAGTATTGATATGGTAACATAGTTTGCTTAGTTTTCGGTGTAATTTTACTTCCATCACTTGACAAAATTCGTACTTTAGGTGATCCATGATTTGAAAAGTTTTTTAAACGTTTAGCTGCAGAACTTGCAGAGGTATGATTTATTTTATTAATTGTTGTATCCACATCCATAGAATTCTCTTCATGTTCGTTAATATTGCTAAATATATGTTCATCAGCATTGAAGTCAGCCTGTGAAGCAAAATCTCTTTTTCCAATATCTTTTGTTTGGGTTTCATTGTCGTTTTTAAATATCCATTTTGTTTGAGTATCCTTATCTCTTAATGATTTATATGACCTTACCGATTTATTCTCTTTCTTTATATTTATTTCTTGTTTGGAAATCAAATATTTTGCGAGTTCTTGTTTTATTTCATACCATTTATTTATATCTTTAAGTGTATGAGAATCATATATCAGAAGAAGTTTTCGTTTTAAAAAATTTGAATCTGATAAATCTTTAGAATAGCGTTTGGATATAATATACAAGCTTGGATAAAATATTAGACATTATCTAAAATTTTTCCTATAATACCGCTTAAAACAGATGAAATCAAAATTGGAATAAATCCTCCTCGTTGGATTAGATGTTTTCTCTTTGATCGTGAAATAGTTTTTAAGCAGCAAAGTTTTCTAATGACATTTTTATATGATTTTAACTTTACTAGATCGTTTTTCTTTACATTATGATTTTTATGTAAAATATTAAATGCAATTTCATTAATAGCTATTATAAGATTATCATCCGCATTTTTTAGAATTGCATTTCGCAATGTAGGTTTCGCATTTTTAAGAACATATAGAATATATTTGTTCTTCTTCAATCGTTTCAGTTTTCACGTCATTTTGAATTGAAACAAAGCAATAACAATATTCTTTATTGAAAATGTTAGATCTAAATCTTAATGCGTTGTGTGCTTGTTGTGAAGATCTATTAATAAATAACCATGAGCACACTCAGTACAAGTGTTATATCGAACTAATTCTTTATAATTTTCAGAATAAATTTGTCTTGCCAAGCATTGAAATTGTCGTTTATCTCTAGGATTTTTAAACATAACTATATATTTTGAATTCAATGATATATCTCTTGTATATGTTCCCTTATGAAAAATATTTTGCGTTACTAAAACAACTGATAAATTTCGGTGATGTGAACCTTTAGTAAATAGTTCACAAACTTTTTTATTAAATGAGTCTAACAATTAATCATCTAAAATAATTAGTGTAGATTCATTGGCGGAATTCTAAAAGTCATCTGGAATACCTTCAAGAAAATTTACATTATTAATTTCTGGTAATGAGTTTCTTTCAGCATAACACCAAATTACTTTCGTAATAGGAGAACTAATTAAATGTTTATTGTTAATAAGATTTATAATAAATGTCGATTTGCCACAACCTGATGGACCACAAACTAACATTGTAAATGGATACACAAATTGATGAAACATCGTTCTCTATGCTATGACTAACTTCAAATAAAAATAATTGTTGGAAGCATGTATTTTTTTTATAAATATAAATTTTTAAAAATCAATCATTTCCATTATTGGCTGAACTCACTATGAGTAAAGAAGTTCTTGTAAATGAATTGCACCGACAAGCAAGAAGAAATTTTAAACGGCGTAGGTTTATACAAAATGGTATTTCAGATACTTGGCAAATAGAAATGATACCTTTTTGCAAAGATTAAATAAGGATATAAATATTTACTAACTGTTATAGATGTTTTTATACCCTACACCTATGAGGTACAGGGTATATTAACTTTGTGCATATATTGTAACGCCCCTTAGGAGGCGTGTCCGGTATGGAAAAGTATATATATTCTTAAGCAGCATCACTACCCGAGTCCGTTTAGCCATATCCGTCTGTCTGTCTGTCCGTCTTGCGTCCGAATACAGAATAACTTGAGAAATACTGATCAGAATGCGATAAAATTTCGTATTATTATATTTTAGCCAAAAATAGGAACTGAGTTTGAAAATGAGCCAAATCGGTCAACGGACACGCCCACCTCCCATACAAGTCACTTTTATATAACTTTTTGGAACTAATAACTCGAAAAGTATTCAAGATATAGGTATAAAATTTAAAACGTATTGTTATAATTCATTTAAAAATATGTGGTACAAAAATGGGCGTGATCCGCCCACTTTTTTTTTCATTATTTCCGGGGTTTTCATAGTGAAAATTTGATCCGTAAATTATTAAAATCAAATCTATGAATTATTAGCCTTTCAAAATTTTAAATATAGATGTTGTCCGCCCAATTATATGTTTCTGTTTTTTTTTATTAGTTTGTTATACTTTTATATAATTTGTTTAATTTATGGGGATATGAGACATAAATTTCTGATATGTGAATAATATTCTGAGGGTGGGGAGGTTCAGCATACTTAAAATCTTTAAAATTAAGGTATGCAATTAAATATCCCACATTAATATCCCCACCAAAGGTGTAGGGTATTCCATAGTCGGGCCCGACCGACTATAAAAATCCGCCAACTCGTTTCCCAACTCGTTTCTAAATACGCATATGCAATTCCTGTTAAAACCAAAAGTGGAATCGATATAACCTTAGCTATGCAAAATATTCTGGAAAAAAATAAGAATAAAATTCCAAATATTATTCAATCTGATCAGGGTAAAGAATTTTTCAATTCACATTTTAAAAAATTAATGAATCGATTTGAAATAAACCATTATCTTTTAAAAATTTAATGTGGAAAGACTTAAGCCTTCAAGGTACTTATAAATGGTTAGAATTGATTACAAAAAATATAAATATATATAATAATAAATATCATCGTAGTATTAAAATGTCTCCAAAAAATGTCAATAAATCTAATCAACAAATACTTTTAAATACAGTTTACAATCATAATAAAACATTTAAGATGAGTAAATTAAAAATTGGAGATAATGTTCGAATTAGTAAATATAAAGGCACTTTCTATAAAGCATATGAATCCAATTGGTCCAATGAGGTATTCAAAATAAATAAAATAAAGATCACAAATCCAATTACATATCAATTAATTGATTATCAAGGAGAATTAATATAAGGAGGATTTTATGAAGAAGAATTACTTAAAACATAAACACCAAATACTTATCTAGTTGAAAAGGTTATAAAAAGAAAAAAGGATATATTATATGTCAAATGGTTCAGTTTTGGAAGTGAACGTAATTCATGGATCAATAAAAACGATTTATTAACTAAGTAAACTATATTTAATTTATTATAATTATGTTGTTCAAATATTTATATAAATAAAGTGATTTTTAATAAAAAACTAGCATTCTTATTAAAACATTTGAAAATAAAAGATGGGTGATTCCAGTTTTTATGTTACTTTATTAAGTAATAATTCCGCAAATATCTATGAAAATACTTAATCTACATTTACAAATTTATTAAAACAATATTTGATTTTAAATGAAAACTGGGTTGTAGGTTTAACAGAAATTTCATTTCAACTTGTTAATAACCCATCCACATTTGAAGTATCTCGAAATTTGAATAAAAGGGATATTTCGAAATCAACTTTAAAGTTAAATGTCAATAGTGATCTAAAAGTAGATAAAAAATAAATACTATCCCTATCACATATTTAAATTTCATGGACAAAATAAATCAAGCTATCACAAATAGAGAAGAAAAACCACAAATTACAGATAATCAACTCAATGTCAATTTTATTCCTAAGACAGTTGTAATAAAAAAAATAAAGAAGAGTTGAATATCGATAAAATTAATAACTGAAAAATTAGACATTCAAGATAGAATAAATGAAAACCCTGAATTGGTTGGCGTAAAAAGCAGTATTAATAGACACTTTGTATCGGAGAATACAATACTTAAAATGTTAGATGTTATATCGAATTCTTATGAAAAATATAATTTACATACAAATTATAAATTAAGATCTAGCGAGCTATACAACCTAGTGTTTGTTTACACAGAAATTATTAAACCCAGATATGTATGCGATCAAAAAATAGAATGCTTAAAAATTCCATGATTAAATGAAATAAATTATATTCACTTTAAAAATATTGAATAATATCCATTGGAATCTCCAAATATAGATAATATTTCTATAATGATACGAGATGATGAAGGAAAGAAAATAAATATTATGTCGAATGATTTCCCCGTTTATTGCACGTTATATTTTCGTAATATAAAAGAAGCTTCATAAGTTGTACTGATATCATTTATATGTAAACCATGGACAAGATTTATTCTGAGTACTATCTTAATCAATCTGGATCAAATTTTGATAATATAAGAGATATATACCATTCTCCTAGAATTGTTCAACATGGTCGTGGAATTGGTTCATTTGTTTCGGCCTTGTATACACATCTAAAACCTCTAATGAAAACTGGATTAAATGCTTTAAAAAATCATTCACTTGAAATTGGAAAATCAGTTTTGGAAGAGTTAGGTACTAAACCTATAAAAACTGTATTAAATGAACAGGGTAAAAAGGCTGTTCGAAATTTAAAAGAATAAGTTATTAGCAAAATTAGAAATATACAAGATCGGAATGAAAAACGTATAAAATTCAAACGACTAAAGAAAAAAGATCATATGAAAACTAAACGTTCTAGAAGAAGGAAGTTAACTGAAGTATTTGGCAACTGTTAATTTATTTATGACGGCAGGATTTATTGAATGTATGAAAAGTGAATTAGATCTTTTTGAGTCACAACCTGTACAAACTAGCATAATTAAAACAGAGGAGATATCATATAGTCCAATAGCAACAATTGACAACTCTACTACAATAGAATTTCTTTCACTCGGAAATGGTGAAACATATCGTGATCTAAGTAGTGTTTATTTACGATTTATTGTAGAAATTAATGGAAGTGGAGGAGTCATAAACAATTTACTTCATTCATTATTTCGGAGCTGTAGTGTTCATTTTAATAATAGACATGTATCTCAATCTGATAATAATTATCACTATAGATCTTATATTGAAACATTGTTAAACTATGGAAATGATGTTAAATCTACACATCTTGAATCATGCGGATGATCATTAGATATAAAAAAAAATTAATTCAATAGTTGAGAATGAAAATCCAGGTTTAGCTAGACGATCTTTCAATTAATAATAATATTTTAATGGCACATCATAATGTTTTACAAAGTAGAAATGCTATTTATCCATTTAAAAAGTTGAAATCAAGACATTCACTATTCACCCGTGTAAAGTAAAAATATTTATTTTAATAAGTTTTTTAATTATTTTGATATAAATAATTTATATATTAATGATATTTTAGCTGTGCATTATTTTAAAAGTATTTTTAAGTTTCCTATAATAAAAAATAAATAAAACAATTTAATGAAAATAATTCATAAATTTGTCTTTTTATTTCTATTATTTAAATTTTTACAAATTCATTGAATATATAAAAAAAAACCTTATTTATAATATGTAATAAACAATTATTTTTTATATTTTATTCTATAATATAATTTTATTAGTGTATCAATGTCTTTGCATTTCCTGTCATAATAATAGCAACCACTTGTATCTGGTCCCTCCGCTAAGTCATCTGTGGCCCATGGACAGCCCTTATAATGTACTCCGTGAATAGTTAATATTTTTTCCATATACTGGTAATGCTTACAATAAGGGATAAACTTAATTAACTGTTTTTTATGATCGTCCAATAAAATATTATTAAATCCTTTTAAAAACTTTTTTACTTTTATAACTTCCATAATAGTTTTCATTTCCTATCAAATTGTAATGTAGACGATAAATAACTTTAATTCAAATTTCGATCCATTTATATAAAATGAATATCTCTTTAAAATGAGTTAAAAAGAAAATTCCATTAGTATAAATATACTCAATTAAAATTTTAAAGAGAGTATATAAAATTTGACTCAAGAAAAAAAAAATTAAACATGTTTTAACATGTTCAATCTTTAAAATTTATAGTGTGTTGTTTAAAAATTGATCCCAATGGAGCCTTATTGCTCCATGCAAATTTAAATAAAAATGACCCCAATGGAGCTTTATGACCCATTCATATAAGCAAATTAAATGAATTTAATGACCATGACTTTGTAGAATAAAAATATACTACAATATCCGTTATAGTAAAATTCACCTTGAATTAAATATGTGTCAATGCATTATGCAGAAGTGCATTTACCTGTTTACAACAAAAAAATTACCCACCAAAAAATATATGTCTAATAATAACAGTCATTCATATAGCCATGTTTTAAATTACAATCTTCGTTCCTCAACGAAGTTTCAAATTGAACCCTTTGTTCCTCAACTCTCTTGATGATCATGTAAAATAAATCATCAAGTATAAAACTGAAATTTTAATTGCTTCTATAACATATACAACAACAAAATTATTACGTACATATATGTACGTTTATAAATATTGCCATTTAAAATGCTTACTCCGAAATAATTATCCCAACAACAATATGAGTTGCAAATTTACTCTTTACGGCTGCATGCCATCATAACATACATATAATATATATATATGTATCAACATTAACAACATATGTTAAAATGTCATCCCAATGGCTCCATGCCATTATAATATATATAGTATACATATAATACATCTGAAATTATACTAACAACTACTCTGTTACGAAATGATCCCTATTGAAAACAATAACAACACATCTGTTAAAAAATTATCCGAATTGAATTACACTAACAACTACTCTGTTAAAAAATTCTCCTCACGCCTTATGGCTCCATGGAGCCCATTGAGCCAGAACCGGCGCAAACGTACTACTGTATCATGTTAAAAATACTCCCTATGAAAACAATTAGAACGGTTTTGATAAAAAAAATGATTCCAACTGAAATACACTAACAACACCTCTGTTAAAAAATGATCCTCATGGCTCCTTATAGCTCCATGGAGCCCCTTTGAGCCAGAACCGGCGCAAACATACTACTGGAGTCAAACCCTCCCTCACAGGTTATCGCAGGCCCGGACACGGAAGAAGAGTTGCTAGCGGACTCTGATGATAACAACACGACGGTCATCGCTGTACCTACACCGGCGACGGACAAAAAACGCCGGAGGTACAAGGGGTCATTGAGGTACCTCAAAAAAAATGAGTGCTAGGGATCAGGCAAGTCTCACTGATCGAGACTTGTCACTCAAAAAGAAGCACATGCAGGTGGTGAAAAGCTACGAACGGAGGGAGCTCAGCAAAGCTCCAGCACTCGCTGCTTCAAGCACCTGCGCCCCTGAAAAACCACCCCTACTAATCGGGACTCAAATCCCACGAGGTTTTGGACAGTAAAATCTCAGTAGGTGAAAGGGCTGTCAGCCAAGAGGCAAAGGTCGGAGGAAGAATGCAAGGAGAAAACCCCGAAACAGACCAAAAAGTCCACCGGTTTCGCGGCCACTCCAGCGGATCTACAAGTGGCCATCACTGACGAATCGGATCCTGATGGCAGGGTCAATTCGGAAAGATGGCTGCTTGTAGAGAATGAAGTCCTCAAGGAGATGAAGGTGCGCGTCGAAGCCGGTATTCTAGGATACTACAATTTCGACGGCGCAGGATGGTACAAAGGGGTTAAAGTCGTAGCATGCGGCTCACAGGGATCACTAGAATTTTTGACCAGTTCCATCGCCAAAATTGGTGAACTTTGCAAGGGGTCAAAACTGAAAGTGATCTCCATATCCGCGCTACCACTTCGCCTTCAGTATAGGCTATGGATTCCTCCTCCTGCAAAACATGAGGATGCATCCATAGTCAAACTGTTAGGCGGTTGGACGCTTCTCAACGCACGGCAAAGCCATAACAACGGAGGGAAGGTGTTTCTCTTCGTTGTTGACAGGCATTCAGCGCGGCTGCTCCATGAAAGAGATGGCATGCTGAAGTTCGGGCTTGGGTCAGTGAGGGCGTGGACCGAGTAATACCTAGTAGAGAACAATGGAGCGCTAACTCGCGATCCACAAGCAATAGCCAACAACAAGCAATAGCCACCTTCAAGTCTTTACTGACGGGTCTAAGATGGAAATAGGGACTGGATCCGGCATTTTCTGCGACGCACTGCAAATTCACGAGTCACATAGACTTCTCGACGACTGCAGTGCCTTTCAAGCAGAAATATTCGCGATAGATAAAGCAGCACAGACCATCCAAACAAAGAACATGGATCCATCGGAGATTACAATCTTTGTGGATAGTCAGGCTGCCATCCTAGCACTTGACAATGCTGTCATAAAATCAAACACAGTACTCAATTGTCGCCGATCACTCAACATACTAAGTCAAACCCATGCGATAACCATATGCTGGGTTCCCGGACATAGCAATATAGAAGGGAACGAACAAGCCGTTGAGCTAGCGCGACAGGGTTCTGCACGTAGAATAGAGGATGTATGTTCTTCGACTAGGATTCCATTAGGTGTCCTAAGAGGCATATTGACCTTAAAACGACGGAAAAAACAAACGCAAACTGGTCATCCAGAGACGACTGCATTATCTCACGTCGTCTCTGGCCACATACCAATGAAAAAAGAACAAAAAGCCTGATAAATAACAGTAAAGAAGCTACCCGCACCCTCATCGGCGTCCTGACAGGACATTGTGCAATCGGTACAATGGCGCACAGACTGGGCATCCCCGCGCCCGTTCACTGCAGGAGCTGCATAGAAATTGAGGAAGTAGAATCAATCGTACATCTACTATGCGACTGTCTAAATCTCCAAACGCGTCGACTCCAGTACATGGGGAACAGCTTCTTTAGGGAACTGGAAGAAATAGTTGAAGTTCCAATTGAAAATCTACTAGAGTTCGTAAGAAGATCAGGTTGGTTTTAAAGAAACTAACCCATAGTTGTCAACAAAGTATAGTTACCACACAGATAAAAAGGGAACACAATGGACCACTAGGCCCCCGTGAGTGTTTGCTGATTAGATTTCAGCAACACCCCCTTACAAACCTAACCTATATACATTTTATGTCTTTGTTTTGAAAATATATAGATTTTACTACATTTTGTTGGTTTTTAAATACATTTGCCTTTATTTGTTTTATTTTTAACTACACCATGTATTGAACATTCCTTCTCTACATATTACACAAACTGTGATGTTTTGATTTTTGCTTTCATTTGAATTCGTGTGGGATCACTGACGAACGAACTACGAAAGGTCGTCCCTCGTGCAGGTATAAACGAATTCTTTGGTTTCATATTGCAGAAACTGGTTTGTTGTTGTTGTTTTTTTTGCACACGATGGATGACTGCGAAAGAGGCAGAGAAAAAATTTGTTTGCAGCAAACATAATATATTTGCAACCGTAAATTTAATGTCTTTAACTGGATGTTACTTTTAATTTCAATGTTTTAAATTATTTTAGTATACATTTCGTGAATTCTGGTTATAACTTGTTATTGTCATATTTTAAAATCCTGGAAATTCATTTAGGTAACGTGTAACATAATATGTTTGCTGCAAAATATAATTTTTCCCTGTGTGTAAATAAATCAAAACTGTCCGTAGCGTCTGACCGAACCGTCTTAATGAGACTATAGAGCTGCCAACTAAATTTACCGCTGAATATTTTTGGTTTTAAAACTAGTTGTCAACTCTGCAGTGTACAAATATGGCACGCAGCTGCAGATGAGTGGTTTGCTGATGTGGCGCGCCATGGCGTTAGCATTGAGACGGCAAATTTTTGTTGTTTTCAATGTTCGCTCGCTCATTTTTCGATCGCCGCCTGTATTCTGTTCAGGCAGTAATAGTTGATATGACATCTTTATGGTTTCACCATAGTATGGTTTTACCATCGCATGGTTTTACCATAGCATATTATTCTTATGTGTTTTAACCGAAAAGATATTCTTAAGTGCTTGCCATTCCTTTGAGTCGTCAGAACTTATGATACTTGCTTCCATCTTATGATCAGGAAAATATTTGTTTTATTTATATTTTTATTTATTTATTTATTTATTTATTTATTTATTTATGTGTAGATTTTTCTTGTAGTTATGGGTACAATCTTTTGTTGTATTTGAACTGTACAACTAAATAGTTCTCAGATTTATAATTCTTATATTTTATTTTTGGTAATAAAAAAAATTATATTAATATTCATTCATATAATTTTCCGAATTAATAAAAATAAATATGTTGTTTTATTAATTATCTCAACAAAGTAAAATAACTACATATTATTGTAAAATTAAAGGCATATGTAGTAATTTCTCTAGCATAAAGACACAATGTAGGTTTTTTAATACATGTGTACTGAAATTTTATATAGAAAAGCTGTTAAATTATGTAGTAATTTTCCATACAAAAACAACTACATCAGTTTAGTAAAAATAAATACATATGCTTTTGGACGTAAATCAAATACATATGTATTTATTTTAAAGACATTTTTAGTTATATTTAATACAGTAATTTTTTTCGATGTAGAATACTTTATATACATAAGTTTTATATACATAAATAACTTTGTTAAAATAATTTTCAATATATATAGTTACGCACTTATATAGTCAGCGCACTGAAATTAAAAGATCAACTGTGCTCGGCACCAATTCTTGCGTATCCAATTCCAGGTGAGAAATTTATACTTGATACGGATGCAAGTGGATACGGAATAGGCGGAGTTCTCTCTCAAGTGATCAATGGGCAAGAAAAAGTGATCGCATACAGTAAAACATTGTCCAAGCCCGAGCTTGGACACCAGGAGGGAGCTTCTTGCTGTGATTGAAAGTGTAAAAAATTTCCATAAGTATCTGTACGGACAACAGTTTCACTTGAGAACCGATCACGCAGCACTACGTTGGTTTTTTCAGTTCAAAGATCCGGAAGGCCAAATTGCGCGTTGGATAGAACGATTACAGAGCTACGATTTCTCAATCGAACATCGTAAAGGAGGAAATCATGGAAATGCAGATGCTCTGTCACGACGCCCATGTAAACTAGAATGCAGACATTGTTCAAGAGCGGAAGGAAAAGAAAACATAATTTTCTAAATGTTTTGCCCGATGAAAAATGGACTCCGGAACAAATTCAAATTGATCAAAAGAGTGATCCCGACCTCACAAAAATCATGATGCTCAAGGAACAGCAAAGAAAACCAACGTGGGAAGATATAGCGGCCGAGAGTCTGATAACTAAAGCTTACTGGGCACAGTGGCAGAGCTTAAAGCTACAAGATGGTTGCTTATATCGTGTATGGGAAAATGAAGTTTGATTGTTGTTCCCAAGTCAAAAATAAAAGAAATATTAGCGGAATACCATGGTGGATCTAGTGGTGGTCATTTGGGCATTAATAAAACGGTCGCGAAGGTAAAGAAACGTTTTTATTGGATTGGATGCCAAGAGTCAGACGCCGATTGGATTCGCAGTTGCCCGCAATGTGTACCAGCAAAAGGACCAACAGTGAGAAGTCGCGGTAGGATGCATCAGTACAACGTGGGAGCACCATTCGAGTGTATTGCCATGGATGTCGCCGGGCCGTTTCCAATCAGTGATGCGGGTAATAAGTATGTCCTTGTCGTCATTGACTACTTCAGCAAGTGGCCTGAAGTGTATCCCATGCCGAATCAAGAAGCCACAACAGTTGCGGATGCATTAGTTAACAACTGGTAAGCCGTTTGGGAGTACCGTTGGAATTGCATTCAGACCAAGGAAGAAATTTTGAGTCTGCAGTTTTTAAGGAAGTATGTAAAGTCCTCAACATACACAAAACATGAACAACGCCTTTGCACCCGCAATCAGACGGCATGGTGGAGAGATTCAATCGCACTTTGGAAGAGTATCTCAGAAAAGTTGTTGATAAAAATTAAAAAGATTGGGATACACACATACCATTATTCCTCATGGCTATTCGAACGGCGGTTTATGATATCACAGCAGCTTCAACAACTAAAATTGTTTTTGAAACGGCCTTAAGATTACCTGCGGATTTAAAGTTTGGTGCGAGTCCTTCAGCTGGAATTCCTGTACACAACTATGTTTCCAGGAAAAGTGAAGAAATGAAATTGTTTTGCTCTATAACCCACAAAGAAAAAAAGGCTTATCCCCTAAGCTACAAACACACTGGGAAGGACCATACAAGATAATTAAAAGAATTAACGATGTCGTGTATCGGATTCAGAATGCTGTATGCGTTAGACGAAAATGAAAGTAGTACACTTAGAAAGGTTGACGCCGTATAGAGAGAGAGAGAGGATTAACATCTGTTCGGGACGAACATATTTAGGTGGAGTGCAGTGTTACGAAAAGAGATAATTTGCCCCATAGTGCAAGCAATACACAATAATAAATGAGACGCAAGACAATTCAGCGCACTAAGCAATGTGTTAGAAAGAGACGGAATATCATTCAGCGCAGTGAGCAATGTGCGAGAAAGAGATGGAAGATCAGCATATTAAAACACATGAGTGCGAATGAGATGCCAATAGCATGCGTCATTAACGAAACGAGTAGAAGGTTCTCGAAACAAGTCTAAGCTTGTCAAAACAGTTCGAACTGATGCCTGCAACTGAGGCACAGCACTTCAGTTATGATTTGATAGTGAACTAGTGCATTTAGTGAGCGAACGTTGTAAAGATAAATTGTAGTAACACAGCAGTTGATACAAGTGGTTTTTATTAAATTGTTGTTTAAATAAATAAAGTAAATTAATACTAGTTAAAATAATACTAGTTGAGACCAAATATTAGTGTATTAAGTGGAGCTAAAATAAAATAATGTGAGTGTCTGCGCCTATGGGGGCGATTATCACAAGGCAACGTGTCTGAGTGCTTCAACATGGCGAAGCCAGCGCAATCCTTGTCGGTGTCGTCTCAAGTCAACTCACTGGTCACCAGAATTGACAAATTGTCAAATGGTGACACCTCCACTTCGGTGGAAGTCCTCCTCGTGGAAGTCCCTGGAAACGGCGCTCTACACCACCCGGTGTAGAAGTCGGCTAAAGTGAGTGGCGAGCATCTCCCTCAGAGTGAGGGTTCGTGCGTTGGGTTTGGGTCCCACCACGGAAAAAACCTATGCGCCCAATGAAAACAAAAAAGAAGCCTCGGATAACGACCGATTACAACGATGACGACCCACGCAAACGTTTTAAGGACCATGATTTACGGATATGCACCTGGAATGTCCGGACCCTTTATAGGGAAGGTGCCTCTATCCAGCTGGCACCTTCCGCTATCCAGGAGATGCGATGGACGGGACAGGGCTGTTCGAAACAAGCGTCCTGTGATATCTACTACAGCTGCCATGCGGAGAGACACGAATTTGGATGTGGATTTGTGGTCGGCAAGAGACTCCGCCATCTTGTCTCTTGGTTCACGCCCGTGGACGAAAGGCTGGCAACAATCCGCATCAAGGCTAAATATTTCCATATCAGCCTAATTTGTGCACACGCTCCGACGAACGAGAAAGATGACGAGACAAAAGAGCGCTTCTACGAGCGCCTAGACAACGCATACGAGCGCTGCCCCCGCCACGATATCAAAATCGTGCTAGGCGATTTTAACGCCAAGGTGGGCAGAGAAGCCATCTATTGTCCCACAATCGGAAAATTTAGCCTCCATGCCAACACTTCCGATAACGGAACGAGGCTAATCTACTTCGCCGCAGCACGAAACATGGTAGTTAGTAGCACTAGATTCGAACATTTCGATATCCACAAGGCCACATGGTTGTCGCCCGATCAAAAAACTCGAAATCAAATTGATCACGTTGTGATTGACGGAAGGCACGCTTCAAGCGTGATGGACGTACGCACTATCCGAGGTGCCAATATGGACTCGGATCATTACCTTGTAGCAGCCAAGGTCCGCACACGCTTAAGCGCTGCGAAGAACGTACGGAACCAAACGCAGAGAAAGCTAGACGTCGGAAAGCTGCAATCACAACAGACAACGCAAGCCTTTTCCACTCGACTCTCACACCTGCTTAGACAAAGCACTCCTCCTCTCGATGATATAAGCGCGCAGTGGAATCATATCTCCTGCTCTATGCGTACGGCTGCCGAAGAGGTGCTTGGATTCCAAAGCCCCCTGAGGAATCAGTGGTATGATCAAGAGTGTCGCGCGGCCACTGCAGAGAAAGACGCTGCGTACAAATCCACCCTGCAGTCAGTAGCTACGCGAGCTGCGAAGGAGCGATACAAAGAGAAGAGGAGGGAAGAGAGACGTCTTTTCAGGCGTAAAAAAAGCGAGGCAGAAAGACGTGAGTGTGAGGAGATTGAGATGCATGGGGACAGGAATGAGGCTCGAAAATTCTTCGAGAAAATAAGACGCCTAGCCGGAGGTTCAAAATCCGGAGCCTCTTCCTGTAAAGATGAGAACGGAAATCTAGTGACAGATATCCAGAGCACACTGAAAATATGGAGGGATCACTTCTCTAAACTGCTGACCGGTGATGATGACCTCAATTCCACCGATAGAGAAGCAAACCCGGCAACCCCAGTACTTGATGACGACGTTGAGATTCCGCCACCCGACCATGACGAGGTCAGAACAGCCATTGCTCGGCTGAAAAACAACAAAGCCGCAGGTGCTGATGGCCTGCCTGCTGAATTGTTTAAGACCGGAGGCGAAGAGCTAATAGAGAGCATGCAAGAGCTCGTAAGCAGAATATGGTCGGATGAAAGCATGCCAAGTGACTGGAACCTCAGTGTACTCTGCCCAATCCTTAAGAAAGGGGATCCCACTATCTGCGCCAACTACCGTGGGATCAGCCTACTCAATATCGCATACAAGGTTCTATCGAGCGTATTATGTGAAAGACTGAAGCCCATCGTCAACAGACTGATTGGACCTTATCAGTGCGGCTTCAGACCTGGAAAGTCCACCATAGACCAGATTTTCACATTGCGCCTAATCCAGGAAAAGACCCTAGAAAAACAGATCGACACCTACCACCTATTAGTCGACTATAAAGCCGCCTTCGACACTCCGATAAGGGAACGATTATACGCCGCAATGTCTGAGTTCGGTATACCTGCGAAACTTATAAGGCTTTGCAGGATGACCCTGAGCAACACACGTTGCTCAGTGAGAATAGGAAAAGACCTCTCCGAGCCATTTCATACCGAACGAGGTTTCAGACAGGGTGACTCCCTATCGTGCGACTTTTTTAACTTATTGATGGAGAAAATAGTTCGAGCTGCCGAACTCCGTCAAAGCGGCACTATCCTCAACAAAAGTGTCATGCTGCTCGCATATGCCGACGATATTGATATCATTGGCAGGAGCACACGAGCAGTCAGCGCAGCATTCTCCAGATTGGAGAAAGAGTCGCGTCGAATGGGTCTAGCGGTAAACGAGGACAAGACGAAGTTCCTTGTGTCAACAAGCAAAAAAGAGTCCGTGCGTCTTGGACAATAAGCTGATTTTGACACCCACAAGTTCGACATTGTGAAGGACTTCGTCTATCTGGGATCCAGCGTAAACAGCAACAACGACGTCAGCCTGGAGATCAAACGGAGAATAACTCTTGCCAACAGGTGCTACTTTGGGCTCAGTAGGCAATTGAGAAGCAGAGCCCTCTCTCGCCGGACAAAAATAACGCTCTACAAGTCACTCATCATGCCCGTCCTACTTTATGGTGCAGAAACATGGACGCTGGCCACCACCGATGAGAGAGTACTGGGAGCGTTCGAGAGAAAGATTCTCCGTAAAATCTTTGGCCCTATCTGCTTTGCTAACGAGTATCGAATCAGGATGAACCACGAGCTGTATGAGTTATTCGACGACATTGACATAGTCAAGCGCATCAAGATCCAGCGGCTTCGCTGGCTAGGTTATGTCGAACGAATGGATGAAAACACTCCAGCCAAGAAGGTGCTTGAATCGAAACTCGAAGGTGGACAGCGTAGAAGAGGGCGTCCAAATCTGCGTTAGAAAGACCAAGTTGAGGACAACCTGGCAACGCTTGGTATTTCTAACTGGCGTCAGTGCGCGCAAAGCAGATCCGACTGGCGCGGCTTCATCTCAGCGGCCAAAACCGATCCACGGTTGTAAGGGCCATTTAAGTAAGTAAGTAAGAGTGTCTGCGCCTCCTAAGAGCTCGATGAAATCCTGTGACAGGGCGAGTGTATACCGACCGGAATGTATCCAACCAAACTCCAACACGCAGGAAGGCATTAGTACGATCCAAATTATGGCATTCCTGGACACAACGGATTTGAATTGGCGGAACACTGGGCTGTTGGATGTGGTATTTTGGGACCTGGCTATGTGTAGGTGAAACTCTGCAGAAATGGCTCTCGGGCTAATGCCACATCTGCCTCCGTCCCATTAAAACCTAGCGGGTCTCAAGGTACGTTCGAAGTTCGTCACCATTAAGTTCGGATGTTCTCTCCCCCGATTGCACACATCTGGCTCTGGCGGAGGGATACATAAGTTCATTTCGTCGACCTCACTGCTTGCATAGGGACCCATGGGATCTTGACGTGACTGCACAACGAACGGAGATAGCGGTCTGGAGTTGGGACCAAATAGAATAATGGAAGAAAACAAAAACCCCAAAAAACATTACAAAGAAAGCGAAAGTGAACAATAGAAAGAAGGAAATGGTTTTGAAACCATCGCCCCCTGCAGCGGTACCAACCAGATCAGCGGCAACTAATGGAGCAGTGGCCAATAGTGATGTTTTAGAAACACCACTTGGCAGACGCCCGGTGATTATAAACGCACCGATAGCTGGGACGAACCATGGTAAGTCTGAAAAAATATCGAGAAATTAGGCGACAAGATCAACCAGCTGGTCGATTTTCTTAATGGACGCACCAATGTCCATAAGAGAATCGTTACGTGTGCGCGGGAAATACAGGCGATATTCATGCAAGTTGCAGATGACTTAAATAGTGGGCCTTCGAATACCCACAAGGAAGTTCTGGTTGATTAGGAAACCCAAACCACTAACGAGGTTTTAACAACCGTTAGACTAATGGGAACTCCAAAGCGGAGAAACGACCCTCTTAGTCCAAAAGGCAACATGCCAAAGAAGAAGAAGGAAACAAGTCCACAGAAGATGGTAAAAGATGACATACCCAGTACAACAACTGGCAGAACATCGAGTGATAAGCCAGAAGAAGCTAAGGATGAGGCAAACCCTAAATGGGTAGAAGATCGTCCAAAAGCAAAGATTTGTAATTCTTGGTCCAAACGTCATTAATATCCGGAAAACAGCGAAAGGCGAATTGCTCCTGGAGCTTAATAAACCTGCCCACCAGAATACAGGTGAATTCAGGCATGCTATTGAAGAGGTCCTTGGTACATCCGCAGAAGTACGGTCACTATCACATGAAGTGGTTATTGAGATCAAAGATATTGAAGAGGTTACATCTAAAGAAGAGGTCTACAAGGCACTTATGAAACAAGGCGAGATGTTTAAAATGCTGCAGATGTCAGCAATAAAATCGTTGAGGAAAGCCTATGGCGGTACGCAAACTGCCACTGTTGGATTGAGTGCTGACTTGGCAACTCACCTTGTAAAGGCTGCGAAGAAACGTATTGGAAGGGTCGTATGTCGAATTCGCGAAAGAATACAACCAAGAAGATGTTTCAAATGCTTGGACTTTGGGCATTTAGCAACAAATTGTAAGAGCCCAAATTTTAGTAGATTAAATAGCGGTATCCCTCAAATTTTTATGTCCCGGCTAAATGTAGCTAGGACACATCTTTTTAACAAACAAATATTTAATACACAACCCTAATTTTTTTTTTTTTAAGTTTTTAAAAAATATTAAATACACAACCCTTACTTTTCGAAACTCTAGTTCTGTGCGGCACCCTAAATTGAACTCTGGAACTCCTTGCCGCCGGCTGGCGGAAAATTTTAGTAGATTAAATATGGGGTAAGAACTGTGGTTCAGCTATAAATATTGATTCTACGTTTTTTTTTTGGAATAACTACTAAGATCCACAGCACTCAGACAGACTATATCCATTGTACTGTGAAATCTATTCCCTACAATTTTGTGGTTAATATCACCACGAGCGTCCAAGCCGGGATTCGAACCCGAGACCTTCAGAATGCAAGTCCATCGCGCTACCTCTGGACTGCTCTATATTCTACGTTTACTATTCTAGTTAATTCTGACACATTTTACTTTACACCCTGTTATTATAAGCTGCTGTTACACCCTGTTGTTGCATCCTATTGTTACACCCTGTTATTATAAACTGTTGCACACCCTGTTGTTGCCTCCTATTGTTACACCCTGTCATCTATTAAATCTTTGCAACTATTATGCAATATAGCTATTACTTTGACTGACTCTGTAGAAAAGTTTCAAACTAAAAGGCAATAGATGGCGCTGATAATGGTTGTATCTACATATATACATTGTATCTACATTGTATCTACATTAACTTCACATTTTTTTGATTTCATATAGTTGTAAAATGTTGATTGTACTTTTGCATTGGTTTAAAATTATCTAACTCAATAATAAAATAATGATTACGGTCTCAATTAAAAAAATAGGAATTCAAATCACATTTATTTTAAGTCGTAAATATCGACCATTACCTTTGCGAAGATTTCTAAGAATATCATTAAAAAGGATCACACACTTAAGTATTAATGAGCATTACGTGTACAAACAAGCTTTAGGAATATATTTCTGAGCAATAAATTGCAGTTTTTATTATCTTTCAACACTACTATTAAAAAAAGGGTTCATATCAAAAAATTAAGAATTCACATCCCATTTATTTTAGGTCCTTAATATCGGTCGTTCCCTTTGACACGATTTCTAAAAATATCATCAAATAACCTCACCCACTTAATATTAATGAAATTACAGGTACATGTGATTCTGAAATATATTCCATAGCAATATTACAATATTTATGGTCTTTAAAGAGCATTCTTAGATCATTAAATGTTTTATATGCAATCTTAAAAACTGTGTCCTTAATGAATAACGAATGCAGGTGGGACCTTTTCTAAATGTCAATCAACAAATCGATGCAGATAAGAAACAATAGGGTGGGTAGATTGAAGATAAGAATCAATTAGGAATGTAAGTGAGACCTTTTGTAAATGTCCATAATAAATCCATGCGGTTAAGTAAAAAAGGGTATTAAATGAGCCTCTATTGCTTTACATTTAGCTTGGAGTAATTCTCTCGGATTTTCATTTATTTTACTTACCGAGGTTTTAATATACTGACCTCAGTACAAATATTTATCCCAACATCGATAGACGTAAATTTTTCTTCTTCTTTTTGTTTAAACATTTAGTAATTGTTTAATTGTAAAAGTTTATAATTTAAATAAAAATAAAATGCAGCAAGCACCACCAAGCATAACCATCAAAACATTGAAAATGGGAATTGGTAACAAAACAACCAATGATGCCAAAAAAATAAAAATGGATCCTGAGATCATCGAAATCGATGATAGTATAATTATTGTCTATGATGATGAGGATCAGCAACAGGCACCAGCAACCAGCACAATAAGCATAATAACCAATAAGGCAAAAAAATACATGTGGATCCTGAGATCATCGAACTAAATGACAGTATTATTTCAATCGACGATGATGACCTGGAATCAACACAGCCATGGGATCCATCACCAATTGTAAGTCCCGGCTGCACACAAGAAAGTATTTTTGATATCTCACCAGCTCAAAATATTCTGGAGAATGAAGAATATATGGATCAGGTAGCAGCACCACCAATAAACAACAATTGAAATGAAACCCTAATTACCACGGATGCAATAAAATTGCCAGAACCATCGCAAATTGTTAGGTCAATCACCAAAGAAAACAGTGTTTCTCAAATCTGTTCAGATCGGAATTAATTGGACACTGAAGATTTTGCTGATTATTCTTGGTCTCCAAAAAAATTTGGAGCCGGTTTATTTGATGATGAAGATATCTCTAAGAGTGATGTAGATTGGATTATGAAGCTCACCGGCCGTTTTTTGGGACATCGATGCATCGAGGAATCTACAACCGATTGTTTAGATGATACTACATGTATTCAGCGTTTAGTTGAAATAGCACAAAAAGCGGAGGAAGAATACAATAGAAAAGAAGAGTGGGGTTGGTATGACAATGATCACTTATTTCATGAATTTTGTAAAAAAAATTTAGTATATTAAATAAATTTTTGAAATAAAAAATATATAAAAATCATTTAAATGTTTTTTTTATCTCACTCTGTGACATGGAATTACTGATAGCTAAAATTAATTGATTTAACTAATTTCTTCTGTCTCTGTTCTACATTCAGTATAGTAAAAACCGTAACTGTTTGTCATACACCATCTGGAAAATGTACTGGGGGTGCCACGCCCAGTGGTCCAATCCCGCCCACATTCCGGGAGACCGTTTAGAATGGTTAAATATAACGCTGACCAAAATTTCATTAAATTTGCTACCCTATTTGCTGATATAATGTATTTTTAATTTTTGGGTTTATATAGGAGGTGACACGCCCAGTCCACCAAACTCACCGAGATATAGCCTATACTCTGTCCGGACCCAACATATATATTGTTACGAAAATTCAGTCTACGGAAAACCGTTCTACGAGTTCGTATCGCTGGATTGTGTAAAAAATAAAAACACTCTTATGTTTGGTTTAAATTATAACAATTAACTTTATTAATTCTCTTTAATAAACAACTTTACTAATAACAAATTCTAACAACTGCTGCATGTCCACAATTTAACTTGACAATTATCACACGAGATGCCCTCGACCACTTTACAATCACTACTGAAGTGCTGTACCTCAGTTGCGGCTCCCTTATATACTTCATGCATCAGTTCGACACGTTTCAACAAGCTTCGACTTGTTTCGAGAACCTTCTACTCGTTTCGTGGATGACGCATGCTATTGGCATCTCATTCGCACTCATGTGTTTTAATGTGTAGATCTTCCCTCTTTTTCTCGCACATTGCTTAGTACGCTGAATGATCTTCCCTCTCTTTCTAACACATTGCTTAGTGCGCTGAATTGTCTTGCGTCTCATTTATTATTGTTGAATGCTTGTACAGTGGGGAAAATTACATCTTTTCGTAACAATATTGTGTCAAAATTTGGTTCAATTTGGTTCAGCCGTTTAGACGTCTGTAAGGAACATACATATTCACTGTATACAATGCAAGTTATAGCTTCTTCCAATGGTTTGGAAAATCTTCTTTAAATTCGAATGGTTCCTTGATTTAATAAGTTTGCACACATGTAAATATTTGACTGATCAGCAGTCAAATGCAAGAATGAAAAGTCCATTATCAAACAAGTCTTTCGTTATATGATTTCCTTTATCAAAATATTTAATGCCATTTCCCATGAACCGTAAATTGTATCCTCTTGAGCTTATTCCATTGGTAGCATTTTGATAATCAAATTATAATGGTTGAGACGGTACTTGCACTCCATTAATTGACAGATTAAATCTTTGTAAATTAAAATTTTTAATTCAAATCGATTGAGTTTTCTATCACCTGTATATGCTTTATTTAATACCATGCAAAATGATAAATAGTTCGGCAACTGTCAATCACCACATAATCAATTGATAATGAATGATTTCCCGGATAAAATGTGAATGACTTTACTTCTACTCTGCTGTAAGGATATATAGAGTTTTTGTTTTGTAAAACTTTACGATGAGAAGTATTCCTGGATTAATTGTAACACGATTCATCAATAATTGGGACTCTAAAACATTGTTTAAATATACATTGTTTAAATATACTGAAGAGCTTCTGAATATTGAGTGAAGAATATTATTAACTACGCCAACAGAATCATCAGTCAGATCGTTATTATGTATATCTTTTAATTGTTTCACAAGTCGTAAATAAACACTAGAGAAATCTCTATACGTTTCACCATTGCCTAAGCATACAAATTCAATTGTTCCAGCATTATCTAACGACGCAATCGGATTGTATGCTACTTCTTCTGTACGTAAAATATTATTTTGAGTTGGTAGTGGTTCGAATAAATCAAGTTCACTTTTCATGCACTCCATTTGCCCGTTTTATTTGTATTTTTATTCTTATTATTTATGTGAAAATATCCTTGGGCACATTTTTTTTTGTATTGCGTAGATATTTACGTATTTTTTTGAAACGTTTGCTGTTGGTTGTTTTCCTAGAATGACGAGTTCGCGTAGAGTTCTTTCGTTTTATATTATTTTTTCCCGATCCTTTTTGAAATTTCTTTGAAATTTTATTAACAGCCTTATTTGTAAGATTGAGTACAGCATCTCTGCCTTGTTCTTCCAAAAGGTTTCTTAGAGGTTTTCTTCCAAAGTCATTAATAATAGATTTTCCAGATTCAATTGCTTGATTTTTTACAGCATTAAATCCAGAAAGAAATTAAGGTTTTAAATATCTATACAACCCAGCAAAGAATGATCCAATTCCTCTGCCTTGCTGTACTAATCTCGTTGCTATGAATAGTGTTCCAATATTTTTTTTTTACAAATGATCGTAAGAAGGGATGATAGGTTAAAGGGCGGGGGGAAAGATGGAGTAGTGTCGGTGAATGTTTGTTTTGAACATGCCAATATCGAAAAAGTCGGTAAAAACGGACGCAGGGATATTGTTCCACAAACGTGTCGTGCGACTGAAGAACGAATTCTCTCTATAATGCGTGGTTCTGTTGAGAGTCGAGTGGAATACGAAGGGGTGAGCTTGGTTTGATGCCCGAGTAGAACGAAAAAACACACGACCTGGTGGAATCAGGAACACTAACCGTTGTAATACCTTTAAAACACACCTTACACACCCAACGTTCATTCTGTGCTCAAGAGAACCAAAAGACGATGAGTTATAATTAATTGACAGCTGGTGTACTATTTTAGACCGTATATTGGTAGTGTAGACAGTGTTTAAGTCAGCAGGAGTGAAGGAGTATGTTTTACACCGTTTTAAAAAACCGAGGCACTTGGCTGCTTCTTTCGACACATTAAATATGATAATCATTTAAACGGAGATCACATTGAATTGGTATGCACAGAACGTCACGTGCAGCTGACTGCGCAATATCCACAGCACCCATATTGAAGGGTGCGAGTGGTGAATCCATTTTTTGTGGGATAACACACAACATTGGGTCTTGCTTGCATTAAAATCTACTCTATTTGCAACACCCCACTCGGAGATTGATTTAAGGTCATTATTGAGTGTGTCATTCATAGTGCGTCTTTTGCTCTCAATCTCCAAAGAGTTTGTACGCTTGTTGAACGAGTATGAATGGCAAATGTTACTGTCATATGCAAAGGAGTGAATTGGGTTCTGAGTCAATGATAGAAGATCATTGATAAATACCAGAAATAGGGACGGGAATAGGACGGAACTCTGCGGAACTCCGGAATTGAAGAAATGTTCTGAAAAAACACCATCCGTCGCAACTCGTATTGAACGACCCTGGATAAAACTCGATATCCATCGAGTAAAAGATTTCCCGACACCAAATGCAATTAGTTTTGAAACTATGGCTTTATGCCACACTCGATCAAAAGCCTTGGAAATATCGAGAGCAACAGCCTTACTCTCCCCGAAAAGGTGAGAGTAAGGCGGAGAGGGCCGCCATCAAGTCACCTGTGGATCTGTTCCTACGGAAACCATATTGGCGGTCACTAAGCAATTCGTTGTGCTCAAAATAATTCACAAGGTGAAAGTTAATTACGCTCTCCACTACCGTGGAGAGTGCAGAGCATATTGCAATGGGTCGGTAATTGGCAGGGTTCGAAGCCTCTCCTTTTTTCGAAACTGGCTGGACATTGGCAACCTTCCAACAAGATGGAAAAACTCCTGTCGTGTAGGAGATGTTGAAATGGTGTTGTATGTTAAAAGTCCATCTACTAGGACTTTAACTTCTTTGGTTCTTTTTATACTGACTGAGTCCTTTTTAATTTCTTTATATTATTTAAAACAACCGGGTCTTTTTTACTTTAAAACACTTTATTTCGCTTTAAAAGTTGGTTACACTTATACTTAACATTTATTTGTAGACACTTCAGCTTATCGGAAACAATTGATTCTTAGTCTAGACTTAACTTCTACATAACACCTCGTATTCTTATAATTTCACAATAAATTGAGTAATTTCATCATGCTAAAATAACTTAGTCAGCGTATTTATAATTTCACAATAAATTGAGTACTTTCATCATTCTAAAAAAAAAGTCAGCATTTATTTGTGTGATCTGAGTGACCTATTTAACGTGGGCGTATACCTGTGCTATGTTAAGCGGTGTGCGCCAAGACAATTAAATGCTGTTTGTGTTTAACATGAATAATGCTTAACCCTAAAAGTATGCCATAAATAAAAATATACTGGTTATGTCATATTGTGGATCATAAGCACGCTGTAAGTTCCACGATTATGATACACACCAGGATTATATGTAAGCTGTGAACTCTACGATTATGATACACTACATACCTCCCCCCTTATGTTTACATTGTTTTATGTGGTATAAATTACGTTAAGTTCTATTAGTTATGAAGTTATGATCTTTACTTATATAATATTTAATGGATATTAGTAAATTAAGGATTGTAATTTCCAGTTATATATAATAAAAACTTGGTCCCGATGTTTTCATTGCTGACTGCTGCTATTCTGCAGTAGTTCGATGCGTTGTTGTTGTTTCTGACGTATTGGCTTCTTTTTCATGTGACTTCGTTCGTTGACTTGCTATGGGTGTTGTGGTGTTTGGTTTCTGCGTTGTTGATTTCCGCAATGACCCGATTTTTTCGAGTGGCGATTTCTTGCTGTGAAATGTATTTGACACCATTTCAAGGTTTTCCTTAGCAGCTTCAACATCTATTGTTGCTATTGGTGATTTATTTGTATTAAATTCGTCGGCTTTTATTGTTGCTGTATTTTTAATTGTCGAGTAGTAATGTATGTATAATACATGTGCTGCTATTATTATTATTAATATCAGCATTAATATGCCGTAAGACATACCGGTTTTCGTTATTTCATTTTGACGATTAAGTAATTCTTTGCGTTCCTGGTTATCAGTTAATTGTAGTAATATTTCGTCGAAATCACGATGCCCATCTCTTAATGCTGCTCTTATTTTGCTGTGATCTGACACCAAGATCGATTAGGTTGAATTGAATGAATTTCCAATGTATCCATCATGAATAGTAAATGACTAACTTGTTGGTTTATTTTTTCATTTATGTATTTTTGTGTTCTTATTGTTATGTTTAACACATTTTGCAGATTTTCGACTTCCTTCAAGGAATTCAGTAAGGGTTCTGCTATCTTGTTATAATTTGATGAAATCACCGTAATTTGTCTTTTCATAATTTCGTATGTTTTATGTTCAGTATCTTCAATATCATTGAGATGTTTATAGATAGTCTCTCCTTCTTTATTGTCCATCAGTCCAAAAGCCCAGTTGAGTCCTTCGCTAATGAAATTGAGTGATCTCTTTTGTCGGTTACTCTTTATTGTGCGCTTAATTATTTCTTCATTTTTCTGTAGTGTGGTTATCATTGCCGTGGTCTCCCGTGTTGCTGCTATACATGATCTTTTTATGCTGGGTCCGTTTACTTTGGTGCTCATTTGTTCGCACATTGTGTTTGCCGTGATTATGTCTTTGTTTGTCAGCTCCAGGAAATCGTTCAGTTGTAGCGGTTTAAACTTGGCTACTATCGTCCATTCATCATTGTAGAACAAAGCATCAGTTGTCTTCTCAAAGAATAATCTTGTATCATTAATTGATGTCTGTGTGATGTTGACTGCTTCATTGGCTGCCAGCATCAGGACCAGTGTGACAATTCTAATCCTTGTATTGGTTTCGCTCTTTATTGCCTATCGTAAAGAGAAAGAGAGAAAATTCCTTTTTTTTTACATATTTAATGGAATCCTGGATCATATCATATATTTTTCTTATAAATATTTCTTATTTTACCTTAATACATCCTGTTAAGGCTATGGCCATAATTATACCTTAATTAGTTATAATAGTTAATTTACATATGTGTCAACATGTACTATATGATATATGTTTGGATATGTTTCTGCATTTTTGCAATACAAATTATTTTATTTAGAGTCCCAGTAGTACATGGTTAAATGCTAGTCATATTCAACAATACTTAGCTATTTACTCATGCACTAACTAATAATTTTTTTAAGTATTAAGAAATAAGCGCGCGCGACTTCTTAGCATTACATAAATGTATTTGCTATATTAAGTTGTTAAATATTTAATTTTGTACATCTCAATTGTACTTATTTATTTTCATTACCGTGTAATGATGAATTTAAAACGTTTGTTAGTTTGCTATATTAATGCATATCTGCATTAATATATTTAGTTTCATGAATGAAAATTGTGTTAATGATAAAAAATATTAGGCAGTTTTGTCGCTGCACCACCGTATCTCGTTTCAGTTCCAGTACGTTAGTGGCTTCTGTCTGTAAAGTGCTGAAGTGCATTTAATCGTTTGGCATATGAATATATTCAAGCCTTGTATATTAATATGAGCTGGGAGCATTGCGCTCTATGCGCAATGAACTTGTTTGTTTAAAATTCCATTGAGGTATGTACTGACCTATCGCAATTTTAATGACAACGTAATCTTTATACCTTGCAAATTCATACCTCAAATAATAATTTGATTTTGTTATTTGTTTATATTCAATCCTAGTCATCTTCAATTAATACATAGCTATTTTCTCTACGATTTGTATTTTGGCAATATTACATGACATTTTTTGGATTATATAAATTATTTAAAATTAATTTATTTAATATCTACATTTAAAAAAAATATAGTTCTTCTCTATTCTTTATTTATTTTGTAGTTTCAATTCAATTTCAATATGTAATACTTAGCTATTCTGTCCTGCACTAACTATTTGACTTTATTTCAATGATGTTAAAAATTATTGGTTCTTGTTGCAGACAGTGTTTATTTAATTCTACATAACTATACTGTTGTATGCTTTTAACAAATTACTATGAAATTTTTTCCCTTTACCCTTGATACAAATCTCTTTTGTTACAGGGCTTATTATTGAAAAAACCTCGTAGGGTCCCACCCAGACTGGTGAAAATTTATTTTTCCTGTTTTGATTTTTTAGTAAAATTTTATCGCCTACTTTGAAAATTATTGGGTGTACTGAGCTATCATAGCTTTGCTTAGATTTTTCTTTGGCACTGGCTTGATTTTGTCGCACGATTTCGTGTGTGCGTTGAATTTGGTATTTTAATAGCTTGTTGCAATCATCGGTATTATATACTGGTGAGCATTTGCGTTTAAGATTGGTTGGCATTTCAAAATCGTAACCGTATAAAGTACGGAAAGGCGTTTGCCCGGTGGACATATGCATTGTATTATTGTGTACATGCATTGCTGTATTTAACCACTGGTCCCAGTTTGATCCATCCTCTTTCGCAAAACTTCGTAAATACTCTGCTAATGGTCGGTGGCTTCGTTTCAAAGAGCCGTTGGCCTGTGGATGATATGGCGTAATATGTAACTTTTTAATTCCTAACAATTTACACGTGTCCGAAAATAATTTTGAAACAAAATTTGAACCATTGTCGGTTATCAATACTTTTGGTATATTATGTCTTGTAATAATTTCGTCGTAAAATGCTTTTGCTACAGTGCTTGCTTCTGCGTCTGGGATAGCTACGCAGCACATATATTTTGAAAAATCATCTTGAAAAGTTAATATATATTTATTTCCAGATATAGTTTCCGGTAAAATACCTACAAGATCCATGTATACTTTATCGAATGGTCGTACAGGCGTATCAGTTAAAACCATTGGCATTTTAGTAAGCCTAGAACTTTTATTTACTTGGCATTTTTGACAATTCTTAACGTAATCTTTTATTTGTTTCTGCATACCTTTCCACTTAAATTGTTTTCTGATTCTAAGATATATTTTCACTGCGCCCTGGTGACCTCCTAATGCTGAGTCATGAAAGTCTTTTATAACAGTTTTAATTTCCTCTGGGTCAGTTAATAGTAGACTTGAGTTTAATTCGTTCTTGGTATCTGTTGTTATTTCATCCAGTACTGGCGTGCTCACCTGTTGTTTGTTTTTTGAAGTTTGATTATCTAATTTATTCTGTGTGGTCTTAGACCGTGTTTGGACCGCAGTAATATCTGGTTCTGGATGTGGAATTCTACTTAAAGCATCTGCGTTCAAATTCTGTTTACCTGGTTTGTAAGATATTTCGTAATCATATTCTGATAATTTATGCCTGAAACGGGCTAACCTTGATGTCTGATCTTTGAGATTTGCTGTGCTACGTAATGGTTGATGATCTGTATAAATTTGAAAATGTCGGCCTAGAAGATAAGCTCTAAAATTTTTTGTTGCCCAGACTATAGCTAAAAATTCCTTTTCAATGGTGGAGTAATTTTTTTCTGCTCCATTTAAGGCTCTACTAGCAAATGCTATTGGTCGGTCGCTCCCTACTTTGCCTTGTGACAGTACCGCACCTATTGCTTCGTTACTTGCATCTGTTGTAAGTAAAAAAGGTTTTGTAAAATCTGGATATGCGAGAATGGGTGGTGAAATTATTGACTCTTTTAATTTAATAAATGAACTTTGACAATCGTCTGTCCAAGCGAATTTAACATCTTTTCTAAGTAATTTATTAATTGGTAATGATAATTTTGCCATATTGTTTATAAATTTTCTGTAATAATTAATTAATCCCAAAAACGCTTGTACTTCTTTTTTATTTCTTGGTACCGGAATATTTTTCACGCATTCAACCTTTGAGGGGTCTGGCAGAGCACCTAGTTCCGAACATTTATGTCCTAAATAGACAACTTCGCGACGCAAAATTTAATTTCTGCAATACTCTTCTCAACCTAAGCTCATGTTCAGCTAAATTCTTTCCGTACACCACTATATCATCAAGATGAACTAAGCAATCGATACCCTGTAAACCTGTTAATATGTGATTCATTATTCTTTGGAAAGTGGCTGGAGCCCCTGTTAAACCAAAAGGCATTCTGTTAAACTCGAAATGACCAAGACCTGCACTAAAAGCTGTTTTTTCCTTATCCCCTTCTTCAACTAGTATCTGATGATAACCACTTGCCAAGTCTAAAGTTGACAAATAGCGACTGTGACCTAATTGGTCTAATTTTTCGTCTATTCGAGGAATCGGAAATACTTGTTTTATTGTCACATCGTTCAATTTACGGAAATCTATAACTAGCCTCCACTTTTTGTTACCGTCCTTGCCGCTCTTCTTAGGAACTAGCAACATCGGTGAACTCCAGGGTGATATGATTGGCGATATAATGCCGTCATCCAACATGTTATTAACCTGTCTGTTGATTTCATCTCTATGTGTGTGTGGCAATTTGTATTGCTTTTGATTGATTGGTGGTTGGTTCCACTGTGTTATTATTTTATGTTTAAGTACTGGCGTGTATGTTAATTCATCGCCGTCTAAATGAAAAACATCATGATACGAAATACACATATTTTGTAAAGATGTTATTTCGTCTTTATTCAAGGTTCCATCAATTTTTATTTCCTCTAATAATTTGTTAATTCTGTTCGTAATGTTTACTGAATTTATGCTATTTATTGTAGAATTGTTGGTATCCGATTCCTTATACTGATTGAAATTCGAAAATTTTGGTTTAAAAGTACTGTCTATTATAAATTCTTTTTCTGTAGCATTTAATAAGGACACGTAAACTCACGTAAACTCACGTAAAACGATATGCGTTCGCACAAATATACCCCTGGACAAATTTATTGTTTATGTATTAAGACGATTGGAATTTTTGTTTTTAAACGTAATGATACTATCTTTGCGGTGTTACTTTTAATTCCTGATTTAGAAAAATATTTTCCATGTCTGCCCGTGTCTTCATGGGTAGTTGTATAGTATTGTTTTTATATTTATCATAAAATATTAACTTCTTATCTATGGCATTTATTATGGACATATTCCATATATTATCTCGTCCTATTATTCCATCAGCGGGTATTCCATGTTCAAGTGCCACTACATGCATCTTTAAACAGACTCTATACTGTTGTGCTGAATATTTATTGTCCCCAAAGTCCTTACGCATCCCCCAAAAGCACCACTAAAGTCCTTCTGAGTATTTTTAGCAAAACCCGAAAGACGTATCATCGACCCCTCTTTTACTATACTAGCATCTGCTCCCGAATCTACCAGTAATATGAGTTTTCCATTGTTAGCATCCTCACAAGGTACTTCGATGAAAACGTCACTTACATTAGGTAGTTTGAAACAGTCACCCTGCCTACTGCATATTATACGATTCTTTCTTTTACTAAACTCACTCATATGACATCTAATCTTCTTATCATATTCTATTACGAAATTCTCAAAACTTTTTGATATTCTTGATAATATGTTTTTTATTTTATAGCCTACTGCTTCCTCTCCAAAGGTTCCCTTATACTTTTCATATTCTGCTAATTTTATTATTTTGTTCCCCAGTGTAATCGACACAATACCTATAAAGTGTATGATATAAACTAATATTCCTACTACTGCATTACAAACCAAACACGGTGGCACAACATATGTATCAACGGTCACTCCCGACGTTTGATGAACAATATTTTCACCCATTTTTTTCCTCTTTCAACTTCTCCTTACAGACCAAACACGGTGGCTCAACATATGTATCAACGGTCACTCTCGACGTTTGATGAACGATATTTTCCCCCACGATTTTTTGGTTGTTATTTGAAGCTGCGTTAGCAAATGTGATCACAGGCTCCTTTGGTGTATGATCCACTATTTCTACCTTTGACCTAACTTTACTAATGTTGACGGGACCCCAGCTTATTGACCTTGACTGGGCCCGTGGTAGTTTCCCCTATTGTGAGCATTACTACCGTTTGGCACAACATTTTTCTTGGCGTGGCAATCCGCTATCATATGGCCGACTTGACCACACCCATAACATGCCCTATTATTTCTGTATGTTCTATTAGGTAGAGTATTGCTGTCTTGCGGATTCTGATTTTGCTGCTGCTGGTGTTGATAGCCGTTATTCTGAAATCCTCTATAACCCCCTTGGTACTGCTGATTCTGAAATGGTTGTTGTTGGTTCTCCTGGCGTTCTTCCAGTCTATTTGATCCACATCTCCAACTCGATTCATGTCCGTATTTCTCGCATTCTCTGCAAAATGGTGTATTTTTTCGCAAATAACAGTCATCCCTTGTGTGTCCTGGTCTAGTGCAAAATGAACAGACTGGCCCCTTTATCATGGCACCACCTGTATTCCCATTATTTCTATTTTGTTGACTTTTACCCCTATCTTGTCGTGAATTTCTAATATCAGTTTCTTGATTATTTTTAATAACTGAGGTTCCATTCGGTATTCGGTAAACTATACAGTTCCTCCGGTAATCTCGGCCCCCTCAGTATTGTGGCCTCTGCCCTTAACGCTTCGTCTAATAAATCATTTAAATTATCTGCCTTGCTACTCAACAGTAGTATCTTTACAGTCGGGTCACTCACTCCCACTTTAAATGCTGTTAGCACAGAATTTAATAGTTCCGTGTTAAAAATGTCCGTTGGCAGGTTTTTCTTTTTGTACATTGTATCGGCTATGTCGTTTGCGTTCGACTGCAATACTTCTAAACGCCTTGCAAACGCCCTTAAACTTTCCTCTCCACCTTGATATGCTTGTCTTATGTTGTATTGAACTGAATCTAATGTAGCCACCTTTAAATATGTGCTTTTAAGTAATTCAAACAACTCATCTAAATCATCTATTTTCTCTTTGTTATTTGTTATTTATTTAATTTCCATTTGTATATATATTTATTCAATTTGTATTTATTACTTTATTAAACACTGTAATAATTGTTTACATTTTCTGCTGTTACTCACGTATTTTCAAAAGAAAAATTAAATAATCACCATTTATTTTGTGATTTTTAGTCCTTTTCTTCCTTCTATCGTCCTTCTTCTCTCGGTCCCTGAGAGCGTGGTTTGAGAAACCGGCTGCGCCAAAATTTTGTGTGTTAAAAGTCCTTCTACTAGGACTTTAACTTCTTTGGTTCTTTTTATACTGACTGAGTCCTTTTTAATTTCTTTATATTATTTAAAACAACCGGGTCTTTTTTACTTTAAGACACTTTATTTCGCTTTAAAAGTTGGTTACACTTATACTTAACATTTATTTGTAGACACTTCAGCTTATCGGAAACAATTGATTCTTAGTCTAGACTTAACTTCTACATAACACCTCGTATTCTTATAATTTCACAATAAATTGAGTAATTTCATCATGCTAAAATAACTTAGTCAGCGTATTTATAATTTCACAATAAATTGAGTAATTTCATCATGCTAAAATAACTTAGTCAGCGTATTTATAATTTCACAATAAATTGAGTACTTTCATCATTCTAAAAAAAAAGTCAGCATTTATTTGTGTGATCTGAGTGACCTATTTAACGTGGGCGTGTATACCTGTGCTATGTTAAGCGGTGTGCGCCAAGACAATTAAATGCTGTTTGTGTTTAACATGAATAATGCTTAACCCTAAAAGTATGTCATAAAGAAAAATATACTGGTTATGTTATATTGTGGATCATAAGCACGCTGTAAGTTCCACGATTATGATACACAACAGTGGATCATATGTAAGCTGTGAACTCTACGATTATGATACACAACAAAGGTTACGCAACGGACAAGCCAGCGTTGACGCCCACTTCTTCAACACGTGGGCAGATATGACATCTGGCCCAGAGGTTTTGTTAATGTTGAGGTTTACTAAAACTTTTTTAACTGCCCGAGTTCGAAAATGAATATCCGGAATTGCAGAAGAAACAAAATCGACGACGGGCAGTGGTTGACTTATTCCGGATCCCGATTGATTAAGATAGTACTGCGTGTAAAGTTGCTCCATTCTTCTTGTTTTAAATATGAGTTATTTATTGAAGTTCTTTCTCATTTATAGTCTTTTATTTCTTGTTCGAAAGTGAAGAGTTAAATATATTGGTGTATTGCTAGATTTAAAGTTAGTTTTACTAGATTTAAAGTTAGTTTTATATTAGAATATAAATATCTTTAATTGTCAATATTTCAAGTAGTTAGTATTCTACAAATAGAAATCTTATTAGTTGTCTAAGACCATTGCAATTCACCACCTTCAAGCATCTTAAATTTGTATCACCAACACATCTTGGTTTAATTATATCAGTATACACCAACCAAATGTCTGGTACTAAAACCTCCGAAACACTCGTATATATCAATGATTTACAAATATTTCTGAAATTCCAACTTCCCAATCTTCAGTTATTTGTGTAGGAATATTTTATCAGATTTGTTTATGTTATATTTTGTAGAAATTGCGGATACTTGGCATGTTTTAGGGTTAACCGATTTTCTTGTTGATATATTTTCTTCATGACTTAAATTTCGTTTTAAATAGTTTTGATTATCAATATGTGGCATTGATATTGATTTTATATTTTCTGTAATTAGTGGTGTTGACTCATTAGTAAAGTTAGTTGTCTGAGTTCCAATGTGCTTTTTATTGTTTATCTGTTCAACTAGATTATTTACTTCTAATTGTTTAGGAAGTTTTAAATTGCGTTTTAAATTGAAATATTTGTTTAATTCTTGTTGAATACTTAACCATTTATTAAAATCGGTTATATTTTTAAATTCAAAATATTGGTAACAATTTTCAATTTAAAAATATTGATGCGGAAGAGTTATTCAAAATCATATTATATGTATTTGGATGCATTAGTAAAACTTTATTTAATTTAAATTTAGACATTTTCAATTAATTTTCCAATTATTCCGGATAGTAATGAAGATATACGGGGGCTATGGGGGCGATTATCACAAGGCAACGTGTCTGAGTGCTTCAACATGGCGAAGCCAGCGCAATCCTTGTCGGTGTCGTCTCAAGTCAACTCACTGGTCACCAGAATTGACAAATTGTCAAATGGTGACACCTCCACTTCGGTGGAAGTCCTCCTCGTGGAAGTCCCTGGAAACGGCGCTCTACACCACCCGGTGTAGAAGTCGGCTAAAGTGAGTGGCGAGCATCTCCCTCAGAGTGAGGGTTCGTGCGTTGGGTTTGGGTCCCACCACGGAAAAAACCTATGCGCCCAATGAAAACAAAAAAGAAGCCTCGGATAACGACCGATTACAACGATGACGACCCACGCAAACGTTTTAAGGACCATGATTTACGGATATGCACCTGGAATGTCCGGACCCTTTATAGGGAAGGTGCCTCTATCCAGCTGGCAGATGTCCTCGAAAAATATAAGGCTGACATCACCGCTATCCAGGAGATGCGATGGACGGGACAGGGCTGTTCGAAACAAGCGTCCTGTGATATCTACTACAGCTGCCATGCGGAGAGACACGAATTTGGATGTGGATTTGTGGTCGGCAAGAGACTCCGCCACCTTGTCGCTAGGTTCACGCCCGTGGACGAAAGGCTGGCAACAATCCGCATCAAGGCTAAATATTTCCATATCAGCCTAATTTGTGCACACGCTCCGACGAACGAGAAAGATGACGAGACAAAAGAGCGCTTCTACGAGCGCCTAGACAACGCATACGAGCGCTGCCCCCGCCACGATATCAAAATCGTGCTAGGCGATTTTAACGCCAAGGTGGGCAGAGAAGCCATCTATTGTCCCACAATCGGAAAATTTAGCCTCCATGCCAACACTTCCGATAACGGAACGAGGCTAATCGACTTCGCCGCAGCACGAAACATGGTAGTTAGTAGCACTAGATTCGAACATTTCGATATCCACAAGGCCACATGGTTGTCGCCCGATCAAAAAACTCGAAATCAAATTGATCACGTTGTGATTGACGGAAGGCACTCTTCAAGCGTGATGGACGTACGCACTATCCGAGGTGCCAATATGGACTCGGATCATTACCTTGTAGCAGCCAAGGTCCGCACACGCTTAAGCGCTGCGAAGAACGTACGGAACCAAACGCAGAGAAAGCTAGACGTCGGAAAGCTGCAATCACAACAGACAACGCAAGCCTTTTCCACTCGACTCTCACACCTGCTTAGACAAAGCACTCCTCCTCTCGATGATATAAGCGCGCAGTGGAATCATATCTCCTGCTCTATGCGTACGGCTGCCGAAGAGGTGCTTGGATTCCAACGCCCCCTGAGGAATCAGTGGTATGACCAAGAGTGTCGCGCGGCCACTGCAGAGAAAGACGCTGCGTACAAATCCACCCTGCAGTCAGTAGCTACGCGAGCTGCGAAGGAGCGATACAAAGAGAAGAGGAGGGAAGAGAGACGTCTTTTCAGGCGTAAAAAAAGCGAGGCAGAAAGACGTGAGTGTGAGGAGATTGAGATGCATGGGGACAGGAATGAGGCTCGAAAATTCTTCGAGAAAATAAGACGCCTAGCCGGAGGTTCGAAATCCGGAGCCTCTTCCTGTAAAGATGAGAACGGAAATCTAGTGACAGATATCCAGAGCACACTGAAAATATGGAGGGATCACTTCTCTAAACTGCTGACCGGTGATGATGACCTCAATTCCACCGATAGAGAAGCAAACCCGGCAACCCCAGTACTTGATGACGACGTTGAGATTCCGCCACCCGACCATGACGAGGTCAGAACAGCCATTGCTCGGCTGAAAAACAACAAAGCCGCAGGTGCTGATGGCCTGCCTGCTGAATTGTTTAAGACCGGAGGCGAAGAGCTAATAGAGAGCATGCACGAGCTCGTAAGCAGAATATGGTCGGATGAAAGCATGCCAAGTGACTGGAACCTCAGTGTACTCTGCCCAATCCTTAAGAAAGGGGATCCCACTATCTGCGCCAACTACCGTGGGATCAGCCTACTCAATATCGCATACAAGGTTCTATCGAGCGTATTATGTGAAAGACTGAAGCCCATCGTCAACAGACTGATTGGACCTTATCAGTGCGGCTTCAGACCTGGAAAGTCCACCATAGACCAGATTTTCACATTGCGCCTAATCCAGGAAAAGACCCTAGAAAAACAGATCGACACCTACCACCTATTAGTCGACTATAAAGCCGCCTTCGACACTCCGATAAGGGAACGATTATACGCCGCAATGTCTGAGTTCGGTATACCTGCGAAACTTATAAGGCTTTGCAGGATGACCCTGAGCAACACACGTTGCTCAGTGAGAATAGGAAAAGACCTCTCCGAGCCATTTCATACCGAACGAGGTTTCAGACAGGGTGACTCCCTATCGTGCGACTTTTTTAACTTATTGATGGAGAAAATAGTTCGAGCTGCCGAACTCCGTCAAAGCGGCACTATCCTCAACAAAAGTGTCATGCTGCTCGCATATGCCGACGATATTGATATCATTGGCAGGAGCACACGAGCAGTCAGCGCAGCATTCTCCAGATTGGAGAAAGAGTCGCGTCGAATGGGTCTAGCGGTGAACGAGGACAAGACGAAGTTCCTTGTGTCAACAAGCAAAAAAGAGTCCGTGCGTCTTGGACAAAAAGCTGATTTTGACACCCACAAGTTCGACATTGTGAAGGACTTCGTCTATCTGGGATCCAGCGTAAACAGCAACAACGACGTCAGCCTGGAGATCAAACGGAGAATAACTCTTGCCAACAGGTGCTACTTTGGGCTCAGTAGGCAATTGAGAAGCAGAGCCCTCTCTCGCCGGACAAAAATAACGCTCTACAAGTCACTCATCATGCCCGTCCTACTTTATGGTGCAGAAACATGGACGCTGGCCACCACCGATGAGAGAGTACTGGGAGCGTTCGAGAGAAAGATTCTCCGTAAAATCTTTGGCCCTATCTGCTTTGCTTACGAGTATCGAATCAGGATGAACCACGAGCTGTATGAGTTATTCGACGACATTGACATAGTCAAGCGCATCAAGATCCAGCGGCTTCGCTGGCTAGGTCATGTCGAACGCATGGATGAAAACACTCCAGCCAAGAAGGTGCTTGAATCGAAACTCGAAGGTGGACAGCGTAGAAGAGGGCGTCCAAATCTGCGTTGGAAAGACCAAGTGGAGGACAACCTGGCAACGCTTGGTATTTCTAACTGGCGTCAGCGCGCGCAAAGCAGATCCGACTGGCGCGGCTTCATCTCAGCGGCCAAAACCGACCCACGGTTGTAAGGGCCATTTAAGTAAGTAAGTAAGTAATGAAGATATACACACTGGTAAAAATCCTCCTTTCTGAATAAGAACTTTTCGTTTCGAGCTCAGTGATCGCTTTGAGCATACCAGCCATCTAAGCACTTTTTATACATTTCTAAATACTGTTTATCATTAGTTTTAAATATATTATTTCCTTTGGGTGTATTATGAGATATTTATGCAATTGCGTTAATAAGATCAGGAGTTGCATTTTTTAATATAGCTTTTCGTAATTTTTTATCAGCTTTTTTCATCGTGTACAAAATATGCTTGTTTTCTTTCAATCGCTTTAGATTCCTTTTGTAAACCATTTTCACTCGTAGTAACAATAGCAAAAATCTTTATCAAAGATGTTTGTTCGATATCTTAAAAGATCATTTACGCTTTGAGTAAGATCCCCCACGTGGTGGTTACCTTGACGTGGTGTGGGGGCTTAAGTTACAATGACTCAATAAGGCTAAGCTGACGGAAACTTTTTTTTTTTAGTTTCTGGTAGGGTCACCCTTGTCAGACAGGCTTGTGATGAGTAATGAACTAAATACTACCATAGTCTTTTTTATTGGTGGGGTGGCAGACTCTAAAGAAACCCCTATACCACCGCGATGGGTCAACATAAAGATTTAACTACTCCAGGTGGTACCCACAAAACTGGCAATCCACCCGCTTCGGCGGCTGAGGCAAGGATTCTGGAGGCCTCAATCCACGCAACCAACCCTGGTACGATGAACCTCTCTGCTCCTGTAGCAGGGGGTTCATCGTGCCCCTCCATCTCCCAAATTTATGAGACAGCTAGGAATCTAGAGGAGGATAACGACAACGCAGCGGTTCCCATACAAGTAGAGGAAAGTGTCGGTTCGGCTATGCCTACGACTAATCCTCCACTGTATGGCTGCTCGACAGTGTTGTTTCCTCTCAGGGCTCCTTTCTGTCACGTATTTGGAAACATGGGTCGATCGAAGGAATGTGGTGTCTTACCAGCATCTAATCCTAGAGAGACCGACGCCCAACTGGAAGCTAAACGTCCATTGGAGACCGGACCCGGATCTCTGAATACAGAGGTCAGGTTGTCCGATGCCCAGGTGAGTAGGAGAAGGAAGAATAAAGCGAAAGATCGCAAAGAGGCTGAAAAGGCTAAAGGCGACGCTGGAGCTTTCTCTTCCCCAGCTACCACAGCAAAACGCGATAGATCGGTGGAGGTTACTCCGACTGAAGCCGGACCATCCGCTGCTGCTGTTGTGGCTGCAAATGCACCTGAGAAGCGCAATGGCAAGAAGTTTAAAACCTTCACTGCTACTGCGAAACCCCGTAACTCCCAGAACTCGACAGTTTCCAGTGATATTGCTTCAACAAGCAAGAGCACTGGTGCTTCATGTTCCGGATCGGCTGCGGATGAACTGCCTTCAACATCCACTGGCAGAGGTAGGCTAGCAGTATCATATCGTGATGCTGCTCGCAAAGCTCTTCCGGTTGCGATTATTGGCAAATTGGGGAAGGAGCAAAAGATGAATGATGCAGAAGTAAAACACTGCACCGATCATCTTTGGCGGCTAGTCAGCACCGGCGGTGTCAGTGCAAACGCAAAAGGCTATGAGACGAGTGATGGCATCATGAAGGTGCTATGCTCGTCTCAAGCCAATTTCGATTGGACTGCCACAGCCGTTGCTAAAATCCCCTCCTTGGGCAAATCGCGCTTCGCTGTTTTCAGCGGAGACGAACCCAAACGCAGGCGAGCAATATGCAGGATACCTGGTCCTATCAGGAAAACAGCGGAAGTGTTTGCCTGCCTACGTGCTCAGAACCAGGGCATCGAAACGAACGGATGGAAAATCTATAGCCATAAACCAGAGCGAGGTCCGGAGGAAAAGTAGGGCTCAACCCTGGTTGTTGGCTTAGACCAGAAGTCGTTAGATGTCATGCTATCTAAGTACGACAACCATCTAAACTTATTCTTTGGACGGATCAAATTCCGAATCAATTCCAAATGAATAGGCATATGATGAGAAACGAGTTAATTATCCTGTCATTATATTTACTCAGATAAATCTGCAACATTCTAAAGCTGCTACCGCTTTACTAGGTAAGCGGCTCTCCATGTTGCATACATTACCTCACATCACAGCTATTCAAGAACCATGGGTGTATAACAAACGCATCTACGTGGTGAAACCATACTATACGATGTGCAAGCCGCAAGGCCTAGAAGCTGTCTTATAGTATCGAAACACTTTGCTTTCACCAAGTTAACCCAATTCTGTGGGCAAAACCTGGTGGCAGCTCATAGAGTACTGTGATCTTAAGGAGACCGGCCTTATTCTTTGCTGTGACGCTAATGCTCAACACACTGTGTGGGGCAGCAGTAAATGCAACGCGCGAGGTACCAGACTCCTTGACTTCATCATGACCTCCAATCTGAACATTCACAACACTGGTAATAAACCCACTTTTGTGACTGCTAGAAGACAGGAAGTGATTGACCTTACTTTGTCTAACTGTAGACTGAGAGAGTCAATCTTTAACTGGAAGGTTCTTAAAGAAGATTCTTTATCGGACCACAGGTATATCGAGTTTCATACTGACCGAGAGGCCCTCTATGACGGTAAGAAACCCTAGAAAAACGAACTGGGCACGCTTCAGACATGAACTTGAGAATTCCCTCAATATTCCTGTCAGAATTCGTACCAAAGAAAGTATTGAGACGTCCGTTCAAGTTATGAACGATGTCATAAATTCTAGTTTTGTACGAACATGTCCGGTACGAAAAACGTTATCTAGACCTCCCGTTCCTTGGTGGAACGCTTGTCTTGAAACCTTGCGCAAGGATTCCAGAAAGCTTCTAAATAGGGCCCTAAGGAGCAACTTAGACTCTGACTGGTTTCTTTATCGAGCTAAGCAGAAAGACTATAAGAAACGAATTCGTAAATCGAAAAGTGTTTCCTATAAAGACTTCTGCAGTAGCATCGAATCCTGCAGTGAGACTAGCAGATTGGTCAAGTTTCTTAAAAGAGACCGAACTGCTCGACTGGACTCACTGCGGAGACCTGATGGCTCGTATACTGAGTCTAAGACAGAGGCACTCAGTGTCCTAGTTGAGACTCACTTTCCGGGAAATCAAATCCACATAGGGAAATCAAATCCACTTTGTAATCCCAGCACTGGGGACTGCAATAACTACTCTAATGTGACAAAACATGACTGGCAGGTTGCCAGATTGGTTGTGTACGATGAAGCTATCCAATACGCAGTGGCCTCTTTTGATGGCTTCAAGTCACCTGGACCGGATGGCATCTACCCAGTCATGCTACAGGAAGGTATAACCCAATTGCTACCATGCCTAAAGAAGATCTTTAGAGCAAGTCTCGCATGGGCATACATTCCGACATCCTGGCGTTTAGTTAAAGTAGCCTTCATCTCTTGGCTATGGAAGAGAAGACTATTCCATAGCCAAGAGCTTCAGACCCATTAGTATGATGTCCTTCATACTAAAAGTGTCTAGAAAGACTAGTTGAGCTGCACATCAGAAAAACATCGCTGTCAAGGTACCCACTATCATCAAGACAACATGCCTACCAACGTGGAAAATCCTGTGAAACAGCATTGCAACATCTGGTTGGCCAGATCGAGCATGCTTTTTAGAGGAAGATGTACGTGATGGGCCTATTTGTTGACATCGAGGGTGCTTTTGATTATGCGACTTTTGATGGAATGTGTGACGCAGCTAGAAGGCATGGAATAGATGAAACATTGGTCAAATGGCTAAGGTCAATGCTAATGTTTAGGAGCATCATTTCTGAGGCGGAGTGCGGTCAGTATATCATGGCAGGGGTGAATAGAGGTTGTCCTCAAGGAGGCGTTCTCTCCCCCCTGCTCTGGTGTATGCCGGTTGACTCTCTAGTCAACGATCTCGATGGACCAGGTGTCTATTCCCAGGCCTTGCCACAGGCTTTTCCCTCAATGAGGTCTGTGTTAAAACACAAAACTCATTGAACCGAATTGACAGCTGGTGTACTGCAAACGGACTTTCCGTCAACCCTCACAAAACAGGGATTGTTCTCTTCACTAGGAAAAGAATAATGACAGGATTATCTCTACCAGTACTTAAGGGTGTCACTATTCCTCTGTCTAAGTAAAATATCTGGGCTTAACTCTAGATAGTAAACTACTATTGTACAAAACATGTTGAAAATAAAATTTCGCGAGCATTGAATGCCTTCTGGCAATGCAGAGGAATTTATGGGAAGACATGGGGACTATCGCCCAGCAAAACCTTATGGATTTACACGGCAATGATAAGACCGATCATATCATATGCATCGGTAGTCTGCGTGACAACTAGTCTTGCCAAGATTCAGAGAACCGTGTGTCTGGGTGTTACGGGTGCCTTTCCCACTACACCTGGTCCAGCACTGAATGCAATCTTAAACCTACCACCACTTGACATCTTCATCAGAGGCGAAGCCATGAAAGGCTGCTGGAGACTAAAACGAGGTGGTTTCTGGTTTAATGTTCCCAGGAATATCTCTGACAATGCACTTGACACTCCATTAGACACCTGTCTACTGGAGATGCCCTCTGATGCAATGATAACAGAAATATTACCAAGACGAAATTTTGAGGTCTGCCAACCTGACATTCAAGACTGGCTAACGCCTGACTGTGAGCCAGGTAGAGGATCACACTGCATTTTCACAGACGGCTCCAGAACCGATCAGGGATCTGGTGCTGGAGTGTTTGTGGAACCGGATGACCGCAGACTTCACTTCGCCTTAGGCGACAATGCCTTGGTATTTCAAGCCGAAGTCTATGCTATACTTATGGCTATGGACTAAATTGCGGATAATAGATGGCAGAACAGGGTTATATCAGTTTGCAGCGATAGTCAGGCTGCTCTTATGGCTTTGAACAACCAGGTCATCACATCCAAATGCAGATCACGTCTCAATTGTGTTGGTAAATACAATACACTGAAACTGATTTGGGTGCCGGGCCATAAAGGAATTTCGGGCAATGAAACATCTGACGAACTAGCACGTGCTGGATCTGAGGATAATCCATTTGTACCAGAACCTGTGCTTGGACTACCTGCATCTACGGGAAAATTCGTCATCAGCTCTTGGGTCTCCTCCGCACACAAGAGCAGATGGCTGAATGAGACGAAATGCAGATTCTCCAAGCTCATGACACCGACGATAACCAAAAGATCGGCCTCGTTTCTACTTTCTAAAGGGACACAACGCATGTGAAAAACACATGAACGCAATCGGCCTGGCCGAAAGCGCCTTATGTTCTGCCTGCTACGAAGAAACTGGCACCACAGAGCACTATCTCTGTGACTGTCCAGCATTTACTAGAATTAGAAGGCAGATCTTTGGCACAGACGTGATGAGAGAGGATCAGCTTCACTCTCAATTACACAATAGTCTTCTTAGATTTAATAATGAATCTAAGAAGTATCATTAAAAACCAGGGAAATGGGTCACAGCACAATGGATATAACCCTGTCTGAGTGCTGTGGCTCTATTTTTTATCCCACATTAAAATAATAATAATAATGTGCCGAGTTATGTCGTTTTGAATGTTTAGGTTGTATGGGTGGTGCCACGCCCCTTTGTCCAATTCCGCCAATATATAGCCTATGACACCCTCCGGTCTCCATAGTATCCTGGTACAAAATTTCAGTTAAATCGGTTGAGCGGTTTATACGTGATGCTGGAACAAACAGACCGACAGACTGACAGACGGACCAAGAGTTTTATATATATAGATATATATATATATAATGTTGAATATTGTTTTCTGCATCTTGTATCTGGCAGTTGTAGTTTTATGATTAAAATTTAATCACTGCAATCTACTTGTGCTTGGTATAACAACAAGTGCATCCTTCTACGTCTTCAAATATGCTGCCACTCTGCTTCATTTCTTCGTTTTTCTTTTCTTTATTTGACTCTGCTGGACCTCTGCTTCACTTCATCTTCTTGTTGATAACAACCAGGGCTCCTTCCACATGTCCCCATTAAAGTTCCAAGACTCCAACGATCATCTATGCGTCTCCCGCGTATCCAGTATCCAGCGATGTAGAGTGTTGGTCATTCTAAATAACAATAATTTTTTTTTTTTTTTTGCACTCGGATATTTAAATGAATCTTTTACAAACAATAATTTTAATTATGTTTTCAAACTATTCCAAATATGTGGTGTCACACCACTGGTGTGGTACTAATTTATGTAATCTTAATATAATTTTCGTATAATATACAATTGTTCATGTAACATGGCGTGTACTAAATGATTGATTTTAAAATACTTAAATTACTTAAAATATAGTGTACACATTATTTGAAGTATTACTATTTAGTGTAGTATTAGCTTTTATTAACTTAGTGTAGTTTTAGTATAATTATGTATTTAGCCCAATGGCTAAGATCGTCGTCTTATATGCGGAGGGACTCAATGCGGAGGGCTCAATCCCCCTTCAATGCGCAAAATTAAAAAAAAAATATTTCATATAATTTTTTTTTTTATAAATATATACGTACATAGAATATATTGTACATTAAAAATATTGTATATACATATATTTATTATTTTAAATTTTCTCAAAAATTGTTGAATTTATTGTAAGTTACGTAAGCAAATGGTTTAAGCAGGATGTATAATAATAATAGTTTGGCAGTACAGTTCTATAAGAACTTTGGCCAAGCTCTCTCACCATTTTGAGCTGTGCGTGTTATATTTGTACTCAAAGTGGTGGGACCTACAGTTTATTGCCGAATCCGAACGGCGGGTGAGAGCTTTTCATAGGTAATATTTTTACTCTCGGAGGTTTGCCATTTACTGCCGAGAGGTAGCGCGGTATAAAAAAATATTTCTATGAAAAGATGTTGTTAGCCCCAGTTCAGGCTTGAACCGGGGACCTTTCGGCTCGCAGTCCAACGCACTAACCACTGAGCTACCGCGGCTACCATGGATGTATGGAATGGTAGCAAATTGTAGTAATTTAGCTGAACTTTATGTTGCTTCGGGAAATCATAAATTTAGCAAAATCAAATTTGAATTTAAATTTGTACGTTTTTATTTTAGCATAAAATGTAATGCAATTTTGTTATTAAATGTGGCTAAAATGGTTTTTGGGGACATTTAATTGAATAGTATTTTTTTTTCTTTCTTTTAACAAAGCATTGAATTTTAATTCGTATGAGAAAGAAAGTTTTCATTTTGTTCATTTTTTTTAATCTGATTAAATTTTGTTTTAAAAATTTATTTAATTTCCAATACAAATTTGTATATCTCTTTTGAAAGTTTAATTTAAAATAATATGTTGGATAAAATTAAATTTAACCCCTGATATTTTTTTAATTTCCTTTTTTCTTTAATTTTAATTCCCTTTTTTTCATATTTTTTTCTTTTCTTTTTTTCTTCATTAAAAAAAATAATAGTAAATATCTGTTATTTATATATTTTTTCTTTTTTTTTTTATATATATATTTTATTCTTTTCTTCTATTAAAATTGAATAGTTAATATTATTATTTTTTTCTTCTTTTGCCTTTTTTTTCTCTTTAATTATAATTTGTATACCACTTTTTTTTTTTAATTTTAGTTCCCTTTTTTTCATATATATATTTATTTTTTTTTTCTTATATATATATTTTTCCTATATATTTTTTTATCTCTTTTTTTTCTTCTATAAAAATTGAATAGTTAATATTATTATTTTTTTCTTCTTTTTCCTTTTTTTTCTTCTCTTTAATTAAAATTTGTATCCCCCCCTTTTTATACCCTGCACTAAGAGTGAAAGGGTATATTCAGTTTGGTACGCCGTTTGTAACACCCAGAAGGAAGCATCTCCGGTATGGAAAAGTATATATATACTTGATCAGCATGACCTCCTGAGTCGATGAGTTGGCGATGTCCGTCTGTCTGTCTGTCTGTCTGTTGAAATCCTTATAACTTAGATTACTAATATACCTACGCTGTATGTGCGAAAAAATTGGCGAGATCGGTCCATTGTGACCTATGATCCGACCACTTATGTTCAAATACCTCATATAAAATGTACATATAAAGATCAATTTTTATGTATACGTGCTTAGGTAAACTTTTTTGGTCAAATATATATTGATATCATGCTCAAATACATGATAATAATGTTTTCCGGCGAAAAGACTTGTGGTTCACGAAAAAAAAATTGAAATTCGGTACACCTACCCATTTGTAAATATGGGTATCAAATGAATGGAAATTCTTCAGCGATTGAAAGTTTGTAGTTATTTTCCGAATTTGTTTACCCTGGTGACCTATATACCACTTTGAATGGTAACCACACATTTGTGTAGGGTATTTATAGTCGGCTTAGACCGACTATAATTTTGATAATCCTAACTATCATAATAACACCAAATTTAAAATTTCCCCATATTTTTTTTTTCATATATATTTTTTCTTCTTTAAAAATTTAATAGTTAATATTATTATTATTTTTTTTCTCTTCTTTTTTTTCTTCTCTTTTTAATAAAAATTTGTATCCCTCTTTTTTTTAATATTAATTCCCCATTTTGTTTTCATGTTTATTACTTTTTTTTCATATTTTCTTTTTTTTTCATCTCTTCTTACTATATTTTTTTCTCTCTTTTTTTAAAATTTAAAAATTCTATTTTTTTTTTTTAATTTATATTTAATTTTTAATACCTATATATTTTCTCCATTTTATTTATTTAACTAATATGTTTCCAAGCCGCGGTAGCTCAGTGGTTAGTGCGTTGGACTGCGAGCCGAAAGGTCCCCGGTTCAAGACTGGACTGGGGCTAACAACATCTTTTCATAGAAACATTTTCTATACCGCGCTACCTCTCGTCAGTAAATGGAAAACCTACGAGAGTAAAACCATTGCCTATGAAAAAGCTCTCACCCGCCATTCGGATTCGGCAATAAACTGTAGGTCCCACCACTTTGAGTACAAATATAACACGCACAGCTCAAAATGGTGAGAGAGCTCGGCCGAAGTTCTATACAGGACTGTAGCGCCAAACTATTATTATTTAATATGTTTCCTCTTTTTTTCCCGATTCAATTATTAAAACTTTTTTTTAATTTTAACTGCACTAATTATTTTAATGCATAAATCCCCATTTTTTTAATTTTTAATTCTTTGTTTTTTTTTATATCTGTTAAAAATTTAATATTTAATACCTGTTTTTTTATATTTATTCTACTATTATATTTTCCTGTTCCCTGTTTTTTAATTTTAACTGTACTAAATATTTATATATCTCTGTTTTTTTTTAATTTGAATACTTACTGATATTTTTCTTCTTCTTTAATTTTTTTTATCATAAGTAAGTTCTTCAAATTCATTTAAAATTTATTTGTTATATTCAAACTTATTCATATTTAATTATATTAATATACAAAAGTACCTATGATTTCTCTGCATGTAAATAAATATAATTAGTGTTACGATTTATTTTCTAAACATGTTTAATATTTTATTATATTATTTTTGTGTACTTATGTAAGTCACATTATATGAAACTTCCTACTGGCATGACAGTAAAATTGAATTATATTTATTTGCATACTGCAAGATCTGCATTTATATGTCAGCTATTAACGCTTGCTTAGTGTATGATATACATACGTTCGTACAAATTGCGCTTCAGCATGAAACACTTGAGGGAATGACTCTTTTCAAGGTTTGATAGCTTGCGCTTTGATAGTAATGAAATTGTTGGTTTTGCATTATCTGTATTGAATTCAACAATTTTATGACTATCATTGATTTAATATATATATATATATATATATATATATATATATATATATATATATATATATATATATTATATATATATTTGTATTTCTTATTACTAAATTATTTCTTATTACTACAAGAGATAGAACATATTATTTTTAATATGTTCTATCTCTTTTTATACCCTACACTAAGAGTGAAAGGGTATATTCAGTTTGGTACGCCGTTTGTAACACCCAGAAGGAAGCATCTCCGGTATAGAAAAGTATATAAATTCTTGATCAGCATGACCTCCTGAGTCGATTTAGCGATGTCCGTCTGTCAGTCCGTCTGTCTGTCTGTTGAAATCCCTACTACTTTTAAAATTGAAAAGCTAGATACTTATAACTTATATTACTAATATACCTACGCTGTATGTGCGAAAAAATGGCGAGATCGGTCCATTGTGACCTCTGATCCGACCACTTATGTTCAAATACCTCATATAAAATGTACATATAAAGATCAATTTTTATGTATACGTGCTTAGGTAAACTTTTTTGGTCAAATATATATTGATATCATGCTCAAATACATGATAATAATGTTTTCCGGCGAAAAGACTTGTGGTTCACGAAAAAAAAATTGAAATTCGGTACACCTACCCATTTGTAAATATGGGTATCAAATGAATGGAAATTCTTCAGCTATTGAAAGTTTGTAGTTATTTTCCGAATTTGTTTACCCTGGTGACCTATATACCACTTTGAATGGTAACCACACATCTGTGTAGGGTATTTATAGTCGGCTTAGACTGACTATAATTTTGATAATCCTAACTATCATAATAATACCAAATTTAAAATTTCCCATGTGATCAAACCTTCCCAACTGGTTTTTTATTACTATAGTTTTTCCTTTGTTTTTTACTTACTGTTTTCCTAAACAATTTATATTTATTTTTTCCTCCAAATGACGAAGTATGTAATGTTTTATTTAATGATTACTCTATATCTTATGGTTATATTTATTTTGTCTAACATAATGTTGCAATGTACGAGTTTAATTGTCAACGCATAGCTAAGTGGTTTTATATTTTTACTTTCATGGGTTCTATTTTAGGGTAATATTATAATATTTTTAGCTTTAACGGTATGCACTATTTGTGATATGCCTTGAACAAATTATTATGAATATTCTTATCTTTGTTTTTGACTAATATCGTCGTGGTCACTGGCCCACTTCCCTCTACGACCACGTAGGGTCCTTTCCAAATTGGAGAGAACTTATTCTTCCTAGTTTGGTTTTTCATTAAAACCATGTCGTGTGGTTTGAATTGTATATGGTTGAGGTTCTTGTCGTATTGATTTTTCGACACCTCCTGGCCCTACATTGGTTTTGCCTGACGATCTCGTGTGATCGCTGTATTTGGTACTTTAGTACCTTATTGTAGTCTTCTGCGTAATATAAAGGTGAACATTTATGCTTTAAATTCGTAGGCATGTCGATGTCAAACCCGTACAACGTAGGAAAGGGTGTTTGACCCGTCGACGTATGCACCGTGTTATTATGAACATGCATTGCAGAATTTAACCATTGGTCCCAGTTTGACCCATCCTCTTTAGCAAAACTACGTAAATATTCAGCTAGTGGACGATGACTTCGTTCCAATGACCCATTAGCCTGTGGATGGTAGGGTGTTATATGTAATTTTTTTATTCCTAACAATTTACATGTATCCGAAAATAGTTTGGAAACGAAGTTCGATCCATTGTCTGTTACAAATACTTTGGGTATATTGTGGCGTGTAACTATTTCGTTGAAGAATGCTTTTGCTACGGTGTTGGCTTCCGCATCGGGTATAGCCACACAGCACATAAATTTAGAAAAATCGTCCTGAAACGTTAAGATGTATTTATTCCCTGAATTGGTTTCAGACAGAATACCCACCAGGTCCATGTACACTTTGTCAAAGGGTCTGACTGGCGTATCAGTTAGAACCATTGGCATCTTCGTCAGCCTTGAACTCTTGTTTCCCTGGCATTTTGAACAATTTTTCACATAATCCTTTATTTGCTTCTACATACCCTTCCATCAGTACCGTTGCCGAATTCTTAAAAATGTTTTACGCCACCTTGGCGACCACCTAACGGTGAATCGTGAAAATCTTTAATTACCGTCTCTATGTCCCGAGGTTCAGTTAGAATTATTATATTGTCATTTTCCTTTGTTACCAAATCGTCAGGATCGCATTCTGACTTAATTAAGCCTAAAAATGCTTTGAACTTCCTTCCTATTTTTCGGAACTGGAATATTTTTTACACACTCTATTTTGGCTGGGTCTGGTAGGGCACCTAACTCAGAACACTTATGTCCTAAATATATAACCTCGCGTCGCAAAAACTGACATTTCTACGCTCGTGTTCTGCTAAATTATTTCCATAAACCACTATGTCATCTAAATAAACGAAACAGTCAATACCCTGTAAACCTGTTAGTATGTGGTTCATTATCCTTTGAAAAGTGGCAGGTGCCCCCGTTAAACCGAATGGCATCCTGTTGAATTCAAAATGACCAAGATCTGTACTGAAAGCAGTTTTTCCTTTGTCATTGTCTTCAATTAAAACCGGTAACCACTTGCTAAATCTAGTGTTGAAAAATAGCGACTACGACCTAACTGGTCTAAAATCTCATCTATTCGTGGTATAGGAAATACCTGTTTGATGGTGACGTCATTTAATTTTCGGAAATCTATAAACAGTCTCCATTTCATATTGCCATCCCTATCGCTCTTTTTAGGTACCAGTGATAATGGGGAATTCCAAGGCTACATGCTTGGTGAAATAATTCCATCGTCTAATATCTTTGATACTTGTCTATTAATCTCATTTCTATGCGTATGAGAAAGTTTATATTGTTTCTGATTTATTGGTGGCTGATTTCATTGTGTGGGTATTTCATGTTTTAATATCGGAGTGAATGTTAATTCATCCCCTTCCAAATGAAAAACGTCATGATATGACAAGAAAATATTTTGCAAAGATGCAACTTCTTCTTTATTTAATGATTCATCGATCTTAACATTCCCCAATAATTTATCAATTCTATTTTTTATATTATCCGAGTTTATTGGATCTATTGTAGAACTCGCCTTTGTTGCTTCTTTATATTTGTTAAAATTTCTAAATTGTGGCTTGAAATTGCTATCAATGGTCACCTCCTTATCGGTGGCATTTAAAATTGATGCATATACTCTATTTCTTCAAACGTTTGTTAAGCTCTCTCCCAAAAATACTCCTGGCTGAATTTCCTGTTTGTGCAACAAAACTATAGGAATTCTTGTTCTTAACGGCAGTGATACAACCATGGCCGTTCTGGGCTATACCCTGATTTGTTGATTAAAATTAATATTTTCTATGTCTTGCAATGATTTTAATGGAAATTTAACAAGATGATTTTTGTCTTCATCAAAAATGTAATTTTTTTATTTAACGCATTTATTATAGATCTGTTCCAGAGATTGTCACGCCCGACTATTCCATCTGCTGGTACCCCTTGTTCAAGTGACACAACGTGTAGCGTTAAACTCAGGTTTTCTATGTTTATGTGCTGAATCTTAGCGGAGCCTAAGGTTCTAACGCATCCACCAAAAGCACCACTCAGATCTTTCTGAATATTTTTATTAAAATTCGGCAAATGTGCCATCCTATTTTCTTTAATCAGGCTGGCCTCAGCTCCAGAATCCACTAACAAAGTAAGTTTTCCATTTTTTGCTGCCTCGCAAGGTACTTCAATGAACACATCACTCGTAACGGATATCTTGAAACACTCTCCATGCCGATTAAATATTTTACGATGCATGGCTAATTTCATTTTCCTCGACATTAATGTACTCTTAAAATTATTAGCAATTGAAGACAATATAATTTTACAGATCGTGAATTAATTATACATTTCTGACGATAGAACGCACATATAATAAAAAGAAATATTGAAATTACTCCATTGCAAATTATACTCGACCCTGTACGGAATGTATCCACAGTCTTGCCAGACGTTTGATCTACAATTCCCAAATTTTCAGGGCAGTTAATTACAACTTTCTTTTTATTTGATCTACTTTTGATTTTATTATTCTTGATTTTAACATTTTTAACTTCCGATTCAATTGGTTTTATTTCCTTTACTTTATTTGATTTCTTTATAATTTGTTTATTTTTAATTTCCTTAATTCCTATATTCTGTTCATTATTCGCGTCAAGTTGTGTATTATTATTTAGTTCATTACATGTTTTCGTTGGAAGATTTCTATCTTCGTTAATATGTATTTTTATTTTTTGTTCTTCATTTTCTGCGTTAATAATATTCCCTTTTTTATTTTGTTGTAGTGTCCTCTTTGGAACTTCTACAACTACTGGCCTTACTACACTATTTGCTAAGGGTCCCCGGTTTAGTGGCCTTGACTGGGCCCCTGGTAGTTTCCCTGTGGACTGCTATTATTGTTCCATGCATCATATTTGCGTTTGGCATAACAATTCATAATAACATAACCGTCCTTTCTGCACCAAGTGCAATATTTAGCGGGCCTATTTGCAAAATTCCCATTACCATTATTTCCTTGAAAAACTTGTGTATCGCGTTTAACACGACAATCCCCCTCGATGTGTCCCCCTCTATGGCACCAATCGCATCTCAATCCTGGAGCACGCCCGCCTTGGTTCTAGATACCACCTTAACCATTTACCTGAGGGTGGCTGACTTCCTTGGGGAGCAGTATGTCCTGAAACAACATTCCGACCCGAACGATCTGCACACTGTTCAGGTCCATAAGTACGACAGTCACTGCAATACGGAGTGTTTCTCCGTGTATGACATTCATCCCTCAGATGTCCCTTCTTCTTGCAAAAAGAATGTAGTTATATGCTGCTTCATACCTATATTTTGTGTTTTCTCTTCCGTATCCTTTTTTTCATTGCCTTGGCCACCTGATGCATTACGATAATTTGGCATGAAGGCCGATGAGAGCTCATTTAAATGGACTCCAAACTTGTCTATGCCCGTTAACTCCGCTGACTCCCTTTGTCGCATGGTCCAATGCCTCTTCCACCAATTTCTCCGGTGTTGTCCCGAAGTCCTAACTTAAATGAGCTTTTAACTAAATTATTCATTTCATTAACGAACATATTAAATTCTATGTTTTCTTGTTCCGGTCCCTGCGGACAGCTTTATCATGCTCCATGTGCCAATATTTCTATGGCGTGTACAGAATTTTTAAGTTCAGTGCACTCAGGTTTGCAATGGTATTGTCCTACTTGCAGACCTCTCTCTCCATCAGTTTTTTTTTTGTTAAAATTAAAAACTTTGGAGATAGGCTAAATACTTTAAACATCAATTATATAGAAATTTCAAATTCATTAAATGAATTTAATTCATTGGTACATGCATGTGATACTGAGCATTTGGCGGATTGTATTGCTAATCACACAGTAATTATCGACGATTCTGCCTCATCTGATATTGTTCCTCCACCCAAAAAAGTGGTCAAAAAGCGCAAACGAGTTAATAGTAATAACTCACTAAACCCTCCTCGGGCAAAGCGCATTTCACATAAAACTTCTATCACTCCTCCCCCTCAACCTTCTAATGCAGCGCCTTTACTAGTAGCAGTAAGCCTGCCCGAAAATAGCATTAATAATATTATCAATATTAATAATGAAAATTCTGGATTGAAGGCAATACCTAAATTAAAAAGAATTTTTATTTCTAGATTAATGCCTGACACGACTACTGACAATATAATCAGCTTTTTAAAAACAAATAATCTAGTACCTGCTGACACCTACATACCATGTAAGAAAATTGGTAACAGGCCATCTTATGCTGTATCAATCGCTACAGAATATGCTGCGGATGTTATTCGCTCAAATCTTTGGGCAGACAATATTTTTGTTTCCGAATTCAAACAAAAAAAGTCAACAAACCAACTGCACACCAAAATTCAAAAAACTAGAGCGAATCACCCTTTACTATCAAAACGTAAGGGGTTTGCGCTCAAAGACTCGAGATATTTTTTTAGCTACTCAAACTTTTGAATATGATCTCATAGCATTAACTGAGACTTGGTTGAATAATAGCTATTTAAGTATTGTAGCCGCGGTAGCTCAGTGGTTAGTGCGTTGGACTGCGAGCCGGTTCAAGCCTGGACTGGGGCTAACAACATCTTTTCATAGAAACATTTTTCTATACCGCGCTACCTCTCGGCAGTAAATGGCAAACCTACGAGAGTAAAAATTGCCTATGAAAAGCTCTCACCCGCCGTTCGGATTCGTCAATAAACTGTAGGTCCCACCACTTTGAGCACAAATATAACACGCACAGCTCAAAATGGTGAGAGAGCTCGGCCTAAGTTCTTATAGAGCTGTAGTGCCAAACTATTATTATTATATTTAAGTATTGAAATATTTGATAATAGTTTCAATATCTTTAGAAAATATCGGTTTGAGTGTGAAAATTCTTCAGTCGGTGGTGGTGTTTTAATTGCAGTCAAGAATACTTTTATAAGTTCCTTAGTAGAAATACCTATTGCTTCTACATTAGAGCTTATTTGTGTAAAGATTGTATTACACAATTCCTGTGTATATATCTTAAATGCATATATTCCTCCTAAAAGTAATGTTGAAGCCTTTGAGACTTTATCGAAGTCAGTTGATTTTGTACTAGATTAACTTAATAGTTCTGACGATATTTTAAGGATGGGAGATTTTAATCTACCTGATTTAAAATGGGGTAGATCTGACGATGATACATATTATTGTGCATCTAACTCTAAAACCCGACAAGAACAAATTTTTGTTGACACTATCTCATCTGACTTACAACAAGTAAGTTATATTACTAACTGTCTAGATAGACAACTTGACCTGGTTTTTACTACTGACACTAATAATTCGGTTGTTAAACGGTCTATTCATGCTCTAACAGGCATTGATAATTATCATCCACCTTTAACAATTTATTACCAATCTGATAGAGATAATATAATTAATTCTCGCTCTTCAGATAAAGTATATGAATTTAATTTTGCTAAAGCAGATTATGCTAAAACGAATGAATTGTTATTTGCAATACGTGATTTTTTATCAAACTATATTGACAATAATCAACTCGATTGTTCCATAAATTTCTTTTACTTTGAACTATTTTCTTATATTGCACTATCGGTACCTTACAGTCTGAAATTTTCTAAGCAATCATCGTATCCATGGTACACCAAAGAATTTAAGAATTTACGTAATTCTAGGAATAGAGCATGGAATAGATATGTCAATAGTCAAAATCCTAATGACCTAGAAACATACACTATCATGTTTCTGGAATTTAAAAGTAATTCAGCTTCACTTTATTCTGATTATGTTGAAAAAATGAAGCTTAAAATATTATCAGACCCTAAGAAGTTTTGGGGTTTTATTAATACTAAAAAGAAAAGTGATGGTTTTCCAGCATCATTTAAAAATAACGAGGAGTTCACGAGTGACCCTGATATTATATGTGGCTTATTTGCTAGCCTTTTTAAGCAGTCGTTTAGTAGTGATCCGTTCATTATTGATAATAACTATTTTCAATACATGCACTCAGCACCCAAAACTTCACTAGATTCTATGTCCTTTACACCGGATTTAATCTTGCAATACATTTCGTCAATTGATGATGATTATAGCTCTGGGCCAGACGGTATTCCTGCTACAGTTTTAAAGAACTGTGGTGCGTCGTTATGTATGCCCATTAGTATCATATTTAATAAATCAATTAATGAAGATAATTTTCCACAGTTTTGGAAAAACTCATTTATAAGTCCAATTTTTAAAAAAGGGTGCAAAAACGATTATACCAATTATAGACCAATTGCTAAACTCTCATCTATCCCGAAATTGTTTGAACGCATTGTGTATGATCATGTAAAAATTCATTGTAAACATGTAATTACAACACGCCAGCATGGATTTGTTACCGGTAGATCCACGGTATCAAACCTACTGGATTTCACCTCATTCACAACTGACGAAATCGAGTCAGGAAATCAAGTTGATTGCATATATACTGACTTCAGTAAAGCTTTCAACAAACTTCCTCACAATTTAATTTTGTTCAAATTAAAGATACTTGGTTTTCCAGAATTGTATCTGTGAAATGGATACAATCTTATTTATCTATCGGTCATATCACCTTTTATTGCAACATCCGGGGTACCTCAGGGTAGCCATCTTGGACCTCTTTTATTTATTTTGGCGATTAATGATTTCATATACAATATAAAGTACTCCAATTTATTAATTTATGCCGATGACATGAAAATTTATAAAGCTATCAAGGATGAGAAGGACGCTAAATTACTGCAGACAGATTTAAATTTTTTTGAGATTTGGTGTTTTAAGAACCATTTGGTACTTAATCCAGATAAGTGTCAGTCTATGATATTTTCTCGAAAGAGAAACAATATAGAGTATAACTATATGTTAAAAGAGGAAAATGTTAGTCGAGTACATATAGTAAAGGATCTAGGACTGTTTGTTGATCCCACTTTATCGTTCAAACTTCATATTGAACATATATGTAAAAAAGCCTCTTCATTGCTTGGTTTTATCAATATTCCTTTGACTACATTAACTCTATATAATACTCTAGTACGTTGTCATCTAGAATATGCAAGTCAAGTATGGTCTCCTTTTTATAAAGTGCACACTGATCGTATCGAACGTATACAAAAAAACTTTGTACGATTCGCTCTCAATGGTTTAAATTGGGTTGATAATTACAATCTTCCACCATACGAGGATCGGCTGAAGCTATTAAACTTGAAATCACTTGAAGATCGCAGAAAAAATGCTGATGTAATCTATATACATCAACTAATTACAGGTAAATTGGATTCACCAGAGCTTCTACGATATATAACCTTTAACCAAAATCGTAGAAGTAGTAGAAATGGTGATACATTATTCTATCTTCCATTTAGCAGAACAAATTATGTTGTATCATCACCTTTTAACCGTATGTGTAATATAGTTAATAATTGCAGACATTTTAATGTTAATCTGTCAAAAAGTCAGCTCAAATGTAGATTGAAGCTTTAATAACAAAAATAATATTGTAGATATTTTAACAACTGCATGCGTTTGTTACGAGCCCAACTACTATTAGTGGGTAAATTTTTTCAAGCATTTATGCTTTGAAAGTGCAAGCTAGCTGTATTAGCTAAAACTCGATTATAACACGTCGTCTTTCGTATCATTATATTTACATTTAATAGTGCTTAATGCTGCCGACTGCAGGTTAACCAAACGCCTCGAGAAAAATCTAATACTTTCCCCCGGATACTGAGATGCCTTTCTAATGTCATATTGAATGGCATCTACTGACCTACATTCCAAGTACGTATTCCTTAACAGATTGAATAAATCATCTATTGTGTCAAACTCCTTTGAACTTACTTAGTCAAAAGCATCTCCCTGTAAACGAACCCTAACGCCTTTAATAAACTCCTTCATTTGTTCAGGCTTCAGTTCTGCCCTCACCACTTCACATTCTTCAATAAAACGATGAAGATCCGTCCTCAGCGATGATGAATCTGCACCTGTAAAATCTGGCACCGCATTTTTAACGAATTTCGCGACTTCGCCTAATCCCATGTTGCCCTGTGTTGTGATGTCACTTTCTACGGTATCCTTGTGGTATAAGAATGTCTCGTGCGCTGTCTTAACCTCCTCGTTCAAATATCTAATACGCGCGTTCAACTCCTGTATTTTGTTGTTCGCTTCCTCCAACGTTCGCTTCCTCCCTTGCCTGTCGTCTGACAGAATTATTTATTGATTCCTCAGAAATATTCTTTTCTTTCAATAAATTTTATGTTTTCCTCTTCTGATTCTTCTAACTCTGCTTTACGTTTTAAACAATAATGGTTAAAACGTTTTCGCAACCCGTCAACTAATCTTTCTAATTCAACATTTTCTGCTAAAACAGATTTTATTTTTAAATTCTGAAAATTTAGTAACTCTTCTACTATTTTATCTGTCTCCTCTAATTTAGATAAATGCAGAATTCTAGATATATTATCTTTTAATAATGCTGTACTATCTTTATTTAGTATTGTTGGTACAAATTGCGACCATAATTTTTCAACAAATCTGTCCAATTCGCTAGATTGCTTTTGAATATACGCATTTAATTCATTGGCATCTGCCATTAAATATTTTCAATCAATTTAAAACGTTATCTTTATCTTTTAATTAAAAAAAATAAATTTCATCAAGTTGTAATTGAAAATTTCAATGAAACAAAAATGTTACCCAAACAACAATGAAATCAATTTTGGCATTCATGAAGTCTAACTATAAACTATATTTTTTTTTCAAATTTATATTGAAGTATTTTTTTTTTAATCCGTTTTCTATGACATTGGAAAAATAAAAATAATTTTAGTTTTCCAAATAAAAAGATTGTAAAAAAATTTAACATACAATGATTTTTTAATATAAATTTTTTGTTATTTTTAAAATCATAACAGCAATCAGTGCTGTGTTCACACGCTTTAAAATTTAATCAAATCATTTAGTTTTTATTTGTTATACACTGGAGGGTCCGTAGTTTGGAATCTCAGTGTTATTTCGATTTATTTATTTGGAAATGTTAATTTTCCTTTTTAAATTAAAAGAAAGTTTTTAAAATCTTTAATTTTCACTTGTTATACACTGGAGCGTCCGTAGTTCGGAATCTCAGTGTTATTTTATTTATTTTTTATTGAATGCTAATTGCTAATACTATTCATTTAAATTTTTTTTTTTAAATGCTTAAAAAAAATTGTTCGTAGTTCTAATCCCTTTTTTTAACACTTCTAAAATACTATTAAAAAAAAAATAAAAATGAAAACTCCCCTATTCTTTTTTTTTTTTAATAAAATTTTCAAACACTTACCATTTTATTTTTAGAGTCCTTCCTCCTTCGTCCTTCCTTCTTCTTATCTCTCGGTCGTTGAGAGGTTGGTACCGACGTACCGGCAGCGCCAAATGTTGTAAAATTTTTAGTGTATGCGGTGGTGTCCTAAGTTCTCCTCTATGCTTCTTACTTTATTATTTAAATAATTAGACTGGAACCACTTTATATTTTTATAACACTTTATTAATTTTACTACCTCCACTTGAGGCTCACTAAACTACTCTTCATTAAATTGCAACGAAAGGTATTAACAATACCTTCGTTGCAATCTTTTCTTAAATTCTATTCTCACTATGTTCTAGCGAGTTTTCACTTTCACTCAATTTTGGTGTACGTGACTTTTGAAGAAAGTCCGACTTGCAGTTTTTGGCTGACACCAATTGCGAAATATCAGAATTGTTGGCAAACGCTGTTTTGCTTATTTTAACATAGACCCAAAATTATGCAATGGAAAATTGTATTGCAAGCAAAGCTTTAGCGCTTTACCAAATTATTATCATTGTTGCCAACGTGAAGCGTTGGGACAATGCTATGAACATGTTGCTGTACAACATGAGTACAACATGATATAAAAACATGATACGCTCAACATATGTACAGCAACATCCAAAACTGAATGAATAGTAAAGAACCATAAAGAAAAGAAAAATGTATGCGCTAATTCACAACAATGCCACCATTAATTAATTTAAATACAAATATGACTCCAAGCATGTTTCGTCTGCTTTTAAGAGTTGGAAGATTTAGTAATTTTAGTCGATTTTCATAAGGTGGTAGGTGTATATCCGGATTCCAATTGAGGTTTCGAAGTGAAAATAATAAAAATTGTTTTTGAACTGATTCAATAGTGTCATTATGTATATTATAATGTGGGTTCCAAACAATGGATGCATATTCCAAAATGGGAGGTACAAGTGAGGTATAAAGCAATTTCGTCGTATATGGATCTTCAAACTCTTTAGACCAGCGTTTTATAAATCCAAAAACATCTTTAGCTTTATTTGTCATTTTATTAATGTGTAGATGAAAACGAAGCTTAGGGTCCATTGATACTCCTAAGTCGTCAAAGGTTGAAACTGTATCTAAATTAATTCCAGAAATGCTATAACTTATATAAATAGGGCATCTACGAGTGTAGGTAATTTGCTTACATTTCTTGTTATTAAGGTTTAGGTGGTTATAAGTACACCAATATTCTAACCTATTTAGATCTTCTTGAATGCATGATTGCTGTACTGCATCGTTAAATGAATGGAATAATTTGACATCATCTGCATACATTAAAATTCTACAGTGTTTTATAACTGACGGTAGGTCATTTATAAGTAAGATAAATAATATTGGGCCAAGATGAATTCCTTGGGGAACACCTGACGAAACCGAAATATACCTTGATGTAGCTTCCTTAAATAACACTCTCTGTTTTCTGGATGTCAGATAAGATTTTATCCAGTTTAGGAGACATTTTGGAAATTCCAATAGATCTAGTTTTATTAAAAGTAATTCGTGCTTAACACTATCGAAAGCTTTGCTAAAATCTGTGTATACTACATCTGTTTGTAATCCACAATTAAAGCCATTTATGACTGTAGTTGTGAACTCTAACAGATTGGTACATGTTGATCTACCTTTCAGGAATCCATGCTGATAACCGTATTCACTGGAAACAATTGATAGCAAACTATGTGTGAGCTGATCGGTTAGAATTTTTTCAAATAATTTAGGAATAGCACTTAGTTTTGAAATACCTCTGTAATTTACAACGTTAGATCTACTACCACTTTTAAACAGGGGAATAATAAATGATTCCTTCCATATATCCGGAAATATACCTGTCTTAAGGGACAAATTAAATAATGTGGTTAATGGTTTATGTAAAATATCCGCACACCGCATTAATACACAACTATGTATGAAGTCAGGACCCGCCGAATATGATATTGAAATAGTTTTGAGGTACCTTAAAACTGTATTGGATGTAATACCTGAGACAGACATCTGGTATTCATACCATAATATTTGAAATACCAGATGTGTGTCTCACAATATTATAATATTTTTGTAGTATTCCTTGATTTCATTGTGGTATTTGGCTGGTACAAATACCACGAAACTATTCGTAGTATTTTTGTAGTTTGCAATTAAACACAGCTAAAACTCTCTTCGTTCTTCAAAAGTTGTCTGTCAAGTTGGGAGCTTATTGCCAAATACGTCAAAATCAGAATAAATAAATTTAAATTAATTCTCGTCTGAAATTTAAAATTTATAAAAAAATGGAAAATAAAAACAGGCGCAAATATTTGGGAAGTAGTGAGGTGCATGGCATTATTGATATATGGGAGGAGAACATCGAGCAATTGCGCGGAGTGCACAAAAATGTACATGTTTACCAAAATATGTGTAAAAATTTAGAAATAAGGTTCAACATACAATTAACAGCACCGGAGCTCAGGACACGCATCAACAATTTAACCAAAAAATACAGGTATAATTATGGAAACCTATATTTAATAATTTAAACTTATATTAAAACTTTTCAGACAAGAAAAAAAATGGTTGGTCCCTCTGGTGGTTCCCCATCAAATTGGCCATTTTATGACAAAATAAATCAATTTCTTGGCAAATACAAAAGTGATAACATACAAATGCTAATGGACGAGAGTATGACCTTTGGTAAGTCCTTTTATTTTATAAAAAAATGTTCAAATACATATTTAATCTACACTTCAAATACAGATGACTCGTCTTGCCCAGCATCAACATCAGAATCCTCTTTGGATGGAGTTGCAGTATCGCCAGCAACAGAAATAACAACAGCAGGTTCTCCAGAAATTACTGCAGAGTCTCCACTAGACACATCAACAGAAAAAGCATCTGGATCTGCTGGCTCAAAATCTGCAAAAAAATAATGAGTGATGAAACATTTTTGGAACTAGCAAAGAAAGAACAAAAAATGATGGATAATTTTTTGCAAAAGTCATTACAAAATGAAGAAAAAGTGTTTAATCTGCTAGAACAAAACAATATGTTGCTAGCTGAGCTTATAAACAAAAATATTTAAATTATTCCTTAATTATTAATTTATTTGAAATGAATTCTTTATTGCATTTGAAGTTCCTTTTTTGTGTTAATTTTATTTTATAATGTACAAATGAAATAATGATATTAATTTGAATTAATAAAATGTTCCTACTTACTTGTGAGAATATGAGTCTTTATTGCAAGTGGTATTTCAACACCACAGCTGTTTCCGCTTCCAGGCATGTGTCGTTGACCCCTTTCTACGGCCTGCCTTCGGACCTGTCTCCATCTCGGTATATTTATATTCTGCATCCAACACTTGTTTATTTTATCATTTTTGTTGTTACATATATTATGAAGAATGCAGCACGCTTTTATCACCGTGTTAACATTTTTGATGTGAACTTCTAAGCCTCGTCCAACTTTTCTGAAACGTGCCTTCAGGTGGCCAAATGCATTTTCAACAACGCGGCGGCATGAAGAAAGTTGCTTGTTACATTTTAGTCTTCACTTTGGTTAACAGAAAAAGGAAAAGGCTTCATTACGTACTGCGATAACTTAAATGCAGAGTCTCCTATCAGAAGTATAGGTACTTTGACTCCTTCTATAAATACTGAATGTCTTTCAAAGACTTCATTGTTTACGTGGTATGACTTCAGTGCTGAGCATTCAAATATTGAAGAATCGTTGCTCCTTCCTGGTGTACCCACGTTTATATAAGTAAACCTATACCTATAGTCGACAGCAGCAAAAAGAACAGTAGAATACCATCCTTTAAAATTGTAAAAGTCACTGGCTTCATCTCTTGGAGGTTTTACTTCAATATGGCATCCATCAATTGCTCCATAACATTGAGGAAAACCCAAGCGTTGGAATCCACCAACAATATCTCTAATTTTGGAATCAGTAGGAGGATATGCATTAAATACTTCTTGTTTGAATATTCTACAGATTTCAGTGCAGAACTCCACAACTAATTCTCCCACCGTGGTTCTCCCAATTCCAAACAAACTTGCGACTGTACGATATTCCGCTGATGAAGCTAATGCATATAAACCAACAGCAATTCTCTTTTCTAGTGGAATAGCATTACGCCAATATGTATCCATTTTTTGCAAACTCTTCATCGAATTTACTAAATATTGAAATGTAGTCCTTTCTACTCTAAACATATTTTTGAATTTTTCAGGGCTCATGGAAGGAACATCTTTTTCCCAGAACTGTGATTCCTCAACCTGTTAATGTTTTTAAAGCTTAATTATTAATAAATTAATTAAATAACAAAATTTACTTACCATTGACCAAGCACGTCTGGATTTCCGTTGCGAATTTTTTTAAAAAGCTAGAGTCCGATATATTTTCATTTTTCTGTATGCCATAATGGCTAGTTTGAAATATTTCATACGATTTCTATTTAAATATATTATTTTGCAAGTATTTGCAAGCAAAAATGTAATTTTTTCCATTATTATCAATATTTTTAATGAAATAATATAAATAACGACATCTGTCAAAATATACTACAGACTATACTACAATATGTCTGCCACCTATCTGGTATTTAGAATACTATGGTATTGTTATTATAATAACTTTACTAGATGTCTGTCTCAGGTATAATAGTCGGCATTTTAATATAATTGCTTCTATTTAATGTGAAAGGATAGATGCCGTCATGTTTGTGATTTTCTGAGGAATAAGTCGTTTGAAAGAAGTTAGCAACCATATCAGAAATGTCCATGTCGGTTTTGGATACTTTGTCGTTCCATGCCATTTGACAAGGATACACAGAAGACTTTTGTTTCATGTTGATAAAGTTATAAAATTGTTTGGGATTGGTTTTTAAATTATCTTTTAATTTTATAATATAATTATTGAAGCAAAGTTTGTTTAGATATTGGTAATTATATCGTGTCTGTGAATATAAAATATAATCGTTGATACAACCGGATTTCTTGTATATTTTAAAATACCGGTTTTTCCTGTTTTTTACAGATTTCAACTCGCGTGTTGACCAAGTGGGTGCATAATTACGAAATTGTTTTATTTTGGGAATATTTTCTTTAAAACAATCAAATAAACAGGTATTAAAATTTTTAACAGAACTCACTAAGTCTAGCTCCGTAATTACCAGCGACTTGGAATTACCGGCGACATCTCTTTTGGAAAGAGATGTGTTAAGAGTTGTATAATTAGCTCTTTTAAAGCAATAATTAATTTCTTTAGGGATCAGTAGAACTATTTGAGTTGTTGCGTATTTGCAAACTAAGTTCTATTGTCGGATGGTAGGGATCCTCAGGCAAGGACAAAGATTTATGGATGCAAGAAATATATTATCCACAAATGTAAGATCAAGTGTTTTTTCATATTTATTTAAAATATTGTTAATTTGGTAAAGGGATAGTTCCATAAGGTTGCCCAAAAATTCATTAATCCAGTTTGTGCTGGAAGAAGGAAGGTCATCAGCGATATTCCAAATAACATTAAAGTCGCCTAATACAATTAGGGAGTCGTCTGGCTTAAGTTTATCCTGAATGGTTTCAATTGCTTTAGCGTGGTTGGAATATATTTCAGAATCAGAGCATGAAGGTATGTAAGAACAAGTAATGAAAATGTTATGAAAATCAAATTTTACTAAAACACAAACAAATTCCAAGTTATCTGTATCAGGAATATCGATTAGTACTGTCATTAAGGAAGAACGGGTAGCAATTAAAACTCCACCACCTATCTTATAATGTCGGTCTTTCCTAAAAATTTGGAAGTCATTGCAAAGAATTTCTGACTAGTAGTCGGGTTAGCAATTGTATCACGGTTATCAGGCAAATCTACAGCGTCAGGGAAAGTATTAACTGGTGTGGAAGGTGTTGTTTCAATTTCTATTTGGTTAGAAATTTCTGACAATGATTCAGTAGCAGGGAGCTTTTGTTTTTGTTTGTTTCTCAATGTCCTCTTCCTTTTCGGAGAGGATGACGGTTCATCCATGCATTTAAAATCATTGAAAAGTGATTCATATTGCTGGAATTTAGCCGTTAGAGAAGACAGTTCCTTGCTAATTTCACTAAATCCTTTCCTAGTTTGCTTTAAAATTTTATATAAATCGATGTCTGCTGGTCTACATTTACTACATTACCAACGTAAGCCTTTGTTATCGTTTAAAATGTCAATTACGCGACCAGGTAACCCTACGCACTTGGCATGAGCAAAGTTGTCGCATAACCAGCAATTAACAAATTGCAAAGTCTCACTTAGTTCATTGCAATTTGGAATAGAGCAAATCATTTTTGAAATAGTTATTAAATCTAGAGGAGCCAAAAAGTATGCAATGGTTTAAATAAATTGATATGAAGATAACAGTTTAAGAAGCACAGCAAGAGTTCTTAAGCTATGCAGTAGTTTTATGAAGGTAAAATGTCAAAAGAATAGTAAACAACAGAAAATTAAAATTGTATAAATAATGTCAAAAAATAATGCACAGAATTTTTTTTATATATGTTTATAAACTACTCAAAATTGCAGTTTGTAAAGAATAGATAATGTTTTTCACTAAAATTTTTATTAAAAACACTGAAGCACTGTTAAAAATTTTTAAGAAGCACTGTTAAAATTTTTGAATTATAAAGCGCGATAAACACTATAAAACACTAAAAATTTAAGAGCAGATTAGAGAACACTGTAACAAGGCGAAAGGGTTGCCAAGAAAATTTCGATTTTTTTTTACGTATATGAATCGGACGGACACCTCAATAAATACTGAGGCCATAAGCTTTCGTAGTTTTTTTATGTTAAACGTTTTTTTTTTTTGCTCTACATTTTTGTTATATTTTTTGTTCTTGAATTATAATTTCACTTGATCTGATTTCATTGGTTTTAGTTACATTTAAAGTTTTTTTTGCACTCGTTATCTTATGTTCACTTCCACTTTATTATTTGCACTATAGTTTTGTTGTTGTTTTTTTTTTTTGTTGTCACTTAAATTACCCGATTGATTTTTTTTGTTCACTTAGTTATTATTCTAAGTTTTTATTAATATTCACTTCGCGCTTTATTTAAGTTCATGTAGTTTTTTTTTTGTTCACACTAATAATTTTTGTTACTTTTATTCTGTTCTGTTTGGGTAAAGTTTTGTTTACCAAACTAACTTGTTTTTTTTTAGTGAAACGCACTGCGGCGTATAGCACTAGTTTTTTTTGTTTATTTATCACTTTAATGTTATTAATTTATTTGGTTCTCGTAGTTTTTTTTTCTTTATATGGGTTCCGTCACATTACTTTAAACTCACGCTAGCCACTTTTTTTCTTTTGTTTCATTTTAATGTAACTTTTCACTTCACTTTATTTTCACAAACGACTGCCATTAATATTTTTTGTTTTTGTTAGTGATATAGGCGGGTGTTTATATGAAAAAAGGTACCCGACTACCTACCACTATTCGTACTGTACCAGTGATACTCGTACTGTACCTTTTAAAGGGCACACACACTGGCACTACGGAAATAGTCCGCAAATATCCGCGTATTTTCGCAAGCGAATTTATTACTTTTTATTGTGTTTAGAAAATAGAATATGATGTGCTAATTGCGACATAGGGGTGAAATGACGAGGACCAAGATGGCAAAATTTGGCAACGACAATTTTAGTGTTTTTTGAGAATAATTTTTTTGTGTGAAATGTGTTTAGATTTTTTTTTTGTACATTTTGTGTATATATGTGAATTTTGTCATGTATGTACGCAAGATGTATATTTTTGTCTGGTTTTCGGCGGAAGCGGAAAACTAGGCTATTGTTCGCCCCTCGCCCTGTCATGACGGTTGAGAACCTCCCTGAGACCGCACGCTAACCGGTGCAAGCCATGACAAGGACGATAACTTGGGGGTTTGTAACCTGGTTTAGCCAATTTTAGGAAATCTAGAAGACACTTTTCCACATTCCTTTTGGCTATGCTGTTTTGCATCGCTATAAACGGATAAACAGAAATTACAAAAATATCCCGTTTTACGGCTAGCGTTGAACTGTCCTTTGACTAGTCTTTGTATCTCTCGAATTAGGCAGTAGTGGTAATTATTTAAATCCTCATTTTGAATAAGCAATAAGTTTATATGAAAATCAGTTGCATTTTGCATTGCTCGTGATTAGGTAATACAATTTGTACCAGTTTTCGTAATCCCGGGATTTCGGGATTGAACACTTTTCAATGCCGGGATTTCGGGATTAGTTCAAAATACAAGTAAATTAGAAAAATATTTGTTTTACTCCATACTCAAACCATAATTTGATTTTTTTTTAGTTATTTTCAAAGCATTTAAGATATAATAGCTGGAATTTTGAGAAAACTTGACAGCATTCGATTGGACTGGATAGAACTAGCTTTTGATCTGGTTCTAGTTTTTTCTTGGTGTTTTTTTGTTTATAAAAAATAGGGCTTTGGCTCTAGATCACACGCCACTGGAACACATTTAATGATTAACAGGAACTTAGTTTAAAGATAATAGATATTGTCTAAACTAACGATAAAAATAACTAAACTTCTGGTAGTTTTCTATATTTTGAAATTTGCTATTTTAACCATTTTTCGTCGAAAAACAAAATAAATTACATATTGTGAGTTTTATACACAAGATAGTCTTTATCAGATTTCTTCTCAAAAAGTTACGAAAAAGAAACAATTTGTATGCAATAATAATTAATAATAATTGTATTGCAATATGTTTATAAAAAAGAACACAAATTAGGTAAAGGGATCGAATATTTAAAAGTACAACCGATAAAAAAGTTTGTAATATCAGTTGTGAGTTTGACTATGTTCAAACCCCCATAAATTATTTATATTATGATATCCTAAATACAAACAAAATATTTCAATAATGGTTTTTCAAATTTATTTCCAAATATGTATTTAAAAACTTATTAGAACTTTAACATTTATGTATATATTAAAATTTCTCTACACAGTAAAATAACAATTGGGTTAAAAGTTTTTATTTTTAAAAAAATTATAATAAATCGAATCAAATAAAACATATAATAATGCAATGTCAAAATTTCTCTAAGTAATTATTGGTATCTAGTACCTAATTTTTTAATCTCATTGATATATCTCGTATATAAGACTTTGGTTTTAGCTTTTCAAAATTGGGATAAATTAAATTCATTGATTTTATACTAAACTTTATATCATGTTTTGTATTGAGAGCTCTGGAATGAATTTTATATAGTGTCGTTTGCAGTACTATTACAAAATAGTGATTTTCGGGACTAGAAAATCCCGGGATTGTATTCCCTACTCGTGATGGACCAATTATTCGTGATGTTTCTTGTGAATTGAATTTTTCTTTAATTTCTGGATAATATATATTAAGGTTAAATCCTCTAAACTCAATTTTATCAGAGATTATATTATTTATTTTATAGTAACTACTACTTACTTACTTACTTACTTAAATGGCCCTTACAACCGTGGGTCGGTTTTGGCCGCTGAGATGAAGCCGCGCCAGTCGGATCTGCTTTGCGCGCGCTGACGCCAGTTAGAAATACCAAGCGTTGTCAGGTTGTCCTCAACTTGGTCTTTCCAACGCAGATTTGGACGCCCTCTTCTACGCTGTCCACCTTCGAGTTTCGATTCAAGCACCTTCTTGGCTGGAGTGTTTTCATCCATGCGTTCGACATGACCTAGCCAGCGAAGCCGCTGGATCTTGATGCGCTTGACTATGTCAATGTCGTCGAATAACTCATACAGCTCGTGGTTCATCCTGATTCGATACTCGTTAGCAAAGCAGATAGGGCCAAAGATTTTACGGAGAATCTTTCTCTCGAACGCTCCCAGTACTCTCTCATCGGTGGTGGCCAGCGTCCATGTTTCTGCACCATAAAGTAGGACGGGCATGATGAGTGACTTGTAGAGCGTTATTTTTGTCCGGCGAGAGAGGGCTCTGCTTCTCAATTGCCTACTGAGCCCAAAGTAGCACCTGTTGGCAAGAGTTATTCTCCGTTTGATCTCCAGGCTGACGTCGTTGTTGCTGTTTACGCTGGATCCCAGATAGACGAAGTCCTTCACAATGTCGAACTTGTGGGTGTCAAAATCAGCTTTTTGTCCAAGACGCACGGACTCTTTTTTGCTTGTTTACACAAGGAACTTCGTCTTGTCCTCGTTCACCGCTAGACCCATTCGACGCGACTCTTTCTCCAATCTGGAGAATGCTGCGCTGACTGCTCGTGTGCTCCTGCCAATGATATCAATATCGTCGGCATATGCGAGCAGCATGACACTTTTGTTGAGGATAGTGCCGCTTTGACGGAGTTCGGCAGCTCGAACTATTTTCTCCATCAATAAGTTAAAAAAGTCGCACGATAGGGAGTCACCCTGTCTGAAACCTCGTTCGGTATGAAATGGCTCGGAGAGGTCTTTTCCTATTCTCACTGAGCAACGTGTGTTGCTCAGGGTCATCCTGCAAAGCCTTATAAGTTTCGCAGGTATACCGAACTCAGACATTGCGGCGTATAATCGTTCCCTTATCGGAGTGTCGAAGGCGGCTTTATAGTCGACTAATAGGTGGTAGGTGTCGATCTGTTTTTCTAGGGTCTTTTCCTGGATTAGGCGCAATGTGAAAATCTGGTCTATGGTGGACTTTCCAGGTCTGAAGCCGCACTGATAAGGTCCAATCAGTCTGTTGACGATGGGCTTCAGTCTTTCACATAATACGCTCGATAGAACCTTGTATGCGATATTGAGTAGGCTGATCCCACGGTAGTTGGCGCAGATAGTGGGATCCCCTTTCTTAAGGATTGGGCAGAGTACACTGAGGTTCCAGTCACTTGGCATGCTTTCATCCGACCATATTCTGCTTACGAGCTCGTGCATGCTCTCTATTAGCTCTTCGCCTCCGGTCTTAAACAATTCAGCAGGCAGGCCATCAGCACCTGCGGCTTTGTTGTTTTTCAGCCGAGCAATGGCTGTTCTGACCTCGTCATGGTCGGGTGGCGGAATCTCAACGTCGTCATCAAGTACTGGGGTTGCCGGGTTTGCTTCTCTATCGGTGGAATTGAGGTCATCATCACCGGTCAGCAGTTTAGAGAAGTGATCCCTCCATATTTTCAGTGTGCTCTGGATATCTGTCACTAGATTTCCGTTCTCATCTTTACAGGAAGAGGCTCCGGATTTCGAACCTCCGGCTAGGCGTCTTATTTTCTCGAAGAATTTTCGAGCCTCATTCCTGTCCCCATGCATCTCAATCTCCTCACACTCACGTCTTTCTGCCTCGCTTTTTTTACGCCTGAAAAGACGTCTCTCTTCCCTCCTCTTCTCTTTGTATCGCTCCTTCGCAGCTCGCGTAGCTACTGACTGCAGGGTGGATTTGTACGCAGCGTCTTTCTCTGCAGTGGCCGCGCGACACTCTTGGTCATACCACTGATTCCTCAGGGGGCGTTGGAATCCAAGCACCTCTTCGGCAGCCGTACGCATAGAGCAGGAGATATGATTCCACTGCGCGCTTATATCATCGAGAGGAGGAGTGCTTTGTCTAAGCAGGTGTGAGAGTCGAGTGGAAAAGGCTTGCGTTGTCTGTTGTGATTGCAGCTTTCCGACGTCTAGCTTTCTCTGCGTTTGGTTCCGTACGTTCTTCGCAGCGCTTAAGCGTGTGCGGACCTTGGCTGCTACAAGGTAATGATCCGAGTCCATATTGGCACCTCGGATAGTGCGTACGTCCATCACGCTTGAAGAGTGCCTTCCGTCAATCACAACGTGATCAATTTGATTTCGAGTTTTTTGATCGGGCGACAACCATGTGGCCTTGTGGATATCGAAATGTTCGAATCTAGTGCTACTAACTACCATGTTTCGTGCTGCGGCGAAGTCGATTAGCCTCGTTCCGTTATCGGAAGTGTTGGCATGGAGGCTAAATTTTCCGATTGTGGGACAATAGATGGCTTCTCTGCCCACCTTGGCGTTAAAATCGCCTAGCACGATTTTGATATCGTGGCGGGGGCAGCGCTCGTATGCGTTGTCTAGGCGCTCGTAGAAGCGCTCTTTTGTCTCGTCATCTTTCTCGTTCGTCGGAGCGTGTGCACAAATTAGGCTGATATGGAAATATTTAGCCTTGATGCGGATTGTTGCCAGCCTTTCGTCCACGGGCGTGAACCTAGAGACAAGGTGGCGGAGTCTCTTGCCGACCACAAATCCACATCCAAATTCGTGTCTCTCCGCATGGCAGCTGTAGTAGATATCACAGGACGCTTGTTTCGAACAGCCCTGTCCCGTCCATCGCATCTCCTGGATAGCGGTGATGTCAGCCTTATATTTTTCGAGGACATCTGCCAGCTGGATAGAGGCACCTTCCCTATAAAGGGTCCGGACATTCCAGGTGCATATCCGTAAATCATGGTCCTTAAAACGTTTGCGTGGGTCGTCATCGTTGTAATCGGTCGTTATCCGAGGCTTCTTTTTTGTTTTCATTGGGCGCATAGGTTTTTTCCGTGGTGGGACCCAAACCCAACGCACGAACCCTCACTCTGAGGGAGATGCTCGCCACTCACTTTAGCCGACTTCTACACCGGGTGGTGTAGAGCGCCGTTTCCAGGGACTTCCACGAGGAGGACTTCCACCGAAGTGGAGGTGTCACCATTTGACAATTTGTCAATTCTGGTGACCAGTGAGTTGACTTGAGACGACACCGACAAGGATTGCGCTGGCTTCGCCATGTTGAAGCACTCAGACACGTTGCCTTGTGATAATCGCCCCCATAGTCCCATTTTATAGTAACTGGGTTTACATAATTTCGTAATATTTTTAGAAATTAAATTATCACCTCTAGATGCAATTTCCAATATATATCCTTGGGTAATTGAATATATGACCCCACAGGAATATGTTCCAGTTTTAAAATTGTGCTCTCCAAATATTTGAATTCCACTATCGCCCATCCACTATCTTTTTCTTGCAATTCACTTGTGTGTGTGATTATATTTTCAATAGTCGAATCAATGTCATCAACATTGTATAAGCACACATACGGTACAGTAAAATGTTTTAGTGTTTGTACCATTTCATCATTATTGGTTTTTAGGTAATCACCAAATATTCCAACGTTCAATTTTATGGAATCAAAATCAGCCAAATAATCCTGAATAATATTTTTAAAATAATCTTTAACATCATTATAAAATTTTTCAATGCAAATTTCATTTTTTAAATTAATTATAATTTTGTACTGGCGACAAACATTATTATTTAATGGAGAGGTCAAAAAAACATTTACACTAATGAATGTAGCAGCTTTTTCCTTGTGTCCTTAAATGAATTTTAAACCTATTACAGGTATATTTAATTGACATAGCTCACACTCTAGAGTCTACTGTACTATTTTAGATCTTTTGGCATGATTAATCAAAAAGTTTCCAGTTCTTTTCAATTGTTGTCGAGATGTGATTGGAGGTGATTGTTGAATTAAATCAAATTCACAGCAAAATAGTTACTACTCAAGTCAGTCAAATTATTGAAAATTTGTCCGCAATGGCATGCGTATTGGGTTTCGCACGAATTTTCCATTTTAATTTTTTTTTAACTTTTTAAATATTGTAATGTTCAATATGAATTTTTAAACAAATAACACGAACAAACGAACTAACTTTTTTTATTTAATTTTTAATATGAATTTAACACAAGACGGAACGTTTTTAAGGAAATAATTAATATCAACGAAGTTTACAATTGTACTAAGGTGACTAAGAAATTCTCATGACCAGATTTGTTCGAAAATAGCCAGGTAAAGCAATATAGGTTCTTAACTGCATCGAACATTTACAAAAGGTCTCACTTGCATTCCCAATTGATTCTTATCTTCTACCCAACCTATTGTTTCTTATCTGCATCGATTTTTTGATTGACATTTAGAAAAGTTCCCACCTGCATTCGTTATTCTTTAAGGATACAGTTTTTAATGATTGCATATAAAACATTTCATGATCTAACAATACTCTTTAAAGACAATAAATATTGCAATTTATTGCTAAAAAATATATTTCAGAATCACATGTACCTGTAAAAAGGGAACGACCGATATTAACGACCTAAAATAAATGGGATGTGCATTCTTTTGATATGAACCCTTTTTTTAAATAGGAGTGTTGAAAGATAACCAAAACTGCAATTTATTGCTCAAAAATATATTCCTAAAGCATGTTTGTACATATAATGCTCATTAATACGTACGTGTGTGATCCTTTTTAATGATATTCTTAGAAATCTTCTCAAAGGTAATGGTCGATATTTACGACTTAAAATAAATGTGATCTGAATTCATATTTTTTTTAATTGATACCGTAATAATTATTTTATTATTGAGTTAGATAATTTGAAACCAATGAAAAGTACATGAGCTATATATTACAATCACAATCAACTTTTTACAACTACATGAAATCAAAAAAATGTGAAATTAACTGGAATTGTTCATTTTATATATATGTAGATACAACCATTATCAGCGCCATCTATTGCCTTTTAGTTTGAAACTTTTCTACAGAATCAGTCAAAGTAATAGCTATAGCTATATTGCATAATAGTTGCATAGATCTAATAGCTGACAGGGTGTAACAATAGGATGCAACAACAGGGTGTACAACAGCATATAATAACAGGGTGTAAAGTAAAATGTGTCAGCATTAACTAGAATAGTAATAGAATAAATATATAGCTGAACCACAGTTCTTACGCCATATTTAATCTACTAAAATTTTCCGCCAGCGGGCGGCAAAGGGTTCCTGCGTTCAATTTAGGGTGCAGCACAGGACTTGAAATAACATAAAAAGTTGAGGGATACCCCTATTTAATCTACTGACGGACACAAGATAAAGACGTGTGTGAAAAACCCGATGTATTTGCTTTGTAGTAAAACTGATGCTAACAGTGATCATGCTACGGGAGCATTTAACTGTCCTAAGTACAGGAAAGAGCTCCAAAAACTCGCAACAAGAAGATGAGAGTGTTGCAGTTGAATCTCAATCATTGCCGAGCAGCCTAGAATTTCCTCAAACAGAGTGTGCGCGAGTTGAATATAGATATTGCACTACTTAGTGAGCCTTACAGCAACGTTGATACAAGTAGCTGTTTATAAAAAAGAACACAAATTAGGTAAAGGGATCGAATATTTAAAAGTACAACCGATAAAAAAGTTTGTAATATCAGTTGTGAGTTTGACTATGTTCAAACCCCCATAAATTATTTATATTATGATATCCTAAATACAAACAAAATATTTCAATAATGGTTTTTCAAATTTATTTCCAAATATGTATTTAAAAACTTATTAGAACTTTAACATTTATGTATATATTAAAATTTCTCTACACAGTAAAATAACAATTGGGTTAAAAGTTTTTATTTTTAAAAAAATTATAATAAATCGAATCAAATAAAACATATAATAATGCAATGTCAAAATTTCTCTAAGTAATTATTGGTATCTAGTACCTAATTTTTTAATCTCATTGATATATCTCGTATATAAGACTTTGGTTTTAGCTTTTCAAAATTGGGATAAATTAAATTCATTGATTTTATACTAAACTTTATATCATGTTTTGTATTGAGAGCTCTGGAATGAATTTTATATAGTGTCGTTTGCAGTACTATTACAAAATAGTGATTTTCGGGACTAGAAAATCCCGGGATTGTATTCCCTACTCGTGATGGACCAATTATTCGTGATGTTTCTTGTGAATTGAATTTTTCTTTAATTTCTGGATAATTTATATTAAGGTTAAATCCTCTAAACTCAATTTTATCAGAGATTATATTATTTATTTTATAGTAACTACTACTTACTTACTTACTTACTTACTTAAATGGCCCTTACAACCGTGGGTCGGTTTTGGCCGCTGAGATGAAGCCGCGCCAGTCGGATCTGCTTTGCGCGCGCTGACGCCAGTTAGAAATACCAAGCGTTGTCAGGTTGTCCTCAACTTGGTCTTTCCAACGCAGATTTGGACGCCCTCTTCTACGCTGTCCACCTTCGAGTTTCGATTCAAGCACCTTCTTGGCTGGAGTGTTTTCATCCATGCGTTCGACATGACCTAGCCAGCGAAGCCGCTGGATCTTGATGCGCTTGACTATGTCAATGTCGTCGAATAACTCATACAGCTCGTGGTTCATCCTGATTCGATACTCGTTAGCAAAGCAGATAGGGCCAAAGATTTTACGGAGAATCTTTCTCTCGAACGCTCCCAGTACTCTCTCATCGGTGGTGGCCAGCGTCCATGTTTCTGCACCATAAAGTAGGACGGGCATGATGAGTGACTTGTAGAGCGTTATTTTTGTCCGGCGAGAGAGGGCTCTGCTTCTCAATTGCCTACTGAGCCCAAAGTAGCACCTGTTGGCAAGAGTTATTCTCCGTTTGATCTCCAGGCTGACGTCGTTGTTGCTGTTTACGCTGGATCCCAGATAGACGAAGTCCTTCACAATGTCGAACTTGTGGGTGTCAAAATCAGCTTTTTGTCCAAGACGCACGGACTCTTTTTTGCTTGTTTACACAAGGAACTTCGTCTTGTCCTCGTTCACCGCTAGACCCATTCGACGCGACTCTTTCTCCAATCTGGAGAATGCTGCGCTGACTGCTCGTGTGCTCCTGCCAATGATATCAATATCGTCGGCATATGCGAGCAGCATGACACTTTTGTTGAGGATAGTGCCGCTTTGACGGAGTTCGGCAGCTCGAACTATTTTCTCCATCAATAAGTTAAAAAAGTCGCACGATAGGGAGTCACCCTGTCTGAAACCTCGTTCGGTATGAAATGGCTCGGAGAGGTCTTTTCCTATTCTCACTGAGCAACGTGTGTTGCTCAGGGTCATCCTGCAAAGCCTTATAAGTTTCGCAGGTATACCGAACTCAGACATTGCGGCGTATAATCGTTCCCTTATCGGAGTGTCGAAGGCGGCTTTATAGTCGACTAATAGGTGGTAGGTGTCGATCTGTTTTTCTAGGGTCTTTTCCTGGATTAGGCGCAATGTGAAAATCTGGTCTATGGTGGACTTTCCAGGTCTGAAGCCGCACTGATAAGGTCCAATCAGTCTGTTGACGATGGGCTTCAGTCTTTCACATAATACGCTCGATAGAACCTTGTATGCGATATTGAGTAGGCTGATCCCACGGTAGTTGGCGCAGATAGTGGGATCCCCTTTCTTAAGGATTGGGCAGAGTACACTGAGGTTCCAGTCACTTGGCATGCTTTCATCCGACCATATTCTGCTTACGAGCTCGTGCATGCTCTCTATTAGCTCTTCGCCTCCGGTCTTAAACAATTCAGCAGGCAGGCCATCAGCACCTGCGGCTTTGTTGTTTTTCAGCCGAGCAATGGCTGTTCTGACCTCGTCATGGTCGGGTGGCGGAATCTCAACGTCGTCATCAAGTACTGGGGTTGCCGGGTTTGCTTCTCTATCGGTGGAATTGAGGTCATCATCACCGGTCAGCAGTTTAGAGAAGTGATCCCTCCATATTTTCAGTGTGCTCTGGATATCTGTCACTAGATTTCCGTTCTCATCTTTACAGGAAGAGGCTCCGGATTTCGAACCTCCGGCTAGGCGTCTTATTTTCTCGAAGAATTTTCGAGCCTCATTCCTGTCCCCATGCATCTCAATCTCCTCACACTCACGTCTTTCTGCCTCGCTTTTTTTACGCCTGAAAAGACGTCTCTCTTCCCTCCTCTTCTCTTTGTATCGCTCCTTCGCAGCTCGCGTAGCTACTGACTGCAGGGTGGATTTGTACGCAGCGTCTTTCTCTGCAGTGGCCGCGCGACACTCTTGGTCATACCACTGATTCCTCAGGGGGCGTTGGAATCCAAGCACCTCTTCGGCAGCCGTACGCATAGAGCAGGAGATATGATTCCACTGCGCGCTTATATCATCGAGAGGAGGAGTGCTTTGTCTAAGCAGGTGTGAGAGTCGAGTGGAAAAGGCTTGCGTTGTCTGTTGTGATTGCAGCTTTCCGACGTCTAGCTTTCTCTGCGTTTGGTTCCGTACGTTCTTCGCAGCGCTTAAGCGTGTGCGGACCTTGGCTGCTACAAGGTAATGATCCGAGTCCATATTGGCACCTCGGATAGTGCGTACGTCCATCACGCTTGAAGAGTGCCTTCCGTCAATCACAACGTGATCAATTTGATTTCGAGTTTTTTGATCGGGCGACAACCATGTGGCCTTGTGGATATCGAAATGTTCGAATCTAGTGCTACTAACTACCATGTTTCGTGCTGCGGCGAAGTCGATTAGCCTCGTTCCGTTATCGGAAGTGTTGGCATGGAGGCTAAATTTTCCGATTGTGGGACAATAGATGGCTTCTCTGCCCACCTTGGCGTTAAAATCGCCTAGCACGATTTTGATATCGTGGCGGGGGCAGCGCTCGTATGCGTTGTCTAGGCGCTCGTAGAAGCGCTCTTTTGTCTCGTCATCTTTCTCGTTCGTCGGAGCGTGTGCACAAATTAGGCTGATATGGAAATATTTAGCCTTGATGCGGATTGTTGCCAGCCTTTCGTCCACGGGCGTGAACCTAGAGACAAGGAGGCGGAGTCTCTTGCCGACCACAAATCCACATCCAAATTCGTGTCTCTCCGCATGGCAGCTGTAGTAGATATCACAGGACGCTTGTTTCGAACAGCCCTGTCCCGTCCATCGCATCTCCTGGATAGCGGTGATGTCAGCCTTATATTTTTCGAGGACATCTGCCAGCTGGATAGAGGCACCTTCCCTATAAAGGGTCCGGACATTCCAGGTGCATATCCGTAAATCATGGTCCTTAAAACGTTTGCGTGGGTCGTCATCGTTGTAATCGGTCGTTATCCGAGGCTTCTTTTTTGTTTTCATTGGGCGCATAGGTTTTTTCCGTGGTGGGACCCAAACCCAACGCACGAACCCTCACTCTGAGGGAGATGCTCGCCACTCACTTTAGCCGACTTCTACACCGGGTGGTGTAGAGCGCCGTTTCCAGGGACTTCCACGAGGAGGACTTCCACCGAAGTGGAGGTGTCACCATTTGACAATTTGTCAATTCTGGTGACCAGTGAGTTGACTTGAGACGACACCGACAAGGATTGCGCTGGCTTCGCCATGTTGAAGCACTCAGACACGTTGCCTTGTGATAATCGCCCCCATAGTCCCATTTTATAGTAACTGGGTTTACATAATTTCGTAATATTTTTAGAAATTAAATTATCACCTCTAGATGCAATTTCCAATATATATCCTTGGGTAATTGAATATATGACCCCACAGGAATATGTTCCAGTTTTAAAATTGTGCTCTCCAAATATTTGAATTCCACTATCGCCCATCCACTATCTTTTTCTTGCAATTCACTTGTGTGTGTGATTATATTTTCAATAGTCGAATCAATGTCATCAACATTGTATAAGCACACATACGGTACAGTAAAATGTTTTAGTGTTTGTACCATTTCATCATTATTGGTTTTTAGGTAATCACCAAATATTCCAACGTTCAATTTTATGGAATCAAAATCAGCCAAATAATCCTGAATAATATTTTTAAAATAATCTTTAACATCATTATAAAATTTTTCAATGCAAATTTCATTTTTTAAATTAATTATAATTTTGTACTGGCGACAAACATTATTATTTAATGGAGAGGTCAAAAAAACATTTACACTAATGAATGTAGCAGCTTTTTCCTTGTGTCCTTAAATGAATTTTAAACCTATTACAGGTATATTTAATTGACATAGCTCACACTCTAGAGTCTACTGTACTATTTTAGATCTTTTGGCATGATTAATCAAAAAGTTTCCAGTTCTTTTCAATTGTTGTCGAGATGTGATTGGAGGTGATTGTTGAATTAAATCAAATTCACAGCAAAATAGTTACTACTCAAGTCAGTCAAATTATTGAAAATTTGTCCGCAATGGCATGCGTATTGGGTTTCGCACGAATTTTCCATTTTAATTTTTTTTTAACTTTTTAAATATTGTAATGTTCAATATGAATTTTTAAACAAATAACACGAACAAACGAACTAACTTTTTTTATTTAATTTTTAATATGAATTTAACACAAGACGGAACGTTTTTAAGGAAATAATTAATATCAACGAAGTTTACAATTGTACTAAGGTGACTAAGAAATTCTCATGACCAGATTTGTTCGAAAATAGCCAGGTAAAGCAATATAGGTTCTTAACTGCATCGAACATTTACAAAAGGTCTCACTTGCATTCCCAATTGATTCTTATCTTCTACCCAACCTATTGTTTCTTATCTGCATCGATTTTTTGATTGACATTTAGAAAAGTTCCCACCTGCATTCGTTATTCTTTAAGGATACAGTTTTTAATGATTGCATATAAAACATTTCATGATCTAACAATACTCTTTAAAGACAATAAATATTGCAATTTATTGCTAAAAAATATATTTCAGAATCACATGTACCTGTAAAAAGGGAACGACCGATATTAACGACCTAAAATAAATGGGATGTGCATTCTTTTGATATGAACCCTTTTTTTAAATAGGAGTGTTGAAAGATAACCAAAACTGCAATTTATTGCTCAAAAATATATTCCTAAAGCATGTTTGTACATATAATGCTCATTAATACGTACGTGTGTGATCCTTTTTAATGATATTCTTAGAAATCTTCTCAAAGGTAATGGTCGATATTTACGACTTAAAATAAATGTGATCTGAATTCATATTTTTTTTAATTGATACCGTAATAATTATTTTATTATTGAGTTAGATAATTTGAAACCAATGAAAAGTACATGAGCTATATATTACAATCACAATCAACTTTTTACAACTACATGAAATCAAAAAAATGTGAAATTAACTGGAATTGTTCATTTTATATATATGTAGATACAACCATTATCAGCGCCATCTATTGCCTTTTAGTTTGAAACTTTTCTACAGAATCAGTCAAAGTAATAGCTATAGCTATATTGCATAATAGTTGCATAGATCTAATAGCTGACAGGGTGTAACAATAGGATGCAACAACAGGGTGTACAACAGCATATAATAACAGGGTGTAAAGTAAAATGTGTCAGCATTAACTAGAATAGTAATAGAATAAATATATAGCTGAACCACAGTTCTTACGCCATATTTAATCTACTAAAATTTTCCGCCAGCGGGCGGCAAAGGGTTCCTGCGTTCAATTTAGGGTGCAGCACAGGACTTGAAATAAGGGTAATTTTTAAAAACTTAAAAAATTACACGGCTACATTTAGCCGTGACATAAAAAGTTGAGGGATACCCCTATTTAATCTACTGACGGACACAAGATAAAGACGTGTGTGAAAAACCCGATGTATTTGCTTTGTAGTAAAACTGATGCTAACAGTGATCATGCTACGGGAGCATTTAACTGTCCTAAGTACAGGAAAGAGCTCCAAAAACTCGCAACAAGAAGATGAGAGTGTTGCAGTTGAATCTCAATCATTGCCGAGCAGCCTAGAATTTCCTCAAACAGAGTGTGCGCGAGTTGAATATAGATATTGCACTACTTAGTGAGCCTTACAGCAACGTTGATACAAGTAGCTGGGTAGCTGATAGTTGCAATACATCTGCAATATGATCCGTCAACAATAGAGTACTGCAAGACAAAATGACAACCGGACAAGATGGCTTTGTCCGTGCTGCTGTGTATGGAATATACATGTATAGTTGTTACATCCCTCCGAGATATACAATACGCGAATTTCAGAGCATTTCTTTAGCTTGACGTCCAATGCGATAAACAGAGCACCTTTATTGATCGCTGGGGATTTTAACGCATTGGCGACTGAGTGGGGCTGCCCGAGTACAAATAAAAGACGCCGGATATTCTTAGAGTCGTTTGCAATGCTGAACGTGATGATTATGAACTCTGGAAATGAGCAGACGTTCAATCGTAATGGAAGAGGTTCTATAATAGGTGTTGCGTTTGCCAGCACAAACATTTCGAACCGAATACAGTGGTCTATTAGTGACCATTATACACACAGTGATCATAGTGCTATAATCATGGACATAGGAAACTATCCATTGACACCAACGTTAATGAACGCACTTAGATGGAACCGTACGGGCTGGAAAGCTAACACTTTTGACAAGGAACTGTTCAAAGTTTATATGGAGGATATGATTCTGATTGGTTCACCAGAAAATATGTCTGAGCAGCTTATTGATCAAGTTACCCATGCTTGCAACGCCTCGATGAGGAAACAAGGACAAGGTGGAACCAAATCACCGGTGTATTGGTGGAATGAGGTAATCGTCCAACTGCGTAGAGAATGTATACGAGCCAGAAGAGTATATGTAAGAACACGTGGTAGACTGGAAAATGATCTTCACCATCAAGAGCTTAAAGCTAAGATGAAAGCGCTGAAACTGGCTATACGTCAAAGCAAACGATCGTGTTTCTTGAAAATTTGCGATGACGTTGAAAATAATCCATTAGGAATGGCCTATAAACTGGTGACGAAGAAGTTGAACTGTCTGAATATCTTATCCTCGAGTGAACCAGTAATACTCGATAGAATGGTGAAGCATCTTTTCCCGCAACAAGGTACGACGAATTGGAGAATTACAGCGGCAATCAAGTTTTTAGTTTCTCGCCCGTAACTACTGCTGAGATACTACAAGATGTAGCAAGATTTCAGGATGGAAAAGCCTCGGGGCTTGATGGCATACAAAACATGTTGCCCGGATCAAATAGTGCAGTTGATAAACGCCTGCCTTCGGCATGGATCTTTTCTACCAATATGGAAAAGACAGAGACTGCTGCTGTTGCCCAAAAACAATAAGCCACTGGAGGACCCTTCATCATACAGACCACTATGTATGATAGATACGTGCGGAAAGTTGCTGGAGAGCATAATCTGCAAAAGATTAGACTCGTACATTGAGACAACAGGAGGTCTGTCTAATAGCCAGTACGGCTTCAGAAAGTGTAGATCGACAATAGATACTATAGGGGTTGTTGTTAATACAGCTAAAGAGGCTATTGAAGGCGAAAGCTGGAGGACTGGTTATAAGGAATATTGTGTGGTTGTAACGCTGGATGTTAAGAATACTGCGAACTGGGAGAAGATCGTGATTGCCTTGAACCGCTTGAATGTACCACAATATTTAGTGGCAGTAAATAGGGATTATTTTCATTGCTAGGGATTATTTGTCATTGCGGGTATGGTTCAAGTAATTTAAATATCTTAAAATCAATCTTTTTCTTATGACGAATGTACATATGAGACATGAGCACCAAGATGATTCAAAAATTTGTTTGACAAGATCGCAGAGAAAAAAAAATTAAACACTCATCTCGAACATATCGACAACCGAGACAACAGGACAAAACTCTCCTGAACGATTTAGAATCCAGAGAATTAACATGACGACACCCACTGGAGATTTGCAAACTCCACAAGAACCATCGAAGCCCAACAGACCCAACGCACCACATACAACGAACCATTGAAGATGAACAAGGCAAGTCCGTCCCAGCACACAGAAGAACAAGAGGAAAAATCCGGTCCAACAGTAGGGCATATAAAAAATACAGACACACTCAATACACATGCAAAACACATATAAGTTAAATCAGAGTCATACGTTTATCTATAAACATATATATATATATATATATATATATATATATATATATATATATATCTATATATATATATATATATAACAAACAAAAAACAAAGTAAAACATATCATTATTATTATTGGCACACATTCAAATATTCAAAAATATTTTTATAGATAACTTGAGAATAAATAAGCATATTATAATTGTTAAAGTAACATATAATCATTATTTTAAAATATACATATATTCGTTATTATTCTTAATATTAATTCTAAGAAAACATCATTTCTATATATTCAAAAATATTCCAAAGATATCTAGTAAAAAATTATTATTATTCTTAATATTAATAAAAACCAGTTGGGAAGGTTAGATCACATGGGAAATTTTAAAGTAGGTGTAATTATGATAGTTAGGATTATCAAAATTATAGTCGGTCTAAGCCGACTATAAATACCCTACACCTATGTGTGGTTACCATTCAAAGTGATATATAGGTCACCAGGATATACGAATCATGAAAATAACTACAAACATTCAATCGCTGAAGAATTTCCATTCATTCGATACCCATATTTACAAATGGGTAGGTGTACCGAATTTCGATTTTTTTTGTGAACCACAAGTCTTTTCTCCGGAAAACTTTATTATCATGTATTTGAGCATGATGTCAATATATATTTGACCAAAAAAGTTTACCTAAGCACGTATACATAAAAATTGATCTTTATATGTACATTTTACATGAGGTATTTGAACATAAGTGGTCGGATCATAGGTCACAATGGACCGATCTCGCAGGTATATTAGTAAGCTAAGTTATAAGTTTCATTTATCGAGCTCTTCAATTTTAAAAGTAGTAGGGATTTCAACAGACAGACGGACAGACGGACAGACAGACAGACAGACGGACAGACGGACATCGCTAAATCGACTCAGGAGGTCATGCTGATCAAGAATATATATACTTTTCCTTACCGGAGATGCTTCCTTCTGGGTGTTACAAACGGCGTACCAAACTGAATATACCCTTTCACTCTTAGTGTAGGGTATAAAAAAATTTCCATAAGGGGGGAGGAATGTTGTGAATTAGTTCACACATTTTTCTTTTCTTTATGGTTCTTCACTATTCATTCAGTTTTGGATGTTGCTGTACACATGTTGAACGCATCATGTTTTTCATATCATGTTGAACTCATGTTGTACAGCAACATGTTCATAGCATTGTCCCAACGCTTCACGTTGGCAACAATAATAATAATTTGGCAAAGCGCTAAGCTTTGCGTAAAACACACCTCTTTCAAGTTAGTTTCCACACTTAACAAAAGCTTGCGATAATTCGGCAAAGCGCTAAAGCTTTACTTAGACCACACCTCTTGCAATAGAATTTATCATTGCATGATTAGAGGGCTACGTTAAAATAAGCAGAGCAGCTTTTGTCAACAATTCTGATATTTCGCAATTGGTGTCAGCCAAAAACTGCAAGTCGGACTTTCTTCAAAAGTCACGTACACCAAAATTGAGTGAAAGTGAAAATTCACTAGAACATTATGAAAATAGAATTTAAGAAAAGCTTGCAACGAAGGTATTGATAAGACCTTTCGTTCCCATTTAAAAGATTGTAGTTTAACCAACCTCAAGTGGAGGTACTAAAATAATAAAAGTGTCTTTTCCACTCTAAAATTAAAAAATGTCTTTTGATTAATTAAATTGTAAAATAAATCAATAAATGTAAAATAAATTAACTACAACATTACAACACGAGCCGGCTATGGACTACATTGCGGATAATAGATGGCAGACCAGAGCTATATCTGTTTGCAGCGATAGTCAGGCTGCTCTTATGGCTTTGAACAACCCGGTCATCACATCAAAAATTGTACGTCAATGCAGATCATAAAGGATTTTCGGGCAATGAAACATCTGACGAACTAGCACGTGATGGATCTGAGGATAATCCATTTAGACCTGAACCTGAGCTTGGACTACCTGCATCTACGGATAAATTCGCTATCAGCTCTTGGGTCGCCTCCGCACACAAGAGCAGATGGCTGAACGAGACGAAATGCAGTTTCTACAAGCTCATGACAACGACGATAACCAAAAGATCGGCCTCGTTTCTACTTTCCTTAAGTAGAAAGGAGTGCAGAAAACTGACGGGGCTTCTAACGGAACACAGCGCATGCTAAAAACACATGAACGCAATCGGCCTTGAAGAAAACGCATTTTGTTCTGCTTGCTACGAAAAAACTGGCACCACAGAGCACTATCTCTGTGACTGTCCAGCATTTTCTAGAATTATAAGGCAGATTTTTGGCACAGACGTGATGAGAGAGAATCAGTTTCGCTCTTTATCACACACAAGCCTTCTTAGATTCAATAATGAATCTAAGAAATAATATTTAAAACCAGGAAACTAAGTCACAGCACAATGGATATAACTCTGTCTGAGTGCTGTGGCTCTATTTTTATCCCACAAAAAATGAGGTTTTCCAAACATACAAATGAAAATTATTTTAAAAAAATTATTGATGTGTATAAAACTTATGTATATAAAGTATTCTAAGTATATGTATTGTATATGCGTAAATATGCCGCGCCCACAAATTCAAAAAGTATATCTACTAATTCCTTCCCCTGAAAAATAAAATCACTATAGAAGTTATTTATTTGCATTTATTTATTTTTTTTATTTAAACATATATAATTTTGTATATATATATATATATATATATATATATATATATATATATATATATATATATATATCTATATATATATATGTATGTATATATATATATAAATATATATAAATATATATATATATAGATATATATATATATATATATATATATATATATATATTTATTATTTATTTATTTGCATTTATTATTTAAACATATATAATTTTGTATATATATATATCCTAGCTGGACCCGTGCACGACTCGTGCTATGGAGCGATTTTATTAATCCCTAAAGCCCTAGATTTCTTCCCAGTAGAAATTTTCCATGTAAAATTCTTTCCGTAGAATTCTCCCCGTAGAGTTTTTCACAGTAGAAATTTTAGTGTGGTGAGTTTTAAAGTGGTGAGTTTCAGTGTAGTGAGTTTAGGTGAGGTGAATTTTGGTGTGGTGAATTTTGGTGTGGTGAGTTTTAGTGTGGCGAGTTTTAGTGTGGCGAGTTTTAGTGTGGTGAATTTTATTGTGGTGAGTCAGTGTGGTGAATTTTATTGTGGTGAGTTTTAGTGTGGTGAGTTTTAGTGTGGTGAATTTTAGTGTGGTAAATTTTAGTGTTAGGAGTTTCATTGTGATGAGTTTTAATGTGGTGTGGTTGCTTTTGTATATTTTTTTGTATTTGAGTTTTTTTGTTTCATCTTCTTAGCTTGTGTATGTGCCGAGTTTTGGCATTTTGAAAGTTTATGTTGTATGGGAGGTGCCACGCCCCTTTGTCCAATCCTGCTTATATATAGCCTATGACACCCTCCGGACTTCATAGTATCCTGGTGCAAAATTTCAGTTAAATCGGTTGAGCGGTTTAGACGTGATGCTGAACAAACAGACAGACAGACTGACAGACGGACCAAGAGTTTTATATATATATATATATATATATATATATATATATATATATATATATATATATATATATATGTATGTATGTATATAAATAAATATATATAAATATATATATATATATATATATATATATATATATATATATATATATATATATATATATGTATGTATATATATATATATATATATATATATATATATATATATATATATATATATATATATATATATATATATATGTATATGTATATGTATATATATATATATATATATATATATATATATATATATATATATATATACATATATATTGTTACGAAAATTCAGTCTACGGAAAACTGTGCTACGAGTTCGTATCGCTGGATTGTGTACAAAATAAAAACGCACTTATATTTGGTTTTGACTAGTATTATTTCAACTAGTATGCCCATATGTATCACATATGTATGTATCACAGTTCACAAATTACCTGAATTAGGTCTTCATTCTCCACATCTAGTTTACGGACCTTTGGCGCTGGGCGGCACAACGTAGTTGCTGTCTCCTGTGTTAGCGCTGTGGTTACAGTTTCCGTAAATGTCACTTTCGGCATTGTCACTGTAGCACGTCTTGTTTCCGGATCACGTATGCCGTCAACGAAGGCTTCGATCTTGCTCTTTTCTATGAAATCACTGAATCTGCATACGACAAATGCGCAAGCCTCTCGACGTCCGCTGCATACGCCTGCAATGTTTCACCATTTCTTTGCATTCGGCACTTTAGTTCCATTCTGTAGATTTGCTTCATGTGATCACTGCCATATTTTCGCTGCAGTGCAGCCATAACCGCTAAATAACTGTTTCGATCACTTTCTGGAACAGTCTGCAATACTTCAGCTGCGACTCCTTTAAGCGCCACGATAAGTGCGGCTACGTTGTCCTCATTATTCCATCGATTACTTACAGCCGCGGTCTCATATTGCAGCTTGAAAATGTTGAACGCTGTGGTTTCATGGTAAATCGGCGATTTTAGCCTCGTACCACTAACAACATGCTGTGTAGGTCCATTTATCTGCAACACGTGCAAATCTTTTTTTATTTCCTGGATTTCTTTGTCTATACCATTTTCTAATCTTTGAATTTTATCATCAACATCATTTATATGCCCTTCAAGTTCATTTACTTTGTTCTGTAGTGTATTAAAAACTTCCAGAAGCTGCTTAGAATGTTCTTGCAGCTGTTCTGAATTTTCCTGAAGTTTCTGTTCTATTTTGTTAGAATTTTCTACAAGTTCATGCTTCATGTCTAATTTGAGCTGATTGGAATTTTCTACAAGTTCGTGCTTCATGTCTAATTTGAGCTGATTGGAATTTTCTTGAAGCTGTTGTTGTATTGCTCCGAGAAACTGGCTCATATCAAAACTTTGGGACTGTACTTTTTGCTTCATGTCCACACTTTTCGATGACGCTGTTGCAGCTTCCACTTCAAACTCGTGCTCTGCGAGGTCAATGCCTTTATTCTCTAATTCTTCCAATAGACGCTTTTGTAGCTCTACTTTCGTACCTATAGTTGGAAGATTATGAATCGCCAGCTCCTTCTTTAGCTGGTCGACTTTAAGTTGTTCGAATTTAACCATTTTGTATCACAATCCCACTTCTGACACCAATGTTACGAAAATTCAGTCTACGGAAAACTGTTCTACGAGTTCGTATCGCTGGATTGTGTACAAAGTAAAAACGCACTTATATTTGGTTTTAACTAGTATTATTTCAACCAGTATTAATTAACTTTATTAATTTAAATAACAACTTAAAGAATAATCACTTATATCAACTGCTGCATTACTACAATCTTTACAATGTTCACTCACGAGACGCACTAGTTCACTATTAAATCACAACTGAAGTACAGTGCCTCAGATGTGCGGCCTTATATACTGCAGGCGTCAGTTCGACACGTTTCGACAAGCTTTGACTTGTTTCGAGAACCTTCTACTCGTTTCGTGAATGACGCATGCTATTGGCATCTCATTCGCACTCATGTGTTTTAATGCGCTGATCTTCCATCTCTTTCTCGCAAACTGCCTCAGTGCGCTGAATGATCTTCCGTCTCTTTCTAACACATGCTTAGTGTGCTGAATTGTCTTGCGTGTCATTAATTATTGTTGATTGCTTGCACTATGGGGCAAATTACATCTTTTCGTAACAATATGTATATATACATATATATATATATATATATATATATATATATATATATATATATATATATATATATATATATATAAATAAAAAAAATAAATAAATAACTTCTATAGGGATTTTTTTTTTTCAGGGGAAGAATTAGTATTTTGAATTTGTGTGCGTGGCATATTTATGCATATACAATACATATACTTAGAATACTTTATATACAGGATTTTTATACACATCAATAATTTTGTTAAAATAATTTTCATTTGTATGTTTAGAAAACCTCATTTTTTTTGTGGGATAAAAATAGAGTCACAGCTTTCAGACAGAGTTATATCCATTGTGCTGTGACTTAGTTTCCTGGTTTTTAATGATATTTCTTAGATTCATTATTGAATCTAAGAAGGCTTGTGTGTGATACAGAGTGAAACTGATCCTCTCTCATCACGTCTGTGCCAAAAATCTGCCTTATAATTCTAGAAAATGCTGGATAGTCACAGTGATAGTGCTCTGTGGTGCCAGTTTTTTCGTAGCAGGCAGAACAAAAGGCGTTTTCGGCAAGGCCGATTGCGTTCATGTATTTTTAACATGCGCTGTGTTCCGTTAGAAGCCCCGTCAGTTTTCTGCACTCCTTTCTACTTAAGGAAAGTAGAAACGAGGCCGATCTTTTGGTTATCGTCGTTGTCATGAGCTTGTAGAAACTGCATTTCGTCTCGTTCAGCCATCTGCTCTTGTGTGCGGAGGCGACCCAAGAGCTGATAGCGAATTTATCCGTAGATGCAGGTAGTCCAAGCTCAGGTTCAGGTCTAAATGGATTATCCTCAGATCCATCACGTGCTAGTTCGTCAGATGTTTCATTGACCGAAACTCCTTCATGATCTGCATTGACGTACAATTTTGGATGTGATGACCGGGTTGTTCAAAGCCTAACTATCGCTGCAAAGATATATAGCTCTGTTCTGCCAACTATTATCCGCAATGTAGTCCATAGCCGGCTCGTGTTGTAATGTTGTAGTTAATTTATTTTACATTTATTGATTTATTTTACAATTTAATTAATCAAAAGTCATTTTTTAATTTTAGAGTGGAAAAGACACTTTTAATATTTTAGTACCTCCACTTGAGGTTGATTAAACTACAATCTTTTAAACTGCAACGAAAGGTCTTAACAATACCTTCGTTGCAATCTTTTCTTAAATTCTATTTTCATAATGTTCTAGTGAATTTTCACTTTCACTCAATTTTGGTGTACGTGACTTTTGAAGAAAGTCCGACTTGCAGTTTTTGGCTGACACCAATTGCTAAATATCAGAATTGTTGGCAAAAGCTGCTCTGCTTATTTTAACGTAGCCCCCTAATCATGCAATGATAAATTCTATTTCAAGAGGTGTGGTCTAAGTAAAGCTTTAGCGCTTTGCCGAATTATCGCAAGCTTTTGTTAACTGTGGAAGCTAACTTGAAAGAGGTGTGTTTTACGCAAAGCTTAGCGCTTTGCCGACAATGCTATGGGACAATGCTATGAACATGTTGCTGTACAACATGAGTTCAACATGATATGAAAAACATGATGCGTTCAACATGTGTACAGCAACATCCAAAACTGAATGAATAGTGAAGAACCATAAAGAAAAGAAAAATGTGTGAATTAATTCACAACATTCCTCCCCCCTTATGGAAACAAAATTATTATTAATATTAAGAATAATAATAATTTTTTACTAGATATCTTAGGAATATTTTTGAATATATAGAAATGATGTTTTCTTAGAATTTATATTAAGAATAATAACGATTATATGTATATTTTAAAACAATGATAATATGTTATTTTAACAATTATAATATGTTTATTTTTTCTCAAGTTATCTATAAAAATATTTTTGAATATTTGAATGTGTGCCAATAATAATAATGATATGTTTTTTTTTTTTTATATAAATATCTGTCGTTTAATTTGTTAATACTTATAATGATAATCCAACCGAATTAATATTTGTGATTGAATTAATATATATATATATATATGTATATATATATATATATATATATATATATATATATATATATATATATATATATAATATAATAATAGTTTGGCGCTACAGTCCTGTATAGAACTTCGGCCGAGCTCTCTCACCATTTTGAGGTGTGCGTGTTATATTTGTACTCAAAGTGGTGGGACCTACAGTTTATTGCCGAGTCCGAACGGCGGGTGAGAGCTTTTCATAGGCAATGTTTTACTCTCGTAGGTTTGCCATTTACTGACGAGAGGTAGCGCGGTATAGAAAAATGTTTCTATGAAAAGATGTTGTTAGCCCCAGTCCAGGCTTGAACCGGGGACCTTTCGGCTCGCAGTCCAACGCACTAACCACTGAGCTACCGCGGCTATATATATATATATATAAATATATATATATATATAAATATATATATATATATAAATATATATATATATATATGTTTATAGATAAACGTATGAAACTGATTTAACGGACTTGCCTTGTTCATCTTCAATGGTTCGTTGTATGTGGTGCGTTGGGTCTGTTGGGCTTCGATGGTTCTTGTGGAATTTGCAAACAGTGCTATCTCCAGTGGGTGTCGTCATTATAATACTCTGGATTCTAAATCGTTCAGGAGAGTTTTGTCCCGTTGTCTCGGTTGTCGATATGTTCGAGATGAGTGTTTTATTTTTTTTCTCTGCGATCTTGTCAAACAAATTTTTGAATCATCTTGGTGCTCATGTCTCATATGTACATTCGTCACAAGAAAAAGATTTATTTTAAGATATTTAAATTACTTGAAATAAAGTATGGTACATTATTTGAACTATTACTATTTAGTGTGGTACTAGTTTATCTAAACTTAGTGACATGTAAAGTATAGTTGTTTATGTATGCAATAACATTGAAATTAAATGTTGTTTGTAAGTGTTTAAATTATTTAATGCACAGTTCTTTAGTGTAGCACTAGCTTTAGTGTAATTTTAGTGTATTATGTCCTTAGACCAATGGCTAAGATTGTCGTCTTATATGCGGAGGGGCTCAATGCGGCGGACTCAATCCCCCTTCAATGCGCAAAATTAAAAAAAAATATATTTCGTATAATTTTTTATACCCTACAAGGGTAATATTCAGTTTGGTACGCCGTTTGTAACACCCAGAAGGAAGCATCTCCGGTATGGAAAAGTATATATATTCTTGATCAGCATGACCTCCTGAGTCGATTTAGCGATGTCCGTCTGTCCGTCTGTATGTCCGTCTGTCCGTCTGTCTGTCCGTCTGCCTGTCCGTCTGTCTGTCTGTCTGTCCGTCTGTCTGTCCGTCTGTCTGTCCGTCTGTCCCTACTACTTTTAAAATTGAAGAGCTAGATAAATGAAACTTATAACTTAGATTACTAATATACCTACGCTGTATGTGCGAATTGGCGAGATCGGTCCATTGTGACCTATGATCCGACCACTTATGTTCAAATACCTCATATAAAATGTACATATAAAGATCAATTTTTATGTATACGTGCTTAGGTAAACTTTTTTGGTAAAATAAATATTGACATCATGCTCAAATACATGATAATAAAGTTTTCCGGAGAAAAGACTTGTGGTTCACAAAAAAAAAATCGAAATTCGGTACACCTACCCATTTGTAAATATGGGTATCAAATGAATGGAAATTCTTCAGCGATTGAATGTTTGTAGTTATTTTCAGGATTCGTATACCCTGGTGACCTATATATCACTTTGAATGGTAACCACACATATGTGTAGGGTATTTATAGTCGGCTTAGACCGACTATAATTTTGATAATCCTAACTATCATAATTACACCTACTTTAAAATTTCCCATGTGATCTAACCTTCCCAACTGGTTTTTTTTTTATTTCATATAATTTTTTTCTTTTATAAATATATACGTCCATAGAATATATTGTACATTACATATACATATATATTATTTTGAATTTTCTCAAGATTTGTTGAATTTATTATATATACATATATTTTTTTTTAATGTGTTAATTAACCGCGGTAGCTCAGTAGCTCAGGTAGCTCAGTAGCTCAGTGGTCAGTGCGTTGGACTACAAGCCGAAAGGTCCCCGGTTCAAGCCTGGACTGGGGCTAACAACATCTTTTCATAGAAACATTTTTCTATACCGCGCTACCTTTCGTCAGTAAATGGCAAATCTACGAGAGTAAGACCATTGCCTATGAAAAGCTCTCACCCGCCGTTCGGATTCGGCAATAAACTGTAGGTCCCACCACTTTGAGTACAAATATAACACGCACAGCTCAAAATGGTGAGAGAGCTCGGCCGAAGTTCTATGCAGGACTGTAGCGCCAAACTATTATTATTATATTAATTAAGTTTAAAAATTTATTTAATTTCCAATACAAATTTGTATTTCTCTTTTAAAAGTTTAATATAAAATAAATTGTTAGATAAAAATTAAAATAAATTATTTTATTTGTTTTAAATTTTAATTCCCCTTATTTTTTTCTTTTTTTTTCTTAAAAAAAATAATAATAGTTAATAAATGTTATTTATATATTTTTTTCTCTTCTCTTTTTTTCTCTATATTTTTTTCTTCTTTGTTTTTTTTCTCTTTAATTAAAATTTTCTCCTTTTTTTAATTTTAGTTCCTTTTTTTCATATATATATTTAACTCTTTTTTTATTCATTAAAAATTTAATAGTTAATATTATTATTTTTCCTTCTCTTTTTTTTCTTTTTAATAAAAAATTGTATCCCTCTTTTTTTTTTAGTTTTAATTCCCCATTTTTTTCATGTTTATTATTTTTTTCACATATTTCTTTTTTTTTTCATCTCTTCTTATTATATTTTCTCTTTTCTTTTCATTTCTTTTCTTTTCTTTTCTTTAAAAATTAAAAATTCTTTTTAAGAACAAGAATATTTAATACCTATATATATATTTTATTCATTATACCCTACACCTATGAGGTACAGGGTATATTAACTTTGTGCATATATTGTAACGCCCCTTAGGAGGCGTGTCCGGTATGGAAAAGTATATATATTCTTGATCAGCATCACTACCCGAGTCCGTTTAGCCATGTCCGTCTGTCTGTCCGTCTTGCTGTCTTGCTGTCTTGCTGTCCGAATACAGATTAACTTGAGAAATACTGCTCAGAATGCGGTGAAATTTCGGCACAATATATTTTAGCCAAAAGTAGGAACAAGTTTGAAAATGAGCCAAATCGGTCAACAGACACGCCCACCTCCCATACAAGTCACTTTTATATAAATCTTTAGGAACTAATAACTCGAAAAGTATTCAAGATATAGTTATAAAATTTAAAACATATTGTTATAATTCACCTAAAAATGTGTGGTCCAAAAATTGGCGTGATCCGCCCACATTTTTTTTTCATTATTTCCCGGTTTTTAATAGAGGAAATTTGATCCGTTAATTATTAAAATCAATTCTATGAAATATTATCCTTACAAAATTTTAAATATAGGCGTGGTCCGCCCAATGACACTTTTCTTATTTATTAGTTTTTATACTTTTATATCAATTTTCAAAATTATGGGGATATAAGACGTAAATTTCTGATATGTGAATAATGTTCTGAGGGTTTAAGGTATGCAATTAAATATCCCACATTAATATCCCCACCAAAGGTGTAGGGTATTCCATAGTCGGGCCCGACCGACTATAAAAATCCGCCCCATGTGACCGAACTTACCCATGTGACCTAACTTTCCCAACTCGTTTTATTTATTTTACTAATATTTTTTCCCTTTTACTAGATATTTATATATCTCTTTTTTTTAATTTGAACACTAACTGATATTTTTCTTCTTCTTTAAGTAATTTAAATTATTATAAGTAGGTTCTTCAAATTTATTTAAAATTTATTTGTTATATTTAAACTTATTCAAATTGAATTTATTCAAATTATTGGGAGAATGACCATTTTCAAAGTATGTAAGCTTGCGCTATTAATATAGGTCAGTAAGACAATTGTTGGTTGCGTTATCCGCATTGAATACGACAATTTTATGACGAATGTTCATTTAATTTTATATGAAGGCAATTTGTTACCTTTGCTTAATTTATTTCTTTTCTCAATTGATGATTAACTAACTTTAAAATTATAAGTTCTTTTCCTAAAATAGTTATATATATATTTTTTTGTATTTCTTATTACTAAATTATTATTTTTAATATGTCCTATATATATATTTTTTAATATTTTTACTTTGTTATACCCTACACTAAGAGTGAAAGGATATATTCAGTTTGGTACGCCGTTTGTAACACCCAGAAGGAAGCATCTCCGGTATGGAAAAGTATATATATTCTTGATCAGCATGACCTCGATTTAGCGATGTCCGTCTGTCCGTATGTCTGTCCGTCTGTTTGTCCGTCTGTCTGTATGTTGAAATCTCTACTACTTTTAAAATTGAAGAGCTAGATAAATGAAAATTATAACTTAGATTACTAATATACCTACGCTGTATGTGCGAAAAAATTGCTGTATGTGCGAAATCGGTCCATTGTGACCAATGATCCGACCACTTATGTTCAAATACCTCATATAAAATGTACATATAAAGATCAATTTTTATGTATACGTGCTTAGGTAAACTTTTTTGGTCAAATATATATTGATATCATGCTCAAATACATGATAATAATGTTTTCCGGCGAAAAGACTTGTGGTTCACAAAAAAAAAATTGAAATTCGGTACACCTACCCATTTGTAAATATGGGTATCAAATGAATGGAAATTCTTCAGCTATTGAAAGTTTGTAGTTATTTTCCGAATTTGTTTACCCTGGTGACCTATATACCACTTTGAATGGTAACCACACATCTGTGTAGGGTATTTATAGTCGGCTTAGACCGACTATAATTTTGATAATCCTAACTATCATAATAACACCAAATTTAAAATTTCCCATGTGATCAAACCTTCCCAACTGGTTTTTTCTTTAAATCAACCGTTTTATTTGCTTAAAAAACAAAAAAAATATAGGGTGCGGTCGGATCTGTGGTACCCTAGAAAAATCGATATCCGGTGCATCTACATATTTGATCATATAGGTACTCAAATGAAAGGTAATAATGCCACATTTGTAATTATATGGGTTTTTTTATGATCTAATAACCATAGCGATTAGGATTTGTAATTATGTAAAAAATAAAATTAAAATGAAATGCTGATTGTTGAGAGAAATATTTAAAATTTTATCAAAATGGCGAACAAAATTTTGAAATGAATAGGTAACGCTGAAACGCTTTTTTAAAATTTTTTAGAAGTGGCCCAACAATTAATTATAATATTTCGTTGGGAAGTTATATGGAAGAAGCGCCGCAGCGAAATTTTTTTTATAAAATATTAAATTTTTTAAAACATAAATACAAAAGTGTATAATAGACTCCTGATTAAATTTCTTTTCGTTTGGGTACCCACACTTGTAATTATATATTATTCGTGTATAAAATGAACTCAGTAGTTAAAACTAAAAAGGGTCCTGAGGTTACAGTGGTTATCGGATCATGAACATAATAACATATTAATCGTGAGACCAATATCTTTCATTTCAGTACCTACATGTTCATATAGGTAGGTGTGTAAGGTTTCGATTTATCTGGAGTACGACAAGTCCGACCGCGACCCAATTTAGTCTGGGGATAGTTTGAAGAAAAAATATTTCACTTCATCCGGTTATCTAAAATTTAGCCAATTTGTTTGTATGTTTGGAGATTTTTTGGTAGGAGTAACGACTTTTTTTCCATATATATATATCAAAAATAATAATTAATTGTGATTTTTATAAATATGTATCTAAAATAAAAATTATATTTGAATTTTGAAAGTATTTATCAAAAATAATTATTTTTGACTTTCATAATATTAATCAAACTTTTATTTATATTTCTCAAATATAATTATTAAAAAATATTTTAAAATTTAACAGTCCTATAATAAAAATAAGACCATAAATAAAAAATTTTCATCGAATGTTATCTAATTGTACCCTTTGTTTTACAGTGCCATAATTTCTTAAAATGACTTTTTACTTATAAATATGAAAAAAATTAATTATTTTTGGTCTCTGATTTTAGGAATGTGTACATATCTCAGTACCCTTTGGAAACAAAATTCAATTTGTGTATTATATTAAAGGTGATCAATACCGACATCTCGTTGGAAAACTACTACACAATGTATTTTTAATGATTATTTTCACTTAACAAGTCAGCATATTTCGAAAACCAAAAATATTTGAATTTGATTTTATTTTTTAAGTATAACATTTGTACCAATTGTACCATTTGTACCAAACTTAAGTTTGATATTTAACCTAGTTTTTTGTACCATTTATTCAAGAATTAAAAGATAATAGTTACTTCACCAATTATTACATTGGACATACTTAAAAACTATATTTTGAGAATATTTGATTTTTAATTATGAAAAATACACCATAAAACTATGAATTGTCGAACTTTTATCGAACTTTCAAAAACGGTATTTGGACTTATAGTTTTACAACGAAGATATACAAAAAAATATGTATATTTTTTAAAAACAATGGCGCATTAGTATAGACAATTTAAAGTCAAATTTAAATTCAAAATCATCTATTTCTATACAAAAATTCTAAAAAAGTCTTTTTTTTTTTAAGTCGAATTATTAAAGTTGTCTAAAATTGTCTATGGTTATGCGCCTATAATGTTTAAATTCGATTCCTCGACATAAAATTACTCTTAAAATTATTAGCAATTGAAGACAATTTAATTTTACAGTTCGTGATTTTATTATACATTTCTGACGATAAAACGCACATTGCGCTAATAATAAAAAGAAATATTGAAATTACTTCAATTATACTCGCCCCTGTACGGAATGTATCCACAGTCTTGCCAGACGTTTGATCTACAATTCCCAAATTTTAAGGGCAGTTAATTACAACTTTCTTTGTATTTGATTTACTTTTGATTTTATTATTCTTGATTTTAATATTTTTTAATTCCTATTCAATTGGTTTTACTTTCTTTGTAATTTGTTTATTTTTAATTTCCCTAATTCCTATATTCTGTTCATTATTCGCGTTTTTGTTGGAAGATTTCTATCTTCATTAATATGTGCCCCCCCCTCGACGTTTCCCCCTCCCCTCGACGTGCCCCCCCCCCCCCCCTCTACGTGTCCCCCTCGACGTGACCCCCTCTATGCCACCAACCGCATCTAAATCCTGGAGCACGCCCGCCTTAGTTCTGGATACCACCTTGACCATTTACCTGAGGTACTGGTGGTTGACTTCCTTGGGGAGCAGTATGTCCTGGAACAACATTCCGACCCGAACGATCTGCACACTGTTCATGTCCATAAGTACGACAATCACTGCAATACGGAGTGTATCTCCGTGTATGACATTCATCCCTCAGATGTCCCTTCTTCTTGCAAAAAGAACATGTAGGTATAGGCTGTTTCATACCTACATTTTGTGTTTTCTCTTCCGTCTCCTTTTTATACCCTACACTAAGAGGGAAAGGGTATATTCAGTTTGGTACGCTGTTTGTTATACCCTACACTAAGAGTGAAAGGGTATATTCAGTTTGGTACGCCGTTTGTAACACCCAGAAGGAAGCATCTCCGGTATGGAAAAGTATATATATTCTTGATCAGCATGACCTCCTGAGTCGATTTAGCGATGTCCGTCTGTCCGTCTGTCTGTCCGTCTGTCTGTTGAAATCCCTACTACTTTTAAAATTGAAGAGCTAGATAAATGAAACTTATATCTTAGATTACTAATATACCTTCGCTGTATGTGCGAAAATCCATTGTTATAACTTAGATTACTAATATACCTACGCTGTATGTGCGAAAATCCATTGGCGAGATCGGTCCATTGTGACCTATGATCCGACCACTTATGTTCAAATACCTCATATAAAATGTACCCACCCATTTGTAAATATGGGTATCAAATGAATGGAAATTCTTCAGCGATTGAAAGTTTTTAGTTATTTTCCGAATTTGTTTACCCTGGTGACCTATATACCACTTTGAATGGTAACCACACATCTGTGTAGGGTATTTATAGTCGTTTGTCATTTGTACAGGCTTCAGTTCTGCCCTTACCACTTCACATCTTTCAATAAAACGGTGAAGGTACGTCCTCAGCGATGATGAGTCTGCACCTGCAAAATCTGGCACCGCATTTTGAACGAATTTCGCGACTTCACCTTATCCCATGTTGCCCTGTGTTGTCATGTCGTCACTTTCTATTGTATCCTTGTGGTAATATAAGGATGTCTCTTGCGCTGTCTTAACCTCCTCGTTCAAATATCTAATACGCGCGTTCAACTCCTGTATTTTGTTGTTCGCTTCCTCCAACGTCGCTCTGATTCCTCTGAAATATTCTTTTCTTTCAATAAATTTCTTAATTTTATGCTGTTTCTTCTAACTCTGCTGTACGTTTTAAATAATAATCGTTTAAACGTTTTCTCAACACGATTAGTTGACGTATCTAATTCACAATTTTCTGCTAAAACCGATTTAATTTTTAAATTCTGGAAATTTAATAACTCTTCTACTATTTTATCTGCCTCCTCTAATTTAGATAAATGCAGAATTCTAGATATATTATCTTTTAACAATGCTGTACTATCTTTATTTAGTATTGTTGGTACAAATTGCGACCATAATTTTTCAACAAATCTGTCCAATTCGCTAGATTGCTTTTGAATATATGCATTTAATTCATTAGCATCTGCCATTAAATATTTTCAATCAATTTAAAACTTTATATTTGTTTTTTAATTAAAAAATAAATTTCATCAAGTTGTAATTGAAAATTTCAATGAAAAAAAAATGTTACCCAAACAACAACGAAATCAATTTTGGCATGCATGAAGTATAACTATAAACTAAATATTTTTCTTTTTTTTTAATTTAAATTGAAGTATATTATATTATATTTTATTTTTTTTTTTCAAATCTGTTTTCTATAACTTTGGAAAAATAAAAGTAATTATTTTTCCAAATAATATTCCCTGAATTATCGGTAGAAAAAAATATGTGTATATTGGGTTACTCAAGATTGTAAAAAAAATGTTAACATAAAATGATTTTTTAATATAAATTTTTTGTTATTTTTAAAATCATAACAGCAATCAGTGCTGTGTTCACACGCTTTAAAATTTAATAAAATCATTTTGTTTTTATTTGTTATACACTGGAGGTTCCGTAGTTTGGAATCTCAGTATTATTTCAATTATTATATAGTCCTTTTTCTTTTAAGACAATTTGTAAAATTTCGATTTTTTAATAAAAATATGTTTAAATTAAAATTTAGGTAATCGCTGTTACTATGTAATTATTTTTATAGTACAGAAGACGTTTAAAAGAAATGTCAAGTGTAAATTTATTATTTAGAATATTATAAAATATTAAAATTTTGAATATTTCTAAATGTTACTCCTGACTACACATTCGGAAAATATATTGATTTTATTATCACATTTTATTTTTCATTTAATTTGATATACAAATTAATTCTCTTTATCAACAGCCATCCACGCTGCGAAAAACTGATACGTTTTTAAAATAAATATTTGTTTGATTTTATAGTGTTATCGTTTTATATTTAATGAAAATTATAATTTGCATAGTATGAATTATTTTATTATACACTAGAGGGTCGGAGTTCGGATTCGCAGTGTGTATTTTCTTTTATATATTTGATTTTTATATTTTTTATATTATTTAGAATGTTTAAACTTTTTTTATTCATAACTTTAAAAAACTCTCCCTATCTCTATAACAAAAAAAAACAAAATATAATTAAATCCAGTTTTCAAAGCTCCCTTTTTTTTAAATTAAAACACAAATAATTAAAATTTTTAATCACTTACCATTTTGGTTACTTTTCCTTCTCGTCCTCCTTCCTTCGTCCTTCTTACCACTCTCGGTCCTTGAGAGGTTGGTACCATCCTACCGGCTGCGCCAAATGTTGTAATGTTGTAGTTAATTTATTTTACATTTATTGAATTATTTTACAATTTAATTAATCAAAAGACACTTTTTAATTTTATTTTAGTACCTCCACTTGAGGTTGGTTAAACTACAATGTTTTAAATTGCAACGAAAGGTCTTAACAATACCTTCGTTGCAAGCTTTTCTTAAATTCTATTTTCATAATGTTCTAGAGAATTTTCACTTTCACTCAATTTTGGTGTACGAGACTTTTGAAGAAAGTCCGACTTGCAGTTTTTGGCTGACACCAATTGCGAAATATCAGAATTGTTCGCAAACGCAGCTCTGCTTATTTTAACGTAGCCCCCTAATCATGCAATGATAAAATCTATTGCAAGAGGTGTGGTCTAAGTAAAGCTTTAGCGCTTTGCCGAATTATCGCAAGCTTTTGTTAACTGTGGAAACTAACTTGAAAGAGGTGTGTTCTACGCAAAGCTTAGCGCTTTGCCAAATTATTATTATTGTTGCCAACATAAAGCGTTGGGACAATGCTATGAACATGTTGCTGTACAACATGAGTTCAACATGATATGAAAAACATGATGCGCTCAACATGTGTACAGCAACATCCAAAACATGTGTACAGCAATTTCCAAAAAATCGCGCGATTTTTTGTAAATAAAATTTCATTCTTCTCTTTAGTGAATAAAACAAAGATATATTTTTATTTTGATATTTTTTGAATATATGCGAAATTGAAGCGCGGAAGGCGAAATTTTATTTACAAAAAATCGCGCGATTTTTTCGTTCTTCTTATTAATGAATTTTGATATTTTTAGAATTTATGTGAAAATGAAGCGCCGCAGGCCAAATATGAATTTCTAAAAAAATCGCGCATGATAACATATTTTTTAGAGGTTTATGTCCGCATAGTAACGCGGACTTAATCAACAAAATCGATTGGGTATTATGACCGAATTTTTTTTTTGGGATTATTTCCGCGGATCTCGGCGGATCTGTCCGCGTTCCTATCCTGAAAATAACTACAAACTTTAAATCACTGAAGAATTCATTTGACACCCATATTTACAAATGGGTAGATGTACCGAATTTCGATTTTTTGGGAACCACAAGTCGTTTCGGCGGAAAAAATTATTTTCGTGTATTTGAGCATTATGTCAATATATATTTGACCAACAAAAGTTTACCTAAGCACGTATACAGTAAAATTTATCTGTAGATGTAAATTTTATATGAGGTATTTGAATATAAGTTTTCGGATCACAGGTCACAATAGATCGATTTCGCCATTTTTTTCGCACATATAGCGTAGGTAGAGAAGTAATCTAAATTATGAGTTTCATTCATCGAACTCTTCAATTTTTTAAGTAGTAGGATTTTGGATAATTTTGGAGCGCATTTGAGGTGAAATTACGCAAACGCTTGAAATTGCGCATTTGAGGCCCAGTGAGAACAGGGTATTAAATAAAAATAATGATATTTGTATTTTTATTTGGGCTACTATTTTAGACAATCCGCTTCTTTAAAAATATTTACGCTACTTTTCTGGCAACCTTGTCCCTGCTGGAATTCTTCAACATTCAGAAGGGAATTCCCAATAAACATTTTTGTAAAGGTTTGCAGACTCAGATTTCTTCATAAGCTTCCCAGCAAGACATGCCTTACCGAAACTCCAACACAAAGACAATATTATATATTCTCACTCATACATAAATATATTCAAATACATCCCTGCAGGATCAATGATGGATATATGACCCGTAATTTTACTAGTAATGAAAACTAATATTTTTTGCGCGTTGGTTTGCCATCATTTTTTATTTGTAGATTATTCATTACGTTTGCAACAGCAGCCGCTACAGCAGGAGTTGAAAAAAGAATTTACTTAAATTATAAATATATTTAAGTAAAATTATTGAAATTATATATTGAAAAGAGTATTTTTATATATTGCTTATTTATCTATTTATATTATAGATATCAAAGTGGAAGGCTCGTCTACATTAAACAAGTGCAGAGAAGAAAGAAAAACAACGCAAACAAAATTCATTTTAAAAGAAAATCTGCAAATCAAACATTACATTGAACGCAATAAAAATGAAAACTATATAATTTTGGGTTTTTTGGTTTTATTTGGTCTAATTGTGGTTAGTATACTATTTATTTAACCGTCAATAACCTCAAAATTAAAACAGTTCATTATTAGAAGGTTTTTTGATGTACTCTTTTGGAAGAGAGACGAAACCTAATTGACTGAAGCCCAGGTCTTGGCTAAGTTCTATTGAAAGTTTTTGAAGAAACAACAACAAATTGAAAACACAGGCAATGATCATGCGGACCTTTTCGAACACAGCAAAGTATCCTCATCAGTGATCGCTGTGTGATGCCGGTGTGATAACATCTAATGTTTCGTATATGCACAAGGCGTGGTTGGGATTTGAAGTCATGTCGTCAGAAACGATGGGAGTTGGTAGACAAGCACGCTAGGTGTTTGGCTACAGAACCACACAACCGTCACTCGTCTAATTTGCAGTTTTGTCTATTCTGTTGCAATAACTGTGTTGCAATAACGACGAATGGTGCCGAAGTTCGATAGAACGGAAGCATTTGAGTAACGCATCGGTTTTGCTTTCGATGTTGCTGCTATTAATTCGTTTTCTTCTTTTCGCAATCATTCATATTTCAGGCCTATGCTTGTTGTTAGTATAACAACTTTCATAGGAAGCACTGGAATAGCAATGCATATGTGGAACATCTCTGCTTATCGGTTTATGTAACGTAAAATATTTCGTAAATTTACCAGGAATTCACTTATTCTGTCACTTATTACCAAAAGAACAGTGACAAACATATATTCAATTGTATCTCATTGTAGATGAGTGAGAAAGAGATAAAAATTCACACGCATACAAAAGTTTCGGTCATTTATGTCCCGACGGTCTTAAAAACGTTATAGAAATTTTTACTGAAACTTTCAGTTTTCTTACTACCCAACTAGAACAAAATCCGAAATGTTAACTTTGCGACTATCTTTTTTCATGGGAACTTAAAGGTTCTTACAAATATTGTTGTTTTCAATATTCGCTCTCTCATTTTTCGATCGCCGCCTGTATTCTGTTCAGGCAGTAATAGTTGATATGCCATCTTTATGGTTTTACCATGGTATGGTTTTACCATCGCATGGTTTTACCATAGCATAATATTCTTATGTGTTTTAACCGAAAATAAATATGTTATTTAATTAATTTCACAACCATTTCGTAAATGTTTTCAAATCACTTACTTTGTAATTGTTATTATTGTGTGTAAAATACGTACGCTCAGACGTCATATATTTAGATAAAAACATATAAGTACGTATAAATAATAATTAAATAATGTCTTTGAAACGTAAACAATCAAATAAAACGCAAAGCGAAGAAATTGTTGATTTATTAATATCCAAGAAAATTCGGGGATATATAGTGGGCAATGACTGTCAACATCACATATTTGATAGGGTTGAAAATAATAATACATGTATCCGAAAATAGTTTGGAAACGAAGTTCGATCCATTGTCTGTTACCAATACTTTGGGTATATTGTGGCGTGTAACTATTTCGTTGAAGAATGCTTTTGCTATGGTGTTGGCTTCAGCATCGGGTATAGCCACATAGCACATAAATTTAGAAAAATCGTCCTGAAACGTTAAGATGTATTTATTCCCTGAAATGGTTTCAGGCAGAATACCCACAAGGTCCATGTACACTTTGTCAAAGGGTCTGACTGGCGTATCAGTTAAAACCATTGGCATCTTCGTCAGCCTTGAACTCTTGTTTACCTGGCATTTTGAACAATTTTTCACATAATCCTTTATTTGCTTCTGCATACCCTTCCATCGATACTGTTGCCGAATTCTTAAAAATGTGTTTACGCCACCTTGGTGATCACCTAACGGTGATTGGTGAAAATCCTTATGTCCTCTCTATGTCCCGAGGTTCAGTTAGAATTATAATATTGTCATTTTCCTTTGTTATCAAATCGTCAGGATGTCTGATCTTTTAAGTTTGCTATACCCTTTAGGGGCTGATGATCTGTATACATTTTAAATGGTCTTCCCAAAAGATATGCCCTAAAATTGTTTGTTGCCCATACAATTGCCAAAAATTCTTTCTCATAGTAGAGTAGCGTGTTTCCGCATCGTTAAGAGACCTACTGGCAAACGCGATCGGACGGTCGCTTCCAACTTCCCCGCGCCAATTGCTTCATTACTGGCGTCTGTCGTGAGCAAAAATGGTTCGTTAAAATCCGGATACGCTAGTATGGGTGGTGACATAATGGCCCCTTTAAGTTTTAAAAACGAAATCTGACAATTGTCGTTCCATATAAACTTAACGTCCTTTTTAAGCAAACAGTTTATTGGTAACGAAAATTTCGCCATACCTCCCATAAATTTTCTGTAATAATTAATTAAGCCTAAAAATGCTTGAACTTCCTTCCTATTTTTCGGAACTGGAATAATTTTTACAGACAGGGGCGGATCCAGAAGTATGAGTTGGGGGGGAGATTGATTTTCTTGCGCCTTTTTCCAATTTTTTCTAAAATGCGCCCAATAATTTATTTTGCACCCTTTTTTATATTTTCTCATCAAATACAATGAATAATGAATTATACACAACTGTACTTCTATAAACCAGTTTTTTTTTTTCTTTAAATCAACCGTTTTATGTGCTTAAAAAACAAAAAAAAATATAGGGTGCGGTCGGATCTGTGGTACCCTAGAAAAATCGATATCCGGTGCATCTACATATTTGATCATATAGGTACTCAAATGAAAGGTAATAATGCCACATTTGTAATTATATGGTTATTTTTATGATCTAATAACCATAGCGATTAGGATTTGTAATTATGTAAAAAATAAAATTAAAATGAAATGCTGATTGTTGAGAGAAATATTTAAAATTTTATCAAAATGGCGAACAAAATTTTGAAATGAATAGGTAACGCTGAAACGCTTTTTTAAAATTTTCTAGAAGTGGCCCAACAATTAATTATAATATTTCGTTGGGAAGTTATATGGAAGAAGCGCCGCAGCGAATTTTTTTTTATAAAATATTAAATTTTTTAAAACATAAATACAAAAGTGTAAAATAGACTCCTGATTAAATTTATTTTCGTTTGGGTACCCACACTTGTAATTATATATTATTCGTGTATAAAATGAACTCAGTAGTTAAAACTAAAAAGGGTCCTGAGGTTACAGTGGTTATCGGATCATGAACATAATAACATATTAATCGTGAGATCAATATCTTTCATTTCAGTACCTACATGTTCATATAGGTAGGTGTGTAAGGATTCGATTTATCTGGGGTACCACAAGTCCGACCGCGACCCAATTTAGTCTGGGGATAGTTTGAAGAAAAAATATTTCACTTCATCCGGTTATCTAAAATTCAGCCAATTTGTTTGTTTGTTTGTTTGGAGATTTTTTTGGTAGGAGTAACGACTTTTTTTCCATATATATATCAAAAATAATAATTAATTGTGATTTTTATAAATATGTATCTAAAATAAAAATTATATTTGAATTTTGAAAGTATTTATCAAAAATAATTATTTTTGACTTTCATAATATTAATCAAACTTTTATTTATATTACTCAAATATAATTATTAAAAAATATTTTAAAATTTAACAGTCCTATAATAAAAATAAGACCATACATTAAAAATGTTCATCGAATGTTATCTAATTGTACCCTTTGTTTTACAGTGCCATAATTTCCTAAAATGACTTTTTACATATAAATATGAAAAAAATTAATTATTTTTGGTCTCTGATTTTAGGAAGGTGTACATATCTCAGTACCCTTTGGAAACAAAATTCAATTTGTGTATTATATTAAAGGTGATCAATACCGACATCTCGTTGGGAAACTACTTCAGATATACACAATGTATTTTTAATGATTATTTTCACTTAACAAGTCAGCATATTTCGAAAACCAAAAATATTTGAATTTGATTTTTTTTTTATGTATAACATTTGTACCAATTGTACCATTTGTACCAATCTTAAGTTTGATATTTAACCTAGTTTTTTGTACCATTTATTCAAGAATTAAAAGATAATAGTTACTTCACCAATTATTACATTGGACATACTTAAAAACTATATTTTGAGAATATTTGATTTTTAATTATGAAAAATACACCATAAAACTATGAATTGTCGAACTTTTATCGAACTTTCAAAAACGGTATTTGGACTTATAGTTTTACAACGAAGATATACAAAAAAATATGTATATTTTTTAAAAACTATAGCGCATTAGTATAGACAATTTAAAGTCAAATTTAAATTCAAAATCATCTATTTCTATACAAAAATTATAAAAAAGTCTATTTTTTTTAAGTCGAATTATTAAAGTTGTCTAAAAGTGTCTATGGTTATGCGCCTATAATGTTTAATTTCGATTCCTTGACATAAAATTACTCTTAAAATTATTAGCAATTGAAGACAAATTTAATTTTACAGTTCGTGAATTTATTATACATTTCTGACGATAAAACGCACATAGCGCTAATAATAAAAAGAAATATTGAAATTACTTCAATTATACTCGCCCCTGTACGGAATGTATCCACAGTCTTGCCAGACGTTTGATCTACAATTCCCAAATTTTCAGGGCATTAATTAAAACTTTTTTTTTATTTGATTTACTTTTGATTTTATTATTCTTGATTTTAATATTTTTTACATCCTATTCAATTGGTTTTACTTTCTTTATAATTTGTTTATTTTTAATTTCCCTAATTCCTATATTCTGTTCATTATTCGCGTTAAGTTGTGTATTATTATACCCTACACTAAGAGTGAAAGGGTATATTCAGTTTGGTACGCCGTTTGTAACACCCAGAAGGAAGCATCTCCGGTATGGAAAAGTATATATATTCTTGATCAGAATGACCTCCTGAGTCGATTTAGCGATGTCCGTCTGTCCGTCTGTCCGTCTGTCTGTCCGTCTGTTGAAATCTCTACTACTTTTAAAATTGAAGAGCTAGATAAATGAAACTTATAACTTAGATTACTAATATACCTACGCTGTATGTGCGAAAAAATTGTGACCTATGATCCGACCACTTATGTTTAAATACCTCATATAAAATGTACATATAAAGATCAATTTTCATGTATACGTGCTTAGGTAAACTTTTTTGGTCAAATATATATTGATATCATGCTCAAATACATGATAATAATGTTTTCCGACGAAAAGACTTGTGGTTCACAAAAAAAAATCGAAATTCGGTACACCTACCCATTTGTAAATATGGGTATCAAATGAATGGAAATTCTTCAGCGATTGAATGTTTGTAGTTATTTTCAGGATTCGTATATCCTGGTGACCTATATATATTTATAGTCGGGTATTTATAGTCGGCTTAGACCGACTATAATTTTGATAATCCTAACTATCATAATTACACCTACTTTAAAATTTCCCATGTGATCTAACCTTCCCAACTGGTTATTATTTAGTTCATTATATGTTTTTGTTGGAAGATTTCTATCTTCATTAATATGTATTGATTCTTTTTGTTCTTCATTTTCTGCGTTAATAATATTCGCTGTTTTATTTTGTTGTAGTGTCCTCTTTGGAACTTCTACAACTACTGGCCTTACTACACTATTTGCTAAGGGTCCCCGGTTTAGTGGCCTTGACTGGGCCCCTGGTAGTTTCCCTGTGGACTGCTATTATTGTTCATGCATCATATTTGCGTTTGGCATAACAATTCATAATAACATGTCCGTCCTTTCTGCACCAAGTGCAATATTTAGCGGGCCTGTTTGCAAAATTCCCATTACCATTATTTCCTTGAAAAACGTGTGTATCGCGTTTAACACGACAATCCCCCTCGACGTGACGCCCTCTATGGCACCAACCGCATCTCAATCCTGGAGCACGCCCGCCTTGCTTCTGGATACCACCTTGACCATTTACTTGAGGTACTCGTAGTTGACTTCCTTGGGGAGCAGTATGTCCTGGAACAACATTCCGACCCGAACGATCTGCACACTGTTCAGGTCCATAAGTACGACTGCAATACGGAGTGTTTCTCCGTGTATGACATTCATCCCTCAGATGTCCCTTCTTCTTGCAAAAAGAACATGTAGTTATAGGCTGCTTCATACCTACATTTTGTGTTTTCTCTTCCGTCTCCTTTTTTTCATTGCCGTGGCTACCTGATGCATTACGATTATTTGGCAGGAAGGCCGATGAGGGCTCATTGAAATGGACTCCAAACTTGTCTATGCCCGTTAACTCTGCTGACTCCCTTTGTATCGTCGCATGGTCCAATGCCTCTTCCACCAATTTCTCCAGTGTTGTTTGCTTACTGCTCAACATGACCATTCGCAAAGTATAATCCCGAAGTCCTAACTTAAATGAGCTTTTAACTAAATTATTCAATTCATTAACGAACACGTCGTCTTTCGTATCATTATATTTACATTTAATAGTGCTTAATGCTGCCGACTGCAGGTTAACCAAACGCCTCGAAAAAGATCTAATACTTTCCCCGGATACTGAGATGCTTTTCTAATGTCATATTGAATGGCATCTACTGACCTACATTCCAAGTACGTATTCCTTAACAGATAGTATAAATCATATATTGTGTCAAACTCCTTTGAACTTACTAAGTCAAAAGCATCCTGTAAACGAACCCTAACGCCTTTAATAAACTCCTTCATTTGTTCAGGCTTCAGTTCTGCCCTTACCACATCACATCCTTCAATAAAACGGTGAAGATCCGTCCTCAGCGATGATGAGTCTGCACCTGCAAAATCTGGCACCGCATTTTTAACGAATTTCGCGACTTCACCTTATCCCATGTTGCCCTGTGTTGTCATGTCGTCACTTTCTATTGTATCCTTGTGGTAATATAAGGATGTCTCTTGCGCTGTCTTAACCTCCTCGTTCAAATATCTAATACGCGCGTTCAACTCCTGTATTTTGTTGTTCGCTTCCTCCAACGTCGCGTACTCCTCCCTTGCCTGTCGTCTGACAGAATTATTCATTGATTCCTCTGAAATATTCTTTTCTTTCAATGAATTTCTTAATTTTATGTTTTCCTCTTCTATTTTAGCTGTTTCTTCTAACTCTGCTGTACGTTTTAAACAATAATCGTTTAAACGTTTTCTCAACACGATTAGTTGACGTATCTAATTCACAATTTTCTGCTAAAACCGATTTAATTTTTAAATTCTGGAAATTAATTAACTCTTCTACTATTTTATCTGCCTCCTCTAATTTAGATAAATGCAGAAATCTAGATATATTATCTTTTAATAATGCTGAACTATCTTTATTTAGTATTGTTGGTACAAATTGCGACCATAATTTTTCAACAAATCTGTCCAATTCGCTAGATTGCTTTTGAATATATGCATTTAATTCATTAGCATCTGCCATTAAATATGTTCAATCAATTTAAAACGTTATATTTGTTTTTTAATTAAAAAAAATAAATTTCATCAAGTTGTAATAGAACATTTCAATGAAACCCTATCTATGTAACAAAAAAAAACAATATATAATTAAATCCAGTTTTCAAAGCTCCCTTTTTATTAAATTAAAAAACAAATAATTAAATTTTTTAATCACTTACCATTTTGGTTACTTTTCCTTTCGTCCTCCTTCCTTCGTCCTTCTTACCACTCTCGGTCCTTGAGAGGTTGGTACCATCCTACCGGCTGCGCCATCCTACCGGCTGCACATTTATTGAATTATTTTACAATTTAATTAACCAAAAGACACTTTTTAATTTTATTTTAGTACCTCCACTTGAGGTTGGTTAAACTACAATCTTTTAAATTGCAACGAAAGGTCTTAACAATACCTTCGTTGCAAGCTTTTCTTAAATTCTATTTTCATAATGTTCTAGAGAATTTTCACTTTCATTCAATTTTAGTGTACGAGACTTTTGAAGAAAGTCCGACTTGCAGTTTTTGGCTGACACCAATTGCAAAATATCAGAATTGTTTGCAAACGCTGCTCTGCTTATTTTAACGTAGCCCCCTAATCATGCAATGATAAATTCTATTGCAAGAGGTGTGGTCTAAGTAAAGCTGTAGCGCTTTGCCGTATTATCGCAAGCTTTTCTTAACTGTGGAAACTAACTTGAAAGAGGTGTGTTCTACGCAAAGCTTAGCGCTTTGCCAAATTATTATTATTGTTGCCAACATGAAGCGTTGGGACAATGCTATGAACATGTTGCTGTACAACATGAGTTCAACATGATATGAAAAACATGATGAGCTCAACATGTGAACAGCAACATCCAAAACATGTATACAGCAATTTCCAAAAAATCGCGCGATTTTTTGTAAATAAAATTTCATTTTTTTCTTTAGTGAATAAAGCAAAGATATATTTTTATTTTGATATTTTTTGAATATATGCGAAATTGAAGCGCCGAAGGCGAAATTTTATTTACAAAAAATCGCGCTAGGAAATAAAATTTCATTCTTCTCTATAGTGAATAAAACAAAGATAAATTTTTATTTTGATAATTTTTGAATTTATGCGAAACTATAGCGCCGCAGGGGAAATTTTATTTCCAAAAAATCGTGCGATTTTTTGTAAATAAAAATTCGTTCTTCTTAGTAATGAATAAAACAAGGATATAAAATTATTTTGATATTTTTAGAATTTATGTGAAAATGAAGCGCCGCAGGCCAAATATGAATTTCTAAAAAAATCGCGCATGATAACATATTTTTTAGAGGTTTATGTCCGCATAGTAACTCGGACTTAAGCAACAAAATCGGGTATTATGACCGAATTTTTTTTTTGGGATTATTTCCGCGGATCTCGGCGGACATAACCCCTAATTCGAATTTGGGGATTATGTCCGCGTTCCTATCCTGAAAATAACTACAAACTTTAAATCACTGAAGAATTCATTTGACACCCATATTTACAAATGGGTAGATGTACCGAATTTCGATTTTTATTTTTGGGAACAACAAGTCGTTTCGGCGGAAAAAATTATTTTCGTGTATTTGAGCATTATGTCAATATATATTTGACCAACAAAAGTTTACCTAAGCACGTATACAGTAAAATTTATCTGTAGATGTAAATTTTATATGAGGTATTTGAATATACGTTTTCGGATCACAGGTCACAATAGATCGATTTCGCCGATTTCGATTTCGATATAAATTATGAGTTTCATTCATCGAACTCTTCAATTTTTTAAGTAGTAGAATTTTGGATAAATTTGGAGGGCATTTGAGGTGAAATTACGCAAACGCTTGAAATTGCGCATTTGAGGCCCAGTGAGAACAGGGTATTAAATAAAAATAATGATATTTGTATTTTTATTTTTATTTGGGCTACTATTTTCGACAATCCGCTTCTTTAAAAATATTTACGCTATTTTTCTGGCAACCTTGACCCTGCTGGAATTCTTCAACATTCAGAAGGGAATTCCCAATAAACATTTTTGTAAAGGTTTGCAGACTCAGATTTCTTAATAAGCTTCCCAGCAAGACATGCCTTACCGAAACTCCAACACAAAGACAATATTATATATTCTCACTCATACATAAATATATTCAAATACATCCCTGCAGGATCAATGATGGATATATGACTCGTAATTTTACTAGTAATGAAAACTAATATTTTTGCGCGTTGGTTTGCCATCATTTTTTATTTGTAGATTATTCATTACGTTTGCAACAGCAGCCGCTACAGCAGGAGTTGAAAAAAGATTTTACTTAAATTATAAATATATTTAAGTAAAATTATTGAAATTATATATTGAAAAGAGTATTTTTATATATTGCTTATTTATCTATTTATATTATAGATATCAAAGTGGAAGGCTGATCTGCATTAAACAAGTGCAGAGAAGAAAGAAAAACAACGCAAACAAAATTCATTTAAAAAGAAAATCTGCGAATCAAACATTACATTGAACGCAATAAAAATGAAAACTATATAATTTTGGGTTTTTTGGTTTTATTTGGTCTAATTGTGGTTAGTATACTATTTATTTAACCGTCAATAACCTCAAAATTAAAACAGTTCATTATTAGAAGGTTTTTTGATGTACTCTTTTGGAAGAGAGCCGAAACCTAATTGACTGAAACCCAGGTCTTGGCTAAATTCTATTGAAAGTTTTTGAAGAAACAACAACAAATTGAAAACACAAAAAAAATTCACACGCCTACAAAAGTTTCGGTCATTTATGTCCCGACGGTCTTAAAAACGATATAGAAACTTTTACTGAAACTTTCAGTTTTGTTACTACCCAACTAGAACAAAATCCGAAATGTTAACTTTGCGACTATCGTTTTTCAGGGAACTTAAAGGTTCTTACAAATGTTGTTGTTTTCAATATTCGCTCTCTCATTTTTCGATCGCCGCCTGTATTCTGTTCAGGCAGTAATAGTTGATATGCCATCTTTATGGTTTTACCATGGTATGGTTTTACCATGGTATGGTTTTACCATCGCATGGCTTTACCATAGCATAATATTCTTATGTGTTTTAACCGAAAAGAAACACTTAAGTGCTTGCCATTCCTTTGAGTCGTCAGAACTGATGATGCTTAGTGGTGCTTCCATTTTATGATCAGGAAAATATTTGTTTTATTTTTATTTATTTATTTATTTATTTATTTATTTATTTATTTATTTATTTATTTATTTATTTATTTATTTATTTATTTATTTATTTATTTATTTATATATTTATTAATTTATTTATGTGTAGATTTTTTGTGGTTGTGTGTAACAATCTTAAGTTGTATTAGTACTATACAACTAAATAGTTTTCAGATTTATAATTCTTGTATCTTATTTTTGGTATTAAAAAAATATATTAATATTCATTACTATAATTTTCCGAATTAATAAAAATAAATATGTTATTTAATTAATTTCACAACCATTTCGTAAATGTTTTCAAATCACTTACTTTATAATTGTTAATAAGCTTATTAACAAAAGGAAACTCAATAAAAAAAAAACAAGTGTATACGTATGCTCAGACGTAGTATATTTAGATAAAAACGTATAAGTGCGTATAAATAATAATTAAATAATGTCTTTGAAACGTAAACAATCAAATAAAATTCAAAGCGAAGAAATTGTTAATTTATTAATGTCCAAGAAAATTCGGGGATATATAGTGGGCAATGACTGTCAACATCACATATTTGATAGGGTTGAAAATAATAATATTTCTCCGAATGATATTAGATTTGGGTGCACACAGTATCCTTAGGAACATCTGATTTGTCCGATGAATCAGATTTCCAAGATAATAATAATTTTTAACACACCAAGTAGCAATTTGTTAGCGAATTAAAATTTTATCTTGGAAATCTGATTCATCGGAGGAATCAGATGTTCCTAAGGATGGTGTGTGCATCCACATCCAAGATCATTCGGAGAAATATTATAATTTTCAATCCCATCAAATATGTGATGTTGACTCTCATTGTCCACTGAATATCCCCGAAAATTCTGGGACATGAATAATTTAACAATTTCTTTGCTTTGCGTTTTATTTGATTGTTTACGTTTCAAAGACATTATTTAATTATTATTTATACGTAGTTATATGTTTTTGTCCAAATGTAAGAAATATTCCAAAAATTTGCACACAATCTTTGCACACAATCTTTGCACACAATCTTTTCTTTAATGTTGACATTTAATTTGTTTTGCATTTTATGCCCGATTTACATTGCATCTTCTGTGAGTTTCACTGTATCGCCTAGGGTTGCATTTTCTCATAAAAATGCTATAAAATCGAACCGAAACAGAAATATGTTAAAAAGGGACAAATTCAAAAATGTCATTACAACTTGGACAGAAAATATATACATAACAGTTAATTTTATTTTAATAAGCAGTCAGTCACATTTATCATTTTGAAAATTGGAAGAAAGAACGTAGTAACCCTACGGGAAAATGAACCGGACGTGACAGATCACGTGACTGGCGAAATGGTGATGGTGACTGGTTCTAGTTCTGACCCAATCGTATGAAACGTACCGGTAACTTTTACGTGGCTTTGTCATTGGAGGTGGCCAATTGACACCTCATAGATACCATAGGACCGGTCTTCGTACTCTTAGGGCCTAGTCACCGTACTGTCCTTAAGGGACCAGTCACCGTACTGTCCTTAGAGGACCAGTCACCGTACTGCCCTTAAAGGACCAGTCACCGTACACATAATATAATTATTTTTAATATATATTTATAATTACTTTTTATAGATATTTATAATTCAATAGCTCATATCAATTTATTAAAATTAAACAAGTTGGAAGATTTACTATGTCGATTAAAAAAAAAACGAGGAACTGTAAATACGCTAAATTCTTTATGGTATAATGCAATAATCAAATTCAGTTTGTATATCAAGTACATAAATGTCTTAAATTCAGCATCACTAGTACAAAACTGTCAATATGTTGAAAACTAAAAAAATCTACGAAATCAACTAAAGGTATTTTGTTTTGAAGAACTGCTACTTGACAACTGGTACTGTACTTCGGCTCCCTTTCGTAAGTAATTTGAAGATATATTTTTGATTTGCATTACTTCATAAGAAATGGCCCTTTGTCCATCTATAGAAAATGCGATTACAGGAAATCCAGAAGAGATAGACCAGTGAAACTCATAAGATAGATTACTTGTGTACTAATAAAATAATTGTGATATATATTTTACTTGTTTGCATAAATAGAATATGAAAAATGCACTTTAAAAATTCGCACTGGTTGACACTGGATGTACACCTTCCAACCACTTCATTGACAGATATCTATTCACCAGTCACGTTATTTAAGGGTAATTCACACTGCCCTCCAGGGAAACGAACTGGTAATAGACTGGGCACCTGACGGTTAATTATCTCGGAGATAATTAATCGGAGGTAATTAACTTTTATATGAAATCAACCGGCAACTTAACACGGCGTTGTCCTAGGAATTGGTGAATTAACACATCATGCAGACCTTTAAACCTATCACAGAACTGGTCATAAAGATCCAGTCCTCAATCGGTACCAATGGTACCGGTCACAGAACATGTATAATGATTACGAACAGTCTCCATCCTGCATACCTTTGGACTAGAACAGTGACAAGTTCTCATTTCACCAGTCACGTGATAGGTCATTTTAGAGCAATTGACACCGTTTTCCCGCAGGGAAACGATTTTAAAAAAGCCGCATTACGACCCACCACATCTGCATTGATCTGCATTGCAGAAACGTGAATGAAAAGCGCATATCAAATAATGAAGTCTGCGAGTTCTACATTGCATGCAATTGCTGCGAACAGGCTTGGCTCACTTGCCATTTGTTTCAAGGATATAATATGTTTGGATTTAATATGTTTTATGTTTATCCAAATATGTGTTTATGTTTTCCGTTCTATGTACAATCTTTTTTGAAAAAATTTGATGTGACAATGTTGCAACTTGGTACTGATCAAGTTGAGCTAAGTGCTTAGTGCACTTGGGCTCTTAGATTTAAGTCATATCAATTTTTACATATTCAGTACGTTGTAAATACAATGTACTACGCAGCACGCTGCATCTGATACGATGAATTATTCCATGATGATAAATTATCCAGGCCACGATGAAATTGTTTCATGGTATGGTATTGTCATTATAAATGTGCTTAATAGGTGTTCGATAAAATAAATTGACATTCATTAATAAGTTTATATATTTTTATTTGTCAAAAATTTTGGCAGAAACTTTATTTATTTATAGCAATCTTTTACAAAATTTTATAGGAGAAGACGC